>NADL03000517.1:0-1200000 GCA_002205965.3 Kappaphycus alvarezii | reverse complement strand
CAAGAACCGAGAATATTCGCATAAATGTGGTAGGTGATAGCCGAAAGCGTCTCCGAAAGAACTTGTCATTGTAAACAGGGTTGCTAGAAAAATAGTCATCATAAAGCCGCTGAGCGCCTTGCAATCGAAAGCGCTCAACGTTTGGGGCACGTCCAGGTCTGGAACCACCACTTTTCGGATCATTTTCGTCACTAGAATCGAGTAGATCATTGATCAAGTCAAGCACATCGTCAGACGCGAAGTCCTGATATACTTGTAGCTGAGTCTGTTCGGACATCTTTGTTGGAGGCAGTACAAAGGAGATCAATGTGGGATGTGGAGTAGGAGGTCCGTGTAGGAGGGTAGGAAGGCAGCAGGACGTTGGCAAGGATGACCGGTGGGAAATGTAATTCACAGACAAATGGTTAAAAAACTAAAATTTACATTCGCCAGTAACAGAAGAGAATGTGTAGTGTACATTTGATCATTTGCTTGAACCGGTGGGAATGCTCTTAGCATTAAAATATGCTCTTTTTTGTAGTAGGTCTCTCTGTAAAGAGCAAATAAGCTACTTTTTACCGATAAAGCATTCCAGTACTTCCCAAAATACCTCACTTACCAGCAAGGTACTCATTTCAAACGTTCATTCCAGCTAATGCAACACCACAGGAGATGCTATGTGCCTCTGCACAATACAATAGGCTTTAATTTAATCGCAGACATTCCTGTTCCGTTTTGTCCGTTCTGCGTTCCAGGACATAGCGACAGCAATACAAGGTATGTCTCGTAGTCGAAAACGAAACTTCTCAGACGTCCCTTGATCAGAGTATATGTTTATGTTACACGTATAGCCTGGTATATATAGTTACCAAATATTGATCTTCCTCACCTCCTGTGCTGTTTTCAAAGCATTTCTTTTAGTTTTATTGTAGAGCCGATAAGGGGCTCCCGTCACAGACACCAAGCGGGCAATCCACAGTTATCGTTCTCGCCGCTTATGGGCATTGTCAAACTTGAGTTCACTCTGACGCATGGCAAATCACACGAGGCTAATGTTATGCAACGTACCAAAGTAATGTGACATTAAGCGCTCGCTAACTGTCGAGTATGAGTATACCAATAATCATAAATACGATGAAAAGTAAGTTGTGTATAGTGCAGTTCCAATTTTCCATAAGTTCAGTAGAGATAATTTTCTCTGCCACATGGGGGCGGAAGACAGCCTCATAATTGCTCCAGTCCAGTTGGTACAGTATTACATGTGCAACTTACTGTCTATTAATTTATACTGTCATTTTTTTCATGTGCCTAAACTTTGTAGTATGCTGGAACAAAGATAATTGACTTCGAGTGAAAGAGTTCCCAGTGCATTCCGCCTCGATCTGTGCCCCGAGCTCTCGGCTTCTGGTTCCAGCTAATCGACTTCGACTAGCTCGTCGCACCCCCGCCTGCTGCCATTTACCCCCTCCAACACTACATCCCTCGCGTCCCCAGCCGCTGCCATACGACCAACAATATGATCCACCGACGCATCAATCAGCGTCTTAAAACGTTCATATGGTCCTCTTCTCCCCTATCTGCCCATTCTCGAGCTCCACCGCATGCTGCAGATAAGAATCAACCGGCTAGCTAGTCTTTGAAAATCCTCAACCTCAGAAAATGTAAAGCAAATCAAAATATATTGGAGCTACATGTAGTGCAATGCACCGAACTCGACCTAGAAAGGTAACGCTCCCTATTGCGTAAGGCAATGACTACTCGGTGTTCGACGCCGCTTTCTCTTCACTCCCGCTGCAGGGTAGTAGCTCGAGAGTTCTAGGAACTCAAGTGGTAGAGGCTTTGACAAGCAAGGGGAAAGAATGGGCAAAAATAGTTGATACGCCTTCTGCATAAGATACTACAAAGGGCAAGAGCCACCGATACTCGTCCTCGGCGCAACAGGACACAAGGGATACTCGTCCTCCCTATAGGGAAAAACACACCAAAAAGGTACAAACCTGACAACAATGAACAGGCTACTAAGCCAAGCTGGCGGTCGGGGGCGGAAGGGTATAGCTACTACTATAGCTGCAAGCACGGGAGCCTGAACTAACAGGGGCGTGACGTTGTAGGAGCAACAACTAGAGCCAAAACCGAGCAACGGGAAGAAGACGGTACCTCCGGTACCTTGTCTACTAGTGGTGGCACTCAGGCCAAGTAATAAATACTACGTTAGAAGTGAGCTCGTTAGGCGAGCTCTCCAGTTACTAGTTGGGACACCGGTCGCTCTAATAGCTTGTTAGCAATAAATAATTATCAGGGTCAGTTAGTGGACCACTACTCAGCCCAGTGGGGTCAGTCTACTGTAAACAGTCACGGTAAGAGTGCTAACACAACAGGTGGCACCTGCCAACAAACACAGTTCGAATTTTGAACACTATTTCGGGTTATTGTAACCTCTATATCATTCCAAGTGCTATTGCACTACTCTACAATAACTTTTTTGTGCACTAAAATTTTTTGGCGAACATATGTACAATACTACACATCCACTTCATGCGATATCAGAAGAGAAAACCAACAGATATTTACATTTCATATGATGAAAAAGCAGATAGTTGGCTTTATCGTTGACCATGAAAATCGAACGACATTTTTTGCTGCCTAATTCCGGTTACTATTCTGGGGATCAAAATTATATTTCAATTAAATTTCGATGCCCAGAGCGGCAACCCCTTCTCAGCTACTTTCGAGTTGGTGGACACGCTCCATTATTTGTAATATAGATCCTTCCCCATGGTTTGAATGCAATTTAATAGGACTTATAGCCTTTGTACTAGTCACAGTAAACCAGCCCCATTTACCTCCTTTTCAAAACAAAAGATACTGTAGTAAAGCTCTAACACATCCGCCATCTCGTAAATACAGCACTGGTTGGATAAAACTTTTCTACTCTAAGACATACTCAGCTATGTCTAATTGGCAGAAAAAGTTGAATAAAATGTAGATAATAAGGGTAATAAGGTCAGAAATTCAACATTTCGGACTGCTACTAGAAATTTCATATTTGACCCATGCGTTTGCCATCCAAAAAGGCCCATTTTTGAAGTGTTTAGTTCTTTTTTGTAGAAGTCCTCCATTTAGGCCCTTTTAATTAAAAATGGGATTTAACGTGTTCCGAATAACACGGGTATGGATTCAGAACATTAACCGAAGAAAATATTGTCTTCACAGCACAAGAGAATACAATGACATAATAAATCATGAACCAATTTCTTGTTTCGTCATTCAAATACTTCCAAATTATCTGTTAAATAGGGAATTTGTACAAGAAGCAGCAAATCAATTAATCGAAAATTAATCTTGTTAATTGCAAAAAAGTAAGGTGTTTCAGATTTCTGGAAATGCAAAGATATCTTCTCTTAAGTATGGTAAATCAAAAGTGATCTTGACAAATCCAACGTAGCAACTATAATTTCTTACGTTCAAAGTAAAGACGTCCAGACCATCTAGCTCTCTTCTGTCGAATCTACGTATCCTCCTGAGGCTGCAGTATTTCAACAATATTTTCAGTGGATATCTGGTTTAGTACTTTCTACTCAAATTTAACTTTTCAAATGTTCTGTAGAAGTATCTCAATTGCTTTTGTCAATTCGTAAAAAATTGCTGATTTTTGTATAGTTTTTCAATCAGTTCATCCTGGATACGGTCGATTAATTTGAATATTTATCAGTAACAATACTTCGATCTATATTTTGAAGACAGAATTAGTAGACATATTATGCAAATCTTTAGTTTCGAATCGTATAACGGTTTAAAACTGGCTCTACATAATTTCTAAATATTCTTTGTAAAATTGAAAAAGCAGCACGAGATTTGAATCTGCTCTGGGGCAAAATTATAAATGGCATTATGTATATTGTTGTAATATTTAATGAAAACAATAATTTTCTGTAAAAATTGGGTAGGGCGGAGAACCCCAGCAAAGGAAGACGACAAAGTGATAGTTTTTTTCTGATTTCTCCGATGCCTTTCCATTTTTCTGTAATTCTCCCTTAGAATTAGAGCTCGGACGGATGATTGGGGCGCCGAGTACTGGGAGGGTACTTGACGCTCCCACTCGGTCCGATATTTAGCAAAATGAAATGAATGTAGAGTATTGATATCAATATATGCACAGCAGTTCGCAGTACTTGATTTATCGAAAATTTTCAGGAAATGTTTTTTTAATGTATCACTTGAAAACAATAAAAATCATATCTTTCGTCTGCTTATGAATATATTAGTGGTATTTCACGTGTATAATCCAATATTATACCACTAGTGGTGTATTTCAAGATGTTTACATCTCACTAAATGCAGGCAGAGACATAAATACTACTTGAAATCATCAAGAAGAACAAGCATATTTTTACGATTGTGTTTGAAATCAAACTTTCTCTTATGGTCACCGCCTGGCTCCCAAAGTTTTTCGAATTGGCAAAGGCGCAACTTACTATTTTGTACGTGTCCGTTTTTGACCATATTCTGTAAAATAACACGGAAGTAGTCTCTGAAGTGCATATTAATATTCGTTTTATGCTCATTTGTAGTATAATACTGTACGTTACGGACGGAACTGAACTCTAGAATTTTAAATTTTTGTACACGCGACTCGGAAGAATTAAAATTATTGTGCGCAAGATAAAAAAACAATTTCAAGTTTGTGGCCAATTTTGCGCGTGTGTTATCGAATTTTATGGGTTTCGTGGAGGCAGTTCGTCCTGCAGAACATCGACCGGCTGGAAATTCTTCGAGTAAATTCTGGTTTTACTCACGATTATTTTTTCCTAGATTCTAATTACATCCACTGCTTTTCTCTAATGAGTATTTCTTTTCTGCTTGTGTAGATTCAAGTCGCGGAAGATCGCACATATGATTGATCTGTCCTTATGCCTCGTATCCTATATTCGCTCACTCTGCTGCTTGAGTTTTTCTACTACCTTCCCTCTACGAAGTGGATACCTTCGCTGTTATCGTTAAAATTAAGTCAAATGCTTTGTGTACCATGGTGATTGCGAGATAAAAAAGCATTCAAATTCAACAAAAAAACTTTTGTAGGGACCACTTGTCACGATCAATGTTTTAAGTAAGGTCTGTGAACGTTTCTGAACAAATATAGCGATATTATTGGATTTGACCGCGTCTCCTTTATGCATTTTTATTCAATAACACGATTCGAAGAAAAATAAAAACGTTAATAAGATGTTTTAGGATGTATTATTCAGATATGGAACACTAAAAGACGTTATGAAAGCTTCCACATGGTATAAAAGATGCTCATTCCAACTTCATCCCTTCGCATTTTAGCAGGCTGAATTTTTTGGTCTATCAAGATGGAAGCACCAATTTCTCATCTCATATGAGATATGCTACTACAGTTTGACCCAGAATAAATGGAAAACATAATGAATGAAGAGTACGAGAATTATAGTAGACAACTTAAGGTTAAAGAAATGCTTTGAAAGCTCCATTTACAACCGTTTACTGTATTTGGGGATGGCAGGGGCCTTTTAAAGGGATTTACCAAAATTGTTGAGAATTATTAAAGAATCAACCCTCATTTACTTTGTGACTGTATTCAGCAATGCTGCTTATTACATTACGTAGGATATACAAGAACTGTAATTACAGAAGTGGTGGTACATGGTTTAGATCCAGAAATCGCATCACGAGGATATTCAACTAACAATTTTGAGACTAAACTTGACGAATAATTATTAATACTTGCAAACTCCAGCTTCAAAGTGACCAAATAGGTCATATTAAAATTATTTCTACATTCGAGCAAGAGTTTGAAATGGAGTAACATATGGTGAAGAAACGTATGAATTATTTATCGAGTCGCATTTAATGACTATAAAATAGGTTCAATTCTAATCTACCTTTAAGTGTTAGTACTCCTCTTAGAATCTCTGTAAAATCTTGGAAAAGAAAGGATATCGCAAATGTTTTAGCACTAAATTTATCTAAGCTACAGATGCGCTTTGGTATTATTGAAGCTTATACGTGACTTCGCATCTAATCTAGAGTGTTTTCTTTGCATTGTTTAGCATACTCCATCGAAATGAAAGATTAAGATAAATCAAACGAGATCATCATACCAAAGAACATGAATCTATCTAATATATTAGTAGTAAACAAAGAATTAGACTCAAATTTTCTCGATGATGGAGATAGAGAATATTGAGAAACACATTGAAGCCGAATTTGAGTATATGTATGTCATAATTTGAGATCAGTCCTCTTAAAAGAAGGAGAAATCCGCACAGCGTGTCTCATTCGATTTTAGGAGGATGGATTACTACTAAAAAGTATGAAATGTTGAGATACTGGGTTTTTCGAGATTTAATGATTTTTCATTCCAAATTAAATGGAATATAACTTGTTACAGTTCAAATTTAGAAATATACTTGTGGGTGATTCATTAGTTACCAAAAATAACTAGCAAAATCGATCAGAAATGATGATTGTAATGTCATTGTCTTCCACAGAATTTTTGCAGTCACTGTATGGTTTCGATGTGGATCACACAGACGAAACTGCAGATATACTGCATAATTATTGAGAGAATGTGGAAAATTTTCAAATTTATTCACTATGAAATATTTTTCTAGCAACAGGAAGATTTTTTAAACTAGAAAATTGATTAATTATCTGCTACACGAAAACTGGAAAGAACTTCACATCAGTACTTAATTAGTCTGGATCTTATATAAAATTAAGCATAAATTACCCTGAATTTAGGTTTTCAATTGCTTGTTTGTGCCTACGGAGGAAATACGGACGTAAGAGAATACTAAATTCTCAAATAAAATTGAGCAGTCCTATAGACAGCCGGTGATAAATTGAATATTTGACAGATTTTTTGATGAATCTTTTGCCTTTAAGCACGTACCTCAATAATTCGTGGAAAAAGTACCACTACGGATGTGGGAAGAATAAAAGAAATTATTCCATGGCTTCAAAGAGTCGTTTAATTTCGGCGGAATCACTTCTGATGTCCTATATTTCTGCTGCTAGAGAAGTCGAGTAGAACGTGAGAATAAAACTCGGTGAACTCATCACATCTTGTATTATTATTCTTACAGTATGGAATCGAGTGCTGACTGGTTTGTCAACAATGTCATGGACTTTGTACATTAGCTGACTGTAAATAGTACGCAGCAATGGCAACATAGTGCATTTATGGCTGGAAGCCCTGACACTCGAGCCGTCAGGTATGGTAATGTAATATGCTGGGGAATGGAGAAAAGCACTAGCGGACGTGGACTGTGTTTCGTAAGCATATTGCCAGTTCTCCTCATCTAGATGGGATTTTTGGCCCTGTCAGTGCAAAGTGGAGCGCGGGAAGTTGGCCCCATATGAATGGGTGCGCAAAATAGTGGCCTATATATATATCTTAGCTTATTGTATGACGGGGTCAAGGAGGATTAAAAGGTGATAGCTCTATCTGGGCGTACTCGGTAAACAACTGGGATGCACTGAGGTCGGAGTACAAACGCCAGCCTCTCGACGTCAGTTATCTACTTGCTCCTTCACTCTCTATTGCCATAATATGTCACCCTATCTCAAATCCGTTCTGCGAGGCCCTCGTAGTTACGCGTCGTCGAAGTGTTGAGGTCAGACTCGGTACGATAACGTTAATTTATTGATGTTATAGCTTTACAATAACATCAATAAACAATTTTTTATTATTGAAGGACCAAATGAGATCCCAGATTCATTTCATTAAGTTGAAGAGTATAGTTCAATAGATCATTTCGTGTCCAGGGAACTGAGAAAAGAGCTGAGGTTCAATAGGCTGAGGGCGGTAAATTAACGAGTTCTTAGGAAGGTGAGTTATTCGAGTGACATGTACGAACATGTCTGGAACTTTAATGTACAGCAATAGCCATGTTCAAGTCGAAAATTTCCTCCTTTTAGATATAAATTCTCCTTTACGGTGTTTTATGTATTTAAACTCCCGAAATATTACTAGGAGATTAAATAAATCTGTGAGAGTTAAGGTGTAAAATTTAATGCGCCAAAAATTCTCGCCAAATTGCTGTATGTAGCCAACTTGCTCCCCTTACATACCATATTATTCTTCCGAAACATCGAGTAGATGTATAATAAGTACAACATAAACTGCATAAAGTGATTTTTAAAACTATTAAAATGCCAAATTTTTGCTTTTTTTCCGCCAACTCCAAGTTACAATAATAGTTTTTAATTTTCAAGGGTTACAAAGATTTAAGGGCGAAATTTTGGAATCTATCATAAAGTTTTAAATATTATTACCCATTTGCAGACTAAGCGGAATAAATCTGCATAATATGCATTATATGAGTGTAAACAGCTACTTCCAGGTTTGCTAAAACTTATAGTTGAACCAATATATTGTAAAAATGTTTTAGAGGTACCAAAAAACTTAAGAATAGATTCTTGGACTGGGTAGCAAAAACACTTAGGGAAAAACTTTTATAATTTGGCATCGTATTTGTCTTGAAATTCACTACTTCATGCTGAGCCTCTCATACTTCCACTGCATACTGTACTTTACAGCACTCCCCCTTTCTCACTCTTTCAACTTTTACGACCTGTTTCTTTAAATATTTGTTTCACTTCACTCGGCGGCCAGGCCATGCCAGGCTCTGGAGCCGAGGCATAAATGCCAAGCAGGTCTTATGTATCGCCCGTCCTCGCCTCGGAGCTCTCGTGGTGCAGATTTTTGTTTTTACCGCTCTGGAGGGATTGACATCCCTCGCCCCCACAGCACGTTGGGTCTATCTGGGATAGGCGTGTAAGGAAGGTCGTCTTCTTCGATCAAGCTCATCAATGCTCAACGTACCCTGCCGCACTCAATCAGTACTGTCTTCTTCACAGCACGCGAGGGGTCCTAGCTGTTTCTGTCCTACTAGTGTTACTTAAGATCGCTCACTTCGAGAATTCGTCGCTGTCGTCGTCGCTCTCTGTAAACAAATCGCTTAACGGGGAGTTTTTCGACCCATTGATTCCTCGGCTTGCCGAGATTTCAATGAGGGAATTTTCTACCGTCCCCTTCGCTGAAGTAGGCATCGGTCAAGTCCTTGCCGGGTTGTGTCTATTTAGCAGGCCCAATTAAAACTTCAAATTATGGTCCCAGTTCCCCCTCTCATTCTTAGTTAGTTTTGCAATATTTGAAACTGTTTGTGTAGTCTTACTTCAATTCGCTTCAGTGATCAAGATATTGGAAAAGAATAACAATATATGAATGGAGAAAGTGATTTTATGCTACAGAATTATTCGGAAGTTTAATTTAGTCCAAAATAAAACTGATTTCCTTTGCGAGGAATCAATTTAAGGACTATGGTACTATGATTCGAATGTATAAAATATATTGGACTATGTACGTAACACATCGGATGCTATTTTATTCCCAAATATTAATGGGGAAGCTGACTCGGCCTCCAAGTTTCGCAGAAGTCTACAAGAATTGCTATAAAATACTCTTAGGAAATCTGAAATATTAATTATTAAAATATTGACATGCCTAGAATTCATGTGGAATACTTTGGGAGTATAGATCAGAAGCAAGCATAATATTAAATCCACTTTATTAAAATAACGAGCAAACTTCCGAACCACCTGATTTAATCGAATAATTGTTAATAATTTTTGGTTTTAATTTACGAATTATGGGAAGGTATAATATATACTTGTAAGGCAGTTTCAAGTAAACTACTAAAACATATTTAGAATTTTTTTGTACGCTCTATTTCATTTAGAACCTCCTGTAACTCGTTACAACTAATTTTTTCCCTAGTACACCTTTCCCCGGGAAACGTATATTACAATAACCTTCGATGGGATTTAATTTTTAATAAATGAACTAATGATCCCTTTGAAACATTTTTGAAATGAATTAAATGGTAATTAGAAATGAATAATTACTACAAACTCAAAAAAATGACACAAACCTGATTAGACTGTGACAAGATTCTTTACTCATAGAAGAGAGCTTTATTGAATTTATCTCATGCGAGTTAGATGTATTTGCACGATAAATCTGGACGTTGATTTATATATCTATATAAAACCCTCATTCGTTCATTGGTTTATTTTTTCAGAATTAAACTAATAAGAGCTTATAATTATGATTTACTCATCAAATAAGAACGTGCTGAGGTATCTTATATTTTTCCAAAAATTGATCGCGACAATATAATTTTCATTAAAGGTAACTATGTTTAGCAGGTATATTGGGAATTTTAAGCTTGTAGAACAAGAAATAGTCCAATAAAGGAATCTGTTGTCCATTTAGAAATCCGAAAATAATTTCCATCGGCTAATTAATATATCGTTGCTAGTGAGGCATCAGAGGTAGCTGCAAATGCCACCAGAAGTATACTAGCCGATCAAAAGAATATTTTGGAATCAAATTATTGTATTATTTGTACGGTTTAGAGATTTTATCGTCAATTAAATATTATGCGGGCATTCATATTTTACTACGTCAGATTTTTTAAATTTTACTTCAACTCTCTACAGCCTCCATTTATTCAAACCGATACAAAATTTTGGCGCCAAATGTTGCTGAAAGAGGCAATCTGATTTTTTCTCACTTTTTCAAAATAGTGGGATAAAGAGCCTGGAAAAATCCGATATTTAAACAGGATTCTATTGTTATGGTTCTTAGAGCCTCTTGTATGCATTTTGATCTTGCCAGTCAACCTAAATTGCTGTACCGAAAGCCCTGCTCGGACTAAAACTTTCATCCACAAAATCTTCCAATCATCTTAAACAGATATTTGAAAAAACCCGTCCAACATTCCTGCATTGTTTCCATTCTAATGGGCACTTTAAGACTAAATTAGAGGACTAGATACTACTGATTTTAGGCTTGAGCGTGTGCGGGGCACATTTGCTTCAACTTCAATATTTCTTTTACCAAGGCTACTCGTTTCATCATCTCTCTCTCTAATTCAAGAGATGAAAACCGGTGCAGCTGTAGAGCCACTTGTGATTATATTTAGTTTCATAACTACGGGGAACTCTGGCAAATATTTTTTTGGTTTCCTTCCGAACTCTCAGATATAGCGGTTAATCTAAGAAATTATAAAACTCTCTATCATTATCGCACAAGTATAAGCACCAAATATCTCCACATCTTTGATTATACCGAATGCTGAACTCCCAAATTTGAAAAAAGACCCATGCAAACTTTATTCCTATTTCTTGCGTAATAGAGTCTGTACCGTCAAGAAAACATAGTATACATAGCTTCTCTCTTCTAGAGAGACTGCGAAATCCCCATTTTATTGTAATTTCTGAAACAAAATTAGCGTGTTTTTAAACAACTTTAGCCTCCAGCCGTTTCTATACCCGATTTGTATTAAAGAAGATCCTGCAAACCTCAAAACTATAATCTGCTGCAGCTTCAACCCTTTTGATTTCATGTTGAGAGTTATAAAAAGACTCTAAATTTCTTTCAAGCTTTAAAACTTGTTATATATCCAATGATAATCGAAATGATTTCAGTAAAAGTTCGAAGCTTAAATTGCACATAATATTGTTCCTTCATAATTTTTGGAAAACTAATTTGATCCATGAATGCCTGATATACAAACAGTATTGAAATGAAACTATTATCCTACTAAATAACTCTAATGTAGCTGAAGTGATCCTTGCTATCCTTTAGTGAAGAAACATGTCTGCATAGCAAAGTCATAAATGCAATTCTTTAAGATTATATTAATATTTCAGTGCTTTTCTGGTGTATTGGGATCGTGGGATCACAACTAATCACTTTTCGTCGGAGAGTATTATGATAAATGAGAAAACCTATTCTCGTAAATATTAGGTAGAATTATTTGTCCTTGTATCTAGTAAATTACTCATAAATAACTGACTTCAACCCCATGAACACATATTTAAACACTTTCTCTCTTTGAAAGGGCAAATGTAAAAACAAGAAATTCGATCGGATAACGGACAATCCGGTCGGCATTTTTGCTCATAATCTTTCCATTAATAGATGCAGCATTCCATAATTTGAATGATGGAATTAAATATCTTTGCAACTGACTTTCTTCTCAACTAGCTAAGACACATAAGAGAGTAAACATTTAAAGACTACCGAAAGAAACTTGGCACTTGTAATCAATACATGCAGCGCACATGGCTCAGGATACACTCTTTCTGATATATCCAACGTATATATCATCTATCTACTGTAAAAAGGCACCGAAGGTACAAAATTTAGATGCTGAAGTGATTTAAGATATTAAAGTTAGGTAAAACAAGTAAATAATTAAGAAGGCATTCGATTTGCAGGGAGATAACATGAGATAAATACAAATAGTTCAAATATTTTCTGTAATAAGATACTTTGCTCAAATATGGAACGGAATTCTGCCCACCTCTATCAATAAATTCTGTAATTACATTGATATATTAATGAAAAGTGTGTATACTGGCAGCACGGGTTCCATTCCATACATGCTAATCCTGGAGATTGAAAGCTTAATATCCAAGTCTAGGAAAGTCATCCGGCTGGTAGATTGTGTATAATTTGGTGATTTTCTCTATCCAAAAGGAGATGGTGGCTTTCAATTAGCTGTGAAGTCAACTGAAAGTTAGTATCATGCTGATGGTGACAAAACTACTGAACCATAGAATTTACTGGTGATGATGAGGACAGCATTGATTCACCACCTTTTGTCGCTGACCAGCTTGATTTTTTAGATCTTTCAAGGTGAATCGTGAAGAGATTCTTCATTTTTCTTTGTTTAATGGTTTCAATGATGTAAATATTTCATTGAGAGCCTGTAGTAATGCCTGTTTTACACAAAAACCAAGTTACGTCCTTACAACATTTATTCTTGTTATTTTTTTGTTGTTTTACTTCTTTTCTGATTGATATTACCAATTTAAGTGTCATAATAGCTTCAGCTTTGATTATTATCGTACAGCGATCTGTATGATCATGATCATGGTCCTGATCTCTGAAAACCCTCAGGACGTTTCGGTAAAAATGTTTAATAGTCTCACCAGTACTGCAACGAACCGTCTACGAGCAACACCCACCATCAACTTATAAAAATGTAGTCCCCACCAACTTTATCTAAATCTAATCATTTTCTTTGAGCAGAATATTAATTATTGACACTTATGTTTGTGATTTGTCATGGTTTTTCTCAAATGGAGACCCTTACAATATATTTTCCTTCCATAATATCCTATAAAGGGAATCAGAATGATTTTTAGAGATATGAAGCATTAAGTTGAAATTCGGAGATACAATAACAGATATCATGCGAATGGAGGCTGTCATCTCAAGACTAAAATCAGAAACGTGAAACAGATTGAAAATAGTTACAGGCTGCTTCGTTTCAGAGTAAGACGGTACCAATTTTTTATTCTATCATTTATGTTGTGAATCTGTGAATTTATATGCAACTAACACGAAATCTTGGTATTCGAAAAATTGATCTTCCATGTAACATTTAATCCCCTTATCTGTCTGAATCTCTTTCCCTTAATAGTAGTCGAATGATTGAAATCACTGCTCTGAAATCGTTCTTACCAAATGCTGAATCAGGGTATCAAATATATTTTTCCATTGTGGGAGCATATCCTTCCTATCCCTTCGTAAGGAAAATTCTCCTAAATCATACTCTTTTGCTTAGTGTATCACTGGAAATCCATTCTTCAAAAATGTTTCGACTATCCGGAAAAAACGTTGCCGAAACATTCCAAATCTGGAAACGGTCAAGGAATTTATGTCTTTTTGGAGTTCAAAATACTTAGATTAGAAAAAGGCAAACGAAATTGTACAATGAACTATCCAAGATAAAAATTAAATGTAATCCAAAAAAATTATTGAAAGCATGATGAAAAAATGCTTCCAAGCAATTCACAAACTCCAATTCTTATCTATGCGAATGAAGGTGCTTTTATTTTATTAACCTATGATATTTTAGACGGAAAATTCACAGTTTAACTCTTCTGTTGAAGCATTAGTCACAAATTTGGTTTGGTTCCTGAAATTTGAGATAGAATTTGTGCCATAAATACACCTCGATGAACTATAATAATCACATAAAAACGTTGCCATCTCTACGTTGTCTGGAAATTTTTTCATACTTTTCACAAATCATCAACTAAACGGAATTTTTGTACAATCCACTTGTTATCTTTTCAGCATCAGTAGCAGACCACAGCCAGAGGACTCCATAATAGAGTGCTGCAAATAGATTCCGGAAAATTCAAAACTATTTCCTACTTGGAAGCTCTTTAATAAAAAGCAAATATCTTTCCGAGTGATTAACTACAGTGAAATATTTGCAGGATTTATCGAAGAAGCCTTGGTGGGAATCAAATTTCCATTTGCAATGTTTACAAAATTCTTTAATTTATTCGATTTCATTTTAAGTGTATTAAAGTTAGGAGTAACACCACATTATCGTATTTTTTACTGTGTGTGATGCCTAAAACAAGTATGAAATATATAGTGGTATATTTAAAGTACTCCTACAAATGCCGCTCATCAATTTGCGAAAATCGAAAGAAAATGTCACTAAATCACACTATTAAACCCGTTCCACCTACTTCAAATAAATGAGAAATTCGTGATTGATAATGGAGATAATAATAAGCCAGGGTAATAAAAGTAAAAATAAAAAAATGGGAGCTGGGCCAGCTGGTACACTGCAGTTTTATGCATATATAATATTAAAGTACTATTTACAGTAATTCGCTGTACCTTTCTCCGCTATTTACATTCTTTTAGGCTTTCGGATCTATATTTAGTATACCTTACGATGTTATTCGCGATGTATGTTAAAAATCTTTTCGAGTACAGGTCGGGAGATCCGATGACAAGAGCATCCGCTTAGATTATACCTACTAGTCAATAGATGATGTAGAGCTAGATTCACGCTCCTCATGCTTATGGGAGACCTCGCTGCTTTAATATCAGCAGTAAGGAAACTGAAAAGCTTTTAATATATCGTAAATTTCTAGACTAAACAAAATAGTTTTTTAAGACTTAACCAAAATGAATCCATTCTACTTTCCATTCCCAGAATTTCAATCATCTTTTCCCGAGGAGCCTCGCTATACAGAATTAATTCGGAAAGATTATTTTTTCTTAAAAGTTTGACTCATACACATTAGAGCCCCCTACAATGCTCGCACGGAATGAGCTCGGGTGATACAATACCTACTTATCGTTACCACATAAAACGGAGTTGTTGTGTCGCATCTCTGTTATGTATCTTTTGCTTAAAGAACTGTTTCAAAATGCATTAGGTTTCACTCAAAGAAAGAGAGTTCTTACCAACTCGCGTCTTATTTCATCGCTATCCCTACCTGCATTTCAATGTTTTTTCTTTTATTTAAGTACAGGTGGATCGTCAACCTCTACGATGCGACATATTAATGTGAAACTGTTATTCTAGAGAACAGGGACGAAAAATTGGCATCACGTAATGTACAGATTGAACACTGATCCGACGAACTTTATGGATGGTGATATTCGATAAATCTTAACGGATGAATGAAAATCCTATTTTGACAGCAATATAGCATATTTTCCAGAACCTGTTCAATAGTGACCATAGTCTGCATGATTTTGAAAAATAACTGATGTATTTAAGAGTGAAGTTGGAGTGAAATTCACTGCTCGATCTAAAGTAGGTTGCAAACGAACAGCACAGTGTTGTGTTTCGTCTTCAAAAGGGCATCCACTTGCATATCAACCGAAGCATAAGGCAGCGACACCGCCTTATTTACTATCTTATGATAACTGGTTGACTACTACTCTTCCAAGTACCCCTAAGGTCCACAGTCTCGAATGAAAGCTCCAAAAAAAAGAACTTCAGATCAGCATACGCTCTACCACAAAGAAAATATTTACTTTACTTCGTTTATAGAGTTTTTCGTCTTCGTACTATGGTGTTTTGAACACTATCTGAAAAAATGAGTTTACACCACCAACTGTCCTCCACTATAATTCTCGAGTATTTTTATTTTCAGTTATTCTCAATGAATAACAACTAATGTTGATTGAAGAATGCGTCAGTTGGGAAAATGAATACCTCTCAGTATACTTCCGTCATGAAAAGTATATTAATCTTGGGATGCATTAACTTTTGAATTACGCGGGACTTTTTGGAGTTGAAGTGAATTTATTAGTGCCATATAGAGAGAATAAGCGGGTGTACATTGTTTCAACAATAATTTAATGCATCACGTACGCGGATATAAGTAAGGCTTACTGATTATACAGAGAAGTATAGATTATCACTTATGTCAGAGATGAATCAGCAGTTAAGTTTTCTTGATCCAATTTTTTAAAACCAGGTAAGAGCATGGAGAAAATTTTAAATTCGAGAGAAAGGCTTAGCTTCAAGATAGGTTAAGATCTGATCGAGTTTATCAGTCCATTTTTAAATTCATCTTTTTATTAAAAAATGATGACATCTAAGCATTCGTCGTTCTTCTATTATCTCTGTTCCTGGCGATTCAATTGGATTATACCCCAATAAAATCGATAAGAATGCAAAAAGTTTCTTGGAAGCCCGAGTGATCCTCAGATCTTAAGTTAGCCGCATAAGTTGGCAGAATCAATTGCCTTAACTCCTTGATGCACCAAGGTTAAGTACAGCGACCAAGTAGGAACATGTCAAATTTCACAAGGGTTCTAAGATCGTCTGTGAGAAAAGTTGAAATTTAAAGCTTCAAGGCCCGTGAAGAAATAGAGACGCGTCCCCAAAGCGGATAAATTGCATAGAGCTGTCTTCGGAAACCTTTAGGTTAGTCAAAGTCTTTGTAAGATATTTACTTGTCATTCACACCGTTTCCTAACAGAAGCTCCCTGTCTGGATTCTTTTTGACTTCTAAACCAGGAAAGAAAGAAGTGATGTGCTACCGTACGGGAAAGAAATAGTTAAGAAGAAACTGTCTACAATCATTTATTAAACATATGGCTTCTATGTGTTAAAATTCAAAAAAAAGTACAAACATTCTACTCTTCTGTGCGGCACTAATATCTTAACTGCAAGCAATGTTAAAATCAGAGAAAAAGGAGTAGAGAAATTTGTACACGGTTTGTACATCTGTGAGGGAGTCATGGTTGAGGAATTAGGGACCATTTCATCTAAAATTTCCTGAAAGAGGCCTTTATTTTAAGAAGACGTTCGTAACCTCCGCAACTATCCTTAGAATAATTTGATTATACTGTTTGATATTTTTAAAAAATTTGAATACGTTATTGAGCCAAATTCAAACGTAGAGTTAAAAATATCATATCAAATAGTTTTATGACGAAATAATGGAAGATGGAGGAATAAATGAAATTTCTGTGCATAAGAAAGTGCAGAGAGTCCTTGACTTTTTTCGAATACGAGATTTTGACAGATAAAAATTTAATCGTATGTCGGATCTTAAGGGGTTTTGATACATTGTGGTAAATTTTTTTTCGAATTTATGGATTAAGAATGACATGATTAAGTTTTTGAAATGGTCCGGGAAGGAATATTTCAACGAGAAACGAATATTTAGATCATTTTTTGCGTCATAGACACGATAGAAAAAGATTTTGGTAGTATTTGAAACGAAAAGTGGAACTGAGACATTTAGAAAAACATTTTAAGTCGTATAAACGAAGTGGAAATGGGATCTTGTCTACAACTGGGCATATCGAAGTTTTTTCGACGCCTTTCAAGCAATGTAGAAAATCTACTATGTGGGTTTGAACTTCAAAATTAAATCGAGCCCCAATCGCTTCCATTTTGGTAACTTGAAAAAGAATACGTTGGTTCAATTGAAAATCAGAATATAAATACAGCACACCACCTTCCTTTGCATTTCTTTTGATATTTTTCAATCTGAACTCCCGTTTTGTTAGGGCTTTTTGCATTAGATAGAAATAAAATTTCACACATTTAATGTTTGGAAACAGCAACTTTCCAATTGGATACTTCCATTCATATAGAAGTTTTGACAAGCACAAATTGAGTAGACTCAGGCGGGAGGTCAAGATTTGTGAATTGCCAATAAGTACCAGGGGATTCAATCATTCTCATAATGGAAATGTTCATTTTCTTGAAAAAACCTAGAATTAATAAATTGAACAAGTCGCTACGAAATATTTTGAAATATATTTGTGGAGTATGAGAAATAGTTATCAGCAAATAATTCCCAACCCTTTTTGTTTCTAATCTAAGTGCTGGCCTGAGAAGACTTCCCAGTCGGCGGAGAAATTTACAAAGGCTTAATGTGTTTCAATTTAACGGCGTAATCGCATATATTAGACCGCGCGAATATTTTCTGAGCCGTTTCATCCTTGGATTGATACGTGCAAAGCAAGGTTTTAGGATAGCATCCATTTAAAAATGGTAAAATATCTACACAGAATATCCCAAAAAGATGGGAACTAATATTAAATCTAGCATTACTTTAATAAATGCTTGCTGGGCGGGCTCTCAGTCACGTCTTAGTCAGCTGGAAAGCTCACTGAACCGTAATTTTTCTGCAGGCGCAGCAGTAGCAAAGTTTTAGCAAGGCTCCCAACCATTACACCACTCGCAGTAAACCCTCAAATAAGGTGATAAGGTATTCCTTACAAAAAATTATAGCATCTTAAAACTCTTTTGAAATAACAGAACGGATTTATCAATCTTTGCATAATATTTTCATGAAGGTGACACAAGAATTCCCGCAATCGCGGAGGGGGTCCATAATCAGGCTTATCTTTGAAAGAATTGTACGATACTGTTTTTTATTTGTATTGGTTCCATCTGAATTCGCCTTTAGAATCACGACATTATTTCCCATTCTCAATAGTAGCTTGCAGAACTAAAATTTTGAATCAAGGCATTTGGAGTAGTAAGGATACAAATGAATGCTATCGACAAAAGTAAAATGCATAAGAAGTAACGTTACAAGTGTATTTTATCTTAATTGAGATCTTTTGTAAACATGATGTGCTACCCTATTCAAACTTTCTAGGATTCGTAAATTTTCTTATCAAAAAGGAAAAGTAAGGAAACATGATATTATAACGAGCTAATTTCTCGCTTGGACCACAAAAAACCATATTTTGCCGGTTTTCAGTGTCAAGCACTCAAATTACGGACTCGAGTTTCAGTAAAAACCGTATATTTCGAAAACATTACCAAAAAAATATTTGCTCCCCGAGACGTAGGAAAATATTACCGTTCAACTTAGAACTCCTAATCCGGACAAAAAATTCTTCTTTAATTATGTCAAAACCCCATGAAAATGAATATATTTACAATTTATTGCGATATTACTTCACTGCCATTTGTACCAATGATAACGGTTCATTTCCATCAATTGCTTGGTCTTCGTAAACGTCTGAGAAATTAAGTGTACAAGTCTACGCGATACAGAAATATATCTCGCTGAGGGGCTTGACGTCGACTTGATAGTTCCACGCGACCTAGAACAAATTCTTCAAAAATAATCCAGCGATAAAATTGAGCTTCAGCTTTTCTCTGTTGGAAATGATGTAATAGGCCACCTTCAATGTTGAAAAAAATTATTGATTGGCGATTTGTTGTTCGGAGCAATTTTTTGCAAGAAAAAAGAAGCTCATAAGATAGGATTTACAAAAAATCATTGAAATTCCGCGGGCGGTTTAAACAAAGTGAAATATCATTTAAGCAGGGAGAAAAAACTGAGTTATGTTGAGGCCTAAATAAGTATTTGTTAATAGGATTGGTTGGAGTCTGGTAGTCGACTACTTTATCAAATCTAAAGAAAGCCTTATCTTGGCTCCAGAACAGGCCCAATATCTTCGTAAACTGAAAATTACTGGTATGGATAGCTCAATATAGAAACCCATCAAGATTATTAATCCCTTTATGGACATGTAAATTCGATGTTCACTTCATACCCCGAATACTCTGCGTTCAATACAACTGCTCGGGGACACTAAATGAAATCGCAAGAGGATAATCCTGATTGGACACACAATTATTGATCATCTGGTCTTCAGCCCAAGACAGTAAATATTTCTATAGCATCTGCATGTACAAATTTTTTTCCATGCGACCAATTAATTGCACTAATTTGGTCCATTCATATTCAAAAAAAGCTGCCCATACTATGGTTCCATTTTCTCAATAGTCAGTCTTTTAAATTACTAGCTACTCCTTTTCTCAAATCGTACCAATATCAAGGTATCACATTAGGGCAGTCGAAGCCAATCCTCTACTTTCTTGCTTCCAAATACAATCAAATTCAACCACCACACACTTTATGCCGAAATGAATGGCCTTCACTTCACACAGATAGACTTGTTCTGTTTCATCAGAATTACTTTGCGTTTTAATTTGGTTCAATGGGGATTATCACTACCGATAAGGTATGTTCTAGTTTCAGAGACAGAGATTAGGAGGTTAAACTCATTTTGTAGTACTCTTGCGATCTTCAAATAGTAAAATTTTGCCTGTTCTCGCCTTACTTCATCCCAGATGGTTATTTTCGGCATTTACGCTTTTTATTATTTCCATAACTTTAATTTTACTGGAAAGCTAAAAATACAACTGGGAGTACTTAACCTTTCATTCGATAATACTTGACCGATTTCACTTCAGTTTGAAGTGCAGAGTCCTTTGATAGCTCGCTGGTCGTAAGTTGAGAATCTATTGACAATTTTTAGCTATTTTTTTATATGTGGGTGATATCTCAACGATGGATACGAGAGTAGGACTTGACAGAACAAAGTTTTTTCTAATGAATGTGACTGGACTGTGTGTTCCCTTTTTGTGTGCGTCGTTTATTGTTATACTTCAAACCTCAGAGTTGCACTATTAAATACCAGTCTGATGTGCTCTCAAGATCTGTCCCAGCAGACCGAGTAAAGATATTACGTGTAGTCAATCATGATTCAAACAATAATAATCAAGGACAATTTCATAACAAACGGGAATATTCGGTCCTAATTTCTCTGCAAAATTAAAGAAAAAATGTTCATTTGGGTATGTGTCAATGGAATAAGTCTCCTCCGTATAACATATACCGTAAAAGATCACTAATTGCGATTAAAGTACGCACAGGTTTGAATTTTAGTAATTTATGCAGGGTTTCGGTCGGAGAAGAAATCTTCCATTCGGCCTGAAGTAAGGAACAACATAGCAATATAGTACCGCGGTCGCACTTCAGAGTTTTTTGTTTTTATATTTCCGGCAGAGCCAGGAACTAGTCCAACTGTTTCCGTAGGCCCAATACAAAGGATTGACAGCTTATCGCCAATACTCTCAGAGTATTGAAGATTACGGGATAATCAGGTTGAGAGAGACTCCTGAATTGGAACGGAATGCGAGAAGGAAGTTAAGTGCTCACACTAGACCAGTTGAGGATACCATGGGGCATTGTTGATCGTTAGCTAAAAAATATTTTTCTAAAAGCTTAATTTAATCTTTCGAAGCGACAGTTTTTTACTAAGATAAGAAAAAAGGGAAGCATGCGAAAAGCTTGTATTTATAATTGAATTAATTTGTAGCAGGATTTTATTAAAGTAGGTTTATTTGTAAAGTTGCAACTTTGGCTCATTTTTTTATTATTTACAGAAGTTTTTGATGCTCTTTTAACTAGTAACTTGCCCAATATCGGCTTTACGAACATTTAAGCACAGATTTATTGAAAGATTCTGATGTAAGTTTTAAATATAGTTATTGATAAGACTTTTTCATGATAAGACTTTTTCTTTATTTAATAAACAGTTAATAAAAGATAAAGATTTTCTCGATTAAATGTTTGAACTTTTTGTTGTTTTCGTTCAATTATCATCAAAAACACCTTTAAAAAGTTGAGTTGTAAACAGAATGATGACTTTGTAAGCATATCTCACCTTAGCAGTGATCAAGATGTAATTTATTTGAATATGCATAAATATGCAAGCAGAAAAGCTTGTAGAAGCTCAAGGCAATTTCAATCATTGAATAATCCATAAGAGTATCGAAATTATATAGTCGATGACTTTATAAATGTCCAACAAAAACTAAAGTCCTTAGCCGTGGAATGTTCTGTATACTTTTTGTCATAAAAAATCGTCTAACCAATGCAAAAGAGGGACCTAGGATACTATCAGTAGACTAATTTCTCTGTTTGTACGTATTTTTCATTCGATGCAAACAGGCAAAGGAATATGAAATTTCAAAAAATGGATTTGTTCAACTTTTTCGTCCGTTTCTGGATGAAAAGGTCCTCTTAGCCAAAATTTCAAGGGTGTTATGGAGAAATCGAGAAACATTCCAATAAGTAGCATCTTGCGACCCTATACGCTACATGTACAGTATGTATCTGTAAGAGATCAGCGAATCAGACATACAAAAATGCTAAGTGACTTCTGATTCGAGCTCAAAATACCAGCTAGTAACCTTAAATAGGAACTGATTGGAATCAACACCCAGTAAAATTAAAACAGGAGCAATTCTTCACATATTTAAACTATCCTATCCGCTTCAAGTAAACATGTTTCAAATCAGCCGAGAGGTGGGAGAAAATTCTTCTATGTAGGTGAAAAAAAATCAACTTATTCTTAGCTTTTCTCGCCTATAACTCTAAAAAACGTAACCTAGCTACGTCGTACAAAGAACGTCGCCATTGGAAACATCACTTACAAAAAAAACAAAGCCATAGTCAGATGGTCCCGTCTGGTCAAATTTAAGCGAGATAAATGAAGAAAAGATACGTTGTAGTGTTATATTCGACCGATATCCTGCTTAAGCCTATTTAGTGAGGAAATAAATACGTAGAGGCCTTCTTTCTGAGAGCTGGAGTCACTTTTGAAAATACCTGCTGGAAATTTATCCTACACTGTTCTGTTCATCATCATGATCTTCAGTTTACGGTAGGCATTATTTCTTTTTTAAGAAACGTTTTTGTCGCTATTTTTGTTTTTAGCGGAACAAGAAATTATAATTAAGATTGCTTGTGACGCGACAAGAATTGTATAGTCCTTTTGAGTTGGATAAATTTATACTAAAACAATCCATCTATGTATAAACAATTACATCATCACAAATGTACTTAAGAGGATTTTTAGACAATTAATTGCTCTACTCGTACAGTCGACAGAAAATTTTAGTAAAACTGAAGCCTTTTGCGTATATTTTTGGCTCATGGGTCACTTCGCCTTTAATTTTACTCTAACAAACGTACCTTTTTGGGTAGAAAATAAAACAAAAAAATATAAGTAAAAAAAAATATTATTGAATCAAAATAATTCAACAGAAATATGGAGGTACAAGTGGAATTTTTTAAAATTATGCTATGATTTTTGAACCATATTTTTAAAATTTTTTCTGGTCCTTAGACTTTTGACAAAAACTGCGAAAAATTCAAAGTTTTAGATTACTTTTTCTGAAAATTTTCACAGTGATTCGAAAAGTCTTATATATTGTAGTAATGAAAGTTGCGTTCAATTAGATGAAGTTAAGTATTCTATTTTTATTACTTTTTATATATATATAAAGCCGTTGAAAAACACCCAATACCCAAAATGGTTCCATTTTACCCTTTCGTAATTATCAGTAGTGATTTATTGAACTAAAAATTGAAAAAAGATCGTAATTTTTAGAATAAGTGCCAAAAGGATTTTCAATTTGGCGTCAAAAAGATTTTTTTCTAACCTTAGGATGCTTAAAAAGCATGTAAAAATGAGAGTTAGAACCCAGTACCTTCACCTCCAAGGAGTAAATGGTTCTTCCCTGTAACAGAATTGCAAACTTGAGATCTCTTCCCAATTTTTTTTGCTCAACTTGGAGATCTATTCATCGCAACGAAGTCGACATCATCCACTTGCGTGCAATTCAGTCGCTTTAAAAGGGCTGAGATCGGAAGCTCGGGTCATTTGAGGGTTGAAAGGTGGACTTCAGGCTAAATAGGAGCTCGTTTTGTATGGTTTTGACCTTACGGTGGAGCGTGAGGGCGGCACCAATACCAAAGACCTGTGTCGCTCTCATTGGTGAGGACTGCTTGAACGGGGACGTTATGGCGACGCCACAGAAAATGGGCCGGTTCGGGAGGCACCTTCCGGGTCCGGAAATGAGTATGTAATTTACAAGATGGTGATTTATATTGAATGATGTTATTATTCAATTAGATTGACACATGTGTCAAGTGTATCATTTTTGCTAAAGATATTTTCAATAAGTAAATGAAAATTGAATTATTAATCACTGCATATTCTGATCTCGACTATGCTCATGTGCACGAATGCCATTATTAGATTGCAAATCAACGTTTTTGCTGAAATTTTCCATTAGACCTCAGCAGTTGAGAACATTTATATAGTACAATGTGCGGTGCGCAGGTGTTTTCTTCGAGTTTTGGGATTCCCTCGAACTATGAGAAAACTTAGACACACAGACAAATACTCACAAGCTTTTCGCTGTCCCTCTTTCTCCCTAAGCACCGTTCGATGCAGTAGCACAGATCGCTGATTCAATGTGCAATTAAATACCAGTAAGACCTCCATAGTTGCACCTCACCCTTATCCTCAGTGCTTCGCGCAACAATAAGGGCATCTCAACTCAAAGAGCCGTGGAGCGCTATACAGACAGAAATGCCTTACAAGGTGTTCAAAATTGGTCGATAGTAAAACAATAGCAATTTATTCCTGTGTAGAGAGGGGCTTCTCTAACCATACCTTGGCCACATAGGTAACGACTATCAGCAAAATAGGAACCTTCGAGGAGAATAACGAGAGTTCGATAGGCAATGAGGAATTTACATTCCCATAGGGAGCTACGACTTTTTCAAATATGATCATTCTTAACCTTAACGATAGACTAATACGGAGAAATCGATCTAGTTTGCGTCCTTATGGCGAATCGAAGCCCATTTGGGATCCCAAAAGGAACATTGGAGGAGAAATGAAGGGAAGAATCCTGAACGATTCATATTTTCTTACTTCATCGGCTTTTAACACCCCCACTGGATGAGTTTGACTAATATTCTCTGAGAGACGGTTTAAGAGGCGCTTTCGAATTCCAGTTGTAGTTTAAAATCGCGAAAATGACGGATTTTGCAAGTTGAAAGGTACTTTTGGGATAGATGCGACTGAATCTGAAAATCAGCTACATCCCACCGAAAACTGGTGGCAGCGCTTTACCAAGTGAGTCTAGGGGTCGGCTCTAATGCACTTATTGAGTTGGCACGGCTGTCAGAGTCCACCTTTGCACCTGTACTGAAGGAGATTCGCGCGTGCGATGTGAGTAAAAGTCGAAGAGGAATGCCTGCGAAGACTTACTGTAGAGTATTTTAAGCTTATAATGAAACTGCATGCCAAGATGGGCTTCTTGGTTTCCCTGGATTCGCTCGATTGCTCAGGATGGCAGTTTCATCGCGGTGATGTCGCATATCAACGACGTAATATTGGCAAAAGCGGAAACCCAGAGTTGCGTCTTGAAAGCGTATGCGATGATCTACTGTGGATCTGTTATCTTAAATTTGGTTTCCTGGAGACGATAAACGACTTAAAAATACAATAATACTCATCCCTCTTTGTATATGTGTGTAGCGGATTTTGGCCGCCATTTAAGCCGGAGATTCACATCGTAGAAGGGTCACCGATTGTTTTTATTAGGTCTTTGACGGAACATAACCTTCGCTCAGTATCTTTCTGAAAAATATTCGTAACCCTGGGACGAATAAATAAAAGTTTTTCGCGAAGGCGCAAGAAGCTTTTTACAGGGCTGGCGAACGGCTATATGACGTATTGTTTAGTCTGCGGCACATTCTGGCTACTACTTCTGGAATATGGTACAGTAATGACATGGAACTTTTTTTAGGGCTTGCGCTATTTTGCACAACATTATTATCGAAGAGTGCGACAGGGACGGCCACATGAGCACCAAGAATATTATAATTTTTGACCCTGACGCAATAGTCTCCACTGGTCATTTGATGTACCAGATAAGCCCTACGTGGCTATTATCTTCTACCGAGAACGTGCTTATGGTATCAATGAAGAGCGGTATGACAATCTTCTCACCAATGGGCTCGCATATTTTACATGGGATTGCTATTGAAAGGGCCAATAGAAGAGTTCCTGGAAGTTTAATCCGCCGCCGGTGAGATCGTGTGAAACTTCTTGACTAGTTAAGCAGCATAAATAACTTAGGCGTCATCAGTATCTCGTTGTTCCTCTTCTTGTTCTTCTTTGAGTAGCTTTCATATCCTCTTCGTCTTGAGCACCTTTTTAAAACGTATAGTGTCTTCATCACCGTCTTTAAGAAGGACCTTTACAGCTTCTAGCTCTTCAACTTCTTTGCACAGTTTGTATTCCCTTTCTGATTGTTCCCTCTCAAGACTTAGCCTATTTTATTGTGATCTCAATATAGGAACTAAGTCTATTAGAGAACCATTTCTTCCATGTCTTCGGCGCTGCTTTTATGCCCACTTTTCGCTGTATTCTTCGATCGTAGCCCTTTTTGCAGTTTTTTTGCCTTTGAATCCACCAGCCACTTGCCTGTAGACGCCGTTTCTGGGGTAAACTTCGCGTTGCCTGCGCCCCTGGTCCCTTGAGAGACTGCGGCATTATGTGGCTTTTGGGATACTTCGGCAAGAATTAACACTTCATTTCTGGCCTTCGTGGTCTCTGGTGAAAGAAAAGGATGGGGGTGTAGCTCAGATGTGGTTTCATTCAGCCACTGGAAAGTTTTTGGACACGCTAGCAGCTTGTTTAAGGCATAGTTGGGGTTTCTGAGGACATCATAGAAGTGTTAGAATTATACGGCTTCATCACAGAAAACTACAGTGCAGCGCATCTTTTCGTCATCTGTTGGATTATCGTTTACGTGCTGAGCTTCAACGATGCGAAGCGCACCTTTTAACTTGCGGTAAGCAGCGAGCCCTTTCCGGTCCTGCTCCGAGACGTTGCGTCCAGACTTCGCCTACCACACTTCCATTTTCTGTCTGTCATTGAGCTCAGTATAGTCTGGCGTATGTACTTCTAGCAGCCGATCAAACATGGCTTTGTGCCGCGCGTGCCAGTCAAGCCTCTTTTGCTTGCATACGTTGATGGAAGTATTAGGTAGGTGTAAGATGGCCATAGTTGCAGCCATCGTATCGAAGTCGCCCCATACGGGCTTTTTCCGAGTTACAGTTTTCGCATCGGCGGTGCGGAAGACCGCGTTGTGGTCCCCATGACGGGTTCGCTTATGAATGGCGACGATATGCGTCGGGGATGTGAAAGGCTCACCTTCATTGTTGGGCTCTCTCCTTTCCGAACATGATAACGTGCTTCGATTGAGCAGTACCGTATTGCTGGGCCAATAAAACCGCTTGCAAAAGTTCGCCTAAACTGAAATTTATAGCGCTACCGATGTGTATAGGGTTGTCAATACCATTATCGACGGACCACTGGAGACTGATAAACGCAGTCTCCGATAAATCCCTCTCCAAAAATTAGGAATTTTGTCGACTTACACTTTTACAGGGTGGAAGTGGAGATGCCCAAAAGACTGGTTACAGGTTTCAAGCGCTTGGATTAACGAATATATCCCTAATGCTTTTATTGATCCAAATACTGATCATAACCTATTTTTGGATTTTTGCTGTTACACGTCCAGGGATCAGTATACTGATCAGTAAAGGCTTAGAATAAAGGTGCTTTGACCACAATTCTTGCCTTTAAAAATTGCTTTAATCTAATTGGTGCAATCTCCACAAGAATCGCCTCGCTCTCAGCTGCCCGCCGCATGTTCAAGAACTGAAATCCGTCAACTGCTTCCCAAGATACGGCGGCTTGTCCGCACTGCCTCCTCCGCCCTTTGCCCCACCTTCGCAGATCGCCGTTGAGCGCTTCTCCGCGTCCGTGTTCGTCCCCTTACCCTCCGCTCGTCCTCCGCCATACCCAAACGCCCGAGCATGGCGACGGTGACTGACGCTCCTGCGCCCTTCGCCGCTGGAGACTCGTCAACTGTGGACGACAATCTCGGTGTTGCTCCTGTTCCCTCTCGGGTTCCTGCGCCATCTAATCTGGCTGCAGCTGGTCCGAACCCAGTCACGGGTCTAAGACGCGGGCGTGCTGGGCCATCAGAAGGTCCCACTGGCAGCAGCGCTTCTGTCGGTGGCGCGCGAATCGACATGGCCGCCGACGGTACGCCTACGGGGACAGCGACAGCAGATCCCGGACGCGAAGTGAGAAGGGGACGCGGGAGGGGAAGGGGTGCATCTACAAGAGGTTGAGGGCGTGGCAGAGGTCGTGGTAGGGGTCGTGGGGCTGATTCTGCTCGTGCTTATCGTACCAGGGGAGATCCTAGTGAGGGATGGCATCTCAGCTCTTCGAAATGCCTGTCGGTGAAGCTCGAACAAGTCTTTGCTGACAAAGTCTTACATGACCGCGCTCGGCTGCTTGTCAATACTGCGGTCGAAAAGATGAAGCTCGAGTGCGCGGTACCGGACGTTGCACCAAACAGAAGTGGGTTTGTCGTTTTATTGATGAACAGGGTTCTCATTCAGCTTACGGAGTGGCTCAACGAGCTTATCAGACTACGGTAACATGAGATTGGAGTCATTAGGCTGTCTGAGATGTATCGCTATGTTGCGGTTCTGCTTCTATCGCACACAACCGGCTTCAGCTTTGGAAAAGCTGTTGATGTTCTACGCCAATCTGGGAGTGCGCCGCCGTCTGTTGATAAGGTCAGATTTATATCTGACAACATCTTGGCCTTCTCCACCACAGGGCGTGGCCGAGACGGCCAGATGGAGTGGAATGCGCAACGCGACCAGACGCAACAGTTGGGGGACTTTGAGCATTTATCGTTCAGGGACACCGAGAAGGTGTTCTTTGTGCCTCTGCACCTCCTCGCAACGTTGGACGACGATCTTTATGGTACGCGCGCCGCTGACAATCAGGTCAAGATGCTTAGCGCTAGAAAGGCAGACAAGGAAGGCCACTCTGCGGATGCCGTAGCTGATGCTCTTTTCAGAATTGTGCTGGCTCTCCGGTTCCGTCGCCGCGGAGAGTCACAGCTCCTGTCTGTTCGCCGTTTATTTGAGGTGCTTACGGAGGGTAGTGCTGAGGGCGCAACAAACTCCTGCATAGTCACCGCGGAGAGGGGTTACGGCAAAAGGGCGTTCATGGAGCTGCTCACTGAGTTTGGATTCAGCTCAGTATTTATCATGCCCGACCACCTCCTGCGTGTGCATCCATTTGTCGCGTCTTCTTACCTCAACCCCAGCAGGGCTGATGAGGAGGAGGAGCTGGGCGCTAAGGAAACGGCAGGAGATGGCGCGGAAGGAGGGGATGTCGGGAACGGTGTACATGTATCCACGCTGCAGTTGGACCGGCCGCGAGGGTTTCCTGTTGACGACACCCCGCAACTTGCACCGGAAGCGTTTCTTGCGACCAAAACCGTGGGGTCATCTGCGGCCTCAATACTCGGGCAGAAGAGAGCTACCACCGTTGCGGTTCGCGAGCAGGGGACTGAGAAGTTCGCGAAGGTTCTCAGGTTTATGTACACTGTGCCGACCCCAGTGCAGGAGAGCTTGAATACATGGGTAGCCGTGCCCAAAGCGAACGTATCTTTCGACAAGGTTTTGTACACGAGGAGACCAAGCGAAGAGCCTCATGTCGTCGAACTGAAGGACACTTTGGAAGATGTAGTTTCGTCGAACTGCAGACCGCTGACTATAGGCCAGAGATGTGCGAACTGGTTCGTCCTCCGCCAGTTCAGAGTTACGGGCACGAATGCTGGCTTGATGCTCCTAAGCAGCAACGAGGCGCGGTCTGCATTGGGTATTGACGGCCCTGCTCAAGAAAAGACAATGGAAGAGTGGTTCAAGGCTTTATTTGATGGATGGTTTTCCTCCAAGCGGTCTACGGAGGCGATGATGCGCGGATCCGACAACGAATACGCTGCATTGTCTGCTTTGCGTGGACTTTCTTTCGTGGAAGATGTGTTCGAGGCAGGGCTTTTGGGGCGCAGAGAGGCCCCTTACCTCTCCTGCTCGCTGAACGGCGTAGCCCTCCTCAAGAAAGCTGCCCTGCCGCTCTTTAACTCTGCTACGTACGCAGACACCGCGGGGTCTGATAATACCCTTGTCTTGGCTACGGTTGAGATTAAGACGCGTATTGCTGCGTCAACGCTCGGACAAAGCATTGCAATTTCGACTTCGGAACCCATCGAATGTGAAGTAGGAGACTCGACGTTTCGCAGATACGTCCCGAAAGAGCACACGGCTCAAATTATGCATCAGCTCGTGGTGTTGGGTTTCAGCTATGCCGTTTATGTCGCCGCTGCCGAAACCGGCATTCTCTACATCGTTGTTATTCGCTGTCCAGGTTCCGTGCAGCAGCTCTGTTATGAGACTGTGAAGTTCCTTGCTGCACCACTCATCGAGTGGGCTCATGATGAAAATGGTGCAATCCCTGCCTTTGTACCGAAAGCGCTGCACGCTACGGTAACATCACGTCTCAACTTTTGGCGCATCATTAACGGGCATGTCAGAGCTAGTAGACCCTTCCTCCCCTTGAAGCTCTTTAAACATGCTGCGCAATCCTTCTATTCTAAAACAAAGGCAGGGGTGGACGGTGCAACACAACAAAGGGCTATACTGCGCAGTGCTACATCCCACTTTAAATGGGAACAGAAGATCGTTTCACAGGTTCTCAAGACGGTCGCGATTAATGGCTTCTTCGCGTGGCGGATGTTTCAAAGGCAGGACCTTTTGGAGTCCAAAGAGACGTTCAAGTCCCTGGACAACTACCGCAATGCATTGAGCAAGGTTCAAGCAACGGCAGATTTTATGTATGATGTCTCTAAGGAACTTCTTTCCTACGCTGAGTCTTTAACGATACAAGAAGGACAGAACGAAGCTGTAGAGCAAGTAGGAATACCGAGAAGGGAGGCAGAGAGGCTCATTGCGATAGCGAAAGCGCGACGTAGGAAGCGCATCATGTTCTTCAACAGCGCAGAGGGCGTTAACCTCCGTTTTGTCGTCCCCGGCCACACCCCAAAGCAAGGTCCAGTATTGCACTGCGTTTTATGCGGGCGACACAAAGGTGAGTGGCGTGGTCATCGCTCAACCTACTCTTGTCCCGTTTGTAGCGTTCAGCTGTGCATCCGGACGTATCCAGGGCTAAGGAAAAGCTGCTGGAGTCTGTTGCATTCTACAAAGGCCTTAAAGCTCCGAAAAACGCCTCGCCTTACGGGAAGCGCTGCTTGCCAGACGGACTCCGATGCGGATGACGGAGCCGGGGGACAAAATGAAGAAGACAGGACACCGGTGAGTACTCCCGCCGCTGAGCGGGAGAATTCTACGACTCCCAGACCCGCTTCAAAGCGTCTTCTGGATAGAAAATTTGCGTCAACACCACCTTCCGGTGTTGAAAGCCCGTCGACAGGGCCTTGCCGGAGGCAGCGGCGAAATTAAACATGTAGCGGAGTGCCGTAGAGTGGCTTCACAACAGCGCCTGGGATGCCTGTAGCGCCCTTTCTCGTACATACAGTGATCAGTATACTGATCAAAACGCCTTTTTCACCCCTCCAGAAAGGTGCCTGGCGACTCAATTTCGGCACCTTGCTGCGTCGTTTTTACTGCATCATTTCAGGCGAAACTTCGGGAGAAGACGTGGAAAAACACCTTCTATTCGCGCATGTCCTCGATACTAGCGAGCGTTGCTTTGATGCGAACTACTGCACTACTGAATGCTCTGATCAGTATATAGATCAATAAATCATGGCATTAGGGATATGTGCTTTCTGATATTCTATATGCAGTATACTGATTTAAAATAGCCGTGCTACTTAAGTCCATATGCATGTCAGTAGCATTCTGTCTGCGTTGACGCCCACTCCACACTGCTTTTGAACAGCGGATAAGTGCAATACTTTATTTTTGGTGATGTAGGGGTGAAAACTCAGAAGTCTTTTAACCGAAACATGGAACATATAAGGATCGGGAGGCTTCATATTGAAATTGAAAAGGCCTAGTAACAGCACCAATCTTTTCAGGGAAATGTTTTGGGCTTTTTTCTATTTGAAAGACATGGTTAGCTGTTTCCAGTGCTACATGAGGCAGTGGTGCATTTGCCGACGGGATATGCGGTGGCACAGAACACACAATATTACTTAGAGGGCTGGCTCGATACCAGCCCTCAGGCAAGCTGCGCTAGACGTGACAGCAGCCACAGCATGCCGTTGCATGAATGTGCCCCGCACCTTTCCGTAACTTTCCAAAGCCCTCACGGCTACGCCCCTCTCGATCTCAGTTATCACCGACTAAGCATCAGTTTGCCAGCTTCTCAAGGTGGAAATTGGCACAGGGAGGAGCCTACTTCTGCAGAACTCGCGATGAATGCTTGGTTATAGTTACCACTGGGTGCGCGTGAGGCGTACTGAACGGGAGGTGAGTGTCGTTTTTTCCCACTTCTACTGGCTGCTGTTGTAAGACTGTACAATCAGCCTTAGTATCAACGGCAAAGATAGGAAAGATAGAGGAATAAAATTTTACTTTGCCAGGCGAGTCGGCCGACGCTGTGGCGTGGGCAGAGCTACGGATTCTGCGGAATCAGATGTAGCGAAAACTTCTCGATGATGGTCACCTCTTTTTTTTCGCCGGCCTGGGAGGAGCTGAGCTCGTAGATATTAGTACATGCAAAGGTGTGCAAAACTGCGTTTGAAACGTAGTGTGATTAATTCATTACAGTGTAATTGACAGTGAGGTAGAGGTTGGGTTGTTATTTTCAGAGATACTGCTCAGTATTGTAATACATTGTGCACAGAATGTTCGACCAATCAGTTATACTGTACTTTACGGTGCTGTACAGTACAGTACAGAAGAGACATCTCATTTTTGCCATAGGGCTATTTAGCCGTAGGACAGCCTGCCTTGACGGCTATTCACAAAACAAGAACCGAGTTATGGAGTACAGTACAGTACGTGTACTGTACCGTGCATTCCAGTGCAGTCCTGCATGTACTGTACAATTTAGTCAGAATCCTTTTCTGTTGCATTTACCGCACTATACAGTACTGTACTGTACAGTACTGCGTATGGTACGGAAGTATCGGGGATACCGAGCTTTACACGGCAGAGGACAAACAGTGCCATTGTACAGTATTGCTCTGTACATCTCTTTATGCGTACAGCAGACTTACTGCACGTTACTGTACTGTAATTCGTAAAGATCTCCTTGTGCACCACTCACTGAGTATAACAGCACCCTCCTGCACCATAGATTGGGCACCCTTGCCCTCCTGACACATTTAATTGGGTGTGATGTTTGAGATCGGCATAGGAATTCAGAACACGAGGTGGACATGTCCACCTATTCAAGTGGCATGAGCCCGCAAATGTTTGGGTATCTATTCTCAAACAGAAAACTGTACCCCTCTGGCTATTCCGCGAGAAGACTTTCGAAAGATGAGCTATTGTTTAGAACAAAAGTTATAGAACAGAATACCCTTATTGGATAGCACTCTATCAAGGTTGTGTTCCATTGATATCTGGCGTCTCTCAAACATAACACGTTTACTGCCAATGTCTGTGCTTGCGGGGTTTAACACTGGGCAACATTATTCGGAATCGGTTTTGACCTCATCATCCAGGTTCATTACCCTTTCTCAAACGTTCCTGCCCGTCCCAGTGACCAACGCTTGCAACGATTGCTTACAACCTCCTACCCCTCCACAATCGTCAAACTGTACCACCTTCCGTACCCACTTTCCCCAAAGCCCCTTACCTAAATCCAAAATTCTCATTCCCTTATTCGTATGTGTCGTGTGTGTAACCTCTCGTTCTGCCAGGTATAGCCCCTAATAACCTGTCACCTTCAAAAAGCAGCCATTTTTGATACATCGCTCTGACCCGCGCCGCCCTCTTCCTTCCACGTTACAAATTGAAGAATCTCAGCTTTACTGCGCTCTGCGCACAATTCCGTAAACGTGTCGTTTAAACCTAAGGTATCTAGGTTGCGCTTTGCGCTATCTATGGGTTCAGCCCCCTCCAAAGCATCTACTCGAAGCGGCTCGCGAACTGAAGGGCACCTTTCGATACGTCGTCGCAGCCGTCGCGCCTTCGCACCTTCGGACCTGAACAGCCAAGACTCAAACTGTTCCCCCGCAATGAGTGCCGTACGTCGACTTCTCACTGGGGCCCAATCTGACTCCTCCACAAGGGTCCGCCTCACCAAACGTGAAGCCAAGGCAAGCACTAAAAATTCTCGCAGCACAACGTCGGCAGCCCCTACCGCCCCCGAGTCCGCTGTGTCCTCTCCGTTACCACCACAGCTTCCTGCTCCACAACCTCGCAGCCCCGCAAGTCCGGTGAGCCCAAACAACTCCCAGCCCCCGTCAATTCGTTCGGTGGACGCCCAAATTTCCTTGGTTCGTGAACTTTCTGCTCGCACTGCGCCTACTGAGACTGATCGGCTCCAGGCTACTACAGAGGGTGACTACCACACGCTATTGCGCCTCTTCCAAACAGCTGTAGATGTCCAAGGAATTATTGGCATAGTTTCCTCGTCTGAGCCAACGATGTGCCATTTGAGATCGGAGCGCCTCAAAGCGATGGGGCTTACTATGTTTGGACCAATATCAACAGTAACGTTGATTTCCAACGGTGCCGGGGTTTTGTTTATATTGCAGAGGGAGGGTGTCGCTTCGCTCATTTATGAAGGAACACAATTCGAGGTTACAGCAACAGAAGTTTACCCTATTGATACTGTATTGAAAGCGTTCCTTGAAAACTCACAAGATTTGGATGTCGACGATTTGAAGGCTATCCTCTCAAGCGTCAAGTTCTCAAAGCGACCGGAAGACGCCGACGGTATTGACGACGTTAATTCTGGTGGTCTAGATATCCCAGGTCTTCGTGTCTCACGCTGCGAGTTTTACACAACAAGAACTTTGTGCATGATGATGAAAACAGACATCTATGAGCAAGGGTTTTACAAAAAGTATGTTCACGTGGACAGATTGGGTACTACTTTCACGGCTGTGCGCGAGGGCGAAACGTCGACCCTGACTAAGATTAACGTACTTCCAGACGCCCACAACAGGCCAGTCAAAGCTGATAATGATATCATCGGCGAAGACTTGTACATGGTAAGAAGGAAGGGTCGCAAGGACCGTTTCCGACTCAGCTGCGCCGTTTCGGTCAATGTGTGGGAGGAATACGAGGCCCCAGAATGGTTCGGATATATTCACCCACCGCCAAATGCCGACGCCATGCGCCCTTCAGACCTCACTCAGCTCAAAGAGCGACTTGAATCTTATGGGATACCGGATGGAAATGAGGTTTGTAGACTTGTCTTCCACTGCCTCGGACATAAGGCACGAAATACCGCAGTTAAGGTGGACACTTTGTCCGCGGCCCGTGGATATTTTATGTACCTGAAGAATTTCCTAAAACACGGTACAACCGGTACGCATTGTAATCATATCTTGGAGGGAGACGAACTGGCGGTGGTCTACGATGGATTAGCTTACCGAGTTAGCTCTCCACAAACTGAGATTAGGCACCGAAGCTTGTTCCTCAGCCTACTCATAAGTGACGAAAGGGAGAGGAACGGCAGGAATGTTCCGAAGCGGGCGGTGTTGCGAAGAATGGGCAGCACATCTGAGGTTGTGCTGTCCCTATGCAAGGACATTACATATCTTAATGCTGAATATGACGAGGAGGGCGGGACGTTGTACTCTGCATCTGCCGAAGAAGAGAACGTCGTAGAGGCGTGGGCGACATGTATGGCGCTTTATGTTTGCGACGGATATGGTTGCCTCGAGGGGTGCTTTAACTGCGCAATTGAGGCGAGACGAGGAGCAGTCGTGGACGAAACTGCAGTCTTTACGAACGACGTGCAGGTTCCAGTGGTGTTTGATAAGCTATTCCGAAAAAACTCAATCGCAGAAGAAATGTCGTCTATGAGTGACTCTAGAGGACCTACCTACCCTGGTGCGTTCATATCCGGAAGGGACCAATGTAATGAACGCACCTACCTGGCCGGGCGCAGTCACTTTTTAACGAAGAAATCTCTTACTGCGTTACTGCAAAATGAACTCAGACTAGTCCCAGAGCTCAGACTAGTCCGAGCCTGTGGCATACTTGTATGCATTGCGGACGTTGTAATCACGAACGGACAGCTGGCAGTACTGGGAAGGAGTCAAGAAAGTCAAGAGCACTCAGGAGGGGTTGGTACTGTTGCCACCATCATGTGGAAGTGAAGACAAGGTGCATAACAATTACCCAAGGACGAGAAACCCCTCTGGTGAGCCATTGAACAGCATGTTGCTGACTGCTGCTGCCAGTTCTGTTCTCGCAAGTTGTCCCAAGCCTCATCTGTTCGGGAAACACCAGCGGCATGGGACGTGCTTTGAGAAGAATTACATTACAGTATCGATAGTGAGAAGTGGAGTATGACGCGAATAATCTAATCGTGACCGGTAGTTCATCTAGGAAATGTGACTTGGATCTCGTGTTTGCCGACGAGGCTAGCGACGCTAACAGAATGACACGGCGGATGTCACTGGAGTGAGACGTAGACTATGCTGTGTTGGAAAACGGTTCTCACGAGGGCTATTGACAAATCAAAGAATGCGGTTGCTTGTGCAGCAGAGGTAAAATGAGATGCTCCTCTGAGAGCGTCGCCCTAGAGCGAACATCGATTTGCACCTGGACTTTTTTCTCTCGAAACCGCAGATGGCATGCACTGTACAGTACTGTACAGTACTGTACTACTACTGTACAGTATATTGTACTGTACAGTACTGTACTGTATCAAAAAGACTGCTGCCCAGTTCAGGCTGTTCATAGCTTCTCTAATAGACAGGCGAAGATTGATCAAAGTTACCATTCCAGTAACACACTCACACAGTGAGAGCCACTCACTTCCAACTCTATGATCATTAGAGCATGCTAACCGAACCAAATTCCAAATCCAAACCTAGGTACTGTACTTGACATGGAATGATTGACTTTCGAGGGCAACCGCGACGGTCGCCATCAGTGACGGCTTATCCCGCACAACGCACTAGCGGGGAGGATACAACCGACCACATCTTCCATACATTACAATAATAATAACCTAGAACTTCCCCCTTTAATTCTGCAAACTGATCACCGTCAACAACCAATGTCCAACGTCTTTGTCCGAATCCAACCCCGTCCGCACAGTAAGCCCCAAACCGGAGTTCTTCCCAAAGACTTTGTCAGCGCAAAAGCCTCCCACCGAGGAACAGGTTTCTACTCCCGTTGCAAAGTCTCATGCCTCCCGCATAACTATCTCGACGTCCACGCTAGCGTGGATGCGTTTCGACGCCGCAAACGAGCACAATGAAGCACAGTGCGGCTCGTAGCCCCGTATGGCGCGATAGTCATGCCAGTCACAAGTCGGTGAACGGGCACGACCTGCTCGACTTCGGAGCCGTGCTTTACTTTGCTCCTCCAATCTCCACTTTGAGAGGATGACAGCCAGAAGCTGTTTCCGTTGTCCTGGGGGTTGCAAGAGCTGTGGAGAGTAGAGCTATGGAGCATTTCTCGAGGACGAAATCAATTCTTCTGACGGTACGCCTCACTTGTCGTCTCCTCTGACACGGCCTGTTTGTTGTCGGGTCTCCCCACATCTTTTTAGATAAAGCAAAGACATTTAAAGACATTTGCTATCTTCTGTGTTCCACAACGCCTTCCGTAAAACACCCCCTAATTCTCAGCCTTCCGAGCTCTCACCGTAGGCACACACCCTCTTTCCTCCTTTGCCCCTCTGACGTGGTGTTCTCCCAAGTCATGACCAATCGTTCGCTCTGCTCCCCTAGGTTCAGAGCAAACTGCTATCATGAGCTAGTGTATCGCTTGGACGAGAACACAAGAGGCATTCCGACTGGAGAGGTTACATCAAGGGAGCAGGAGGGTGCAGTGTTGTGGTGCAAAGATATGATTTTCTGGAAGAGCTCCACAAGCCAAAACAAGAACGATGCAGCGTATGTTCTGACGGTAAAAAGTATGGCGTGGTGCATATGTACGAAAGACGAGAACTCCTGTTCGTGATGCTGTGATAAGTTGTCAGAAATGTAGAGACAACTCCCAGGTAGCATTTCGCGGGCTTATGTAAATATGTCTGGTAGGAGCTAATTCTTTTAGGTTTGTCACAGTGGGACATTCAGGACTTTGCATGTTGCACCTGCATGTCTGTGGAAAAATAAAAGTCAGAGCTAATTGACGCGAATGAAACTCTCATCGTATAATAAACTTAAACGGAGTTTTTGTAAATGTCAAAATTGCAACCGTAAAGTAGTTAAATGAGTATATATGATATATAATGTACTTTACAGTACAGCACAGTGTATTGTATGATGAGTAAATATAGCTTTGGGAACAGGCGAAGAGAAAAAACGAATTTGACTCTATCAGTCTAACCAGAAGGGTCGGCGTCTCCAACTTTACTCAGTAGATGATGCTTTTATGTCTGAAGTTAACTACCAACTTCGTTTTTACCCATGTTCGCTCATAAAATTTTCTTCAAATCTGCCTGAAATTTATAGAAGGTATCACTTTACTCGGCTTGTATTCACATTTACTCTAGCCCGAAATTCTGAAAAAAAAACATACTAAATACTACAAAAATCCATTCAAAATGGACTACAATTGATAGGGGTAAGATGCCTCAAAGTAAATATTTTATTACAATACCTAGAGCCCCAACCTACCAGGAGGATGCGAAAAACATAGATTCTGTAGAAATATCGAAAAGTCAACAAACTTCGATTTATTTTGTCATTCTAAGATATTATGAACTAATCGCTATCAAAACTACCAGTAATATAGGTTTGACCCTGAACTACCGGTACATCTCCACGTAAACAACTAGAACACTACTATCATCCCAACCAAGATTAGCCTTATAATCACGGAAATCGTGCACAGGACTGGGTAGCGGTATGTGCTTTGTAGATAAAACTGTATCCACATTATGCCTCCTAAAGGACTTCAAAGCAAGAATAAAGCCGCGAATTTTCAAAATCAAATTAGCTGGAGGAGCTCGATTTTTACAATGCCAACGCCGATGGAGAAACCTGACATGACGTGCATGAGCGGAAGGGCCCAATTAAATTTGAAAAGCAATAAACTCCTTTCGTATCTCAACAACACACTAAAATCCCCTTTGCCAACTCCAGATGGAAGCTACATAGCAACAGACAAACAACGCGTATCATACTCACTACCCTCCCACTCAGGTATTATTTAGGTAGGCATGAATGTTACCGGAGATGAAGGAGTAAGTTTGGCCGATCCCTCGGCATCTTCATATTCAATGTAACTCCCATCATCAACTTCATCCTCCAACTCAGGGGCACGGTAAACATTTGATTTTGCAATCACATCAATATCAGATACTGAGCAATCCAATAAAAAAGTTAGATAAACATACCACAATGCAGAGAATAAAGCATTCATAGCTGAACTTACCCATAACCGGCTTCCGCTTGACACGAAAGTAGGCTTCTTCAAATTAGAAAAAGGCGGGTCCATTTTTGTAACTTGCGCTGGTTATTCATTTCCACTCAGCTCACCATTTTCAAGCATCTTACTCAGGCGTTTGACGGCTTGACACGATTCAGCGAGGGAATGGTCCTTTCTTAGAGGCATATTTTAGCGCAGTTTGGCTTTCAACGTAGACTTGTGAGCTGGATGTACGTTTTTATTTTTCATTCCCATACTTGGGTGTCAGCCATCTTTTTAATTACACAAAGCGGAGTGAAAATTGGGTAGAAGCAGCGGGTGTGAACGCAAAACATAAAAGGAGGGGAAGTATTTTATTATTGGCATCGTGCTTTTTTCCTACTATAGATTTTGAGCAAAAATATTTTTAAAATAACATAAAATGTTAAGATAATGTAAGTTTTTCTAAAATTTTCGGTTAAATGAGGAGATAATTAGCGGTGGTAACTTCTCTTTTTTGGGAATAATCGCTTATTTCTAAGTTCCGAAGCCTCTTCACCTTTGTTCCAAAATATTAAACCTTTGCTCAACTGCCCAGTAGAGCAAAGCTTCCCGTTGCACTAAAAATGAACAAAAAAGCCGAAGAATTAGTGAATATAACTGACTTTTCAACAGCAATATTTCTTCTTTTTAGAAATATTATTGTTTTGAAGAATTTTCTCTCGTTTTTTATCAACAATGGCTTGCACCATTTACATTCATTGTAAAGAGCGGTTTCAAAGTTTCAATACCTAAGAAGGTCTCTATTTTTGTACAGAACTGTATCTCTGAATCTTTTCAATGAAAACGTTACTTGAATTATACTACTTAAGTTTACAAAGCTAAGATAACAGTTCTTACTTGCCAACATAACAGTTTAATGTATTTGTCCAATTGAAATAATTGAAATTCATTGAATTTTTCAAATCATTTTATCCATATTTTTAAATTAAATTGCTCGGTTGAGGAGAGCAGTCAATGTCTACATACGCTATGATGATGTTGACGGAGGCTATCTCATTAACGTCGCAGCCCACTGGTCATGGTCACATCTGCAGCTGTGTTTGCCTTCTTAGCTAGGCGTTTAATCCCATCTACCTCAACAAGTGCATTCAGCCGTCGAGTTTTATCGCTTTTCGGAGTGAAACCGCTTGTCTGTGCAGTAGTGTGGAACTGGTTAGAGTCAAGATTGACGACAGGGAGCATGCATATGCATCTGCTTTTCGCTCTCCGTTTTTTGAAAGGGTATTGCATAGAGGAAATCAACGCGCCATTTTTTTGAGTGAATGAAAAGATATTCCGAAATTAGTGCTACAATTTTATCCGACACCTGGCAGAGCTTGACGTGGTAAGTTTTTTAATTATTTTTATTTAATGTTTTTTAAATTTTTCATAATATGACTTTAGTTTATATTATTCTTGAAGGTCGACTTAATTGTGAGCCTTTTTGGGATGCTTTATGAGAGTCGACAGGACTCATGTGACCATGCAGGAGCCTAACCCGTTCAATAATTGTAAGGTTTCTCACAAGTTCCGCGGAGCTGGTCTAAGATATGAAATAGGTGACAGTGTTGGGGGGTCCATTGTTTGGGTGATTGGACAATTTGCCCAAGGGTCATTATCTGACCAGGTGATTTTTTGCTTTGAAGTTAAGGGATCTGCTCGGCCCTAATGAAAGAGTAATTGAAGATAGAGGGTACAGCGGTGCTTCCGTCTTGCATTCATCTGAAATATTGAGTCACCAGCGCTATATTTCGATTATTAGAGCGAAGCATGAGAATGTTAGCGGCAAGCTGAACTAATTTAACCGAGCTTATGAAAAATCATGGTCATCCTTTGTTTTATGTTGCTCTGTAAAACGTTGGCATGGCTCAATAAATTGCATAGATTAACTTGCCGGAAGTAACAATATGATGCCTAAGCATTGTGCAGTAAGCTACGCTTTTTTATCTGCTTCAGTTGGTAAGTTGTAAAATTTAGCATTTTTACGCGTCCTCCAGATAAGCATAGAATGTGTTTGCTCCTTGAATACGGTTCCCATATTCGTAGCTGGTATATCCAAAAATATTGGCGTTAATTCCAATAATTTATTGCAAATTTATCATAAATTAGTAATAAGATCCATGGATTTGGTAAAATAAACTAAAAATTCATTCAAAGTCAAATAAAGTATTCAAAGTGGGTCATCTGTCTTAGTAACCTCAATTAGCTTGGACTCGCAGCGGAAACCTCTTCTTTGCGAACTTAATTAGTAGCGTGTACAGAATACCATACTCTGCCGCAACGACGTATAGCACAAATTCGAATTGCAGAACTATGGCCTGATACAGTAGATGTCCCATGTGCTGACGTGGAACGTATCGCGAAAACGTACTGTCCTCAATATTCCATCTTAGAAAATTTGGCGATGACAACTGAGCTGCTGGTCCAAGGCTTGATTGCGCGACACAGGTCCTGATTTCCACGGAAGCAAGAACAAATTTGCTTCCCTCCGGAGTTCTATTCACACTATGAGCCCATTCTTTGAAAGTTCTAGTGTCTAGTAGCGCTACAGGGTCTGGGGAATATGTCAAATACTGAGCATGTTTCGCGGCTACTACTCCAACATCAAACACCGCTTTGACGACTTCCATACGATTGATCGCTTTGAAAACTGCAGGATCATTGACCATTCCTCTCATCATTGCCTCAGTTGAGTCTCTGTGCTGAACAAGCCCTTCTGCAACACGTCAAACCATTCTACATAGTCTTAGATTCATTGATTTCTGGAAGCTTGAAAAGCTCAATAGCCTCCAGATATGTCAACAGGATCTGATCACCATTTGTGGAGTCCCTCTAGACTTTCTCAAGATGAAACAACCCGCGCATCGCTGCCCCAACATTAGTACGTCACATTTGCTTCCAATTCTGGACTCAACAGCGGGACGCATTGATTGCATGTTAGCATCATTGTGACTATGCCCACTGAGCGGAACGTTCTGCATTGAGACTAAAGGCTTCGGAACATCAAAAAATGTGATAATATTGCTCTGAAGTGAGTTGGGAAGACTTTGCATGAACCTTAGTATGCGACAAAATTTCTTAGTACCATTTTTCTCACCGCAACCGCCGTTACAGCAAAATTGTCACTTCTTCGACCCGTTGACCGAAATTACTTGGTGGCAAAAAATGCCTCTGGCCCCAAATGCGAATATTTGTCAACAACAAGTCGTTACGGCGATCTTACCCTGCAATAAAGTCCCTTCTGACATCTTCCCGAATTGTAGATAATTGACGTCCATTCTCCTCTCCTCCGCCTCCCTCCAACACAACTGCAGCAGATGCTTCTCGATTTTCAGGATTATTCGGAGCAGCTCACACTGTAGGCGTCTCTTCTTCCACAATGTCAAGAACTCCCTCGCCATCTTCCGCAGGGCATTCGGTCGGCCCCCTAGCTTCCCTGTCCCCGCGTAAAGGGTTTAAGAAAGACTTTTGACGCAAACGGGTGGCACTGTAGTATGTGATCTGGCATAACAAACACTGAGCACAACCAAAACTGCATCATAACTTGCATAAAATATTCTTTCCCGAAGCCCCTAACTGCGGTCATGACGCATCCGCTCAAAAACTCCTCCCCCCTGCCGTCCAAGAGCGCACCAAACATCTTTCGCACTGATTCGACTTGCGGTTCGCCTCTTCGTCGAAACCGTGTTGCGAATACAACTCGGAATAATGAATCTGAAACGAAGTCTGCGGGGTGACCTTCACGATCCGCTTTCCTGGTGCTCAGAGTCTTCACTCAGTTCTCGGATGCACGAGAGCCAAACAGATCATCATCGAGGGCTGCAAGGAGGTGTAAGGGACAGAAGAAAAATTTTTGGGATGTTCCAAATGATCAAGTATCAAATTGAGAAAGCTCACGTGTTTGATCTCGCTGTGCATGCCAAGAGAGGCTCATTTCATCACCTCTCCCGGTCGTGCAGTACGCCAAAATGTTTGATGAGGTGAACTAAGCCTAGCACGTGGCTGCAATACACACTCACCGAACTCGGTCTCCATGGTAACAGTCTCGCAAGACCGACTAACTCTCCACCCCCCGTTTTGTATTTCACTTCACAGACCTTACAGCTTTACACGAATTCACTTCATCTACTGTACTGTAGATTCAAACCACTGGTAACCTTGCAACCAGGGCTACTAGGTACTTTGCTGTCATTACACCTTCCTTACAGTTCTGAAGACAGCGTTTAACCCTATTGGTACACTTGGGATAGTTTCGGGCGAGTTGCACACTGGGATATTATATCATTGCTTTACCAATCAAAAGTCGCCTTGCTATCCCATGCCACCTGGACCAATGTACTTCTTACATCTTGTCAGAGTATGTCACTCGTGCCGACTATAATTCTGAAAGCGCTACTTACGATAACGTCAGGGCTGTTTTACGGGAACACCTTTGAATTCGCTACTGTTAGACTGCATTTTTCTTTAGTTTGTAGCTATCTTCAGTTCTATATAAACCCTGGTTTGGAGCGGCCGGCTTAACCCAGCCAGTCTCAACCAAAAGTTTCAACCACAGTTCTACCTTGATCTGCGCGTGTGCGCTTAACACCCCACACCCCGCTCGCATCCAGTTGGGAGGAAGACTGTCTTGACCGAGCCGTACATCTCCCCCTCCCTCGTCCACTTCCCCTCGGCCACCCTCGCCCCCGCCCTCTCCCCCTCCTACGAACAGCCGCAGTAACACTTTGATTACCCACCTGTGCGGCTTGCAGATCGTGAGCAGTAGTTTGTCCTGCACGCGTTGCATTGATGGTCTGTAATGGCTCGCCCTCTAAAGCTGCGACTTCCAATTGTGAGTCATGCGCAAGCAAACGCTCTCCAGCGGTAAGGCGCAAAGATTGAGGGGCAAAGGGATGAGCGTTGTTGGTTTTTAATGACTCTATGCCCAAGATAACACAGAGCAGCAAAAAGTGGAAGGTGAACGGCCGTAACTTTGCCGCCACTAGCCCGATTTCGTCGATTACAGCTTACGCGATTTGATTTAGGATACAGTTTGGCAAAAATCCTGAACGTATCGAAAGAGGGCAGCGTTACTCTTCTTAGTTGGTCATCAAAACGAACCTACTATGCGCTTTGAAGCTCATTATCCGAAATACCGGCAGGAAACTATTTTTGGTCATAAGCTTTTAGCCGCTCATTAAAAGCATTAAGGGTACTATTTTGAAATTTTCTTTTTCTCTCCTATCAACCCTATTTTCCCCACATTTACGTACGTAAATGTATCGGTATTGTGATCAAAAATGTGCTTGCTTTACAGTATTGAAGGGTGGTATTGTGTGCACACATACTGTACTGTATGGTCAAATTGCATGCAAATTGGCTCTATCAAATTTTCTGCGAAATTTTATTTGTTTTTATATTGTACTGAGTAGCTCGACCGCCGCCGTCTGTTGTATCTTCAGTGGTTCAGAGGTCTAAAGACCCAAGGGAGGCTAGGTACATATAACAGATGTTCCGGGATACAAAGTTCACCGGGGATTTGGGTTAATCGATCCAGGAATCCCTCAAAATGTATGACGTCTGTGTAAGGCAGTGCAACCTCAGTGAGGAACAAAAAGTCAGACTTCTCTGCATGAGTACACACGCCTTTTTCTTCCTCAGTGACATCAAAGATGGGATGAGCTTCAAGGAACTGGCCGACTTGATGCTTGATGAATACAACAGTGATGCACGCCAAACGAGAATGAAAAGGAATCTGGACAAAACTCAGGTGAAATGATTTATGCAAGGAAACGAGATTAATACTGTTTTTGAGGGCCTGTCAAAAATTGTTTCCCGAATTGACAAGCACGTCCCGCAATTCCATTCCTATTTTAGATCTGATGCACACAAAAACAGCTACCTTCGAAGAGCTGTATCTTAGCACAAGGAATGGTAAACAATTCCTATACAACTTATTACTTATGGAAGTATGTTATTCAATAGATTTGTACCTGCAATACACGAGTCCGTTCGAATCCTGAAAGACATCGAACAGATACTTTGAACTTCTGACCACATCCTCGAAGTTCCCCTCACTGATACTCATGATACTATAGTTAACTCGTATGACAGAAACCGCAATTTGTTCAAACGAGGTCTTCTGTTCAAGAACGTAACAAGGTTGGTCGCATATTCGAAGAAAGTCGACGCATAGAGGAATGCCACAAGTGCTGCTCGCCGTAGAAGCCCGGTCAACGCTGAATGAAAGGAGCAATAAGGGCGAACACACGCAGCCGACTGATGAACAGGGAATCCTCAGTCCATATTGTCCCGGATCTCGTTCAATCTTTAGAAGGAGAGTTGAACATGCAAAGAATTTCTGAGCCTGAAATGGCCGAGGGAGAGGGCTGAGGTACACATCTCGATGAACCAGCTAGTGAACTCGAGGTCTTCGATTCTCTCAAGGAAGAAGGAGATATGAAGGAGCCAGACCGTATTCATTCAGTCGATGCAGAATATTTTACAAACCACTTGGCAGCGTTCATTAGCAATACGGATACAGACAGGAGGGATTTTGGCCAGGGAGGTTCAGTTCAAAATTAAATCTTCGTCGCCACTCGTACGGCGGAAGAAAATGAAAAACATGCAAGGAACCAATAATAGTCGCATTCTTGACGTTTTTAATAGGTAATATTTCTATTGTTCAAAGTTTTCTTTTGAAGGAAGAACAGATCGAATGTTTTTTTTTGCTGTGACATTGGATTACCTAAATCTTTGATCGGTCGGAAGGAACTCCATCGTGTCACTGAATCGATGGTTGTTCATTTGAAGGGTTTCGAACTGTCAAGAAACATATTCCGTTTCGCTGATGCTGTACATGATTCCCTGCGGAAGGTACCAATACCGCTGTGTACTTCGCTAGGGAAGCTCGAGTTACTAGTTACGATGGATGGAGTTGAGGCATATACAACAGCCTTAATTGGGTTGGACGTTTGCGATCATTAACTACGTCCACTACCTCCAAACGACTGATTAAGCGTGTGCCCGTGGAAAAGGATTGGGTGAGGTAATATACGTTGATCGGTGGTACTTACCTCTCCGGATGTCTCTGAGTGGTCACTTGTATGCTAAGATGAGTTTTCCTCCTTCAATATATTTCACAAGTACTCAGCTATTGGAAATTCATGGTCAGTTTTTCCATCCGTCTGCAGCGAAGCTTTTGCTAATTAGAAGAGCCAGAACATGCGAATCTAGAAACACGCAAGTTACTGGAGGACATTTGCATGGGCTTCGATACTATTCACGGAGTACGGAATGCCCCGAGGAGGTTTAAGGTTAGCGTTGGGGCTGAAAATTCAAGGTTCAACGAAAGGATATTCCTTGGCATCTTCTACATTGAGGGACGCCCTGCCCCGTACTACACATAGTGGATGAAGCCAAGGAGTTTAGCTCTGCTTGATTCCTCATAAATGTCTAAATCACAAGCGTTTGGCTAGCGATCGTAAAATGCTGGGCTGCAATTTACATAGGCCTTTCCAACCGCATATTGGTTAATCAAGGAAGTCAGCTAAGGGATCTCTTCATCACCATTTTGGCTGAATCTAATACGCAGGTGGAACAAAAATGTATTGAAGCTCATTCTAGTTTGGGTGTGGGGGAAAGTTACCATCAACCTATCCGTAACTCATACAGGAGAAAAATGAAATAAGAACCCAAAACCCACAAAGAAGTAGCTCTCGTGCTTTCAGTCAATACTATGAACGATACACTAGGCTATTTCTATCCGCCCTAGTGCTTGGAGAGTACCCGCAGATCTACACCAAATCGGAGGTAAGGCAAGAGAGAGCGACCGTGAAAAGTCGCTCAAAAATTGAAAATAATGCGAGAAAGCACATGGAGAAATTAATGGCTGCCACCAGGTTGAGCAGAGCGCTAAAAAATAATATACTACAGCTATAGAAAAAACTTATCAGCACATCGTTATCAATCGAATTGGCGAATGGCTTGGGCCATTTCTAGTACTCGCAGTACCGGATTCAAAGAAGCTATTGTACATACAGGCCCCGTAGTTCGGTACAGCAAGGTCGTTTAACCTCCCACAAGTGAAGCCATATTATCAGGATGAATTACTTGCCCACTCTCTCATTTTGAGCTTAGACAAAGGGTTTACGACATTTAAAACCCCAACTGATCAAAAATTTTTCCTCACAGAAATACTTGACAAGGAGGATCCTAGGGCTTGCAATGTTGAAATTTCCAATGCAAAGAAGACTGAAATAATGAATTACTCGAGAATTTTACTTTCAGGATCATTCTCAAGGAATACGTACCTCAAGACAGAAATTCGCTCAAGTCGACAGGAGACGGCACTGTCAAGTTTAAAGCGGAATACGTGATAGAGGGCACAGAGAAAAATGAAAGGATATGATGGTACATTCGACGACTAAACTTGAACCACAGTCTTTCAGGTAACTTCTGGCACTCGTAAACGCCTATGAATTTGATATTCGGACTTCAGACGTCCGACAGGCACACTTGTAATCCGCTGAACCTCTGGTAAGGGAAATATTCATCGACAGGCCAGTTGGTGACTTTGAATTGAGGCCTCATCATTGATTGTAACTGCTGAAGTCATTGAATTACTTATTCGAGCCGGGGAATCTATGGTACGGGGCACTTGATTGACGTCACGGCATGGATCTACGTATGAGAGCAAGTAGATTGGTATCCGCGCTGTATTATCTAATGGAAAACAAATTGCTATAGGGGCTAAAAGGAAATTACGTGGATGATCTACAACGTGCGAGTGAGAAATAATTCCGCAAGATTTCGGCAGAGACAAACAAAAATTTCGACATGGCTGAAGATGAGCAACTGCATGTTGCTCATCTTCAGCCATGAGAGTGCCACGTAATTTCAATGGATTCCCACTCGGCCACGACAAGAATTGAGACATCCTTATCGAGCAGAATGTGTATATCAGGAAACTTGAGGCATTACAGACAGATGCTAAATTCAAACAATTCCGATCCATGCGCATGAGCCTTGCTTGGTTATCTCACAAGCAACTTGACTGTTTGGCTGAGATTTCTCAGCTAACGCAAGTGACAGAGGCTATCTTTGCAGAGAGAGGCCGAGAACTCATCCGAAGGCTCAAAAGAGCTGTGAACTACGCAATTCTCAAGAGCTTATCACTAATAATTCCCTGGCTTGACGAAAGGGGTTTGCGTATTGTTGGTTTTTCCGACGTATCTTTTGCAAAAAATGAGTAATTCAGCTCACAGCTTGGACACATCGTGTTCATAGCAGATTAAAATGATTACAGCGTCCCAGTCAGCTTCAAGTCGTATAAAGCACGAAGGATTACAAGTTCTGTAATCGCAGGCGAATTTGTAGCATTTAGTGACCTCTTCCATGTCCCAGTATCACTATCGCAGGAGCTGGCCTTTGTGATCCCAAAAACCGTCCCAGCGCGACTTCTGACGGACAGCAAGAGCCTCTTTGATGTTATCTCAGAGGGCTCCCGAACTTCCGAAAACGGGCTATGTTTTATATTGCCGCAGCAAGAGAAAGGTCCAAGAATAAAGCCATCTCAGATATCGATTTTGTCCGCAGCTCTAATAGCATAGCATATGGACTAAACAAGACCATGTCAGAAGCAATATTCCATCAACTTATAGCTACTGGGGCGTAGGACCTTAAACCGGAGCAATGGATCATGTGTAAGGATAACAGAACAAAGGATGACAACCAGAACTGACCCATATTTTGTGAACTATTTTACTGAATCATTTCGACGCAATCAGCTGAAGAACCTTAGCGACTCGCATCTCAGTTGCTTTCGGCTCTCCGCACATCCTTAAACTCTCAATGGTAATTCTCATAGGAAACATTTCTTCAGCGTCCAATATGAGCTTCTTGCCAGCACTGATGCAGAGAAGATAGTCCACTACGTTGTTTTGCAGGAGTAGGGCTATCCACACGCCAGTTATAATGTCAACTGGCCACTCGAAAGCCGCATGGAGGCATCCGTTTTTTCAAAATTTTTCTCATGGGCTTTGGAGCCTTCCGCAATTGGCATCCCAGCTTCATCTTAGTAATCACGCTCCCGATTCGAGCAAGTTTTGTATAATGGATCTCATCGTCCAGCAAATACGCCCTCAGCGACTCTGATTTCTCTCTACCTTCACACTGTCCCATCGCATTTACCATCGATGCTGGCACGCAGTCCAACTTCGAGCTTGTCGCCAGTAACCCATTTTCGTCGTCCAATTTGAAAGGATGCAAAGATTTATTTTGCCCGCACGCTCCCGCCTCCAAAAATGATTTGATCACAACATCCTCGCAGCGATGGAGAAATTTGAGTACGGCCTCGGCAATATTTTGGGAATTGATCTTCCCCGTCATGTAATGCTTTATTTCGCGCGCTTTTCTCACCACGCAATGTCTTGGGAACAGTTAATTAACCGCGGGAAACGCAGGGGTTTCAAAACTCAGTACAGAATCTCTTGCCCACTCGGCGCGAAACGTGTCAATCAGGTGGAAACTTTCTCGACCCCCGGTCATGCTCGCCAATCCATACAGCTTCTCCTTGCTGAGCTTTTTGTTTGCGTTGCACTTCTTTCCTTCTCCCATAACGACCTCTCCAATGTTCCATTCATTACTGGTATTGCTTTGGACGTGAAGAAACCTACGCATTCTCGAGAGGCGCGGCATATCCGGAGAGTAGCCGACCAGTTTTGCATGACCCAGGGCCCTCACTATTTGGCCTCCTGGGGCAAGCGTAGCCGGAGCATAGCCTCTCAAGTACACATTCTTTGCTCTTTTGGTTCGCAGTTCACCATCCATCTTTTATGCTCCCTGTGTGCCACCTTGAGTTGCAAAGCGCGCCTGTGTTTTGTTCACTGCAACAACGGTCGTACAAAAGGGAGCGAGTATCAATATTGTGGTCAAAAGTGCGCTCGCTTTAAATAATTCGAGGGTGGCAGTGTGTAAATTATTCTATCTACTTTTCTCCGAAATTTTATTTGTTTTTATATTGTACTGAGTAGCTCGACGGCCGCTGGCTGACAGATTCCGCGGTTGCGTTTAACCGCCACTGTTGCGGTGGAACTTTGCAAAGGGGGAAGCACATTTTTACAAATTGAAGTCCACAGCTAACGAACATTATCGATCAGCTGCTTTGCCGGATCGCATAATAAAGATGAAACAATCTCCATCGCTCCGCCTCGCAATACATCGCCACGGGAAGTATTGCATCATTTCGGTTGTATTGTGGCACATCATTGCGAATTGAACGACAAATCGACTGCCACATAAAATGGTCTTTGGTAAGGATTGTCCAAGAATAAACATAGCATTGAGAAAATTAGCTAAAACTGGCTTTCAATTTTATTTTTGCTGTTCATTCTTATTTACAAATACGAAGATTTCACGAGGTAATATTATCATAAAAGAGAGCTTCCTTAGTCCATTGTGCGATGGTTCTATTGAGACAGCGTTAGTTTTGAAGCCGAAGTTCGTTCGGTATTAAAAATTCCCTCGGAAGGAAGGTAACTGTGTGTGACCCCACGGCAGTATCTTCTTCAATGGTAGTTCAATAGGAAGATAGTATTTCTACGTAAAATGACCATAAAATGTGCAAGAAAAATAGAATCGTATTAAATCCTTAAGTGGTGTGAACGATAATTAATGCCTGTCAAAAAGACTTCGATCAGTTTGTGCAGGAGCAAAATGCGTCAAAGCTGGTGGGGGAAGGAATTTTCTGTGCCCAGAAGTCTCATTTATATATCACTTGTCCAGGGTATTTTTGTTTTCTTCTCTGACGTATGCCACATTATCTGAGCTGGGGAAAAATTCCGATGGTACTTAAAAGAATGAGAGTCTGTATATGTAGCTGTAGTATCGGCAAAGTTATGTCCGATCCCGTTGAAACTCGAGCATACCAAAAGTAAGGGTGAGAAAGATAAGTAGAAAAAACTCTAGATGGAATAAATAGGGTGAAAGCGACGTATGAGGTATTAAATACAAGCCGAGTAATGTCCTGGCTTTAAAGAGGAAAGGTTTGGGATGGCAGGACACATGACGTTTTTGTTGAAGCAGGGTCATGACGAAATGATTTATAGTCATAATGGAGTGCGAAATAAGCGCTCCGGGAAGAATAAAGTCCGAGACTGCGAAACAGCTGCCGGAGCCTGCGAAACAGCTGCCGGAGCCGAGACTTAAGAAAGTAAGCGAACAGTCTGGTGGCCCTGCATCGGACGTCAGTGAAGATAAATGGTACGAGAGTCATATAAGGAGGAAATTTTGTGCAATTTTTCTAAACTTGTACGATATTTGCCGGGTATTAAGCACAAAAGAGCATATCTAGGTTAAACTGTGGTAGAAACTTTGGTTGGGGCTGGCTGGGTTAAGCCAGCTACGCCAAATCAGGGTTTATATAGAATTAGATATAGCTACATACTAAAGGAAAATGTAGTCCAACAGTAACGAATGCAAAGGTTTTCTCGTAAAAAAGCCCCGACTGTATCGTAAGTAGCGCTTTCAGAGTTGCAGTCGGCACGAGTGACATACGCTGACAAGATGCAAAACGTAAATTGGTCTAGGTGGCACGGGATAGCAAGGCAACTTTTGATCTGTAAAGCAGTGATATAATATCCCTGTGTGCAACTCGCCAGTGACTATTACAAGTGTACCAATGGGGTCAAACGCTGTGTTCAGAACTGTGAGGAAAAGTTTAATGACAGCAAAATGCCCAGTAGCCCTGGTTGTAAGGTTAACGGTGGTTTGAATCTACAGTACAGTAGATGCAGTAAATTGGTGTAAAACAGTAAGGCCTGTGAAGTGAAATAAACAATATTCACTTCAGAGGACAGCTATATGTCAAGAGAGAATCATAAGAAGCACATGACACAACAACAGGCGTTCGGGACCTGCTTTGTCTTCTCGCAACTTTTGTTGCAGTAGCTCCGGTCTACGTTCAGAGAAATTCTCAACGAAGTTCGGGACCACCTGTCAGAGAAAAACGGAATTTGGGGTGTAAGAGTCGTGGGGGTCTTCGAGCCCCTGGTGGTCACTCCTTGGTTGGGGTTTAAGGCCAAAATGGCTTTGAAGGCCCTGGAGTTCGATATTTGGGTCGAAAATTTGAGACCAAGACATATTAAGGCTGAAGACAGATTGAGGCTGCATCCTAGTATTTAGTACTTGCTGGAAGAGCAAGAATGGCCTGTATCGCTCCCTGTACATTTCTAGTGCTTCATTCGCATAAATGAAAGCGTCTAAACAAGACGAAAAACCAGCCCCAATCCCCAAGCGGAGCGACTTCTCACGCAGTAAGGGTGGAAACGGGGCCCAACGCATAATTCATAGACAGAGATGGAGAAACACCGAACACCCAGGACAAGTGCGTGGTAGAAACTATAGTACAATCAAAGTAAGTATGCTCCATTTCCGTGATGCAAGGGCCTCATCCAAAGCAAGCAAGTCAAAATTCTAGCAGTACGCTGAGAAAACTTTCTCAATATACGCACCGATGCGCAAACTGTGATATTTTAACTTGCTTCCGGCGTAGCTCGTAATTCCTACATTCATCAAGCAACGAGGTAGCTTATTTGATGAAGTGGAGGGCTGCTAAGTATTATAATCTCCAGAAATAACGAATCGACGCAAATGAGGAGGCCGCATTGAACTCCAACTTCACCCAAAATCCGACAGGAAGGAATTTTGTGTGCTTGAAATCAAAAAAGTGACATGCGGCCATCATGGTGCCCTTCATCGACAGAAAAAATCAATATCAGTACAGTAGCAGTAAATTAGACGTCAGTGACCTGCAAGGACACGACTGAACTTTCCTAAATTCCGTTAAATAATATGCGAAAAAAGCATATTGACTTGGCTCTCACAAATCCAATACCTGTGGACTCTACCAATTTAATTCCAGTTCTGCTAACGCTTGAGGTTTCCGAAACATTGTTTGTTCTCTTCATGTCCTGCTTCAAAGACATTCTAGTGGATTATCCATACCAGTCAAAACGGAACGTCGCAGCTGCCCCTTGATCCAGAGGTCGCCTTGAGGGAATCATCGCGACAGAGCGTCTGCAATTCTCACTTGGCACGGATGATGCCCATCCGTAAAAATTAGAAGGCCAGTGCAATCCAGGATGGGTTTCATCCTTCGCAACTCTGTCATAATACTATGCATTGAAGAAAAATTGGTGTTGGTCATGTTAACAAAAGCATGATTATGAACGAGTAGTAACAATTTTTTTCGTTACTGTGCCTTGAAGTTTCGGCATTTCGCATCATTATCTTTCGTATAGCTTCCAGTTCCGGGTAGTTTATGCTACGTACGGGATCGCACCAGTTCCAGATGAACCGTATCCAAAGCTTTCTTAGAACCCAAAAGAGAATTTATTTCATGTCTAAGTTCCTCCGTATCCGATATGTATCAGATCTGAGTGGATGGCAGAATGTGGCTGGAACGGATTATTTGAAACTCCTTATAGGTAGTTCTTCTGTAGCATTTTCCAGAAACCGAGTCTTTTATATTATTGTGTATTCTAATAACTCGCTCTTGGCATTTCTTTTGCGATTAGAACCCATATCCAAGTAATTGGGACGGTTTAAAATCAGTCTATGACACCAAAAGAGATAAAAAAACGTAAACGCCACGGAAGTTCGCTAGGGCTCGAGCGTTGACCCATCATCGTCATATTCAAGCTTTCCAAACCATGTCCGTTGCAGAGCTCTTGACTCCTCTCTGCTTGTGCTTAAAATTTTGAAAGTGCATCTGCTTAGTGTTTACATCCACACTCAAATGGGCAAGATGAGTATAAATGATCTTCTTGCGTTTCTATGGATGACTTTTAAAACAAATATGTCACGATAGTCGCTCAAGAGCCGTCCTTGCGTGCCGGAAATAGCAGAACATGACAGTTTCCCCTAGAGTAAATGAGACAAAAAGAAAGTCGGCGACGTTTTTTTAGCAGAAGCATGCCTCTCATTCGAATTTCCTGAACAAAACTGTTAGAAATAGTGTAAATAACTGTAATTATCTTTTCTATCTAAAAAGCAGGACAATGCACAGGTAGAGAAGCCTTCCAGGTGCAAAATAGACCAATCATACATAACATGGTGCATCTAAAACGCTCATTTTGCTTTCCCTGCATACATTGTTAAAACCCCATTGCTTCTCGGTATGCTTAGTGCAAAATATGGCAGTCATTCCATTCTAACGTGTACTTTCCTCCTGTGCATCAATTGGAGAATCGGTTTGACAATAAATCTTCCCTTGCGTCCATCTGAACATTTCTGCACGATTGAAGAAGTCGAAAAAAACAGATCGCCTTTCTCCAAGGCTCTTTGCCCATTATCTTTGGTAATCTAGCGGTAAATTCCTTCCTTGTATCCGGGATACAGTTCTACATATTCAACTCTCTGGCTATCTGGCTTGACAGACTTTTCTCTAAGTAATAGTCCCTCCTCTTCCTAGACAAGGACGCCTAACCGCTCTTGAATGCCTAATATGACATTTGGACACACATATTTCGGGCAGCCAGGGCGACAACACCACTCGACGACATAATTATTCTCAAGTCAAAAGCAGATTCCCATGCACCAGGCTTCAAATGGCCATCAGCAACACTACCTCTTTGAGTACCATATTTCTTGCTTGCTTTGGGGGTAGCTACTGCCTTGATCAGTTACGTATTGACATATGACTGTCATTTGTTTCCATGACGTCCGCAATGTCGTCGGAAGCCGATACACAGTATATTGACAGCGCTCAAACCAATGTAGAATAATCTCAGCAGTAAGAGGATCATCAGCTACCATCGTATAAACTTCAGTACACAAAGCAACAAACCGCGGGGCGAAGCGAACTAAGAAAAAGTCCAAGCACCGTACTCCTCGGGCTTGTTCATCTCATCGTCCGAAATCACCTCATGACGGAATTAGAGGACAACTTCATTAAACGAAAGCCAGTATCCAGTTAGGTTGATTTCATTTGCCTCATAACTTGCAACTGGCCTCGTACTGGACTCTCGAGCGATTAGCGGAGATAATATTGCTCTTCCTTGAAGAATCCTCCCAAAATGCAGAAACGATCGGCCCAGGCTCATATCTGCAGCAATAAGCAATTTCAGCGTATGCTGTCAGCCACTCGAGCTCAACGCCGGCAGCGACCAAGCACTTCTCCTAATTATATTTGAGGTTATTATCTTCAACATTATTAAATTTCTTCATCAATGGAATCGTCGATTTAATTTGTGTGATTATCGGTATCACTTAGTCGTTCTCGTTGGACCTAGTTGAAAGTGCCTACTTCCATTAGTCAGGAGTCAAGACAAACTTTTACGACTCCAACAGACTGGGCTACTATCGCGGAAAGCATATACGAAAATTATGGACTTTCATGAAGATGTAAAAAATGTGATCACATTGAGCCTCATGATCTCAATCAAGTATCCTCAGCCAAAATGTTGCATCACTCATGACTATCCATGTGGACGCTTGCAAAAAGTGTTTCGAGAAAGTTCTCTCAGACAGACCTTTCTCTCAGAGATTTAAACAACAAAATTGGGCTGCTTACAGAGGAAATGTTTGAGTTGATGGGTTGATTTACAGGGGGGAAATGTGGAGTGGTTTAATATTTGAAAGACATGGTCGGTTGTGGCCCGAAATATCCGTCTACTACAGTAAATGTTGGGTAAATAAGGTGCTAGAGTATACTGCTTGTAATTTCCTGGTGAAATCTATTTGAGAGCGTACGAAACTGACTTCAATTCCAAATTTCACAAAGTTGTGACAAAAAGAAGTTAGTGAAAATTGATCATCAAGTACTGGGGTGAAGAAAATTAAAACTATGTACGAAAAATTGGAATTCACTAAGAAATGAGTATTACTTTTGGTAGGATCATGCGCAGTGGTGGGGTCTTCGAGAAACAATCTCATCACGACCAGGTTTAGCGAGAAGTATGGTATCTCAACGTGTTTTTACCCTATCTGCATGCACTCATAGGGCAACTATGTTGGCCGTTGTAGTCCGCCCTTTGTGGAAAAAGAGGAGCGAAGCGCCAATGTCTATTTTCTCTCGCACATCAGACCTGATTTCAATCGCAAGTTAAAAGTACAAGAAGTTATCCTAGCACACTTAAATATGTACAAGATCGTGTGCAATCAGCAACACTGACGTCATGTTTAATTCTAATGCGTTTGGAGATAGCGAATTTCTTGCACATTTCAAGTTTACAAAGCAAGACGTTATTCACATGATGAATGCTTTGGCATGGCAGTGTTACAAACTGCGAACTGATCGTAGTAGATAAAGGGTGCGTACCCTACTAGCTACCTGCATTGTACTACTTAGGGTGTCAGGACCCGTCAGATGGATTGACCTAGAAAGGTTTTTTTGTAAGAGGTGGTGGGCGCTGTCAGAAATGTTCCGGGAGGCGCTGGAGCAAATGATGAAAACTAACGGTAACAGGGTGATGCTGGAAATTAACAGTGGGTTGTGGACTACAAGAGCTGCCCTATATGTTAAGGCTGTCAAGGAAAAATGCAATTCATTGAGTAGCAGTGTTGGTTTCATTGACGGAACTGTGATCAAGATAGCAAGACCAAGAGGAAAAAAGCGACAAAATTTGTGTTAAAACGGAAATCAGCGGTAACATGCGTTCAAGTTACTGGCTTTTAACTCACCGGATGGACTCATTTTACACACTTTCGGACCAATAGAGGGTCGCCGCCACGATTGGATCCTATACATACGGAGTGGGTTGGATGAAGCTTTACCAGAAATCATGCAGACAGGTGGCGTTCAGTGTAACCACAGATGGTTCTTGGAGGTTCCATGTCAAGGTTCAAATCTAAGCCAGTATCAAACTGCATTCAATAAGCCATGAAGAAAATGAAACTATTGGAATCCCTTGTTGGGCCGCTTTACCTCTCATGCATGTTTCTTCCTAGCTGACATAATTGCCTGCATCCTAATCAAAACGCCAAGTACTTCAGTTGCCCTGCACCTTCGCTTGAAGCGAATCTGCATTAAAATTAACATGCGCATGTAGTACTTTTGATCAATTTTTCCCACCAAACATATGACACGTGTTTGTCACAAGCCGTCATTTCTTTGCGCACGGGTCGTGACAAATGGGCTATCCGTCTGAAGTGAGTAAACTAATGCAACAGTGCATTAAGTTAAATATTAGCACTGTAATGCAGGATACGTGCAATGCAAGATTTGCACGCGTGCAAGATGTTAATTTAACATGCTAGGATTGTACTGCACAATGTAAGACGATCCTACTCACCCACCCTTGCGGCCAGGCTAGGTGAATGAAATAAGATACCGAAAATTTGCGGTATACTAAAATTACAGTTCGTCACGAACATTACACCACTGAACCCTCTTGTGGAATTCGGTATTACGGAAATATAACGTGCGATATGTGTGGAAAAATAAATAAAAGTAGGGATGGGTAAAATTTGTCTGGGTGTACGGCTTCTGTAAGGAGTATGCAGTAAATTAAATATTATTTAAATATTATTTAAGGGGTCAAAAGTAATGCGCAATGTACAGTAATGTACATAAATAATCTGCACAAGAATGAATCACTGTAAATCAGCATTGTACTGCATTTTTCAAACTAAAATAGATGTATTTTTGAAAAATGGTATATACTAGAAAAATTTCATGACTTGAGAATGCTCCGTGTTGTGATGAAGCCAGAAAGTGATTGGAATCGCTTTTGCAGCGGTACCGTATAGTATGCTTATGGTGATCAGCACTGGAGGAGGGTATCGTAGTCACAATGTAAATAATAGAAAATAAGTGAAGGTGGTTATTTAGGTAAAAATGGTGGGAAATAGCTCGCTGGGATGAACGCCTGCATGCTTGCAGAGATGAGAACGAAGGCTGTAAATGTTGTTCCTGAAAACAGCATAAAAGGGGGGATGATGTGTGGAGACCTTGGGCAACTGAGGTGGTAAGCGCCAACTGCATTGGTAGCCGTCATCAGTTATCTTCAGCAAAAATTATTCCCTCGCGAGGGATATGGTACCAGAAGCGCCACCCAGGTAGGTGAGATCGTCGAGAACTTAAATCGCTGGACCAATTTCAGGGTGGGAATTTTAGTGAAGTTCTGTTTTTTCCGGCCGTTGAAGCTGGAGCCCTGTTGGAAAATCTCATTGAAACCTGCCGAACCCTGTTTTTTGTTTCGGAGGGAAGGTAAAAACTGAAAAGCCTACGATGTCGTATCGGCGATTGAGGGACAGGCTGACTGTGCTTTGGGAGAGAAAAATTGCAGAGGAGTTAATTCGACTTGTGGCAGTGCCCGGCATCTGCGTATAGGAATAAGAAAACGGAAATATATTTCAGGAGTATGTTACCTCCAACATCAAACTAGCTGCAGAGTTCCTTACGGTATTTTTGGTAATTCCATTTACACAGAAATTAGCGTCTTCACGGGATAAGTCATTGGCCCTTGAAGTTGTGGAGGCGTTGATGATTGGAGTACCTCTCCCAAGGATTCGAAAGACGAGCAGAGCATACAGCGGTAAATACTTACCTTATTAAACGGCTTTGGCGAAAATTATAGCGGAACTGGGCCAAAAAGTGAAGAGTGACTTATCTGCAATTTTTGGTGAATATTGGTCCTGTATGAAGGAACTCGATGCGGAGATAATTTACGGCAACCAGATAGGGAAATGTATCGTAGTCCTCACCAAGAGGAGGGCGACGACAGGTAGCATATTCTTATTAGCTGTCCTTGGTTTTGTGTTGTATTTTTGTGAGTTAATGTTATTTGGAGACGTTAGATCGGTAAAGGGGAAAACATTGAGCGCGAAGGAACTGGCTGTCCTAGAATTATGTATTTCAAAGTTTGTTCAAAAAATCTACTCGAAGCTGAAAATCATGGAACTTAAATGCACCCTAGAGCGGTCTAAATCTACCGCGAGGTCTTTTATGGAAACGGAAAGCTCGCTGGTTACCAGGTCCTTCGAAGTAAAACAATTAAGATGATTTGAGGCGTCATACTGGAATATATTTCTCGTGGCAGAGCGAGGGAATGTCATGAAATGTTAATTACCAATCTCACAGGGAGTATATAAAACGTGCTAAGCACAGTTACTACTCGAGTATTCTAGAGGTGTTGCGAAGGGGAAGGATAATTGGAAACGAACTGTCTCCAGGTTTTTGCGACAAAAAATATTTACTCCAAACCACCCGAATTCTCCAGCTATCAGCATCAGTTGCTTCTGACTGTACAAGTTCTTTGCGTAGAAGGGGCTCATGTGGATCAGCACAATCAACGATTCAACTGATTCGTAAACCAGTACGAGAGCGATTATCCCACGAAGCGGATGTCAGTAAGTGCCTAGAAGAAATAGAAACGACGCGAGCCAGTTTTGGGGATTTACGGAAAGAAGCCGAGACTCAGAAAACAAAATGTGGATATCCTGGCGAAGGTGAGGACAGTGCTGAGATTCCGGAACGAAATGTTTCTGACATGTTGCTTTCTTTTGCGATAGTGTTGAACTTGCGGTTCACATGATGTCACGATACTAGGAAAATGAAATTAGGGACGTAGAAAGATTTATGCGGTTTTTTATTCGTGTGGGACTGCAATGTCATTATCGTTGCTTGGAAGGGATGTATGTGGATTCCTTATATGTTGCTTTGAATCGGAATGGAAGGAATTACTACTGAACAAGTTTAATGAGAGGAATGGGCGCCGTACTACATCCATTTCACATCACATATGCATAAATACAGATGGTAGGCGGCGCTGAATAGGAGTAGGCGCAATCGAAGAGGACTTCTCTTCAAATAAAATCAATGGAGATTGAAATTCTCACTCGACGTCCTGGCCGCGGAAGCCGCAATCGAAGAGGACTTCTCTTCAAATAAAATCAATGGAGATTGAAATTCTCACTCGACGTCCTGGCCGCGGAAGCAACTTTATCATGGGTGATGCTTGTCTTGTAAAATGTAAACCTATGTACAGTGCACGGGGAAATGCGAACTGATGTCAGAAACTGGTGAGTGTGCAAAGCCAAAATCAAACTTTCGACTTCGAAAACATGTTTGAACCTTTAATGATGCTATAAGATGTGAAATGAAGGAATAACCCCAACATGATGTTGACGCTGGGAGGCCGTACTTGAAGATTGTTCACAAAACGGCGGAAGGGAGAATAGTAATGGACAATATGAAACTTTTTGATCCTATATATATAAAAATCCAGATGATTATGAAGTACAGTAGATAAATACAGTTATGTACGGTCCTTATGGGAGGGAACTATTGCGGGGCTTGTAATGAAAGATTTCAGCAGTTCCATATAGCCGGTGCATAGTAAAATGACAAAAGGGTGAAAAAATGGGAAAAGAACGAAGAAATCCCCCATCCTTGCAACTATTAACTCAATAAAAAACTGTTGGTAGAACCAATATGCAGTGGGGAGCAGTTAGTATAGTAGGAATCCACCAACCGCACTTACGGAAGGCCAAGGGGAATGGGCGGTGAACTTACCGCGAGGTTTAAGGGGGTTGAGAACTGGGTGGTTTGATTGGAAGCTAAATTAGTACAGCGGGCAGAATTGACGTTTTTGTTTGGCTAAGAAGCTGTCTGGAGACCAGACAACAGACATTCCGCATTTGAGGAGACTACTAGGGCGGCATGGCTTTGTGAAAAAAAACGATCTCGCTTTAGCGAAAAACCTCATTCCTCCTCTCACGAAAACTTTTGGCAGCTGTGTGACCACGGAAAATGCGTCCGGATGCCACCCTCCCAAAGTGGAAACAGGAAATGGGAGGAGCCTCGTCCCAAGTTGCGATGCTAAAATGAAGGCTTGGGACCTTAAGTGCTTCTCTGATATGGCCGCGGTAAGGATAGTGAGAGGGCTCAATGGCCAGGGTTTTTTTGCATTGCAGAGTACTGTACAGTAAACTGAAAAAATGTACCAAAAAACAAAGACCTAATAATGCATACCGCCGACAACGTGTGTTCCAAATTCAGAAAAAAACAGAAATGTGAGCTAGAAATAAGAATGAGAACAGATATATGAGTTACTCTTACCGCAGATGAAAGGGATAAACCAAACGGGACTTCATACAGTAGGGCATGTGTGTAAAATTGTTTATTTTAAAAAATACCTAAATGACAACGATGCAGTACGGGAAAAATTTTCAGCAGATACAGGATATCATGTTCTGTATTCCGTGGCATGGACAGGAAGCTACAGTATTCCGATCACCCCAGAGCCCGACAATACTTAATAAGGGTATACACAGCTCCGAGACTTTTCCTCGGAAACTGCTGTAAGCTCTGTGATTGGTCAGTTATGGTTTTAAGACAAAGGTATTTTAAAAAAATTTACAAACTACTTGTGTTACTGTCAGTAATGAATGATTGGTATACGTCGTTCAATGACGGCACGACGCATTGTTACGAAAGTAATGGGGGCGCATCATCTGAATCTCTTGTTGTGGGGGAGTCAGGAGCACGGAACATGCCCGTATGGCACCACTGGGGCTATTTGGATTCAGAATCGAGCGCCGCTCCAGATTAACCGCCCTTTCTATATCTGACCCTCCTTCCTGCCACTTCCACTCTTTCGACCGCAGGGTTCCTTCACATGCCGTTCAAGGGGCCACGTGCCATTCTCGCGAGATCATTCACCGTTCCCTCAAAGCGTTTTCATTGGGTCTCCGACCTAAACAAATTTACAGTTAGTCTCAGATCTTTTTGGAAGAGGTTGGAAATTCGAGCGCTGAGCAGTTTCCCAAGCGTTCAAATCTGGATTTTTGATTTGTCCAAAAACTTTAAAGGTTTTTTCCCAAGACGCGGCATGAATACACCTAATATATTTAGTTGTGGTATTTGTGCGAGTCGACAGCTCCACTAATCTCTGTAGTGCTTATCTACGTACATGTACCTAAACCAGTGAAGCATCCATTATCTTCTCTTTGGTGGCTTAACGGCAGCTACGCCGTAATTGGCACTCCAGCCGTGGCCTTCCTCACCGCTCACCATTTCTTGGCCCCCAAAACCAAATATGTTGTATGCACATTTATGCTGAAGCATCACTACATTGCTGCGGTAATTGACGACACCGCCATAACCGCCTGTGTACATTTTTTGTTACTTATAGAGCAGTTATGCGGCCGTGTAGTCGATCTGTACTCCAAGGAAACAATTAAGTTATATTTTTTCTGCCAAAATACAGAACCAGGGGTACAATGGCATGATATGAGAGTATAATGGCATCTTTCAACACTAAACGAATGTAGCTGTAGAATAGAATGACAGCACATCCCAGGAAATGTCTTTTGGAGCACTATATATGATTTTTTGTGCTGCAATAAATTCGCAACTATCATGGAGACGCTGGATGAAAGATGTAGGGTAGTCACATGCCGTGTGATGATACCTTTTTAATACGAGGATATCTGTATATTGTGATCAATTTTATGATACAAGTTGTACGCAATCTTCCTGAAAAAAGTAATAGTTCAGGCCGGGGCGCAGCTTGAAATTGGTTATGACGCATATAAAGGGATTAGGAAGAATTATTTGACGAACGGAATAAATAAATAAGAAGTAAAATTATAAAACTGATATGAGGCCAAAAAAGATTGATTAAATACAACATTGATCAGAATATTACAGAGATAGTGTGCAAATAAATTACCGTAAAGTGGTCAACTATCATGCATCACCTGTGCGACAAATCACGGATTTTCATATGAGACAATTTATGAATGTATTAGTCGCAGAAGCAAAATTCATCACGAAGCGAGTCTCAAGCCGTATTAATTCTTGATCTGGAAATGGTGGTTCGCCTAGATTACAACTGCCGCAATTATTCAACAGGGTTCAATTGTATATGGGATAACTGTAAAGGAGTACAGGTATGGATATAAAAAAGTCTTGTAATAACTTCCCTCCCTATCTCAAATTCATACAAAAGCATGAACTTCTCGGATAATAACGGCCAGTGAATCTAATTTCTAAAAATGCACCAAAATTTCCCCCGACTTACTGCTTGGTAGAAGGAACGATGGAGAACGAAATATGTAATACGGGGCACGGTTATGTAATATGACAAAGTAGTAATGATTGTAGTGACGAGTGTGGTTTTCTATAACGCTCTGGCAGTTTATACAGTAAAACAGTATGAGCTCTAATGGATACTGAGGTACTCACTGATACAAGTAGTCATATAATGTCAGTTTCGGATTGTGTTGAAAAATCGGTACTGTTTATATTATAAAATTGCTCGTTTCAACTGGACCTGAATTTGTCCAAGTTGTACAAATGTTTGTGGAAAATCCACTGAAGTCAAATCGTAGTGATTCAAACTGCAGCTTTTGTATCATAGAGGTGTGCATAATTGTACGCTTGTATTGCCTTGAAACATTGAATTTTAGGGGGACACAACTACTATGCCATTGCAAAATTATCCAATAAAATCTTTGCGCACAGAAAACAGTTTCGATTAGTGATAAAATCAATGAAGGAGTCAATGGTTGTTGGAAGAAGGCCAAAATTCGGGAAGGGAAAATACTACAATAAAATTGGAATAATTTAATTAAAAAATCAGAAGGGCTGACTGGCTTCGAATTTGAGATACGCCAAGTCTGAGCTACCCTACTAAGCTTTTTGCCTGGAACAAAGAACCAAGTAATCATATTCAACTTGGTCAGCAAGAGATATTGGCGATGGTGGCTGTTTGATATCTACATATGTACAGTATGTATTAGGGTGAAATCAACATTTACACAGAGATCTGAAAGTGCGAAGGGAGACGGTTATATTAGGGAATATTTTGAGATTTATTCCCATGCCGAAATGTTGAAGAAAATAAGGAGATTCTCGATAAGCTGATACTACACTGAAGGGAACGCATAAAATGTAGGTACAATGTAACAGCGAAAAAACGTTTAATTAATAGAATATGTAAAGGTACTGATAAAAATAAATGTCAGGCAGTAACTGTAAAAACATTGGACTGCATAGTTCGAAGGCTGTTTTTGGTGGGAGGACAGTGGGAGATATGAACGGCTTTAGAAAAGATATATATAGTTATCATTCTATGTATTCAATTTACGTTGCTGATGGTGAAAATTACATTGTGAACGAATAGCAACTCGTTGACGATATTGGTAATATTACGTATTAGTAAGGAAGGTAGGGCACGTGACAGAATATAAATAGATAGCCGGGGATAATATGGTTGCTAAAAAATACGACCATGTATAATTTTTTATATAACTGTATAGTGTGTTCACAAGAAAAGTACATTGGATTTTAATATGTAGGAAGTATTCGGGATACAACTCCATAATTTACGCTACACCCTGCTTGATTGCTTATTGTAGTGTAAGGTGATACTGCTAGGGTAGAACTATATTACGAATTCGGAGGAAACAATCAAATTACTTTTCTGAGGATATAGGTCAACAAAATTTCTTCACATATGATCTATTCAATACTCAATTCCGGCTTAGACTATTTATTTAGTGATATGAACCGCCAATTCATACTGGAATCACTTACGGAAGGAAGAGTAGTAATTGACAGCTGGAATTGAAACTTGCGTCATCCCCAGAATGCATTGGTTATATACATGGAAAAATTTTAAAAATTTAACAAGTCTATAGGAAATAATCGCACAGGTGATTCTCAGAACTCAGAAAATTTAGGAATTAAAGTAATTAGTAATGAAATCCTATGATTCTCATCAACCATTAATTTTAAAATTGAAAACATTGACTCGTAAAGAAATGAACAGGGCAGCCAGTCGTTGTAGTAACCACTCTAAACTAGTTATAAGTATCAAATGACCTTTTGAAAGGTCGTGTTGAGTATAGCTTGTAGGTCTTTGGTTCCTAAAATGATGGTAATATAGTAACGGAAACAAACAGAAAACGCAAAGAACCGTAAACAAACTGGAGGAACAGGTTGTGATAGAAATTAAGTCATTCGTCTTCTCGGAACCGGAACATTTGCAGTAAAAATAAATCGCCACTTTAGTGCGCCAGTACGCGATTAATGATAACGACAACATAATTTATAAGAAAATGACTTATTTTCCGAATGAACCAACCAGGGTGAGACAATTGTTCCGGTGCTTCATGCGCAAAAGCAATACCTGTCCTCCCAGAATTGAATATACACCCTCGTACTCACCATATATCTATAGAGCCCATTTTCGCTAATACCAATCTACAATCACTGTAAAAGTAACTCATTATTCGAAAGATGAGTGCAATGTCTGAAAGGAAGAAGGTCGAAATATTTTTCGAACAAGGTAGCGATGTTGAGGTATTTGATTTGGAGTAAGACGCAGATGAGGTCCCCGAGGTACAACCAATTGAATCTGCTGGGCAAAGACCATCACCTCCCCTACATCAAATTGCATCCGATTGCGATGTTAAAAAATGGTTGAATGGGAACAACATAGAAATTATACGGGACCCAACATCTGGTTTGTTCCAGATGACGACACGACCTAGGTTTGACAGGTTTGTCGTTGCAAAATACGTTCAGTTCCATGACTTCCCGAAAGATAAGAGCTTTTTGATTACACTAGAGAGCCATGAGGAGGGGATATTGCATGTAATCAGGAGAATGAATAGTCATGAGCTTCTGGAGGAGTTGGGGTATAAGTTCAAGACGAGAGGACGAATTGAATGTCAAGTACCTTTCTTGGGTAATGTAACAATGACCAGGAGGAAGTATACATGTACTGGACTACGCCACTGCATACAAATGGCTGATGAGAACAAGCATACACATCACATTATGACACCAGAGGTCAAATTATATTAAGATAAACAGATTGCACCGACGAAGTTGCCATATTCATCAGATATTGTAATGGAGAGGGCTAGTCACATGTACCACGCAATTCGGAAAATGAGCGAGAGTGGATATCGTAGGTTTATTGGGAAGTTCACGGAACGAGCCGATCCCATACTCGGAGAGAATAGGTGCACTGGGAAACCAATAATGAGAAGAGACAAAAAAACAATACGCGTGTTGTAGGTTGCTCAGACATATCATGGAATATCAGTGATACTATCGAAGGTTGCAAGAGTTCCGAGAAGCGACACATGTCGGTTCCACTTAAAGGAATGACCAAGAAGGGAATAAATTCACTCGAAGATATGCTGAGGACCGGAAATATACCCGAACTTGTCCAAAATTGCAATTATTTATCCCTGAAAAGCCAGAGAGGTGCAACAAGATGTGGAATTTGCTTTTTTATTCTTGCCGAAACAAGATTCTGCCCATTCCAGCTATTCTTATTCGAAATGGAGCAGGGGAACAGGGAAGTGTTAATGCCTACCAATTCAGAAATACTCAAAACAGAATCGACGCCAAAGCAAAATTCTCCAAACCGACAGGAAAAAATGGTTTTCGCCGTTGCGTTCGGTACACAAAACCACCCACCGCCGCCAATACCTCCAGTCACAGTCGAGAAGGGAAGAATTCTGGCTGCAAAAAAAATTAAGGCTCCGGATGCGAAACCGGTTTTAATAAAGGTAAGGTCACAGGAGAAACTTATCACACAAGGATTTGGCGGAGAGAATCAGGATACAATTGGAAAAGCAGCAGCAAATCGCATAAACCGTGCAGACCGTGAAAGCGTACAATCTTTTTGCCAGTAGATTAACGCAATGTTTAGGATGGTTGCAAGCCCGATAGAACAATACGTAAGGGATATACGAACAATTGAACATGGTTTCTTTATCTTCCTAGCAAATGATTCAATGTTACGAAATGCTGCAACAGCATCGTTTCTACCAGGTGATGCAACATACAAGTCTCTGTCCGTTGATAGAGGGGACCCTCTCTACAAAGATTGGTATTTATAAAATGTTGTTGCAAGGCAAAACATATTTCAAAGTGAGGCTGAAGGAACAAAGATTGTAGTTTTCGCACGTTTCTTGATATCACGCCTTACTATTGAAGGATACAGAGCGAGATGGTCTATGTTCTTGGATCATTTGCGGGTAAATTATCCCAGCTTTTTTGGGCGAAACGACAAGTCCAGTACTGAACTATTCAGAAGTTGCCGAATTAAGGTTCCTCACGCGCCGATAGGTGCTGAATTTGAATCTAAGGCAATAGATAAGCGTGGTATTACAACGTACTTCGAGGCAGTGGAGGTCCACGGGATAGCTATGGCCTTGGAAGAAGCAACAGGCGCTTCAAAGGAACTTCACATGGAGTCAATCATGGTGTGATGTGACGTCTACTTCTAACGCGATGTTAAAACAAGGGCAGCTAAAGTAGGTGTTGTAATGGAAGGACAGTTGAGAAAGTAAATGCAAAATGTCTGGAATTCAACGACAAAAAATGACGCGGACAACTGGATGGCAGTAATTCGCGAAATTGACCCACAATGGATTACCTGGGTTGAAAATCATGGCATTAAGTGTATGGTGGCCCCTATTTATTCCAAAATGGACTGTGACACAAAATCTCTGTGCTTTCACGACAAAAACGGCGTTCAAAGCCAGAGCAGGGTCGTAAGTAACATATGTAGAGTACAGGTGATTCCGGGTATCGCCATCACTAAGCTGAAACAACTGGGTGCAGTTAGAATGAGCGAGCTTGGATCGGAGTCTTGGAAGCGTCGGCAGATCAGACCTTCCTGAAATTTCGGTGGAAGTGTGAAAGAGAAACCTCCCGCCTCTAAGCGCAAATCTCCGTTGCTTCCCACATCTAGTCGATTCACGAAACGGCAAAAGTTCCGAAATCGAAATGAAGTTCAAGAAAACCTTCGTGCTGTATCTAAACTGCTTGGGTGTGCTTTCATGGATGTTGGAAACGATTGCGTTCGCCGAAAATTACTTTTCAGTCTGCTTTTAGATGTTGAAAATTTGTTATCAGGTGTAGGCATCAAGGCGGAGGAAATCCGTATGAAAGTCGTGCGCGAAATGAATTAACACGCCGAAGGTGATTACATTGGAGCTATTCTATCCAATGCCTACGGTACATTGATTCCGAAAAAGTCCAGAGACATGAATACGTCTGAAGATACCTCCATTACGCCGTAAGAAGTTGAAAGTCAAGTATCCACAGTATCACGCCACTTTATATCACAGGAGGGACAGTAGTATGCGTCCAAGGGTCTGACCTTCGACCAATACTCTACAAGTAGGTTCATATCTAATGTAATAAAGCAGACAACTTATTCTGAGATGGTGCCTCAATAAATTCTTAACTGATCGGGGTAACTTATGTAGTCTTCCAAATTCGTTTCAATGGTTCAGAAGAATTATGGCAGTCGCGTAATACGTCATGTCGGTAAGTCTGAAATATATTAGTTCGAAATAATCGTAGTTCTGCTGTTGATATGAAACAAAACAATGTGTATAGAAATTGATAAGACAATAATTTCCAACACCCTATTTTATATAAATATACATGCATACTATACACCACTTATGTGTTCAGTCGTCAAGGAATTGTATTGATAAAATACCACGGTAGGCTGAATTAACCGGATGAGGTCTGTATTTTCCTTCCATTACCCTTCGAATTTATGCAACTGTTTCCCTATTTGCTGGGAACCCTAGTAAGCTGTTGATCATGATACGAAGTATCATCATTGAGAAGAGTGAAGGTTTCACCTTTAAATTAACAGAGAAAGAGAATAAAAAGTGGTACTGATAATGAAACTGCTATTTAGATCTGCGACAGGTAACAATAAGGAGGGCTTGCATCCCCATAACTGGATAAAGAGTCGAGTAATATTGACATGGAGTTCCGTTCGAGGATATGCCACTCGGTGCGCTGCGGCGGCAGAAATCACCCATTCCTCATCATAAGTAACCATGAACGTTGGTGGCAGTAGGAGAAATTAAGATGTTTTGCTCACTGTAAGCATCACCGTAGTGTGGATCTGGTACGGTTTTTCGAGAATAGTACCTGCACAGCCGTAGAATGCGAAAATGGGAACGCAAAATTGACCGTGGGAGGCGCAATAGTGATAGTCAAAATCAGGTCCCGGTAGTACAAAATTTACGTCCCTGAGATGAAGATGTTTATTGGATTGTAACAACATTCCTGAGAAATTGGTTGTGGGACATCAGGATACATATGCTTTTGTCTTAATCAAACATGGATGTAAATGGTTGGAAAAAAAGAGTGGTTATAAGTATGGTGAAACTGTAGACTATGACACAGTACCACTATAGTATTGGTGCCTTACTCGTCCTCATTTCATATTATTCCACAAGCTCTACACTTTCATCACTATCATGACCATCACTCTGTTTACCTTCCATCGTTTCTGTCTTCCTCCTCTTATCTGCGGAACGCTGCACGTCACATTGTGACCCCAGAGAAGGATTATGACTAAAGGTCATCTTCAGGATATCGGTTCAAATTCGTGTCGTTTTCACATTGGCGGAAGTTGTTGCAAACTCCAAGTAACCCAGGATTGTCATCATTTCATTCTGTTTCGGGAGAATTAAATTCTCTCGGTCTTCTAATTTTCGTCACCCTGACGTTAGCTCCGAGTCACGGCGACTAAGTATCAGACTCTGTTTACGAACCAATTCCTCGTTGTGATGCAAATAATTTTCCTGCCTTTCCAAAATTTTCATTTTTATATCGAACTCTTGTGTCCGCCCTTTTTCTGCACGATGAACAGACTCCTGTATTTGTTCACGGAAACATTCCAGAAGGTCAGGAAGTTTCCGGAGCTGCAGTAGTATATGCGCAATCGTCACTGCACTGTGCCAATTTGTTCAAAAATTAAAATCTACTTTTGACATCCATATACATGGCACCAAATGTATACCTGCTATTCCCACTGTCACCAAAGAGAATCTTGCATTCCGTGCTGCTTGACCCCTCCAACGACTTACGATCAAACATGGATCCAACGCGAATACCATGCGGAGTTAACAGTTCACTCGAGAAAACTGGTCTTCTGCAGCAGGGGCATTCTACCAACTTATCACTATTGACTCCGAGTGAGACATGTGAGAGATTCGCTGGGGTCGTAATTAACTGTTCACGCTCAACGGCATCTTCTGTTGTTGGACTCCGCCTTTTGTACTGAAAAAGGCACTTCCAACATTCATTATGAAGTATGTGACCACATAAACTCATGCGGAATTCCCCCTCAATAACAGGTTCAAGGAATACGCAGCAATCCAAACTAAGTGCGGTAGACGATCCTTTTTGTTTCACTAGAACATCTAGCAGACCTTCTAGGGAGGTTTTGAAGTAATTCATCATTGATAGGCTCTGGGTAAGAAGATGGCGGCGAAGGCATTTCGCCGCCATCTTCGTACGGTGACTTAATAAAATTTCCCTTTGTACTTGGGCCGGCTCCAGGTTCTACGCTGGGTAAGGAGTAATCCCCATGTAGGCGGGCCATAATCGGATAATTTTATAAACTTTCTTTCTTTCTCAGAAACAAGCCACTGAATCGGAGCAGTTCAAGAAACTTGACTCTACGGGTAACCACAGCGATTCTTCTGGATTCCTGCTGAATATTAATGTAGAACATTTAAGTACCTGTCTGCAGGGCACCCAGCTCCCGCTCAATATACGTTATTATTTTAGACCTATTTTTGGGAATTAAAATTAAACGGCTTCTGTGTACAGAGGAGCCCAGATAGAAAGAGGACAAAAGAATTGGTATTTTATCAGCGAGCCTGCAATAAGTACTTCTTAAGAAACCATCCCTGTTCTGAAACCACATAAATGTGGAAAAAATTTCATACCCTTATCATCACCACTGTTTCCAATATACAGTATCTGGTTAAAGCTAAGAGTACGAATTGCAGTGGAAAAAGACCGTATGTACTCAACAATTTTACTTACATTCGAACAGTAAAGGATTGTTTCTGTCAACCATACTGGTTTAGAATTAAATCCCTTTCTCCGTGCGATCATTTGATGAAATGTCGTAGAAAGTAGCACGTTACATGTTGAGCAGTTAATTATGTCTCTTCTGCTTATAGGTGACGCTGCATACGTCAACCCCACGTCTTACGTAGCTTATTATAAGAGTTTGGCTGCAGTAATAGTTTTGAAATATGATCCCTCGTAAACGTTTTCCTGGTTTATTAGCTTGGATTATATTAAACCGGGGCGCCTTCAGTAGTATTAATGTGGACACGTAATTGATACTGCTCTCCCATTCGTCCAGTAGTATGTTTGCTGTATTTCGTAACCGGTTTAGTTTCAAATGGTAAACCACAAACCACGTAGGTACCGGGTACATTATTGTCAGCTGTTCATAACCATGTAATGTAAGAGTGCACTACTGATTACATTGATCCGCGGCAGCTTATATATTTTCCAAGAATTAGTATTTGTCCGGTCGCGTACGAGTGATCTAAAAAGACCAGTATTGTACTAGAAGAAGTTGTTTCAAAACCATTATACTATTTCCAACCTGAGGCGCAGGGTTTGGAGCTATGTTTCGAACAGAATTTGAACCAAGAATTGGAGGCAATACAAATGTAGTGGTCATTCTGACGCTTGTAACCGTACAAAATTATCATTGTTATATTAATACTTGTGGAATACATTGTTCAACACCTAGGACATCGATCAAAACTTCATCTGCAGCAGTTCTACAACCTGCGGTTATAGTATTTCTCCAATTAGATGAATAAAACGAGATGGCGCAATGCCCATATGTAATTATGCAATAAAACGGAGACGTGAGGACAGTAAACGAAACAAAATTGTGTGAAATCGTGAGTCAAAATTTTATTTCTTTACGTTTTTGTGAGTCAAAGGGAATAAAATAGCTCGTTTGCGGACTTAATATAATAGAACTGGCTGTCACTTTTGTCCTGGCACTGAACTGTACCATATGAGTTGTAACATCATGCATGGAATGCTTTAGGATATGTGTCCTTCCAACTCAATTTTTAGGGAGTGTGTGCCGTACAGCCTACTTCAAATAATATTTTTGTCGCACCAAATTTGTAATAAACAATGTACTGCATTTTTGCGATTTTTCTTACTGTCTACGAATTAACGCCTTCTGTCAGAACACAGTACGCTACTGTCGTTGTTTACTCGCAAATTTCGGTCAACTATGGTACATCGCGTTGGAAACTTCCACTCTTTTACCTCATAACATCCATTTTCCACACCCTGCCACCCCCAACACACTTTTACACCATTATATACCCCCCTAAACCCGCCTACACCCCCCTGCCCCCTTAACCGGGCCTCCTTAAGCCTCTACGTCACAACCCGCACCGCCCGCACAGCACACACAATCCGTACACCCTTAACAACCCGTACAATCCATGCAACTTGTGCAACCCTCAGAATAAAAGCAAAAGCATCGCAAAATAACCGCGCACCAACCGCAATTTCGCCGCCCCCACACTCTCCATTCCAGATGTCATCCACACGTAATGGGAGGGGAAGAAAACCCCGGCTGGCATCAGGCGCTTGCCTAGTCCCCGATGATTTTCGATACAGATGCTATCCCATTGATATCAGCTCTACCATATGTCATGACGGTCCACATAGTGGACATTCAGTTGCAAGTTTCCGGTACTGCGCTTTGTCTCTACACAGACGCGGTGTTGTCATTGTGCCAAGCCCTACCCCGTCCATTCCTTTCCTTTGTTTCGAAGAGGGTTCCCCCCGTATCCACGTGTCGTACAAGGACGCAGAAACAATCGAGGTTCATGTGGATATCAAGCTGCGAAGCGAGGGCTTATTGGTCATGAGAAGTATCACGACGGCAAATTCGTGCCCAGTTTTCGAAAACACGGTGGCCTTTTTTAGGTAGATTGTATCGGCGCTCTCGTCTGGGACTCAATCCGCGTCTACCGCCGGTAGACGTAGTCCGCCTTCATGCAGTTGCAGGCGTTTACGGTGACTTGCAATCCTTCCCTTTAATTCATCCTGGACAGTAAGGCTGGGCTGGGGATGCGTGACTACTTTCGAGTTGCAGATAACTTCACTGAAGCTAGTGACAACGCCGTATATAACGTGTTCGACACGGATGGGTTTCTTGTGTCGAAGAATCCGCTGTTGCCTCGCACCCAGCCATGGGCACTGGTTGCGTACATTTTCCTTGGTGTTGATAGCAGCACTAATTTCGGGGCCGCGCGGACGTTGCAGGTGGTGTTTGATATTGCGCCAACGGCTGTTGTAGCGGAGGTGATGAAGGAAAGGCCGCCTCTGTTTTCCGACATTGTTCACCCCGGCGCTTGTACGGAGCGGGTAATGGTTTGCGAATCCGGTACTACAGTTGTTGTCCCGGCCTGGCGGTGAAAATATCCCTCAACTGTGCTAGGGAGGATCCCTTTCCAGGTGATCGGGACTGTGTTTGATTTCTCCGAGCCGGAAATTGCACAGATGGGGAAATGTTCCACACGCGGTCAGGGTTTTACAAACCAAAGCTTGCTTTGGAAATATGAAGACGTCCCACGGCCGTCCAAGATACTCCCTCTTCCTTTCAGCCCAATGCCAGCTAATGCTAGGTTTTCCAGGTTACCTTATGAGGTAGGGTTCATAATGGGACTACGTCGGTTCACCCTACCTTATCTTTAGTCGATTTTTGCTTTTAAATACCATTGTGATGCACATGTGCGGGGAACCTCGTCCATGGGCCAGGAGGGCGCCTTTATTCTGTGTGTACCTGATGCTGACATGATGCAGAACAAAATGTTGAGGGCCCTTCAGGGACCCTGGGAGGCCGGAGCACCTTCGCTCTTTAAGTTGGAGTCTCCGGACCGTGTAGAAGTGGAGGTCGGCAACTGCATCAAATGGAGTGTATCACAGCTACTCGAAGAGCTTGGGTGCCATGAGAGCCGTCTTAAAGGAGAGCTAGATGGGGGGGTTGTGTTCTACAACGCAGCCTTTCTCACATAATGCGACAGGTCGTGGAACAAAGCCAAGAGGACAGAGGAATTGAATAAAGGGTTCGAATACATAACTAAGATTATGTACTCGCCGACACTCCGTGAATTCCTTGCCGAATATACTGTCCCGAAAATGGCAGAAGAAGATACTGGGGGTCCTCCTGATCCGAAAACACAACAGAGAGGCGGTGGTCGGAGATTGACTCGACGTTGGGCAGACATACACCGCATCCTAGTGACACCCTGTGGGCTGTGTCACCCCATGAGACTGCGCTCGCATTATCGAGGCGACGTGTGGGAGGTAGGATTGCCTAGCTGCCGCTTGTAGCGTTTAGAAGACCACTGAGTAAAGCAAAAAGTTCTTCGTACTTTTAAATTGTGAGGTATTTGATTTTGACTCACACCAACGTTATGGAATGAGCGCGTGCTGATCTTTGTTTGATCTTTACCATGTTTCGCGTGCTGATCTTTCTATGATCTCTACTAAGTGGCCCACTGTGTACTCTCCATCTGTCTGGAATCAATGTGCATTTATCATAGAACACGCAAATTTAATTGCATCGCTGTAAGTAGATACGCTATCGAAACAAGTTGTTTTTAGTTGGTAGTTTAGCAACAGAGGTGTACATAACGTCCGGTTCATCACGGAAAATAACCCCTGAATTTTAATATTCAACTTGCGTATCGAACGAGGAGCCTATGACTGTAGCGTAAGAATTTGTGTCCACCCCTTTATAGGTCTACGTAAACATTATAACATACAATCAAAGACGAAGTACTCGCACAGCTAACAATGACACACAATGTAATTAACATGTTTATTCATCAACGAGACACATCATTATCTTTGTCTGGGATCTTTGAGCTGCTGCCCATTGCTAGTATCACGAATCGACCAATACACTGTGCTTCGGGTATTTGAAATTACTTTCTCCTTAATACGGTTGAGAATGTTTTTCCAAACGCTTGAATGCTTGCCAAAGGTGTCAATTTTTCCGGTAATAACGCACACCTCTCTCTCCCGAGATAGAGCGACGCAGGAAGCGCCCTTGTCGTCGAGAAAGTTTGTTGCAATTCCGGTGGTAGGATTTGGGTACATAAAGCTACATGTGATTGTAGACTGGACCATTGATATTAAAACAACATCGAACTGCGACCCCTGACAGGAGTCAAAAGTCATAACAGTAACAGCCTTGTGCAAACTTTTCCGCCGGGGAAAGTCCAAAATTCTTCCACCTTCTTTTTGTACGGTGTCAGAACTGCGAAGGTTTCCGTCCTAATCTTTGCCTCCCAATCATGAATCATGGATACGATCAATTTTGCCTCATACTTGTTTGAGTAACCAGCGTTGTCGTGACGTGTTTCCAATGCCGTCCCGTAAGCCTCAGTTGTATCAATAACGCTGACTTCACAAAACTTCTCGCCCTGAAAATAAAGGTGATTGGCGTTACCACAGCGTATACACGCTGTGTTTGTTGGTCTTCGACCATTCTTAACCCTCCCTCCGTAAAAAAGTTCACTTTTTAGCGATCCAGTAGGCTCAGAACTTCTCGTTTGTTCATTCAGGAAAAAGGACGTAACTGGATACAAGTCTGTACGTTCAAAAACTCCTTCGGAATTGTGAGCACGGGACTCAGGCGCTGCGTATGTTGTGGCAGTAGCATATTTTTTATTCATTCCTCTCTCTGTAAAATGGCCACGCTTCTGTAGATGTTGCAACCACTGCCTGAAGGAATGCGCCACGAAAGGGGCGTTTTGAAATGGGTCCCCAAAAAATACAACCCAAAAAATACAACTGAAGTACCAAAGCGGGTAACCCCCGTCGAAGACAGTACCCTGGACAAACAGGTGGCTGTTTCAGTTTCATCTCTCACCGCGGCTTCATCAACAATGACTGTATCGAAAGGTAGAACATCATCAAACTGTTGCACAAGGGCTGAACCAATGGTTCCGAAAATCACGGAGTACTTGTTCAAGATGTTGATTGGTTTCGGTGTGAAAGTAGTATGACCTTGGTGCGGAAACAACGATATGGCTTCTTTAGATGTACATATTTTTGACAATTCGCGTATTTTTGACAATTCGCGTGTCGCGACTTCTTCCTCATTTGAGTTTTTTCCCACGCGGACTGATTTCACCAACGAGCTCAAGTCTGAACGTATACACCGGAGGTATTTCAAGAATAAGTCATCCCTTGCCGCATTGCTAACACTGAGAATGAGCATGCGTCCTTTTAGTAGCTTTGCTTGCGTAAACTCGGGTATTATACCCGAAACCATTACCTTCTCAACTGTTAGACTGATGAGAAGATTAGAGAAATGACTCTTCCCAGTACTGGGAGTGCCTTGACAAAATATTACCGTACTGTTAAACCTTGATTTTGGGGACCTAACTGCGCACGATTGTTGAGGTAGTAATTCAATACATCCACCGGAAAACAGCAAATTATATGCCGCATGAAAGTCCATGCTACTAGAACTCCCAACTGAGACTCATTCACTCGTGACCTGAATCCCGCGATAAAACTCCTCAACTTCAGCTTTGTGTCATTCAATAGTTTTAGGAGTTGGACCAGTTGGTTCACATTGTACGGCTGAACTGTAGAAAGGCAAGCCTGCGGGGCCACCGTATTCAGACCGGATTTAGTCATTGGATAAGCCGTAAGCAGAAAGTCATAATCACTATGCCGTAGCTACCGAGCCCACTGCGGATCCGAGAAACCATAACGGAGTGTCGTTATTATGTAATGTAGCCCAGATATGCTTCCAATGAACATATTACAGATGTGCCGGCAATTTCAGACTTTGTATATCTTCACAACGCCGCCATCAGCACCAAAGTCTTGGAATGGAGTAGAGAAATGGCAATTGTTACTGGAGTCCTTCCAATTCAACAGCCGCAATTCGTAGCGGGCCGGGTCCCCACTACTCCTTTGTCGAGAGGGTAGCAAAGTGGGCTTCCCGTGGACAAGTGCGTATAGGGAACCGATCGGACGCTCTTCCATGTATAGCCGCAACTCCACCAGACTGCTCGAAGTGAAATGAGCTGGACGTATAATTGCCTAATCTGATGAAGCGAATATAGATTTCCTTGTATATTCACTCTCGCACGTGACGGAAACCGAAAGCAACGACATATCACCGGGTAACACCTTAATATCCTGTAACAGTGACAATGGAATCACCACAGGACCAATTCCTACCGTCTCATCATTTCCAACCGTTCTCCTCCACACTTTGGGATGAACGTACCCATGGATTTTGGAGCTCACCACAAGGCCGCATCATGACATGAGAATACCATCCCTCCTTATCCCAAGCAGACCTACACAGGAGTGCGTTGCAGGTCTGTGGCCGTGGTGGGTAGAAGACCAAGACGCCCTTCTTTGAGTAGTTCCATGCTGCCTTTTGCTATAACTTCTGTTGCCATTACCATACAGTAGTGCATATCACGGGTCGGTATTGTCGATGAAATACCAAGTAGCCGAACATTGAACAGTTGTGAGAAACATTTATCAAGCCTCCTCAGTGTGTCCTGATCAATTTCCTGGTCGAATTTCAAACAGAAGTGGCGATTGTAAAAAATTCCTCAGAATTGAGTACCATATAAAGTAAGTAGCAGAAGTTGGATTCCAGGTACATCTGGGAACTATTGAAACTAAAAAACCATTGCCGCTGATCTCACTCCATGTCGAACGCCGACTCACAAAGACCGTTTTCGCCTTCGGCACTAATAAGACGATCATTTACTTGCGTATTGCCACCTTGCGCACTATCCTGCCAACCCGTGGTATATGTTCCAGCCAGTGATCGTGGATCTCCAGCAGATGAGGTACCAGACTACAGGGGGGGTTGAGAGGGTGTAAACGGAGATGCTTCCATGACTGGTATATTGCCAGACACTCGTTGAACTGATCCCTATAGCTTCTTTGCAACACCGTAAATGGCAATGAGACATTCTGAAGCCTCCGCCTTCCTCTTGTGTAGTGAAATCTTAGCCTCAATTTTACATAGGATGGAGAAGTGTGGTCTCTTGAATATAGTCTGAGGGATAAATTGGATCGAATCAATTGGAGTTAAAGCTTCTGTATATTTCGGGTTTTTCTTCCGAAGAGCTCTCAGTTCTTCACTCGCGAACATTTTCCCGGCCTTGTTCATTTCATGAAAAGCCAAGTCCAAAGCCTCAGGAATGTAGTGGTATTCCCGCGGTGCTTCAATGTCGGTAGTATTTACACCGAGATGTAGGAATTGACCAGGGTATAAACGGTCATGTACATCCTCTGTACCGAACCGTACTTCCCGCAGGCATTGGAAGAAATTGGTAACGCGATTAGCACAGTCGTCAGGAGGGAGCAATCTCAAAACACATTCAGCTATACACATGACATTTGCCGAGCTCTCCTGCATTAGGACCTTTCCTCTTGGAGGGAAACATCTTGGAGAGGATCCCTTCCCAACGACCCTTGGGAAACTTGAGAATATGCGAAACAATTTACTCAGTTCGCCGGAAAAAGGGCGTACGTTCCGCTGCCTGGTCGCATAAGAGTTGAATATGAGTTCGGGTCGCAAAGCAGCCAGACCAGAGTGTGGATAGCATCTCATACTCTTAAGAATGTTCTCGGCGTTACCGTATGGGGGAAGGTTGAAGCAAACATATACAACCAGCTGAAATGCGCCTGCGGAGAAGTTCAGACCTGTGCCAACTAGCTCCTTCATATTCCCGCCTATCTTGAATGTGGATGCGAAACGAGACATAACATCCTCCTTCACCAGTGACTTGAGTCTCGGGTCTCTCTCGTGAGCAGCGAAGACATCCCTTGATACGTTCAGGACAGATAGATCCACCCTCCAGTTCCCCATCATTAGGATATACGCCACCACCTATCGGTCTCCCTCCGTTTTTTGAACATCGGAAGGCTGTAGGCGAAAGAATGCTGGCAAATAATCCTGCTCGACCGTGACCTTTTCGAGCAAGAATTTCCTCCTTTTCTCACTTACCATATGCATAGTTTCCTTCCAAAACTTGTCAAATTGCGGGGATTGTTTCTCAACGGGAGGGAGAATAATGGCGTTTCACGACCTCAATCTTGAGAACAAAGCTGTTAGTGGCCCACAGAGGTTGATCGACGGTTTTTGCGCGCCCATGCACTGCCTCACACGCTGATAGACGAAGTTATCTGGGATGATGTCCGGATACAGTTCCGCCTGAAATTGGTCCTCTCCGATACACAACCACGTCTTAATAGTACGCTCGACGTAGTTCGCCGAATGTCGAGATTTCTCGCGCAGTGAATCGAGAAGCTCAATGTAAAGCTTTCGGGCGTACGTCCAAAACCGCACCGAAGAGAAGTCAATGCATTTCGTAGACCACGGATGACAATCAATGAGAATTGATCAATGGAAAGCAAAGGAATAAAAAGAATAGTGTAATTGAATAATTTCCCCCAGGTAACTGAACCAGATGAGTTATTCGGAGAACTGGTGCCGTGATATGAATTTCCAGACACTACATCAAATCGGAGAATGATGAATGTGTCTTGCTGATCGACGTGTGATCCAAGGGCAAGATGTAGGACGAAAAGGAATGCGTCATTATTCAGCTTGTTTGTTGGAGCATTCTGAATCAAAGCCAATTCCTCAATATTAATGGACTGTCGCTTTCCATCTAAACCCTCGTATCGCAGAGCCAACTCAACGTTCGGTTCTTCTCCAGGACCGCGTCTGGAATTCTGACGCTTCATACTTTTCACGGTCTTCTTCGGGGATGTGACGAGATCAATAATTTCGTCTCGACTCCTCTTCGAAGGTGGCTTATTGGTTACCAATTTTGTGGATTTCTTCGGCTTCCCTATTGCATCCGACTGTTCTTGTGAATGGGATATCGAGTTCGGAAGTGGAGCTTCAGATTCCGGTATGGCGGTGATTTCATCAATGCCCTCGCGACTTGAGCTGCAGCATGGATAGTGGGACTTTTGTTAAGTGGATAGAGAGATATACGACCTGTTTTCTCAACAGCTAGAGGAACTGAGGGTAACTCAGTCCGGGCAACCGTACTCTCCTTCGTTTTCCCATGTCTTAATCGCGGTCTAGCCGCAGTCTTCTCTTTCAGTGTAGATTTTTCTTCTCCACTCGTGTCTTTGTCTCGTGCTCCTCTTAGTGTGTTTTTCGTCCCTTCTTTTCCTCTTGTCACAAGCATGACATCCTCATCTGAATCGGTGACGTTGAGCACGGAGAGTTTCTTTTTGGTCCTCTTCTGCCGAGTCGGGACGGGTGGCAAAACTTCCACTGAATTAGCCATATCGTGAGTCGTAGGATCTGTTGTGAGACTTCTGTCGCAACCATGGCCGACGATCCGGCCGCAGCAGCCGGTGGCGTCTGTTTCTTTCCTGTTCACTTCTCCTTTCTCGACTGGCGAGTTGAACCTGTCGCGGTAGCGGGCCTGCCCGCATCTAGTTAACCATCTTAACACAAATGGTTTGCGGTAGATGTTATCGTCCACCGCAGCCTATTTGTGTTAAGTAATGTTAAGTTAGTAAAGTAAGTCATTTTGGTAATTTTATCGTCCTTCTAAAGGGGGAGGAGGGGTGAAATGTGGTGGTGTGGGTTACCGATTAGTTCAAAGTCCTGTTTATTGTCCTGCACAGAGAAGATAACCTCGGTGAAGTTCATTGCGGATGGAATTGAACTCCATGACGCGGTGCAGGGTTGTAACGAACTTATGTGGAAAATTAGTTTTATTCTTTTCGACACGAAAACCGTACACCGGAGACTGTACAGGTAACTATGACTTTCTTACAAAAATTTTGGACTATCACACGGGAGGTTTGTCACCCAGCAATAGTGCACAACTTAAATTTTGAAATTAATCACAACTTGAGCTCAAAACGGGAAGGGAAAAATAAATTGCATACTGTATACGTTGATCGTGGTTGTAATAGACTGAATTTGATATTGGTGGAATTCCATCCACCCTTCGACAAATTGTTGTTTCACGGAAACGTTTTTCATCGCATACTGTATTGTTTGGTGGAATCTGTTCCTACAGTACTGTACTGTACAGTGAACTCATGGTGGTGGTAACCAAACTTTAGGAGTTGCTCTGAAAACATACATTTCTATAATACTGAGTCAGGAGAATTGAAAGAGTTATGTCTTCGACTTGTATTTTCGAACAATTGTGGGGGGGTGCAAGGCAGGAACGAGGAAGCTGTTCCACCGTCCATAGTGGGATAGGAGGGCGTGTAGCCTTTTAGAGGTCAGTATTCCACTCCTGCGTTGAAATGCTTGAAAGTCCTTTTATTTCTTTCCTGCCTTAGGCCAAGCATAACCTATCCTTATCCCCCTTTTCCGAGCACCCTCGACACATTCCAGTATCCATACTGTATACTGTACTGTCCCGTGTTGTGGAATACAGTACCTAACCCTACATTGGACGGGGGAGATACAGTACAGTATCTCTCCAGCTCGGCAGTGAGCTCGCACAGTCCACATGCCTCGGCACTCCAAGTGCGACACGGGTGCACAAGTAGGCAAGTGTACCTCCCTAACCACCCCACTACTGCACCGCCCTACCTGCTTGCCACGGTCACCTCCACCCCATCCAACGCCAACCTGCCAGCTCCTCAGCCATTGCGGCACGCCCTCAACCTTGCCCGCCTGCCCTTTGAGAAGTGCCAAAGAGCTGCAAAACAGCTGGTATTCTCGGAGCGGGCTCCCTTTGGCGTGTCGGTGCAAGCACCCTGCTGTGGCTTTCTTCACATGATCTCCTGTTTCACTCCCCTCTCGTCCTAACATCTTCCCATTCGTTGTCGGCATCATCCCTCATCGCACTTGGTCTCACCTCCTTGTCATCCATTCCCTGTCTTTCATCCAGGCCCGCACTAAGCAGAAGGCAAGCTTGAGCATGGGGGGTAGGGCCCCTCGTAAGGCCATCGCTACAAAGGCGGCCCGAGTCCCTCGTCTGAATGCCGGCGTATGGTCCCACCCCGAAATATTAGGACTCCGGGGGCCGCAAAAATATCGAGAAGATAGTCTACCATAACAGAAGCCCCCTGAATTACGCCGCCTACCGTGCTGCGTTTCCCCGCCCCCATCGCGATGAACGAGTAAGGGCACAAGATGCTCTTCGGTCGCCACATTACGGCTTTTTTGCACCACTACGCGGGCCATGAATTCACGAAGACGGGTGCGTACCGGTTTGGTCTGACCGAGTCCTTGGAAGATCCTGAACCTTACTCCTCCGTCACGCCCTCCGGCTGGTGCATACGTTCGGTTTATTGGCACAGCGGTGGCAATGTATACTGCGCTATCGACGACGACACTATCGAGGAGCATACGTTTCTCTTGTACACGATGGCGTTCGATGGATTCTCCGGGGAACGCGATCCCGCCGTGAATGGAGACCAACTTGTCTTGGGCAGACAAGACCACCTTCAGACCATTGACAACATACATCAGTGGTGCCAGAGGTACCCCGACCGGAAACTTCTGCTCTCTTACACGCGTTCTAGAGGCCCCCGTGCGGATCCCACCCAGCACCGCTATTTTGCTCTCCAGCCAGTCCAATTCAGATACCAGACAGACGTTTGTATTGGTGTCTCCCTTGGGTAACGCCCTAACTGAGCACGGCGAGTCTAACAAGGCCCTTCATTGGGTGTCCATCTTCCGTGAGAGGGCCGCCCGTACTCAGAATGACCTCATTAGGGGCGGCCTCATTCGCAGTTTGAGGGAAGCCCAGAGGCTTCTCCCGCCACGTAGCCTCGTGTTACAGAAGTGCCTTCCACCTAATCCCCCACTCGAGTCCGTCCTAAGTCTACCACCCGGGACATACCTAGCAACCCTCATCAGATCGCATGGGGGTCAACCACTGCCTCTCCATCAATACGATTAGTCGTCGACTACTCGACCCGGCAGAAGAATTCTCGTTGGCGTTCTCTGCCGACGCCCTGAAGGATTGCGTGGGGCACATCTCTGAATTCCACACCGTCCACGAGGTAAGGAGGGTCGTTCTCCTCGGTGGGGCTCCCAGCAAACGCCCACGCCACCGTAAGGGGCATACTATGACTAAAAGTAGGAGAGAGGGGAAGAAATAGATTGAGGGTCAATCAAGCTCCCGTGGCGGCGGCTGACTCGCCCACCTTGCGGTCCAAGCCCGAACATCCGGCCTCTGAATGCCCCCATCTATTTATCTGCTTCCTTCTCCTACTTATGATTTTAATTCCTTACCGCTTCACTCGTCCTTGGTGGAACTGACACACGCTTTCATGCAGTACGTACAGCGTACTTTTGCTGAAAATTTTAATTCTTCATATAATGTTGGACATACATGTATATATTGTTCCATTCCGTTCATGACATTCCGACTCATACTGTACAGTGCAGTGTGAAGAAAAAAGGGATAGTCTGTCCCATTGTTTTGAGTCCGGAAAAGAGCCATTTTATTCCCTGTTAATTACAAAAACGCAAAGAAATAAAATTGTGACTCACGATTTCACACAAGTTTTTTTCCTGTACTGTCCTCACGTCACCCATAGCACTACTCATGCACCTTATCTGTGTGTACAGTAATGTACATGCAGACACTGCTGTGCGGTACTGTAAACATAAAAATTTTTTTCCACCGCTATCCTTCCACAATACTGTACTGTGCCATACAGTATTGTTCCGATGTTGGATGGAAGAGATTTCCCTTCCTCGTTGTACTCAGAAACTGTTCCTTTCCCTCACCTTCATTGGTAGTTACATATTTTTTCATTCCCTCCACGAAATTCTGCGCTTCGCATCCCGATCCAGGCCGCCGATGTGCTGTATCTATTGTATTCAATTCGCTGCTGTATTCGCTATATCAGGGCTTCTCGTCTTTCATTAGAACCGTACAAGATCGACTGTAAACATCAATTTGGGTTGATCTTATTGCAAACCGCCAATTCATATCCAGTATTGCCGTATTTAGTTCATTTTCGTTCAGCTCAGGAACGGTCAAGGTGAAATTACTGCTCCAGCTGTTTCTAGTTTTTCATTCCAAAGATCTATGGTTTTGAGGTCCGAAAATAAGACTTGCTTGCGTCATTTCTTGGTGTTAGTAGTATACTTTCCCTGCGCTTTTTTCCGTGTCCCAGATTTGTAATATTAATTATTTTCTTAGTTTCTGTGCTACTCAGAGCGGTAAGCCAGGACCTTGGTTGCTTATTATTCTATGTTAGCTATGGTCCGACAAAATACCCTCCAACAATAATTTTTTCCCTTCCATAGAATTTTAAACCTGTGCGAAACTGGGTCTTGTTCCATGTGTAATTGTCATATCATATAAATTAGAACTTTGGACAAATTATTTCTCCCCTGCTTACACTTCCCGGTCGATGCCACCATAATGCATTAAATGGGACAGGTGCAAGTTAAACAACGTAAACAAATTACTTTTGAAATGACTGCATTCGTAAGTATTCGACCTTGCATAGGGTCAAAGTCCGTCATGGGTGAACAGTCATCCGTTTCCTTTCTCAAATAAGGGCTTAGTTTTGTTTCTACTGTTACACACATTACTTCAAAATGCATCCTACTCTTTCAATTTTTATAATACATTTCTGGTAGTCTCTTTCAGCTGAAGTTAATCTCCCTTCTCATGACCTTTTACGGAGAGGTCATAGATTTCTCGTTTGCCGTTTCATACGGCAACCCTATCCTGTCGAGTGAACATAATGTGCTAAAATCTCTGTAAATACTCTATAACGTCTAACTTCCTACATGTATTTTTTGTTACACGGCTTACATTCCTGCCGGTCCCGCATCATCCGATGGATTCCTATAGTGGAATACTATGTCTGGTCTTTGGCTTCATACATAATTCGTTTCTTTTTCCAGGTGCTAGTCCTGAAACTTCTAACAAGCAAGTTTAAGGGAAAAGTTAACAACTTCAGATTACTACCTCTGTCAATGTTTCATCATTTCTTCAATTCGCCATTTCTCAGGCATGACTGTCCTTTCAACATCAACGGCTATTAATTGCTACCAGCATGGTCATTCCCAGTCTTATACCATGGGTCCATCATTTCCATTTACGTTTCTTTACTTATTCATTCATATTAACCTGTAGAGAGTCTCTTCCCATTAATTTCAACTTTGTGTTCTCAGCTTTTCGATTCACATAAAATACTCTTTCCCTTTATATTTGTTCTCTGCCACTCACAATCATCTATCGTTTCGAACTTTCATCCTTTCAGGTCCACTTACGGTTGTCAAATCCGTTAAAATTCACGCATAAAGTGTCCTTCGCCACTCTCCTATCAATACGACTTAGTAATTCATTTGAATTTATTCCTTCTTTTTCTTTTATTGGATTAGTTCGTGTCATTTCCTTCTTCACCTTCCTGCCATTTGCGCTCACTTCGTGGAAGTCAATACTTCCCTTGGATGTTTTACGGAATCCAACCCTCACTTCGGATGTTTTCATTGGTTCGTTACCAAGCTTATTGGCAAGGCCTTCTGTGTAGTTATCAATTTCCAGAACACCCCCCACTTCTCGCTCTAGGTGCATCTTTTACATTTGAAACTGAGAAAGAACTTCTTGGAGACGGTCGGCCTTGTCCGTTGCGAACAAATAAAAACACTTCTCGAGCATCATGTTAAGCGATAAATAACAGTCTTCCATGGTCCTGCATTTAGATCGCTTTTCCTGGTCACCAGACATCCCTCTTCTTACTCCGTCTATTTCTTCTCATGATAACTTACTCTAGATATTGATAAACTCGGTACATTCACCACGAGAGTATCATTTCTCACTCATAATCTAAATTAAACCTCTGGGCTTTCGCTTTTACGCCAATGAAATGTGGAGAGCAGAACGTACAACTGTATTTCCCTGTATGTACATTAAATACTGTACATAATGCTTGGGCAGTACTTGATTTTCTCGTCCTATTATCCCTCATCAAAACTGTAAGTGTTTGAAGAATTACTACCGCTCGTCTTGATTCTATTTAGTGGTTAATTGATTCCATTTAGTCGTTCATTGATCCCATTTAGTCGTTTATGTTGATATTTACCCGCGTTCCTTCCCATTTAATCGTATGAGACTTCTTTTGTTTCGATATGTTCTGTCACAATCCCTCTTTCATATTTGGCCAATTCTGGTGTGTCAAAGTTAGTTCATTATTTTAACATCAAGATTTCTGTTGCGTTTTTCACTACTTTCACGTCGTTGCCTGTGTCTCCAGTAATATGCATTTGCTCCTATTCATATTACATCAAAAAAAATCATATCTTTCATGGCCCTACATTGCGTGCAACTGTATTCTGCCATAATTGACTTTACCGGAATAAAATGCCAGGATATTGTTGCCCATTACTACCATTCCCCATTTTTTTATTACGAACCTTTATTCTCATCACTCACCTCCTACGTTACATCTCTTTCGTATCCAGCCTATTTCCTTTCTTCACAAATCACTGGTTGATAGCGTTTAGTTCCATTCAGTGTTGTATGACACAGTCGGTTCATGAATCAACCCAATGCTTCGTTGCCTCCAAAACTTTGGTCTCCTTTGGGATTAGACTTTTAAGATTGCTGCAGCCTACATATTTCTCTCTCTATCAACTTTTGTAGATCAAAAAAATACATTAACAGTATGTCGTTTCATAGATCTCCTACATACTTACATGATGATTCTGTTCCAAACGTTGTAGTCAATGGGAATTCCACGTTCAGCATTACAATTCTCACTTTTCCTGTCCCCACTTCGAGTTCTGCTCATGTGTTCTTCCCGAGTATTTCCTTTCTTCGTGTGCAGTATACTGTACAAATTACTATTATTTATTATTGATTTTCATTAGACGTAGAATACATACGCCGTTTCTCTATCAGGAGTGACATTCCCCTCTGTAACCTAGCTTCATTCAATTTCATTCGATTATTTCTGTAGCTCATGTAAGTTTGTCGATTTAAATTCTTCCTTCTGTGTTTATTAATAAATATTAATACTTGGATGTCAAAAATATTTCCGATGATCGTTTCAGATGTTCCTCTCATCCCGCTGCCCGCACAATATTATTCGCCCACACTTATGATCTACGCATTTCACCCCTTCTCATGTAATGTAATCCTGTGTTTCAGGTTTTGATTTATGATAGCCATTAATTCATGTCTGTACTACCGGTCATTTGGATAAATTTGGACTTTCCATATACAACTCAATTAGGTCTTAGCTCTCATAGCTTTAGCAGGTTTGCTGGAATCTCGATTACATTGTACCATCGGTACGTATATAGTTACTTGTTGAGATCGTTGCTACATGAACAGGTCGCAACTAGTTCCCATCGAATTGCTTACAATCCATTAAGCATTGGTTTCTGTTACTAATTCTTCACTCTGAAATTTAATTCTAAAATTCGTTTTCAATGATTCCCTTCTCCATCCAATTATTCGAAACTTAATATACTTTCGAGTCCAGACCAAAGATAAATTAGGATTAGTGATGTACAGGTAACATTGTTCATCCTGATCTAGGTTTGGGCTCTGCATTTTTTCAAGCGTCATTCCCTTCAGAAGATTGTTTTTCAGTGGTTGTTCATACATCATTTTCAATGAAAGCTACTGCATAGTTTACCTGAACATTTTATTATCATCGCCAAGCGTGTTAGAGAATTTCCCTGCTGGCTTATTGAAAGTTTCTCTGTATTTTCCACCACCATTCCATAGCTGCCTCGTTCGTTCAATATAAATGATTAACCATATATCCTCAGTAATTTCTGTAACATTTCCGTACATTTTCTGAGATGACTCTCATCTTCGCGCAGCCTCTCCCCTTCAAGCAACGGGTCCTTGGAATTTACAGCCAACTTACCCGTCAATGTTTTCCTTCCTACACATTGGTTTCCTCTCGTCGTTTACCAGTATTCAAGGGCTAATCCTCTATTTCAAGCAATTCAGTATGGTTGTTCATCACCCAATTTTTTAACTTTGTACGTCACTATGATCTGCCATTGTACTAACATCAGGTATGATATGTTTTTTTTGAAATTCAGTACAAAATCGTAATATTCATTCAGAACTGTTTACTTCGCTTTGACCATGCAGCTTGTTTCAACTTCAGTTATTATCACGACGTATTGTAAGTTCTGATCGAATCAGTATGGTGTACAGTGCCACATGGTGTACATTGCCGCATTTATGGTTAATTCTTATTATTTTTTTTCGTACAGTGCAGTATTTTCACTGCACTCACTACACATTATTGCAGTAGATGCTTTCCTAGATTAGATTTTACTGTGCATTACACAGTTTAAATCATTAGCTTACAGTGTTTGTATCCGATTCGGCATCCGAAATGCCTCATATAGATCGTGACGTAGTAGTGAAGTCGTCACATTAGTGCCTTTTTCCACAACTTTTACATGCATAGATGAGCAGTTAAACTACATTGGTTTTTAACCCATTATTCGTCACATCTACGAACGTTTTAGTACTGTTTTTGGGTGAATTGGTCGACAACTTGTATTGCTAGATGGACAATAGTGCTATGTGCTGCCTTAAACACCAATGTGGTCGTAATTGTTGTTGTAGTCCCCCAAAGGTACGTTTCTGTAATTACTTCGTGTTTTTGGGTACCTAATAGAGTAGTTTCTTAAGGTGCGCAACATTTTTTGGTTTATTTACGGTATCTCGGTTTTCGATCGAACCGCTTGCTTTCGATTCCCTTGGAGTGGCGTCCCCAGCCACTGCACTGTTTCTGGAAACGTTCATTCCCCGGATTGCGACCAGATATCACACCTCTGATGCCACTGTCCGCTCGCGAATCTATCAGCGCATCAGCTGTGTTCTGTGGTCCTCGGTGGCGATGGCCATCATTTCCCGTGCCCCACTGCACGTGACCGATGTTTACCATCCACTTAGTTCTTAACCAATAGTCGGTCAGTGAGTGTACACTCCAGAAACATTATGAGTAAATAAAAGTATTGTTGCATTGGGACTATAAAATGGATACCGAGATGTTGCCCAACTTTTTTACACGCATCATGACTGAAACTATTTTTTAATGATTTCATTTAATTCATTCATCTGGGATTTAGGGTTTGAACACCTGTTCGTTTCGCATATACTGAAAAGTTCAAATTACAGTAACACCGGTGCAATTAATGACTCACTTAATGTGGAAACCCGGTGACAAACAGGCACTTTTCGGCGCGATTGCACCAAGCTCTTCACTAAATTCTGTCATTATGTAATTACTGTCAATATTTTTGTCAATTCTTTGTCACATCTGCAAGAAATCCAGTTTCGTACGTTCTCTACAGCATTGCCTTGATAGAGGCCTGACTTGGGAAGCCACTGACATTGTGGAGAATCAGCTTCGTAATCCCATTAGGATAGAATCTGGTCTCTCTTTATCTCTCCATGTGGATACTTTAGCTTTACAAGATCCACTCGGCCTACAGTATCCTAGCAGGATCTGCTCCTTAATAGAGTAACCTTTACTCTTCTAGCTTGGAAGACACCTCAGCTATCCTTATTGTAATCCCCTAATGGATAGATTAGGGGACGGGATAGGTACTTAGGTCGGATCCCTTCCCAGGTATTCTCCTCAATCTGATAACAGTAATCACCCCAATCAACTGCTTTTTTTACTTTAACTCACTAAACCAGTGCGTTTTGTTCACAGACATACCCTGAGAACGGTGATTCGCTGGAATACAATACTTTCAAGTTGTGGCCTTAGGTGTCGCTCGAAACCCCTCAAATAAACAACTGGCGTTATTCTGGACGAGTCTCGCCGCATGACGAGCGAACGATGTTTGCCACGCATCATCAATAAGAACGGCTGCCCGTGCGGCAGTGCCAGTCGCCACCCGGTTGGCGAAGTCCCGAGCAGTCGGGTGCCAGCCCCCTCAGTCCTGGTCATTTGCGCACCATAGGGTGTGTTTCAATCAGTTTTGCTGATGACAGTTGAGTTCGTCTGTGTTCCCAAGACTCAATTATTAGCTACGTCGTAAACATGAATGAACATGCCTTAGCAACCAACAGCTTACCCACCACCGCAACTTATTGAACCTCCGCGTCTCGCACCGGCCCTAGCTCTCCTGCTCCGGCAAAATCGTCATCGACGCCATCGCCATCCACAGAATTGAAGTCGGACCAACCTAGCCACCTAACCGGCACCCGTAAGCGCTCAGTTCCATATGGTCATTTGGGTTCACTTAATTTTCCGGATAAAAAAAGTCATTTGGGTTAGTTTACTGCGAGTAGAACATAGGGTGAAATTCCCATCAGCCTGTGCAGTGTGGCGGCGGCAGAGAAAACAATAGGTGAAAATGGGCGTGCCATGGAACGGCAACTAAGAGGTTGCTGCGAGCCCTGTCGACTGACATGCGGCTTTCGAAGCAAGCACGCGGAATGCCGCCGTAGGAGTGTGTCCCTGACCTTTGGGAATATTTTTTGTTGTTTACTTACAGTACTGTACTGTATTGTGCTCTTTGTGTTCCATCCTGAAATGTCCATTATCACAACCTGCAAACCATCTTCTGCTCACCATTGAGTTTGGGGGGGAAATCGAATTATCAATCCAGCCGAAGACGTCAAGGGCTTGACCGACTAAATTACTGGTTGAGTGACTATCATCATGAAGCGTCAAAGGCGTGCTAGCCTCCTGGACATGTCCGAAGTCAATTGTGACCTCGTCGCTCTCGCTTCTGAGGCCGCTGCGGCTTCAGCAGCCCACCACCGAACGTATGCCAGAACCCCTTCCCCGAAAATTCTTCCAAATTCCCCTTACTCTTCAAACCCCGACCTTTGCCGCCCGTCGGAAACCCTTCCGAAAATGTCAATCCGTCAAACTACTCAGCCTCCACACTACGACGTACGACAAGGATCTCCCGGGTCGTGTCACAGGCTTTCCAGCACTTGTCGCCCTCTTCATAATCATTCTAAAGTAGGGCAGTCTCCTACTTTGCGATCCTCAGAAATGGCACCCAAAACTACCCAAATTCCACTCTCGACAGCCACACGACACCCGATTATCCCGAGGTCCTCCCATCCTCTTCCCAGTATAAGTCGCTCTAGAGATCCACACTTGAGTCCCAATCCAAGTCCTCCACAACGCTGTTCCCTCAAAAGACCTCCTTTGCATGGACAGGGTAATTCCAGCCCATCTCTACTACAGCACAGGAATTCCTCCTCCAGTCGCTGTCAACGGTTGAGTCGCGTGACGCAAATTCCCGGCAAAGCGGTCGCAGGTCTCCCAACCGAAAAAGTGATAATGGATCCTGAGCCTGACATGAAATACCTCAGTCCGACAGCCTCATCGCCGTCCTTGGAAAAATGTTTAGAGGAGCTCAAGGGGAGTCTAGATGCAGGGTCAAATACTCCATGTGACATAAAGAGACCGATGAGCTTAGGTGTGGAGAGGTCCTTTCGCCCTGCTTGCATCGAAGACGAAACAGCGCGAGTAACGCCTTCCCCTCAGGAAACCTTGGGCAGTGGTGAACGAGGTAATGGTTTATCGAAAACTCATTCAGCAGACCACAAGAAACGTAAGCCCGTGGAAAGGGAGCTCGAGGCACTCGAAATGATACAGGCAGCTTCGATACGTAGAATAAACAAAGATGCGAGAGTCAGCCGCTGCCCGAAAAAGATACTGGCTCATACCGAAGCCTCGGGTGCGCATTTCGATGCTTTGATCGCATCTGGGCGCATTGACAAGCATCTTAAGCGAGTTGAGAGAAAGTTGCGCAGGGCGGCCCAGAAGTACCGTAAAAATGGAAAGTGAACAGAGGTTTTTATAGGGCATTGGTGTAAGATAGGCTTGCTCACACGGTGCTCGTCGTAGTACATTCTAGATGTGCTTTGCACTACGAAGGATGCAAGGAAAGGTAGGTTTTCGGGAGTTGGAATGAGGAAACTTGTCACCACTGTTGAAATGGGGAAACGCAGGGTGTAGAGAAACGGTAGTTTTTCCAATGAGGTATAGAAACCAACTCCAGTACCCGCGTTGTACGTTCCTGTGTAGTGCTCTGTTTGTTCACGGCTCTTGCTTACAGAGTTTAGGGGTGAAATCGAATGCAAGGTTTGGATAGTGAAGTAGGTTTGGAAGTCGTGCGCTCCGGTACGATTAAAACACGTACGATTAGAGGTGATGAAGCAAAGACGCGGGATATGCGGTAGAGGTTTCCCATTCGGAGGAGAACATGGGTCAGTTGTCGGGAAGGACTTGACAGCAGTAACCCGTGACGTGAAGAAAGCGTTGTCAGTAGATGCAGGATATTCTCCCCGCAGATGGACCAGGGGAGAGTAATGCAAAGTACACGTACTTAAACTTGTCTGATCAGGAGAGTATATAAGTTTCGTTATCGCAGGCAGATTTTGTTGCGGATTGCTGTGATACACAAGGTCTTCTTCTTAAGAATATCAGCCCAAAAACGCCTTTACACACAGAAAACAACTTATCAAGCGTAATGAAAACCTCAACGTTCAAAGGTACATTCGGAAAAATATCGATGGTGACGAAAAGCAGAGGGAAGAGAAACAACACGAATGTAAACGTGGGTTTTTATGGGAGAGATTCTGAGGAATCATGCAGTACGGTTGAGGAATTGTGGCGAAGGGATAGTGATGTTCAAGAAAGAGTGACTGCGAATATATGCAATGACAGAGAGCACACAGCAGCAAAAAGGTGGGATTCAAAACAGCGGGATGTGAGGAGTAGTGAGTTCACTTTAAGCAAAATGACGAGGTTGGATTCATCAAGCAGTGAAGGCAGCAATTTAGAGGACGAGGGACCTATCTATAGGCTGGACAGTAACTTGGAATTTTCTCTTTGCCCTGAGTTTAGCTGCAACACAGAGGAAGGGAAGACATTAGTGCGGGACAGCAGTAGTAAGGAACGTGAGGAATGTGAGGAAATTGACAATCAGGGCCAAGGTGCTTCTTTGTGTCGTCAAGACAGCTACTTGGAGTTCATAACATCGAAAAAAGGTTTCACGATCAGAAAGTACATGGAAAGAAGAATGGGACGAATTTGGGGACTGATTAGGAGGCTCGGGGAAAACAAGGCCGCCAGGTATGTGAAGCGGTTTGGGCAGGGGTGATGGTGATTACGTGTGAGGTCGAGCGTTAAGATTACTTGTACATGGCAGCATTGTACACCTCTTCATGAGATGTCCGTCTCTCGGTGTAGGGAACAGTAACTTAGGCGGTGCCATTGTTTTGAAAGAGTCAGATTCTCTCTGGGATTGTATGAATCTGCTCATTTTTTTATCGGGCGGAACCTAATACACCTTGCCGAGTGCCGAGATGGTAAGCATGCCAGCCATGCAACTAGCCTAGCTGCTGCCTTGTTTCGGATTTGTTAGACGAGGATGTGATGTTACGTTCCATTAGAGCATGCACCATACAACAGTTTCTAATAAACGGCACGCTTTGGTGCTCTGCGAGACTGTTCTTTACTTAGGGAGGAAACGAGATGTCCGCATGTTCTTGCTGTTCTTTACACTTCAAGTGACCTTAGTAGTTTTCTTTCACTATGCGCAGGGCGATGGCGCAACTATGGTTACTTTGCTGTAGCACTGTGCCGATGCTGAATCTGGAACGGCGACGAAAACGCGCACTCTCAAGAGGACATTGATTCCCCGAGCTGGAGGTAACTGCTGCTATTCCGTACGCACTGAGCGTAATCGACTGCGCTACAATTCGCATCCAGTCGGAATCTACGTTATCCCCGGCCACTACCGTTCTACTCGCCTCCCTCTGAACAAGTTTGCGGCAACACCCCCCGCCGAAGCAACCGAACCGCCCGAATACTTTACTCGACCGAGCACGGAGCGCAGCCTAGTACTCGTTGAACTAGCAGCCCTCACAGGACATCCTGACCCTACAGGAACAGAACTTGGCCCAGTACATATTCAATGACATAACCTCCGACTTGGCCACTAGTGTCTACATCTACTGGCATATGCAACAAGGCGCTCCGAGCCTGACTCAAGGATTCATACCCATGAGGGCTGCCGACTTCGCACCCGCCGCAACCCCTGGTCAAAAACGCACAGCTGTCTTCAAATGTGCGCCTTCCCTTCCCTCTGCTAAATTCGCTCCCTATGTTGTCTTCCGGTTTTCAAAGAAGCGGTCCCCATGCGGACCTGCGCCTACCGCCACCATCTCTCGGACCCCCTGACCACTCCCGGACGTCCAAGCACGGTTTCGGCATCATCGCAGGCTACGACGGGCTCCGCCAGACATTTCCGAAGTGCGTTATGGAGGCTGAAGGCTTGCGGTGGTCCTTTGAGCTTTCACTGATTACGTCGAAAACTATCGCCCAGACTATTACATAACCTGCACGACAGAAGCTCAATCTCTTTTAAAGTCGGGGTAACTGCAAGTGCTCATACTATTGCCGTAAAGCTATCGTCAATTGCGTGCGGGAGCTGTAACCACTGATCTCGGAGGCTGTCAAAAGTTTGACACCATACATGTTGTAATCATAAACCGATGCTGTACAGTAAACTGTACGTAGGTGAACGACCTCGCGGTGGTCCCATCAGCTTGACAAAACCGCTCGTAGCCCCGAGGCTAGTGTCACCGGCATCGGAGTATTAGCGAAACTAGTCAATCGTATAGCGAACGGGGACCACCCCGACTCGGTTCTCCCCTTTCTCTCCGCTGCTAGCTTCCTCCCGCTTCAGCCCAAGCCATTGAAGATTCGTCCCATTGCGGTCGGCTCTGTCCTCCGGCGCCTGGTCACGAAAACACTGCCCTCGTCGGCTATTAATGACTCCCGTGCCTTTTCGGCATCCTTTCAAACGGCCAGTGACATCAACGCTGGCATGGATATTATTGTCCATGACGTGTGCACCATGCTTCGAATGGTCTCGTCGGACCCAAACGTTGCCACCGCCCTCATCGATGCCCGCACCGCCTTCAACTTCGTTGATAGGCAATCAATGCTGCACATGCTGCCATCCCATGCCCCCTCGCTCGCTTAATTTGCAAACATGGTGTACGGTCGCTCTCAACCACCACTAATTGTTCCAAATCGCGAGCGGACGATTCTTTCTAGCGCCCAGGGAACCCAGCAGGGGATCTTGCGAGCATGCTGCTTTACTCGTTGACGATCCAGCCGCTCATTCGGCGGGTCGCCGAAGAGGAAGGCATCATGTGCAATCAGTGGTACGCCGATGACGGAGCAATATTTGAGTCACTCAACGATCTGCGACCCTCCGGTCTCTTGCGCGCAACGGCCCGTCTCGTAATCTGTTCAATAACCACCACAAGACCCGCATCTCTTAGCCGCACACCTCGCTAGTGGACCGCGCGGTCATCCTGGCCGAGTTTCCGCCCTCGGAATGCCCCGGGGACGGTTTTAAGCTTCTCGGGGCCCCATCGGGTAACGATGCCTCACCAAGGCGTTCTTGCGCATCAAGGCGGAGGGGGGACGCTACACTATGGTGCTGCTGGAACAAGTCCGGGACCCTGGGCGTCGTTTCCACATGTACCGCCTATGTGCCACGGCATGCCGTGTAATTGACGCGTTTCGGCTTGCTGACCCTCAGCAAGCCGCTGAGCCTGCCGATGAGTTTGACTTTCTGCAGCGGTCCTCCTACGTATGTCGCGCTCTATAACGCCTCCCCCCCGGATGACGCCTGGGACCAAGCGTGGCTCCCCCTCCGTCTTAGGGGACATGGGTTCTCCATGATCTGGCCCTCCCGGCATGGGGCTATCGCTGCCAGCATTGTGGACTCTGCCACCGCCCGCTTACGCACGGCCGCCTACTCTACACCCCGCTCCGTCGCCGTGCTTGGGAAACGCGCTCGTGGCGAGAGATCCTTTTTGGTCAACCCGGTACGCTCGCCTCTGCTCAGCTTTGTCCGCCGGATCCAAGGCGATCCGGTCGGCACCGACCTAGGCGCCTTTGACCCTGCCTCCATTGCTGATATGCCCGCCAATCTTCAATCCCATCCATCGGGCACGACAGGAGGCCAAGGCAAAGGTGTTTTGGGAAGATTACGTATGGACCTAGGTTGGCCCGTCCCAGCTAGCACTCCGACGAAGCCACTCTTTATCGCATACGCGGCCTGGCGTTTCGTCACAGCGCGGCCGCTGCTTTCCTATTTGCGCATCCCACTACTGCGACGAAGGTGTCGTCGGAGCACTGGAGCATCATGCTGCGCGATCACCTTGGTCTCCCAGTCTACAAAGACTCATTGCCCTTGAACTGCCAGCACTGCCAGCAGTACCTAGAAGTCCACGGAGACCATGCCGCAGACCGCTGCGTCCCAGAGTTTGGACGCATTCACCACCAGAACCCCGTCCGTAACGTTTTTCGCGTGACACGTTGTCGGCTCCGCAGGCCAGGACTATGAGCTTGAAGTTGAGAATCTTGCCCCCGGTACGAACTACAGACCCGCCGACATCCTTCTCGTGCAACCTCGCCGTGACCTTGAAGCCTACCGCCACCGGCCCATCACATGTGACGTCGCCTTGATGTCGCCGTTCAAGCAGACCTCATGAGCGAAAGCGACGCAGGTCGCTGGTGGGGCTGTCGTCCTCAAGCACCACCGCAAGGTCCAGGACCTACAACACAAGCTGTCCAGGCGCCTGGTGCCCCGCTCCCTCCCCCCTCCCGCGATTCAGGTTTCCGATTCCAGCCCCAAGTTTTTGACTCCCTCGGTGCCCCTTCTCCGGGGACTGTTATTTAGGGAAGAGTTTATACCCCAGGTGGCCAGGAAATGCCACACCTCGGACGGTACTATTCGCACGCGCATCTGCCAGCGTATCAGTTGCGCCTTGTGGTCGTCGGTGGCTATGGCCATCGTATCGCGCGCCCCACTGCACGTGACCGATTTGGTCCATCCAGTTAGCTCTTAAATGAATAGTCGGTGTATACTCCAGACAAGCATTATATACTGCGAACTTTCAGGGCCGGCCATTTCCTTCCCCGTATTTCGGGAACGGGTCTTTGCCGCTGACCTCCACAAGAGGCCAGCCGAGCAGCGCGCACTGGACCTCTTCATCAACGACCCATTATTCGCGCCCACCGCGCTTGGACTAGATGTGACTATTGTCAGCCCTTCCTCGGCGCCATATCGCAACCAGGCAGATGAACGTTTCTCAGCACTGACCCGGGCCGAAAGACGGAAAAAAAAATATTATGCGGTACCGTGTCGTGCTGAATACTGTACATTGACCTGTTACCTATCGCCATCGATATCTGCGGGCTACTCGGATCAATTGGACTTCAGCAAAGTAATCAAGTAATCACCACCAAACATCCAAACGGGGCTCATGCGTGATCCCACCCCAAACTCACGAAATAAAAGGTCTCTTTTTCTGTTTTTAGATAAGTACTGTAAGGAGTACCGTAAATATCATTTTTTTGTCGGTTGCAAGTACTGTACAGTACACGAAAATCATATTTTCGTATCGTGTGGGTAGGGGGGAGAATAATATTCTATATATAAATACAGTATATAAAATAATATTATTATTCCAGTACACTAGAATAATAATATACAGTACTGTAGTACAGTACTGTACAGTACAATAAACTGTAATTAAACTCTGGTAGACTAATTTACCGGCTAGAGCACTTGTATTTACGGTACTGTTCAGTACAATGTTTTTCCTTCATGCCGTGATCTTGCTATCGGCGGCGGCGTAAAATCAATCGTGTCAATGGAATGATTAGACATTCACACCAATTTGCTCTGTACAGTACTGTATTTTACGGAGTACAGTTCATTTTACTGCGCTGCTCAAAGTCAGCACCACCTGTGCACCCGTCTTGGCAGACATTCTCGGCTTGCGGTGAATTATCCAGAGGTTTTCGGATAATTGCGAGGAGCTTGTCCCATTGCTTTTCCTCACGTCTGAAATTACTTCCCATTGCTCTAACCATGACAGGAAATCGAAACTCAGGTCCAATGAAGGCCCTTGACGACAAATCTCTTCTAGAGGGAGGCCAACGGTGGCGATTTGTTTCGATACGTTCCCGTCTCAACAACACCTCTGCCCGGCCCTCGGCACTCCCCGCCATACCCTTTGACGCCAATCTTGAAGATGTTCGGCCAGACGACACTACCTTTTCCCACTTCGCCGCCACCCTTGCATCAACTGCCGAGGTCAATCTCACCGCCACCTTCACCGATTACGTCGACGTCGTCAAGCCGCTTGCCGTCTCCCTCCCCCTTGCCTTCCGTAACCGAAAGAAAATACTCTCTCTCACCTTCTCTGCACTGCATGCATCCACCGAGAACGCCGCAGAAGCCACTCCTGCCATTTCAAATTGCCTTACTGCTTTGTCAAAAGATCTTGGTCCAGAGCACTTTTATCCTTTCTTCCCCCGCCTGGTCTCCGAGTTTGCCGAAATATTGCACAAAAGCAAGGGACACCCAAATCCCTCCAATTCCGCTAGTCCAAAACCTCACAGCCATTCTATGTTTTGGGATCCCCAAGTGTCAATGGTGCCACTCTTTGCGTCCCTTGCCGAGATTACCAAGAATCACCTTCAATACCTCGCATCCCATCCCGAATCCACTGTCCGCGACTTGCTCCCGCTTCTGTCGCACTCCCATTACCGAGTCCGGGAGATGACCGCCGAATCTTGCTTGGGTTACTTGTTGCGGAAGACTCGTGATTCGACCGCCCTCAAGAGCTTGACTTTAAGCATCCTTACCGTATTCCAAGACCCAGTATTCCCTCGTGCTTCGACCAACGCCGCGGTCGATGGGCTTGGCGCTGCCTTGTTTGAAGCCGTTAGGTCACCGTCTGGCCGGTTGCACCCGCGGGGAGGTGATGTTCTGTCGTATGCGCTTGGTAATTTGGGAAATAATTCACACAAGGGTCATCATTTCGCGGCTATAGCTCAGAGCTTTCATGATCAGAAGTTAACAGTTGTTTCCCGTTGCATGGCGGCCCTGTCCCTCTATTTGAAGGATGCGACTGGCGTTCATGCCGTCTTTGATACACTTCTTTCTTCTCTGCAAACTGCGCAAGACCAGAATGACGAGCGGCAGGCTGCTGATGTTGCGTTTTTGATGAGAAGACTGCTACAGAGAGGGGCGCAAGTCCTTAGTACATTGAAACATCGTAGGGTCCAAATGATTTTGAATGCTTTAAGTAATACCGTTCATGCGTTTGCAGGTTCCCCACGAGTCGTCTTTGAAGCCCTTGGTGGGCTAGCTGCCGTGGTCATTCACTCCACAGAATCGCAACTGCAGCATTCTGCGGCAAAAGCTCTAGGCACGGCTGTTGGGAGGGTTGCAAGAAGCGTGCGAGTGGCGTCCTTGACAGCTGCGATGGCTGTACTTTTACGTCTACGGCTTAGTCACTGCCATAAAGGGACTATCAGTTTAATGACGGAAGGATACGCCTCACTCTGTGAGCACCTCGCGAAGGTCTCGGGAATGGATGGATTAGGGGAAGAACCGGAAACCAGAAAAAGCAACACGCAACTCGCTCTTCGGGCCGCGCTGTTATGGGTGTCTAATGAAGGCGGAGACTACTCTTCCGGATGGTACAGGCGCGGTTTCAAGGCCCCGACTTTGGAGCGCCACCTTTGTGTCGGGGCGCCATTCCTGGAGCGATTGCGGCAGCATACGGATTATCTTTCAGCTGTGCTGTTATCACATCCAAATGGCATCTTCGAGGACCTTCTGGATACAGAAAAGCTCTCTGCTGTTGACCTAGCGCTGGTGCTGCAGGCATTCTCATTTCAATTCAGTGGGAGGCGCGAACTGCTCACAAAAGCCTTGACGGACCGTGCCAAGGCTGCGATCGGGAGCTTTCTTGATTCACCTGATACATCCTTGAGAAAAATTGACATCGTGAGATCACTGCGGATGTTTGCAACGTCTTTTCGGGATCTAATGAAGGAACTATTGCACACAAAACGCAGCAGTCATCACGAGTACATGGTCGTCTTGGTTCAGAATCTCAGCTCCAGAGAACGTGCCATCAGGATGGATAGCGCAGAGCTTCTTTCGTGGTTATCTGAATCGTTGTCCGAGAATGACAGTCTAGAGCCAAGCGAAAACTTTGCCGATGAACGAGACGACGATGGTATATTGCAAAGAATGCTTGGGACACTTCGTCGATCTCTGAAAGGGGAGGACATGAACCTTGTCCGCTTTTTTCAGATGCTTCGTCACATGATGGGAATTGATCCATCCTTGAAAAGAATCGAGAATACTCTAAGGTTACTACAAGAGCTGGGAAGGCTTCTTCGGGCGAACGAGGTTCTTTTCCCAACTGCTGTTGATGCATCAGTTCACTTCAGTATTGGGCTTCTGCGGACTCCTTTGAAACTTCTTTGGCCGGCCGCCGCTGAGATATGGGCAGCAGCAACAAGTCTTCGACAAGAGCGTGGCATGTCTGTCATAGTTGACCACTTGACCATTGCAGGAAGGGAATTGGTCCGAGAAAGATCTATCCGGGGAGGCAGGGTTCCTAGCGAAGCGGAGGAGGAGGTTTCTGCGAATGAGGAGAACAGCGATAATGAATGTGATGTGGTAGACTCAGAGTCGAAGAACCGCTCTCAAAAGACTGGTATTGCAGACACACCTTTTGTCACTGGGTCCAATGCATTGACTACTTCAGGGTCAAAGAAGAGACCCCGGAATGCAAGCGAAAGCTCCAGGGGCAATCGAAAACAAGATACAATCTCGAAACGGCAGAAAAGGCTGGAGCGCGATTCTGCAGTTAGAAATTGGACTACTGCTGAGTGGATAGAGTTTTGCGGCGACCAGCTTGACGTATCAGTTGACAACCTCAGAAGGCTTGGCAGCAAGATTTCAGGGAGGGAGACCTCGAGCTGTACAGATAACCTAACACTAGTTCGAGAACTTTTGTCAACTCTTAGCCAGGAACCGAAGTACACAGTGCCGTTTCGCCGCAAGATTATTGAATCGTTTCTCCTCCTTGATCCGCAGTTCTTCTCTGGAAGAGTTGGGGATTCGATTCTGTTACGTTTTACAAGTTTGCTTGAGAAGATGGGTGGGTTGAAGTGTTCTGAAAATGACAAGAAATTAGAGGTCGAAATGCGAAATCGCCTGTTATCCAATCTAACTCGTTCCTCTGGAGCATTACAAGTCGCAACCTTTCGCTGTTTATGTGTGTCTCGGTGCCCGTCCCTGAAACCACATCGCGAATCTTTCATCAGACTTATTGAAGAGTCATCGTTTCGAGAGGAGCTCACTGTTCAAACTGAAACTCTGTTTATGGACATGGAAGAAAGTGAATGCGTCGAAGAATTGAGTCCAAAGAAGGACCTTGTCATTGACGTGCTCGTGCGCATCTGCTTTTCCAAAATAGGTGGGAAGCGAGCAATGATGGATTCTCGGAGGTCAGCCGTGCTTGCCTTTGTTGCTGCCAAGCTTCCTGCGGAGGTAGCGCTTCCTAGGATAATGAATCTCATTCTCTCTCCAATTGCCCATATTGTAGATGAGGAGTTGACAGCAGTCAATAATGGCATAACTCCATTCGCGGATAACAAGTTTGTGCCTTTGAAGATGCAGCTCGGGGTACTGAGCTCAATTGAGGCTGTTCTGAAGCATTGCAAGAATTCGCTCCCACAGTCAAGTTGGGAGAGAACAACGAAGGGGGCATTCGTTCTTTTGAAGAACGCAAAAAGTGGAGCTGCTGGGCAGAATTTGCGGTCGAGAAGTTTGCGTGTTCTTGCGGACATGTGCGTTACTCGACCAAAGGAGACAAAAAAGTACGTAATTCCAGTTTTGGAGGCGGTGAAAAAAGCAAACTTCGACTTCACAGGGCATGGTGATGGACAAGCTGCGCCAGCGCTGCTTCACTTCATGGCATCAGTTTTCACACGTGACTTGAGTACTGTGCTCGGGAGCGTAATTAAGTGCGAACCTTGGGTGCTAAAGTGGAGCCTCCAATTTCTAGAGTCCGAAGCTATCCCAGCGCAGACTGTGAAACTGTCGCTGGCAGTTGCCGAGCAACTAGTATCTCTCTTGGAAGGAGCAAGTTCTGTTGGCTCTGAATTCCGTGTACTGCACAGAGAGTCAGCGGAGCTTCAGTTTGTTCTGTTGTTGCTTGGTTCCTCCCTCCGAGCACTACTTCTTCGGCTGTTAAGAGAAGCTGTTACCAACCGAAGAAGTCAGAAAACATGGGGAACTGCCTTTGAAGTTTCCCTAGCGTTGACAGAGAGACTGGTACAAACAGATCTCATGAAGGCAGGTGCTCTCCTCGAATTAGCAGAGGGCCTTGTGTCTTATGTGCTTGCAACTAGACATATTTCTAAGTCTTGCAGTGCCACACTCCGCGCGTTGACAGCGATATCTGTTGCAATATCAGCCGAATGCGTAAAGGGTCCAGTTGGATTTTCGAAAATGCAAACCGTGAGGGAGCAATGTTTGCGTTTGCTGTCGTTAGTTGGAGAGCACCGATTTATCCAGGATGTCATAGCGTATTCGGAATTGTGCAAGGTATTTGGGAGCCTTGGGTTACAAGATTTGCAGGTTGTCTCCTCTATTCTAAAATCCATGAACGCTATGGATTCGTCAAAGTTGGATTCCCCTGATTTGGACCAGCGGATTGACGCCCTGAATCTAATCATAAGGTCATTCAAGAACGCCCTTACTAACCTTAACAAGGCCTCTGAAGATAATGGGCATGAGGTGCTCATATGCCTCGACGACGTTCAGGGCAACAAGTTAATTCAATGTGGCAAAGATAGTGTGATGGCTATGGTCTACGGTTGTATCGCAGCAATCAAATTTGATGACGTCGCTGTCCGCGGAACTTCAAGTTACGCGTTGCAACTGATTGCGAAATGGGTAGCTGTTGCAAGGTCCCAGTGTGCCGAAAGTTGTCGGTCACAGGTGTTCTCTCTTCTCTTTGATTCGTTTGTCTTCGCAAGAGCTCAGATTTTAAGACGAGAATATTGCAGGAGCTTCGTTGAGCTCCTTAGGAACTGCACTTGTCTTGAGACGACTGACCATTCTCCGGACCAGCAGATGTTTTTACTGTTGAAATCTCTATGTGACGGAGAGGGGGAGTCAGATTTCTTTGAGAATATTGTCCATATGCAGGCCCATCGACGTGGGCGAGCCCTCCGCAGGCTGGAAAAAGAGGTTCTTTGTGATCAGGAACGCCAGCCGTCGGCTGACATTAGCTGTGATGCTCGCGGGATATTTGCTTCTCGATTTGGATTCCCGTTGGGACTTAACATTGCTCTTGAATCAGGGATAATTGCCGAGAAAAGCCCACGATATTCCAGGTTGGACGAGGCAAAAGATAGTGCTCAGAGAGATGTCATGATATGGGCTGTGTCCCTGGTAGGCGCTTCTGCCCAACAGATGTCATGGCCTCTTTACAAGTCGAAGATTGTCGGGTTATTGAGAAGATTACAGAATAACACCTCTGATAAGCAAGATGACGTGCTATACAGATTGTTGGTCAAGGTTGCGGAGGCCTTCCCCCGTCAGAAGAAAGCACAGGATGATGAAGAATCATCTCGACAGCAGTTTTTGACAAACCAATTGCTTCCGGGACTGCTCGCGCAGGTCAGCAGAGGAGGTATTGAAGGCGAGGTACTACAAACAACTCATGGCATTTCTGGCGTATCAACCAGAAGCCGCGGAAGAGCGCCTGCAACAGTGTTTCGAGCGCCCCTTGCTATTGCGGCTGGTCATCTCTTGAAGTTATTGCCGGAATCGGATGTCGACAGGCTCATCTCTTTGTTAATAACTCCACTGGCGAATGCCCTTCGCTCCCGTATGAGTGCAACAAGAGAATCTGCGAAGAAAGCACTGACATCGGTAACATTAACCTTGGAATCCAAATATTTGCCGTATACTCTTTGTCAAGTTCTCGGTGCTCTCCGCCAAGGGCACCGGAAGGATGCGTGTGTTTACGTTATTCATGCAGTTCTACTTGGAATTAAGGATCGCAACATGAAAACTTTCCCTGAGCAATCAAAGTTTACTGTTGATGCGGCAGCTGATATAATGGCTTCGTACCTAGCGAATGAACTCGAGAGCGGAAACGCAGTCCTCTCGAACGATTTTGAAGATCCAAACACCACAAGCTCGCGCCAGAAGCAGGCGGCGGCGAGGGCATCAAGAGCTCTCGAGTGTTACGAAATGCTCTCCGAGAACATTACATTTGAAATAGGCGCCCGAACAATAATACAACCGTTGGGCTCCTTGTTGAACAGCTGTTCGTCGGCAAAATTGTCGTCAAAAGTTGAAAACGCTTTACAGAAAGTGGTTATCGGTTTCTCGAGGAACACCTCCATGGAGCTCTCTCATGCTTTCAAACTTTGCTACGACTTGGTTTCTTCATCCTCAGAAGTCCGAGAAGCACAGCGTAACGATATAGCGGAGGCAGACAGCCAGTTGACAGAAGGTCGCAGTTTCACTATAACCGCGCAGTCAGACTTCCGCCTAACGAAATTTGGGTTTTTGCTCCTTTCAAGGATTATTACCAAGAACAAAGAGGCCATCTGTGGCAAGTCATCGTCCTCCCGACAACTGCAGGCAATGCTTGAACCATTTCTGCCTATTACTACCGACATTTTGCGCACAAGGCATGATTCCTTAAGGCTTACCACCTTTAAGTTTGCCCAGAAGCTGTTGAAGTTTCCGTTGACAAACAAGGGGGCAGTTGCAGAAAATATGTCTGCAATTATAGTTGACGTTCTCTCACAGAATGGTGGGTCTCTTACACATAACGACGAGCTATTCAATTCGTGTCTCCGCGCTGCGGCGGTGCTTCTCCATGAAATTAGAGAGCAGAAGTTTGACGATGTTCCCCGTGAGCGAGTAGAAACGCTCATTTCTGTTTCATGCAGCTGCATAGAAAGTGGCGCTGTGGAAGCTAGAACGGCAGCAATGGGCTTACTGCGAGCAATAGTGACTAGTGGCATTACCATTCCTGCTGTCTATGATGCCATGGAGAAAGTCAACAAGCTTGCGATTCGGGCCCATAGCTCAACTTTGCGAGAAGCGTGCACTTCGCTTTCAATTGCCTTTATAATCTCATTCCCGATGGGATCCAAGCGGATTCGGCAGCAGCTTGAGTTCTTCGTTCGAAATTTGAATTACAGATTGTCAAGCGGCAGGCTGGCGGCGATTGAGGCTTTGAAATCGATAATTTCAAAGTTTCCGGCGGATCTTATTGAGATTGAGTGCGAATATTTTTTTGTGGCTTTGGCGGCTAGCGCAGGTCGCGACGCAGACACGAAGTGCAGGTGGTCGGCTATGCAAGCACTGCAAGAGCTCTTTGAGAGAATGCCAGCCGGTCGAAAGATCGTAGATATGTTAAGAATGGCATCTGTATTCCTTGGAGTAGAGTTTTCCACTGAGGCGACTGACAAGGAGGTTAAGGTCGTCACACTCAAGGACAAAGATGTTGCATTGTCCGGGGCGTTTGCGATGAGCGCAGCGTGCAAGAGTGGAAGATTGACCACGAACCAAGTGGGCATGGTAAGCCGTGTACTTGTAGGAGCTCTACAGAATCAAGTTGCAGAGGAAGATGGAACATGGGAGGTAACCTACGGATTACTGCTCGGGATAGAGCATGCATTTGACACACAAAAAGAGTCGACTGGAGGTGGCAGGTTAGAGATACAGCATTGTATGGCAGGCCTGTGGAGTATAATGCCAAAGATTCTTGTGCACAAACATCAATGGGTTCGGCTGTCCTCAGCTAGATTGCTTGGCAAACATCTATCTGCCAGTGGAGGCAGGGAGGCAAGAATGAACGGACTAAAAGAAAAGCAGTACTCCGTACTGTGGGATGGGAGCGACTTCGTACGACAGCTGCTGAGGAGCTGTTGTCTACAGCTTGAAGCCACGTCTCTGTCTGAAGATCTCGGGCAACAATGTTTGAAAAATGTTCTTTGCATTGGTGACATCATCTTTAAAAATCCTTCGGTTGGCGACGTTCCTGGGGGAGGCGAAATTGTCACAACCAAGGGGGGTAGCTCATTGGGAGAAGAAACGAATCGCGGTCTGAGGTGGCTCATCTCAAGAATGTCTGGAATGGCTTCAAGAGTTACTCAAAAACCTCACGAAATGCTGCGCGTAGCGTGTGCGTTGCGGTTTTTACTGGTCTCCAGCAATTGGTGGGGAGTTGATTTTATCGTGTCAAATATTGAGGTATATGTGGCCCCAATAGTAAGGATCCTCGAGGCACCGGCCATTCCCTCCGCTGCCAGCAAGACCGGCAGCCAGGGACTAGATAGTGACTCGCTGCGAGAGTTAGCAACCAGATTACAAGATGCTCTCATTGAGACGATCGGTGCGACAAAGTATTTCGACTCGTACCAAGCAATCCGTGCAAAGAGGGAGGACGCAAAGAATGAAAGAAAGAGACAAGCTGCATTTGAACTGGCCATTAATCCTGAACTGGCGGCGAAGAAGAGGAGAAAGAGGGCGGCATTGAAAAAGAGTGGGAGGATGAAGAAACACAGGCGCATTTCGGAAAAAGAGGATGATCTAGATGTAATGAGACGAGCGAGAAACGAGTTGACGGCAGATCTTTAGTATGTGATGAACATTCTCGGCTGAGATGAGCTGTGGATAACTCGAAGCAGCTCGAAGTACAAGGCGGTAAGATGCACAACGACGGCAGTAGTACAATCGGCTGGCAGGAATCCGAGGACATCAAGGTGGTTCAGCGTCAAATCTACCGTCGAGAGCGTTGATGCCTCTTTGCTCGTCGCGCTGACAAAGCTCGGCGGGAGGAGCTATAGGTCCTAGGTACGAATCCAGCCTTGGGGAAAAGATCTCATGAACGGAGAGAAAGACTTTGCGATCCTGACGAAAAACATAGTCCCTTGCCCAAGTGCGAGAACCAGGGGATAATCCAAAGAAAGGCTCTAGCTGCTGGCACGTACCAAAGTGAATGGCTTCAATGCCTCTGGAGACGGCTAGACGGAAGTGACTAAAAACTTCGCTCAATGGCAGGTGCTCTCTAGAAGTCATGACCTTGTGATACATGTGGGCCGACCAAGTAGAGGTTGCGTAGAGATGGGGAACGCCATGCTTGTCTTGCACGGCTATGCGCCGTTGAATGGTTTTTGTAGATGGCGAGTGGGTAGTTGAGAGATGCGAGAGAGAGAGTTGGCCATCGGACAGGATAGAGAGGTGTTGAACAATGTGGCCGTCGGACAGAAGGATGTAACGCCAGTATGGTGATGAAGTTAGAGTATGGATGTCTGGTCTGAATTGGGGTGATTGAAGAGAGTAGATGGGGTCCAATCGGGTTACGGGGGGTGGCGTTGAATTGGTATTCGAGTGAGCTGGTAGAGGCTGGCAAGGTTCGGAGGGCAGCTGTGGACGCACCAACGGAGAAGAGGAAACTTGAGGTAATGACAGGGTTCCACGGGACGAAGAGGCCGAGGGGTGGTAGAGCGCTTGAACTTGAGGAAGTAAGTGTGCAAATGCCGGCATTGAGGCCGGCATTTTGAGTTTGACGCGGAGTTACTTGCAGGGGATTCAAACTGAGGACGCGGTTGCGGAAATTGTTTTGATGTGTAAGGCCTAGTGGCAAAAACAAAGGCGATGGCGGCTCAAGGCGGGAAACGGCGTTCTGGGCAGAGGCTGCCGGATAGGGATTGAATGAAACTGGCACAATGTAAATGGGTGGAATATTAGGTGCAGCATCAATACTCCAATTGGAGCGCGGATGGATACGTAGGGCGAGTTGCAGAAGTAGCAGTAGAAGATCTAGAGTTGAAAAGGAATGGTTCAGAGATAATGTCCATGGGGATATGGATTGCAATGTCGCAGAAACGGAAAGGAGTGATGTCAATGAACGGTTGTTGTCAGCGTGTAGGATGATGTGTTACTCGGAAATCAGAAGACCTTTCGTTATTGGATTGTTGTACTGTGATCGATGGCGCAAGAGTCGGACGGGGTTTCGGTACTGAGGGTGCGAGGACGTCGAATGGAGGGATAATTCGCTGTCAATTGTAAAGGCGGATCCGGGTGACGTTCCTTGCTTTCAACTCCTTCCGACGATCGAGTCAGCGTGCAGAACTAGGTTCGGCTGTTTTGTGGCACCAGCTGCTATTCTAGCGCTGCATTCAAATCGGCTTTGGTTCTTAGCGCGGCCTAACTGATTCCTGTGCGGGCCCTAAAATCGTTGAAGAGAAGCGGTTTCGTTAATGACTCTGCTGCTAATGTCTCTTTTGGCAATATTACGTGTAAGCGGTTGTGGTATCAAGAGAAACGTAGCAATAAGTAGCAAAATCCTGAGCCTACATACCATGCTGATCAATTCCCATATCCATGCTACCTCGTGCAGTGCAGAGGCATGTGTTATTGGCACGTGCTACGCAATGACATCCACTGGTATTTTTGTGCATGGTCATAGGCTTAGCTTAATAGACAATTGGTAAGTTATCATGCTCCCTAATGACCTAATGTCATTAATGCAGGGCTCAGGCCGTCGTAATTTTGCCCCACTGTTTTCCTCATCTGCGGACATTCTTCTAAATCCTTTGCACAATTGGCACGTACTGTACTTCGGAGCTTTCCCGTCCACATGAGAGGCAATCACGTTATTTCAATTTCGAGATGGACGTTATTTGCACTATGCAAGTGACTGATAATCTTTGGTTCCAACGCTGTCTGCGCACAGCACTGACTGGTCCGACTACTCGGCTGAGGGGTTGTTGACATTTTCGAGGAAGGGAACTACTGTTGGTCGGCTGCGTCTTACAATGCCCGAAGTGTACAGTACATGTACTATGTACGACCACGCCGAGAATGAACTCCAGTAACAGCGGTACACAGTTGGGGGCCCATAATGGTTGAGGGCGACATAACTGCCAATAGAATACAAGTAATCGTGGAAATGGAACGCCTGTCTTTCATGTTCTGTACTGTGCAAAGAAAGACTTGGGGGTTTATTAATTGTCGCGAAAATTCAAGGGATGAAAAGCAGACTGGCGGCGTTTGCGCCGAGCCTGAAAACGGTAGACGTCTTTGCTCGCAATACACATGTCTAATCCCAATCAAATATTGAGAAAATGCTGGAAGAGCCACAATTTTAGAGTGAATTAAACATAGAGAAATACAAACACAGGTACTAGATTGACTAAAGGTAAACAGCTAAATCATGACGTATAACATACCCCGCATTCTCCTCGCATACGTCGCTAGTAGCCGCCTCGACAGAGATGGTGAAGCTAAGAGGGTCAGTTAGTCAATATTTCGAAAAGACGATTTCCATGAGATGGCTAGGGTGCTAGCGTCCCATCCAAAATTACGCTAATAATTGAGGTATTGTCAGTCCCAGATTTCACGAGATGTGACAGTTATCTTGGGGTGTCCATTCTTCTCACAGAGGGTGGATCCGGATGTACGCAATTGCCTCCACTTGTCGCGGGCCGTTCGGCCCGTCTCTGTAACATGAATTTCACGCTAAAGCCTTCTCGTGGCGATCTTCATTCAGAGAACAGAGAAATCAGTTGACCACTAATTTAGCACCCTCACAACAGATCTCTGTCTTGCGGAAGCTTACGGCTTGTTCAGTTGACGTGTTGCGAAAGCGATACTCCTACAAGCGAACTTGAAAAGAGAGCGGTAACGATGCGAGGTATAATATTGAATGAAAGAGAAACCCAAATATCCAAATGACACGAGATACTTCAAATCACAATGTAATAAGCGACCGAAGGGCGCACAATTTTGATTCGACACGTGTAAAGAAAGCAATACTCAAAGAATAAAACAAATGAAACGAAGAACAGAGATGACTTGTGATTGGGCCATGAAGGATGAATGGAGGGCGGGAGGCAGGAGAACAAGCGACGACTTGAGGAACCAGGAGTTGCGCTAGAGGTTTCCAAGTTGGCGATTATATAGCCCTGTTGAACTGGTCTTGATCGTAACCCAAGTCCCCTTGCGCAAGTGGTAAGGCTGCTACGTAGAAATAAGTAAGCATATACGGCCGCGGCAACAATTGTAGGGTGTACAACGGTAAGCTGCCTACGTGGCCATCATAAAAGGTGCTTACAGTCAATTGATGCAACCGTGACTGCGTGACTTGTTCGGGGTTGCAGATCAAAGCCACGTTCAACCTCCCTTTTCATATTCGCCCATAATTTTCAATTAAACCAAATACAAAGACTGTAGCGAATAAAAAATTTTCAAAGGCTTTTAAAGTGATAGCCCCATATAATGGGTATCCCCTGGACAGTAACTGGTTTTGGACAGCACTTTACAGGAAAAAACTCGGATTCTGAATAAAATTTACAAACTTTTGAATTAAAACTACTTACTTCTGGTCCCAAAACACCCAAAGAGCCACCTTGAAACGATTTAACACCAGAAGGAGGCTTTTTGAGACCCAATAGACTTCAGAATTTAACTCTAGACTCAATGTTACATGCAAGAGCGAAGTATGAAAGACTAAAACAAATTTATTGATTACTTTCAGGGGGTCCTATCTTGTTCCAGACCACTACGATGGAAGTCCAGGAAGCAGTTCCGGTTGTGTTCCAGACAATGGAATAAACCTTAACTGCAGAACCTAAAGGAAGAACTTCGCTTCCCCTCGTAAAATGTTCCAATGCGCGGACAAAAAAAGCACTCACCTCTTTTGCTACTTGGAACACGGATTGGAATGTGTTCATCTGAGGAAATCAGGTCAATAGACCTGAAACGATTACTTACGTTATGTGACTTTTCGTCACATAACCTCCGGCATTAACCTTACTCTTGGAAGTAAAGAATTCATCGGCATTTTCACCCGTGCTACTCGATCCGCTTCTCACAGCTGGACGTGAAAAAAAGCTTTGCGTTTTCACAATACTCCAAGCTAGCTCAATAATAAAACGCTTGTGACTTTTAACCCAAGAACTGTCCATTTTAGACAGCAGTAAATAACTATTGGTATCCCCACTGTCAATTAAACAGAAAAAAAAGACACCCACGTACGGAGAGAGGGTATATGGGAGATGTAGATAGACCGCAACTGATCAGCAATATCAGCGCCCCCCATATTAAAGTTGTAATCGTCAACAATTTTAGATATAGGGAGATGTTTAGTATGAGAGTCCCCAAAAACAGTCCTAACCCTTGGTTCATTCGTGGATGTAAGGCTAGGGCGCTTTTTCATCCGTTCCACAGTATAATCGTCCCCAACGGAGTGTACTGTAGTGAGCATTTGAACAAGACCGTTGTCTATCCACGTCAATGCGAGTACTGTGCCATTTTCACATGTCGCAGCACCAAGGATATTCCAGTTTAGCCTGATGTCACGCCGACCACGCAGAGCAAGACTCTTGGGGACCCCGGCGCATTCGACCTCACGGTTCCCACACCCCCAATACCTCTGTCCCGCAGAATTTTGAAAAGACGTAGAGAGGAGAACAAATTGTCCATGTAAATAGTATATGTTACAGCCCCAGAATATCCTGGTAGGTATCGAGGCAACTTGTCCGTCAAACGGGCCACAACAGCGGATGAATGTGACAAAGTGCCCTTTTACTCCCAGCTGAATTTCCAAGCATCACGGTTTGAGTGCGGGAACGCCCAGTACAAGTATCCCGAGTCGCATATTGCCCAAATCTTAAATCCGGAGCCAATAGGCTTGTTTCGCATTCTTAACGTTTCATTGGGTCCTCCATAATTCATCACCATCATTTCGTCAGTGCTCAGATTCAGCCCTGGTACCCAGAGGTGCTTTGAAGCCCTCATGACATAGTCGAATAGTGGTTGCAATTTCTCGAGATAGATGGATCTGCCGTTATCACCTCTGGCAAACATGAAGAAATCTTTTGACCTGCTGAAAACTAATGAGAGACATAAACCGCGTGATTAAATGGTATGGTCCCCTTGAACTCTTGTCCCAGTAGTCCCCTATGGATGGGCTTTTGTGAACTTCCATGTAAAGGCATAAGCCAATGAAACTTCCAATTTCAGATGCGGTTGTCTCTACCCAAGGGCGCGCTACTACTTCAGATTTCATAGCTGCGTAGGTATTGGTATTGTCGGCAATGGTTTGGAGGAGATCGGTAGGGAAGAAAATACGAAAAATGCCGAGTGGCGTTAGTGTAAAACGATTTCGTAACGCCGTGGCATTTGGTTTGCCATTTCTAGGGCATTGATATGCATGTAGTTGCATTGGTTCGAAATCGGGGAGCGTAGTTGGAAAGTCGATAGGAGGCTCAGTAGATCTCCTTGTAGTAGCCTTTTTAGCTCGTTTCCGTGCTGCGACAGCCGCTGGTAGATGGGCTATTGGTATGTCTTCGATATCATCCTCATTTTCAATGCGATCCGCACACAGTTGCGGATCAATGTCTTGATAGGTGTCTGCAGAAGGCTGGAACAGCTCATCCTCTCCCTAAAAACACTCGAACGAGCCCTCAGAGTCGTAGATATTGTAGCAAGCTTGACAGTAACTCGTGAGATTATTGGTGCGGTGTCGACGGTAGGTCCCAACGGAAGGGGATTTTAGAAGGTGATAATCGTCGAATAAGTTCCATGGTGGAAGAATGGACGTCGTTAGCGTTATCATGAGGCAAAATTGTCACTTTTCCATCAGAATATGCTCAGAACGGACGCATTTTGTAATATTACGTCTTAAAATTTTTTTTGGACAGCACTGTCCAAAATACAGTTCAGGGGATAACCTAGAAAATACTGTACAATGTCTTTTTTTTCAAATATTGGGCGCCAAAGTAAACAAAATGTCAATATGAAACAAACCTGTGGCCAATTTTGAATTGCCCGCGCTTATTCTGATACTCATTCATTGCGTAATTACTGCATAATCGCAAATAAACTGTTCCTCAAACCCTTCAAAGGATCAACTCCGTACATATCGTATCAACCAGTACGCCTTCAAGAAGTCCAAGATGACCAGTCAACAACTGGTAGCTGCCGATTCACAACAAACTAGCATTCTCGTGCCCTCTCGGGCTGCTGCAACAAACTCACTACAGCTGTTGGCAACAATCGCTATTGAACGCGAGCAAGACCTGGCAATATATGCCACATCAAATTGCGAAGAAGACAAAGACAACTAGAACGGTTCAAATTGCCCATTGTTTGATGCATTTAATGATTGCGGTGCGATACAATCGGTTCAGCAAATGACAAAATTCAATGCAGTCGAGTTCCACTCAATTTGGAATATGCTATCAGGAACTGTCGATTTCTTCTACAACATTGGAGCAGGCCGTAAATCATTATATGGTGGGAAAGATGTGTTCTTTATAACGTTGATAGTGCTAAAACAGGGTGGAAACTGGGACGTACTTGCTCGAGTTTTTGGGATGAAAGCGCCAACGTTCGAGGGCCTAGTTACGAAGTTTATGGATATTACTAGTAGGCATGTGAATACCAAATACTTAACTGAATTCGCAACAACGATGACTTTTGCAGATCTATTGAATGGTGGTGTGAGGTTTCTAAATTATAATACTGCTCGCATGCCACTGATGTGACATTCCAGCAAGAGAATCGCCCAAGCGGCAATATTCAAAAGGGCAAAAAACATTAAAGTGGCAAACACAGGCTTTACGGATTTAAAGTAGAGGTAAGTGTGTTGCCAAATGGCAAATAGCATGGATATCAACTGTAAGAGTCACTATCTGTGTTCTGTTTCAGACTTGGAAATATTTCAGCGGAACATTAGATTTCATAAGTGGGCATTTCGCACGAAAAAGAAGGGCAGCGACATATTCAAGACTCTAGTATCCTGTCCGGGGAGTATCCGAGTAAGTGGTACTTATTGGTGAAAAAATGTTATCAGGGTGCGGCAGAAGTTGTGCGAGCTATAATCCCGAGGAAAAAGCCGAAAAATGGTAATTTGATGAGGGAGGTGGAGGCTACTAACCGCAAGATCAGCTCCGATAGAGTAATAGTAGAGAAATTATTTAGACGATTATTTCTTCTCTGGGGAGTGGTGGGTGGAAAGTGGAAGTAGAAACAGTCGCTTTATGATTCTGTGTTCAGGCTTTGCGCGGCATTGACAAAGTTGCATGTTCAATTCCATGGCCTCCGGATGTAAGATAGTGACTTTTTGGCTTTTGTGTGGAACAAACTGTATTATATCGGCGATTAAATCCACAGGAGAAGGGTGCAGACGCAGAGAGCCTACCGTGATAGGCGCAGGAGGCTGGCGGTCTACGAATTTCGTTCTCCATATATTTACCGCTTTCGGGCGGACATTCGCAATGTCTAGCAATTAAACGCGCTGAAAGTAGGACCAGAGCCCGATATGATGTATGAGATAGTAAATAGGAACGTAAAAGATGGGCCCGAGTGGGAGGGGTCAGAGCCCACCGGAAATGTTCTGGACGGACACGACAGTGTGAGGTGTACTTAAAGCCCAGAACATAATTTCATTTGACCATTCATCTTTTCATATCATTGGATCTCTGATCCAATTAGTCTGAAAAGGCCAAATTAATCGGCGACTAGTTTAGGGATGATATCCCTAAACCAATTGCGAGCTCGGTCGTCTGTGACATAATCCGGAGCCCAATAAGTGGACTCGAAAGTAGTACCAACCAGGGACCGATACGCGAGCAGTTTCAAAATAGGCAGTGGAACGCCTACGGCAAAGGCACATGATGCTGCATCTGGGCGGCAGCTATGGCCTAGGTATGGCGTACCAAGGGGGGTTGATATTGCAGCGACGAAGGCATAAAGCTAGCCAGTCTTCTTGTGACTGCACATTGAGTGTCGTAAGCCTCTGCTAATTGATGACAAACAAGTACGGGGAAGGTCGCCTCATTGTTATGTGAGCTTTGTACCAACTGTAAATCAAATCAAGAGGATGTAACTCTTCCGGTCCGCGCTGGCGTCGACGTTCCAGGCGCAACTCACCACGATTCTTGTTCTTCCGACCAGTTATGATGCTCGGAATATTATACACTAAGGACGTTCGTGATATGTTTTTGATCCATGAAACTTGAAACGAGGCTGTAAGTCCGGGTCTCCCTATAATATAAAATTTTTGTACAAAAGACGAGCAAGCTCTTGCCAAAATCATATCCTTGGCGGTGATGGCGTCAAGACCCTGCTTCAGAATGGTGTGGGTGTGATCAAATTGCATCGGAGCTCTTGGCAGTCTTTGGCTGGTCTTTTGCCATTTTCTTACATAGCCTTTCCGGGCAAGCGTAACTCTTGCACCTAAGGCTGGTGCAGGGAGACCTACTGCCCTGTAACGAGAATCAATAACAGAAACATAGTTCTGAACAGAGCCAGGGCCTACCTTCCCCGCTCCAAAAAGCCAACCTATGTAAGCGATTACGTCCAGCTCAGTAGCCTTCAAAGGATCTCTACCATCGTCGTCACAAAATCTCAAGAATTTTGCCCACTTCGCATCACAAGACCACTGAATAGTCTTATCCCACCCAGCAGATACCAAATAAGCTCCCTGTACTAAAGAATTGTCCGGGAAACCTCCCATTTCTGCCAGGACACTATCTGTGATTTGTTCTATGAGAGGAGGCAGTACCGATTGGTACGGAAGTGGGCACACACCGCGTCCCACCGAGGATGCTGTCGTCTGCCTACATTGCTTTGCGGAATGTTTGCCCCTATTGGATGAACGTGATCCGCATGGCTGAGTAGCAATGGCCACCACGGCCTCCGTTCTTATCTCGGCACTATCATTACGCCCTCCATTTTTTCTCGAGCGGCCTTTCTGATTTCTAGTGGCACCAGTTCCAAGTGGGGTCTAACGTAATGTACTTTGTCCCAAGGTACGCTGTAATCGTGTCCTGCTGCACCCGTCCATGAGCTTTCTGCCACGGTATGATCCGTGACTGGGAGATAATCGTATTACCACCGCCGACACGGTAGTCGGTCTGCATAGAGATTGATGGCACTAGGGATATAACGAGCTTCCAGGATAATGTCAATTTTCAGTAGCTCGGCGTGTAACGCCTTTAATTCTCGCATCAGCCTCGCGGATTTTGATACCATTTGATTTATGAAGAACATCGTACAAGTATTTTCGGTATGTAGGCGTAGGTTTCCTGAACGTATGTATCTCTTGAACTGTATCAATGACTCTTGCACTGACCGCAACTCTTTGTAGGTAATATGGTATCCGTGCTGTATGTCTGGGCTCCAAAAGCCTGACACCTCGTAGTGATCTTGCTTTCCGCCAGGAGTTAATCCCTTTGTAAGTGTTCCCCCCCAGGCCCATCCGGAGGAGTCTGTGTTTAAAGTAGCGGTGACGCACTTCGTCGCCTTGTGTATCTCCCGAGATTTTAGGTGATCTTGTAAATTCTTCCACCATATGATGTCTCGGATTGCTGCCCCACTGAGGCGTATCCGACGCGAAGAGCCGCTTTTCATCACCTCGTACAGTGACCGCAAATGGAATTTTGTATCTGAAACTGCTAGGCACAGGCTCCGACACGTTCCGGCAAATGAACGAAGGACGATTGTTCCGACCTGCCGTCGATTGCCCCTTACTCTGCTCATTAAGATCTTTGTTAGGAACTGTACTCTGTCCACATTCCTTTGAGGGACAGAAAACGTCATCCTCTCGGTGTCTATAAGGAGACCTAAGTGCTCCAATTGGTAAGTCCCATTCCCAAGGGATCCTTTTTCTGGGTGTAGCCTTAGGCCGAATCGTGCCAAAAGCTATTTGATTTTGATGATAGCTTGCAGGCAGTCCCGTTGCCAAGAATGTTTGTGACCACGAGGGCAGACTAGAATGTCGTCTATGTAATTTAATATACGCCATTTGAAACGCTTTCTCATATAAACACAAAGACTCGTGGTAAACCTCACAAACCAATAACCGCTGAGTCGCCACCCAAATGGGAGTGCAATATATTGAAAGAATCGGTCTCCAAACTGAACCGTAAAATAGATTCTCAATGAAGGGTGGATACGAAAGTGATTGTATCCACCCTTCAAACTGAAGGAGATCATTCGGACCCGCTTCAGAAGGTGACCAGCAAACGACTCCAAGGTGGAAATTCTTTTGTGGCGAGGATGCTAGTTTGTTTACAGGTAGTGTAGGCCTGCTACGGCTATCATTTTTCCAGATATATCTTGATTTATAGGCTCTGTCGAAATATATTGGGCTGCAGATGCCTCTTCTTTTGATAGCTCCCGCCAGATCCGTTCCTTCAATCTCTTCTCGATCGTTTCTTTTGCAAACAGCCTCTGTTCGCTAGTCCACCTGGGAGGTGGACTCGAAACGTTTCGAAATGGTTTTATAGGCAGATCTGGTGGGTAAAAAATTCCGCATGTCAATGAATCCCACTCTCTTTTGCCGCAGCTCAACTCCTTTCGCCAAAAATCTGCTATGCGCCTGGTCCCCTCCAATGATGCGCATGATTTTTCCGTTTACCAATGGAATCACTCCCATCTTCACCCGCGAGACCAGAACGATGCTCTAACGAGAAGAGTGCTCTCCTGTGAGCATTAAATGAAGGTTCCGTGGTCAATCACTTCCCCTCGCCGGCGACGGCCTTTCCAACCTCACCTGTCGCATTGGGGTTCCCTTTGTTTACTCCCCTCGCGGGGGTCCCGGTAAGAAATCAGGGACTCTTGTTGTGTCGGGTGTCTCTGGAAGCATCTAAACGCCTTCCGCCGGCATTGACCGTAGATGCATTGTTGCTCTTATTTCCTTGTTTGCTAGGGTCAATACTCTTACCAGTATTATTATTAGCCATTCTAATGACAATTGTAGTCTCTACGTTCCCGTAGTGCCTCGTAAGTAGCTTCCATAGAAAGCTCGGTCACCTCAAACAATTAATGTAGAGTCTTATTATCGATTCCACTCGCTGTGCACAGCTCCTTTGCCAGGCCAAATGCTAGCATAGCTCTTTCATGCCATGCACCCGCGTTCAGTAAGGTTGTGGCCTCCTGGTATTCGGAGCGGTACTTAGGAGCAAAGAATGATTTGCGAGCCCACTCCTGTGTCCAATTCACATCTTTCGGGTTGAAGGTCGAAGGAGGGTGTGCAGGAATATTCACAAGAAATTTGAATGCTGCATAACTTGCATAATCAGTGTCATCGTATTCATCTATAACTTGTCTAGCAGTTCGGGCCTCGGCAGCATGGCGCGCGCCGTCAACAAGCTCGTAAGCATGCGGAGAAGACTGAATTCCGACAAATCCAGAGATAAGTTTGTCTGCGCTTATACCTCCTTTTTCGTCTTCGTTTTGCTTCGACTCCAACACCGAGAGCCTTTGCTCGATGGTTTGACCATTTGAAGACATTAGGTGCTGTTTTCCGGTTTTACGGTTTGCTTTCAACACGGCTTCTTTACCCGTTCCTTGGGTAGCGAATCGCCCGCTCAGGACGTTCTTTGAATAGCTCTTCGCGACCAAGACGTCACGACGACCGATGGTTAGAGCCCAACGGAAATGTTCTGGACGGACACGACAGTGTGAAGTGTACTTAAAGCCCAGAATATAGTTGCATTTGTCCATTCATCTTTTCATATCATTGGATCTCTGATCCAATTAGTCAATAGACGAATGGACTGTGGTTTCATTTTATTGCAGCTTCTGCTTAGAAGGTAAAGCGGTGCAAACCCGTCCCATCGGCAACGATATGGCTTGAGAACGCATAGAGCGACCATTCACTAAGTAAAAGCCACCACCAAAGTTACATACACACGGAGCACGTCAACGGCAACCAGTTAAGCTGGCCGTCAACAGAGGTCTGCACCTTGAGTAGCACGATACAGACCGATATTCAGCGAACGATTTACAACGCTTGCGAAACCATACACCTCTACCTGCGCGTATGAAAAGGCCACGCTGACCGTCCCGAAATACTCCCTGCCGCCTAATCTGTCCCTCTCACCCATAAGGGCATGAAAACTCTGTGAGCTAGACCCATGCAAAGCATCAAACGTCGCCGCGTGGCACTCCCAATAGCGATTCCGTTCCATAAAATTTGCCATCACGCTGCCCCTTACCGCTTCGCACATGCGCCTCCACAACAGCACGGCGACCCTTTCCAACCGCTTCAAATTCCTGCCCATTCACTCCTTTGCCTTCGCACTTTCCTCCACAGCCCTCAGCAAGAAATACTCCCTCCTCTCACCCTCGCCATTCCCATCATCGATAACCGCCAGTCGTCTCGCGTACTGCGCCGCCGCATGCGCAATCCGCGCTGCTCAAAGCGCGTCACCGGAAATATCAGTCGCGGCTCGAGGGGGCATGTGTGGAGGCGACGGGGATGTCGAGGGGGTTGGAGTTGTGTTAACGGCGTAGAGAGGGTCGGAGGGGCGGAGGAAATGGTATGTGCGGTTCTTCGTTGTACCAAGAAGATTGCAAAGAGAGAACCTGCTTCCAGCGATGCCATTATTACAGCACGATTGCAATTACTCGTAACGTCCCAATTATTGTTCTGTAATCATCTTTTTCTGTTCTGACCGGGTCGACTAAGAACTAATCGAATCTTTTATGAAAGAAATACAGTATTGAAAAGCTACTGCATGCAACAGTATGTGTCAGTTAAACCTCTCCAAAGACTTTAGTATTGCGAAATTGTCGGGTACTTGATGTAAATCCCAATCTTTCGACAGGAGAAACAAACACCAACTGTATGTATGCATAGTGCAAATTGATGACCAGGATTGAGAAAATGTAGACTAATTAGACCAAAATAGTAGTAACGGCAAAAATAGGTATCAAGATAAGCAATGAGTAAAAATCCTTTCTTCCTCCAAATGTGCTTTATATGGTACATAAATGAAAATTATGTCGCTATCCTGTAGCCACTGTAAAAGTAGTTTCTACGTTAAAATACATAGTCAGCTGTTTCTGTTGTTGCACTACGCTGTTTGGAACCAGGCCTACCAAACGACCTGGGTTCTCGCATGAGTTTTCCTCCGATGTCGGGAGCTACAAGAGGCGAGAGGTTCCACTAACAGTTCAAGGGCTGCTGGGGAAGCTCAGATCTTACATCTCAGCGGCATGATCGTATTAACTAGTTGTTTTATCTCCAAATGGCGGCAGCACCCCTATAAGTTATTCGTAAATGAAGGGCAGTGAAATTACAGGATTAGGAAGTTCAATGCAATCAATATAGCACGTATGTCATCAAACACTCAAAAACCATGCTAACAGACATCAAAGTATTATATCCCCCCAGTTTAATTTTGAAGATTTTCCTCGGTCGCACTATCCACTACTGCAATGGGCACGTGTCAACCATCTTTTGGAGCAGTGCATTGGTTATCTTATTATTCTGCACTTTGCTTAGTTCATCTGCAGGGTTCTCAGATGTACTTAACAACCAAATCTGCATAATCTCATGACTTTTGTGTGATTGGCGTGCTGAAAAAATAGAGATCATTAGTCGTTTTCGGTTTTCTGTTGCCTCTTTGTTACGTTGTCGAAAAAATTGCCTGGAGTCTGGAAAGCAATGTAACGCGATAGGGCACTCCAAAAGAACTTCAAAATACTTACGCAACCTGAATGAGCAGTCAAAAGCGTCAAAGAACGCATACAGGTCACTTACAAATTCCTGAACTGACCACTTGTTTCGATTTCCTGCTTGCATATTCCAGCATATGAGCCTTTCCTGACTTGTCAATTAAGAACTTTATGTTTATAAGTCGGAAAGATATGTCATCATTCGAGGTAAATGAAACATAAGCGTATATTAGAAGACAAAAGGATGAGGTATCAAGTTTCTTAAACGAGACTCCCTTGATGCCATTAACTTCCTTAAGTTAGATGGCTTTTGTAAGTTACTAGCTTTTTTTGAAAGTTTTTTTCAGTCGCGTGTGCTATCCGATTGATGAGGCATTATAATTCGGGGCGCGTTTTTGCTAGCCAAAAGAAACTAGTGCGGAGTCGCCAAAAAATCCGAAAACGGGCAGTTGCTGTGAGCCAGAGGAAACATTTCGATATTTTTCTCTTAACTAATTGTAAAGCTGCCATGAGAGGGCGTCTGTATCACTGTACCAAAGAAGTCAAAGTGTTCATACAATCTGGGCTTGGAGTAAAATCTTTTCAAGGTAGTTGAAGGGAGTTGTTCGGATTCTTAGTTACCCACGTGCAGATTTTTTCCAATTTTTATTAAAATAAAGCCTGCTAAGGAACCATAGAATATCTTGACATACAATTCCGGGTCCCTAACTATTAGCGTCATGCCCAGATCTTCTTTCATGTGGTAGTTTATAGTCATAACCTAGTAGTCTCATGCACTGCACATTCAATAAAGTGGGAAAAGTAACTCTAGTACTTCATCATCTATGATTCTCGGAATTTCGAGGCCATCGCGCTTCGGTAGAATGAAAATACTTCTGGCCAGCTTATACTTCTGCTTTAGATGTAGGCTAAATTAACATTATGCGAAAATAAACGGAGTTATTTTATAGCAGAGACGGAAGGCATTAGCCGAATAGAGGAGGATCGCAGCGTTTCGGTGTCGTATACCATTTATAGTTTGTTGTTATCGTTTTAACCTTGGGGGGGATGTACCTTTCTTTCTCTTCTTCATCACCACTTCCAATATTATTAACTGAAAGAAAAAAGCGTCCAAATAGGATATTGGCACCCTTCAGAACCTAGGAATTGAAAATCACTTTCCAGACTTTGCCCTCTTTGATTCCATTGATCTCAGAGATTTTTGCTCCCCGAAGATGGGTGTCGTAGTTCTAGGGCCACTAGAAGGATGTAATTTAGTGATAGTGACCCCAATATAAGCAATTTTCGTTGGAATTTCATCAATTGCGTCCTGTATGTGTTTCATTCGTTGTTCATGGCTTATTTTTTCGATAAATGGTCAAAGTTATCATTCCATTGGGTTTTCTCTTGTTCGCGCTCCTATAGAGTTGACTTTAGTGTTCTGTCGAATAATTCATTCGGACTCTCCTCGTTGGAGGATTCAACATTCGGCTTACTATAAGTCTTCTAATTGGGGGTATTATCAGTATCCGTGGTCTTGTTTTCGGAGGGGGTTTGATCTTCTTGACCTGGTACGGTATCCATAAATACCTTCTTATAGTAGCGCTTCGCCTTGTCAACAGAAGCAGTGAAGAGTCGGTCTCCGTTGTATAAAGTTAGTATTTTCTTCCAGATATTGCGGATTCTCAGATGCTCAATCTATTTTCCACGGGCTTCTCGCCGTAAATGAGCACTTAATCTCCAATCGTGTACAGAGTATCGGCCGCGGAATGTAAATTCTGTTTTAGTGCGGTAGCAAATCTTGTACGGTGCGATATCTTTGTCACTTACTTACAAGATTCGGTAAGTGCCTTCATGCGACAGGTATGACCTGATACTAGGGGATACGTGAGGCAATTAAGAAGACTAAAAGGGTTGGAACGAGATCTGATAGATCCCAAGTGTCATTAAAAGCTTTTATTGTCAGTTGCAGGGCAGGATCATGTTCCATGTGTGGGTCTTCAGTTATGCGTTTCTTGAACGCCTCCCCGAGATACGAGTGGTATCTCTCGCCAACGCTAACTGCGTCGCGGCTCTGAACGCCAGAGGATTGCTCTAATTAACAGGATGTCTGAAGAAACTTTTTACGCTCGGAATATGCGAATTGTGGCCCCTGATCCGTTTCCATGGTGTCAGGAAATCCAACAAACTTGGAGACCTAAAAATTCATAGAGGCGTTCCACACATTGGAGGTTGATTTATGTTTGAGAATGAAAGCTGTGCTAATTTTTGTGTCTTTGTCCGCAATTTGTATTATCGTCATATCTTTCGACCTCATGAGGTCCATAGAATCCGTGCAGTTGAAGGTGCAGTCCTGATTCAGCGTATAAACTCTAAACCACTGTGGAGCTGCCGACTTTCGCTTGCAAAACTCCCACGTTGATGTGATTTTGTCAAGGTTATCGAGGATTTTTGGAGACGTTCCCTTGGGGTCAGCGCGCCGCGTCAAAACGTATAGTTTCCATCAGCGAAGGTGATGGCAGCGCCTATTGATCTCCCGTAGTTCTAAATTCGTGAAGTAAACTCCGAAGGGCCATTCTTTTCGGAAATGACCTCCATTTGGCAACAGAGGGATTGAACATGCATCGGGCTTAGAGATCATGGAATCGTCACCGAAGTAGAGTATGAATCTATCGTTAGTTAGAACGTCAAATACGAGCAAAGGAGGAACATGAATATCAAAGACATATGCGGTAACTTGTAACTTGAGATGGAAATGCGGATGATGATGTGTATAATTCATCGGTATTTTGCCTCTTCAAATTTGAAGAGTAGCCTCTTTGCCTTGACGGTATAGTCAAGGCTTACATTCAATAATTCACAATCCGCTCGTGCTTGAGGTAGAATGATAACGTTCCGCCGGGATCCTGAGTCTACACATGCGCCCTCAAATTCGCATAAGGTAGCTTTGCTCCAATTTGCTAAGAAGGCGAAGATTTTGCTTGGATCGGAATCTACGTTTCGGTCTAAGTCGATTTTTATGCTTATGGTTTCGTATAATTTTTCAACTGCAGCAATATAGGGCTCTTGAGAGTCCTTTTTTTCCTCTAGTAATGATTAGAATATCGATGCGTCATCGGAATCACCTGGTGTGGATGCAAATACGTCATCATTGGATGAACAGCCGTCTATTTGTTGACATATTTCTGCAAGAACGTTTTGTAAGGAGTGAATTATTGAGTATTTATTTTGATAATATTGATAATATTATAGTTTCCTTCTTCCAGCCGCCGAAGTGTTGATTGGATTTGTTCACTGCTTCATCTGCCATTAGGAATCTCCGAAGTTGAAACTCCCAGATACAATTAGGGGGTTTAAGGCGTAACGCCAGGGAGCGCTGCGATTATATCTCATTTAAAGAGCATATCGACCAAATATCCCTTGCCAGGCAAAGTTTATGCCAGTTACTTCATCATCGCGATAACTACCATTTCTGAGAGCATTAACTCTCGCGATAGCGAGACGCGATTATTGTTCCAACTATAGGGCAGCTTCTAGTTACCCTTACAACATCTAGAGCGAAAGATTATGCGTCGCAACTCTGCTCAGCATTTCTCGGGACCAGGCGAAGCCGAAAATTGCCCCTATGAGATATCCTATTTTGTGCGTGTCACCGCAATGGGAATGCGGGACTGGAGGGATAGCTTCGTAATGAGTCTGTATACTTTTACTTAAAGTGGCGCTAGTTCAGATGCCTCTAAGCCTCCGTTCATAAAGTCGGTACTAAACAGATAGTTCAAGTAGTTTTTGACTCTGGTCTGGCACACTGGAGAGTTATATTCGCGATTAATCATCTCGACAGCTTGTTGTAAAGTCTGTGCGTACGTCTCAGTTTCTGCCAGATAGTAAATTTTCGCGTCTTTAGATAAGAGAATGTGCATGTATTGGAGCTTCTGCGCGAGGCTTCGTCCGTAGTCGCGTTCCACCTGGGAGTATTAGTCGACGAAATCCATCAAGCATTCTCCCATCTCTCTGGGGAACTTCTTGTCGTAGTCCTTCAGTCCCATTGCAATATCATAGTCAAGTCTATTGTTCCTATTCCAAAAGTTTCCGGATGTGGTATCCATACTGGGTGAACTGCGAGATGCGCGGGGTGTTAGTGTCTAGATCCTGGCGTAGTCGACGCCCGGTTGCCATGATCTGCTTCTTAATTGTGATGACAGCCTCTCGATCTTCAGGATCGTCATAGAGCCAACGTGCAAGAATTTGTACGAATCATTGTGAGTAATGCGGTTTAGAAACCGAACTGGGTTCTCTCTTCAATGTACCTCCAGTGTCGGAAGCTATGCGAGGCTAGAGAACTCACCAAAAGTTCAAACGCTTTCGAGGGGAGGCGCAGATTTCCCATCCCGGCTGCCTGATCGTATTTATTGTTGGCGACGTCTCCGCAGGGAGGCAGTGCACTGTAGAAATTATTCGTAAATGAAGGGTAAAGAATTTGAAGGATTCGAACGTTCATTGCAAGCCATTCAGCACGTAAGCCATAAACCCTGCGACGACCATTCTAACATGCGTCGAATGATCACAGCTTCCAGTGCTACACGAAGCAGTGCCAGATTGACCGACGAGAAATACGATGGTACAGTACGAATATTATTCCTTAGAGGCCAGGCTCGATTCTATACAATACATGAGTACCCCATTTCGTTGGTCCCGTTAATATTTTGAAGGAAGCAATTTACAACTATCCCAAAAAATTCATAGCCTAAAGACAGAAAAAATTTAAGCACGACTTGAATACGTAGTTTACGCTCTGCAGAACCTAAAGAGAAAACAAATCCTGGACGAACCGCAAAAAATGGGATGAGCTAAGGCTTTGTTCGGGCAAAAGAATGATCATTTATCGCTTTGTTCAGCAATAGACACCCGATGTGTGGAAGTACATTAATCCAGGATCTCTGTCACTGCCACCATCCGTCACCGTGCGATGGACCCTTTCACCCAATTGAAACTTTCGGACTAAAACTACCTTATTGGCCAGATGATACCATCATCAATGCGTACTTACTCAGAGCCTACTTCTTGCTTTAACCTGACCATTTTGCCAACACCCAACTCGACGCTATTAAATAATGGTCTAAGATTTAAGAGTATAGTAGAGTTTATTCGAAGTTCAATGGCGTCGTTTTGAAGTCCGAACTTGCAGTGTAGAAGCATGAAGTTTTTGAAAGAAAATTTGGTTCCTGAGCAAATGGTAGGGGTAAGAACGAATACAAAAATTGGAATACTGATGCATTGAACATCAAAATTAGACATAAATAACATTCTAACTTTCATGTTGCTCCCACATATGTCATAGTTTCCCTCACTCGACTTGTTCTTGGCTGCTGTTTTGTATAGTATGGCTATTTTCTCAGAGAAAAGTTTCACCTGCAGTGCTTCGATGAGAGTAATTTAGCCTGTGGTAAGGCAATCAACAATGTTGGTGATCCCGACTTACCAAGAGACGTTGTACCAAACTTAAGTCTGAAACTTTTAGCGAAGAAAGCTGAGGTCTGCTTGCATCTATTTTTCAATACTACTCTTATGAATAAAGAGAGAGCTGAACAGTTCCTCCGAGTAGACACAAATGCGTACACGAATGCGATTTGCAAGCAATTAATTGCAGCCATTACAGATAATCTTTCCACAGTCAAATTTACTAGCACCCAATAGAATCTGGGAATCTATATAATTTATTCAATATTTCACAGGACTGCTTGCGGTGGATGTGGGTTTTTAGGTTCTCATTCAATCCGTTGAGATTGTCTTCGACATCTTTTTAAATAGTAAGATATGTTTTGTGGATGGTGTAAGTAACAAAAAAGCTGAAGTTGCGGGGACAAATGCTGATATCGCTAAGCTTAAAATGGTGGTCTGACTGGTGAATAAATATAGAATCGCTTTGAAGTGGAGTAAGTGTAGCCCACTCTATGTAAATGCACAAGTACGTATAAAACAGTAAAATACCAGTAATAGTTTCATATTTTCGGCCGAAGAAGATGAAATCAGGGAAGAAAAACCATTGTTACAAAAGAAAGGAATTGAAATGAGAAAAGTGAAATTAATGGTAAGTATTAAGGGCGGCGAGTTTAGCAAAGATGTTAGCGAAAACGGAGTTTTACCAAAAGAACTGCCCAATTCTAAGGATATCTTGCCTGACAAAGGCGTGTACTTTGGCCGCGGCCATTATAATATGTACTTTTGCAGACTGAAAAGTATTGATTCGGCAGGCCAATGAAAATTGGGTCAAGTTCGGCCGGAAATTGAGGTTAGATAAAATGGCCTGAATTAAATATGCGGATTAATTCCGGCCTTCCGTGGAGATTTACTAAAAAGTTAGTGCGAGATGATAGCGGTTGGTCTTATTCAGTCAATTAATGGTCTTTCTCGGGATAGTTAGTGACCTTGACCGTTACTCGTCCATAGTTACTAATAATCATATACTTTAAACTTAAACTTTATGTCGACAGTATCTGGAAATTCCGAGTGTACTCATGTTCCTGCTAATATGGTTATGCGTGGCTCCACTGGGGCCAGTGGTACGTAGATAAAATGGTACAGGTATTAGCACACTGGCTGGCAATAATAAAGAAGCAAAAGGCATCAAAAAATAGTACGACTATATTCCACCTGGAGGTATGTGACAAGACGAGTGGTCACCCCTGTAGTAACAAAGCTGACCGCAACAATTGAAGATTTCTTTTCATAGAAAGTTCTCGCGCTGTCAGCAGTAAAGTTTTAAATCTCGTCTTTTTAAAAAGTTGAGGAATGCAATCGGACCGACCAAAGTCGACCACCACTGAATCCAATTAACGTTAACACTTCCTATTCGCCTTAGTGCCAACTACCGAATACAGTAGCTAGACATGTAATGTCTTACTATTATTTTATTTGATAACTTAAATGTAGAAACCGCACTGAGCAGCACCAGTGTGAATGAGAGTAGCCTTTATGTCAGCACTGTAGAGTTTCCGTAGGAGAAAAAGCGAGGTTTTCGACAAAAGCACGTGCAGAAACGTTAGTGTCCCGGATCTATTCCATCATGAATTATAATGTATTCTTAAAAGATTTAAATGCAATATTAACGCAAGTTTAGCCTTCGTACATGAGGAGTAAAGAAACTCCTGCAGTAGTATTTTCTACAATATTCGCTCCGATAATGGATGAGGATTAGCATTATTTCCTCCGCATTGAAAAGGAAGGGTTGATAAATCTATCATATTTACTTAAAAATTATTTGCATACATCATGCAGATACCAATAAAACGTAGCCCTTTTACTTTTACTCTGCGTTGTACTAAGATCAACGGCTACCCTATTCCGCTGTCTCGAGGTGAATTATCTATTCCAAAAAAACACTGCTCCAGAGTCTTTCAATTGTTTTGGAGACCTCCCAGCATCTGATGGACAATTACGGATAATAGTTTATGAACACTCTGCAAATACTACATATCTAAGAAAAAGTCCTTGGATACGCCACATCAGCATAGTAGAAGACTAAAGCGATCCCAAAATGAATTAAGTCTACAGAATAAATTGACTTAAAAATTTAAACACTGCAAAAGTATATTTTGCAAAACGTGGTGTACTACGAGCCTAGAAGGAAACATAGCTTGAAGTTCGAATAATTGAACACTTGAAAGCATGTTTCCTCATATTAATGCTCTCTTAAGTAAGGGAGTGATGACTGGAGTTTACAGTAGGCCCAAAACAGACATTAAGGTTGAATGCAAGTAGCTGAAGTGGTACATATATTTAGTTACAAATGGCATTATCGGTAGTTCATTATAAAATGCAAATATTATAGGAATGAATATAATCTCCCTCGAAGAAACTTGCACCGTAAACGAAACATAATAGTGTGTATAATTAGATTAAGGGTAAAACTAAATGGAGTACCTTTGCATAATGTTGAGGCAAAGGGTGACGAGGACCAAAAAAACTAACCAGAGTATGAAAATTTCAATTGATATTGTTAAGCAAATGATTAAAGGAGAAAAAATTCACCGGACGCAGATGGAAATAATTCAAAAAATTAACGTTATTGATGTAACTATTGGTTCTAATTACGTCATTGCTGCGCCATCGTGCAGTATGAAGTTATTTTTACATGTATAATATACATATAGGCACCCTTGCTATTTTTCATCGTTTCTGAATGAGTTAACTTCGTGGAGCAAAGAAAATAATGCATAATACTAAATATATGGAGCACATAGTAGATAACACGAAGGTTAGAAGAAAAAGAACTGCGGGAGTACCAATTTTTTTTATCAGAATACTGAGCGCTACGAATTGACACAAACACATCCTGAAAAGCATCTATCATAGCTTCAAATTCTCCAGCTCTAACTTGATACTTTACTCTCTTTCCAAGAAGTTCTCCTGTCTTTGAAGATTACTATTTTTCTTCAAACAAGTTTTATCCTTTTTCCATTCCAAAGCGTTTTTAATCACATGCAACTGCTCTTTTTCGTCCTGTGGACGCAAATTGACTCTCATAGAAAGGAATTGAAAAAGAAAGTAAATACATACGTTGAACGGATCGCTATCGGGCACACGCTTTTTACTTAGTGTATCCGCATCAATGCAAAAATTGAAATTAAATTTCTTTTACTTCAAGTTTCCGAGTACAGATACTTAGCGTTTAAGACCCAACTTTTGTTGTCTCTGTGTCGAATTTGGAAGACCCTTCCTTCTCTTTTGGAGTCTTTCTCCATTATTTTTTGCCTCTTTCTTTCTAGATCTCTTGAAAACTTTATTAGACCTCGTTCAGAGGGGCTGAAAGCTCCTAAATATCACCACTTTCACCTCAGACGTTCGAAATGGCCAATTTTACCCTATTCTTTACCGTCAATGAAAGTTTGTAACCGCTTGTACCAATCCCGAAAACCTTTAACAAAGCTGAAGGCAAAATGCGCATGTTGGATTTTTTAGCAGTCCAAATTAAAATAGTTTCTCTCATCTTCGTGCCAGCATCATGGCAGTCAAAGAAACGTGAGACTCAAGAAAGGATTGCTTCATTTTCTTTGCACTAATAAAATTTTATTTGTACACTCCAAAAACGGGCTATACTGTACAGTTTGCATATATATATTTTCGCGTTACCACTTCATTCCTGTATCGTTGTTATCAATTCCTAAAAATTTGCTCACTAATTCAACGAAAATTATCATGTTTATTTGACGTTTTTTTGTTGCTCAAGATCCACTGGGTTTAGCATAAAGATGTTTCTTACGAAAGTTATTTCTCATGGCTGGATTTGATTGCAAACACGGATCATTCCAATCTAAAGACACAAAAAGCCCAGTTCCAATAAGTGAGGAGGTTCTTTCACCAGATTCAAAGCAAAAAATTGAAAACACCATTATTTAAATGAAACTGAACAATTCGGAGCAGTGATTAAATATTTGAAAGTTCCAGAAAATCAGTCAATTTGTGATCTGGCGCTTACTTAAAGATGGGAGCATATATCATGTTTTCTTGCTTCTCAAGGTAATCGTATTAATTTTTACAACTCTACATATCTTGCCATACATTTAATCTTGATATTTTAGTAGGTCCATAAGCAGTTATATATACCGTGAGGGGCATTTTTTTTACGAAATAACCCAGAGAAATAGTATTCTCTCCGGAAACATCGGAAATCATAATGCTCTAAAGTTGTTCGTCAAGACTGAATTTTTCGCAAATACGGTATATACCAATTCTCGTCAGTGTAATTTACTTAACTAAGTCCTTTGGTTCCTTCTTCTTCGCTCCCCAAAGAAGTTTTTCTTTATGAATCCAAATTTACGAATACCTCTATTTACACCCTATAGTTCAATATTTTGATCCTATCTTTTCACTTACATAAAATAACTCGCCCTCTTAGTCCTATATATTCCCGTCTGGTGTCTCATATACATTCAGTGGTCTCTTGATATAAGCACTACTGTCCGTGTCAGTCAGTATTTGTCTATATCGCAGAATTGGTTTTAATAAACAGCTATCATACTGAACTGCAATCAACTAATCAACACAAAGGTCCCAAATTTTAGTTGCAAAATTTGTCTATCTTCGTCCGCCGGCCCTTCGATAGGTTCTGTATCTGGATACAGATGCGCCTGACAGCCCTCAAAAACTCGCCTGATGCCTTTCCCTCGGTTTCCACAATTTTTTTGGCCCAAACAAGATGTTCAAGCTTCTTTGACAGACTGAAGATACATGATCGTCTTCCGATTCACTATCATTTAACTCCTCACCTTCTCTTTCTCCCATAATTTTTCCTTGGAATACTTCATCATCGATATCTTGTACACAATCATTTTCGCCAACAGGATTCAGCAACTCCTCAATTGAAACTCAACGAGCCTGGGAAAAGAGTGCATCTATTTGTTTCGCAACCTCCTCTGTAAGATTTACATCTGGTACTGCCAAATTTTGCTCTCATATATCCTTGCTCAGCTGAAAATGTCTCCAGCAGTTCGCAATGCACTCGTTCGGCACATCCTCCCACGCAGCTTGAACCCACCGTATTGCCGTTAAAATGTCCACCTTTTAAATTTCTTTAGCAGTAGTATCATCACTCTGTAGAGCATGTTCCGTTTGGCGCTTCTTATAACTTAAATTTAGGGCAGCAACTATTCTAGCGTCCAGTGGTTGAATACGTGAAGTTCCATTCGGTGGTAGGAAATAAACCTCAACACTAGGCATATTATTCGAATTATCAGACGTTATATGAGCTGGAAAGTTGTCGACAAGAAGCAGAACACGTCTTCCCGGCGTACGTGTGAGATATGGCTGGAGTTATAGAAGCCAGCTTATGAATCGTACCGTCGTCATCCATTCTTTCTTATTTGCATGATAATAGAGCAATATTTCCTTCCCAATCTTGCTTTTAAATACTCTTGGCTTCTACGAAGTCCCCGCGAACATCAATGGTAGTTTTTCTGAGCCATATTGCAGCTAGGTAGATTGGTAAATGCGTTTCTTTTCTTTCTTTCTGCCGGGAAGACGATGCGTAGCTATAGTTCTGTCTGGGGGCATGCAATAGAAAATTCTTGTGTCATCCGCGTTGAAAACATATCGAGGATCGTGCCCTTCCACTTTAGCCTGTAATCCTGGAAGGCGACTTTGTGGTAAACTTTCATCAACATCGCCAGCTTCACCGTGGGACCGGAAAGATTTCAATCCCAAGCGCTTTTTGAAATTAGACATCCATACCTTCGAAAACCCTAAGTTGAGCTGGTTTGCCTCGTCTCTTCGAGTATTGGCCTTTGCCTGTAGCTGACGGCCCTTCTGGCGTATTATGTCAGCACTTATGTTCTTTCGAAGGACGGTCTGAGCACTAATCCATTCAAATAGAGCTGCTTCCAGAGCTGGAAACTGCCGTTTCGATCCCATTTCCCCTTTAAGATTTTGCCTTGAAGCACTTTTTCCCGGAGCTTATCCTGATTCTGAAGGGTACACGAAATGAAAGACTTATGAGGCACAAAAGTCAGTCCGACCCGACTCTTGCATCATTGTGAAAGAGTTTTATGCGCACAGCTTCCCCCCCTACTGCCTACGGCGGTCATACTCTTGCACTAGAGCTTTTTACTGTGCAATGGTCAAGCTGTTTTCTCATGGTGATGCCGGTGTGTTGTGTGCTGACTTGTCTGCTTTTTTTTATGTGATGGCCCTGTTAATTGTACAAATATAGTGCATTCTGTTTTCGCTACCTGTTCGTTATGACTCCGGGAGCCCATGAGCGACTTTCTACTCGCCTACAGCCCGACCCTGCTAATTGCCTATATCGTGGAGGCTCTAAATGCTATTTTTCCAATAAAATTTGCCATATCCGGGAACATTTTCGTTGTTGCTAGTAAGGCGTGATTCCTAACATCGAATGTTTCTTCTATCAAGAGACCACTTCATTTATCCCTTTCCACCACTTCCAAGAACTAGCTCGAATTTGTAAAGTAATTGATGCCTCGTATTACTTTTTGACCAAGTATTTGAAAAAATTCGGGAACCAATCTGAAATTTTCGTTAGAACCACCCTAATCAATCAACATTTATAAAAATGCCATAGATAAACCCTAATTCTCAACTATCCGTCAAAGCGACCGGATATTTTTTCTTTTAGTCGAGAAATATGCCTGAAAATACACATTATTTCAGAGTCTTGGTTGAAATGAAACACATGAAATTTGACTATCAGGGTTACGTACAATTTTTACAGCAGTAAACAGTCATTGAGTTAATTTTTGTTCGTTTCGAGATGAGATTCGAAGAGAAGGAGGGGGGGAAAAATGATTTAGGAACAAACGGCGAATCAGTGGAACTATAGGAGGCGCTGAAAGAAAAGCTCATAGAGAAATTGGAATTAAAGATCCTCGTTAGGGATGTAACGAAATGTAGCTTGAGAGTCTTGAAGAAGAATATGAGGAAGCAGATATTCATGGATGTAATAAAGCTTTGGGCTGCTTGCAGAAATGCTTGAGAACTTAATGGGTGGAAGAAATACTTCTGAGAGGCTTTCTAGTTCTTATATCTAAGGTCTCAACTATGATTGCTTCTTTTAATCGCTTTTCTGTAATATCTATTTCTTGTGGTAATTTTGGTTAATTATATTTTTTTTAATGCATATTATTGCATAATTTGTCTTATTTGGGGTTAAAGTCGATTAAGGTGAGTTATGGGCACAAAAAAAGTCAATTTGCATGGAATGTGTTTACAGCAAACCCAAATAGTAAAAAATCATTATGTAAAGCACGAGTTTCAGTAAAAATAAATCATTTTGGGCTAAACTGTTCTGCTGCTCATATTAAGTATATGTTTTCTCCAACTTACAACTTTTATTGCGTTTGTTACAGTGTTGGAGAGTCTTGAAACGTCGAACTGCCGCCGCTCAAAATTTTTGTATTTCTATACACTTTATGGAAGTATATAACCTAAAGAACATCTGGTCATAAATTAATAGTAAAATAGCAACCAATGGAGAGGTACTTGAAAAAAAATCTACTGGTGACTCAAGTAATGGTGATTAAAATCTCCTAAGAGGGATAAAATTTCGCAAATCTCGATTTGTGTGAAGGAAGTACATTCTTTCATCTAAGTACTAGTGATGAAGATATTCTCAAATTTGAATTATTTGTGTAGGACCATTTCCTCCATCTGAGTACATACGTCATCACATGCGGATAACTATCAGAGCAATTTATTTATTTTAATCTCTTGTCCTTTTTGGTCTTTCATATACTTTCAACAACAGGAAAAATAGATTAACACATACCTATCAAGAATTCTTACTCTGTTCAGAGTCCAAGAAACTCTCCTCTTCTTACTGATTTTCCAATTTCGGTTCAATTTTGCCCATTTGTCCTTTTTGTATCCGGAGATGGATTATTTCGCCTGTGATTTTCAGAGATGAAACTAAAGAGCACAATTTTCCTGTGATTTAATGTTCAACAATGGATTTTCAGTAAATATTGAAGGGTCAGAAAAGCTCTATTTACTCGCCGCAGTTATATTACAGTTGACTGCGTTTCAAATTGCTGTCTTCATGTCACTCAAGTTGTACAAAAGATAGAAATTAGTGGGGGAAAGAACTTTTCCGGGCTTATTTCGCTACGTAGACCGATTTCTTAATTTGAATATAATTTGAATTGCAAGTTTCCATCGAGCAATATCATCATTGTCTCTACCTCCTTCGAACTCAAAACCTTAAACCCTACGCCTCGCCAACTCCATCACTGTGTTTATATTCCTATCGAATAAGAACCCACCGCCTCTATCCGATCTTTCTCGCCTAGTCCTTGTAATTTTTCTGGCATCCCCTCTGTCCTAGAGTCACGTGATATTGCTTCAAACTCTATTTCCTATGGCCCAAACTTTTTAGAACCCACCCGTTGTGAATCGTACAAACGCCTTTTTTGCACCCTTATTTACTTCCGAGTGACCCTGCCATCCATTGAAACACTGACAGGGTTTGTGAAAAAAATAGCATCAAGATGTGCAGTGGTTACCGGAGATGATTTTTGAACTGTTGAGCCAAGGGGCCTCAATGGAGGGTATTTAGCCAAAAGTTCGATATTATTCAAGCCATCAGTGTTGTATCTCACTTCACACACCTTACAGATTTACACGAATTCATTTCATCTACTGTACAGTAGATTCAAACCACTGGTAACCTTACAACCAGACCTACTAGGCATTTTGCTGTCATTACACTTTTCTTACAGTTCTGAACACAGCATTTGACCACATTGGTACACTTGGAATGGTTACGGGCGAGATGTACACTGGGATATTATATCATTGCTTTACCAATCAAAAGTTGCCTTGCTATCCCATGCCACCTGGACCAATGTACTTCTTACATCTTGTCAGAGTATGTCGCTCGCGCCGATTACAATTCTGAAAGCGATACTTACGATACGCAAAGGGCTGTTTTACGGGAAAACTTTTGAATTAGCTACCGTTAGACTGCGTTTTCCTTTAGTTTGTAGCTATCTTCAGTTCTATATAAACCCTGGTTTGGAGCCGCCAGGTTAATCCAGCCAGCCTCAACCAAAGTTTCAACTACAGTTCTACCAAGATCTGCTCGTGTGCGCTTAAATCCTCACATCGTGGTAGCATCGCAAGTAAGTTGTGCCTCATTGTGAGTTTTTCCAATCCACCAGTTGGGATAAAATCTCTACTAGATTTATCTCAGCTGCCCGATTGCAAACAGAGACTAACCTTGTGTTTTCACTCTGATCCTTACGCGTTAACCCCCAGTGTCGTACAACAGGAAGTCAAAGGAAGGCTTCCTTCGACGTCAAAATACGACTCAGAAGACCTCGCCGACTTTCGTTCCCCGCCCACCTCGCCATTTGTACCGACTGGCGAGGAAGAAGATCCCAAGACTCGGCCTCGTCCGTCGACTCCGAGAACCCCGATCGCCTTACTCAGCCCCGAGGAGCCAAAACCCCGACGCGGACTGGCCAAGATCTCGTCTTACCACGAGAAATTTCAGTAGCACCTCCCCTTGTTACGGTTGAGGAGCCTCGCACCCCTTTTCGATCGTTTTCTCTATCCACATCGACGGGTCTTCGATCCTAACCCAAGGTCTCGATGAAGCCGTCGTGTCCGACGGTCCTGAAGCCGTCAAGGCTACGGAAAAGTTCAAGGGCTCCTTCGAGAAGGCTTTAAGTGCTGCCGGACGCCGCCTCTGATTCGATCCAAAGGGTGGTAAACCATCGAATCCGCAACACCTGGCCCTCAAAAAATCCGCGGATGAACAAGAATTCGAAGTCCTCTCCGTTCCATTGTTGTCATTGTCAAATCACCTGCTACGGTCGCATTAAGTACTTCGAGTACCTCCGTTCCCGTCGTCACATCCGCCGTACAAGCAAGAAGGAGTACAAGTGCAAGGACTGCAATATTGAGGTGTTCAGTGAAAAAGACCTTTGCCGCCATCAGAACGGGGCCCAGCATTGACTCACAGCCAGGGGTCGCAAGAAGTATCTTTACTTTCCATTAAAATTGCTTTTTGAGTAACAAAAAGGAAAATAGAGCAATAATTTCATTTCTCAATCGACTTCGTGTGTGTGTTGTGTTCATCCTTCCGCTGTGATTGCAAGCTTTCCTCTGCCGCCCCCAGATCCTTGTAGTAGGACTTTCAATCGTAAGTCCACATCGCCATCAGGACCTAGACAGGACAACCACCGCAAAGCAAGAATCGGAGGGCTACTATAATGCACCCGACGTGACTGACGTCAACCCTTACGTCAGAGAAGGAACTTTTTGTAAGTGCTCCTGGCAGATTTGAAAACGCGACCACTTCATCAGGAGCTGCTTACACTTAACCACTGGGTCACCAGGACCGAAATTTGAAGGTGCAATGAGAGCCAATCAGCTTATCAATCCCAATTTTTTCAAAAATCATTGTTGTTATGCGTTTGCGACACAAGTTACCCGCGCTGCGGGTCTGGATACTCGGCATGAGGTTCCGCTCGTCGTCCCGGGCACTGAGCTCCGGGCAGCCGATATCCTGTTACAACCTCCCCACAACCCCGGAAGTCACAACTTTGCGCCTCATTGCGTGTGACATCACTGTCGTCTCACCGTTTAAGGCCGCGGTTCGCACCAAGGCGACCCAGGTTGCCGGTGGCGCTGCCGATCTGGCGGTCCGCGACAAGGTTACAACTCTGGAACGCAACATCGCCCGACGCCTCCTCGCTCCCTCAACTGGCACATCTTCTGCGCCTTACACGCCGAACTTCACGTTTTGACCTCTGGCGTTTGAATCCCTAGGTGTGTAGTGCAATGCATCGAACTGGTTACACTCCCTATTGCGTAAAGCAATGACTACACGGTGTTCGACGCCGCTTTTTCTTTATTCCCTCTTCAGTGTAGTAGCTCAAGAGTTGTGAGAACTCAGGTGGTAGAGGCTTGTAAGAAGGAAGGGGAAAAGAGGAACGAGGTTAATACGCCTTCTGCGTAAAAGACCGCAAATGGGCAAGAGCCACCGATACACGTCCTCGGCGCAACAAGACACGAGGGATACACGTCCTCCCTACGGGGAAAAACACACCAAAAATGTATAAACCTGAAATAAACAACAGGCTAAAAAGCCAAGCTGGTGGGCGGGGGCCGAAGTGGTTAGTAGCTACTATAGCTGCAGTCGCGGAGCCTTAGTAAAAAGGGAACGCAAGTTGCAGGCGCAACAACTAGAGCCAAAACCAAAAACTGGTGAAGTCGTTGGTACCTTCGGTACCTGTTTATTCTAGCAGTGCCAACTCGTGCCAAGGATATATACTAAGTTAAAGTTAGCTAGTTAGGCGAGCTCACTAGTTAGGACACGTGTCACTCTATTAGCTTGTTAGCCATAAATAAAATATCAGGGTCAGTTAGTGGACCAGTGCCGTGCCCAATAGGGGCGACTACTGTAAAGGCACTGTAAGAGTGCTAACATGCTGGATGGCACGCGTCATGTAATGGGGCTCGAAAATCGAGTACTAAAATTACGGATATGACCGTCAATTCAGACAAAAGTGCTATTGCACTACAAGGTGCCCCTTCCCCTGGTACAATTACGTTTATCGAGGAGTTAGTTCCGCGAATCGCGTCCAAGTGTCACTCGACACTTGGCGTTATCCGCCGCCGTATCTACCAGCGACTGAGTTGCACTCTCTGGCCATCCATGGCTCAAGCTATCCTTTCCCGAGCCCCGATGCGCATGGACAGCGAGGTACATCCGGTTAGATCTTACCCGTATAGTTGGGACGTGCGCAGTCCCCAGTAAATACTGAATGCATTAAACTTCTTTCTTTCTTCTTGGCGTTTTGAAAAACCAGCTTGCTGGAGACTTCGCATCGTGCGTAGTTAGCCCCAGAACCATCTAGGAGACTCTGTTACTCTGGGTGTTACAGAAATCGTGTACACGTGTCACCACTTGTACACGTGTAAAGTCGGAAACTTCTTTCAGATACCAGGCCAAACACTGTTACTGCCTTTGTGAACTTAATCGCTATGGATCAGCCGCAAGTCACCCTAGAGTCCCTTACGCAAGCGGTGCTTCAGTTGCAGCAGAATCTCGAGCATGCCAGTAACCAGGATGCTGCACACAGATCAGAGCTTCCTATTGCAGCTCAAAAGGTATCCTCCCTAGAATCTGAACTGGTAATCGCCCGAAACCGGGCCAGTTCGTCAAGTAATGCACCTATGCCCCAAAGAAAAACAAGCCAACTACATTCACTGGGAAAAGATCAATTGGCAGCTGGTGTGTTCAGATGGACAACTACCTCGGAGGAAATGATGGCAATGGACCCCTACACATAGCACTCAGCTACTTGGATGGCAATGCCTATGAATGGTGGATGGTTCACTCCAAGACAGAAGAAGGGAAAGGAATAAATTCCTGCCAGACCCTGAAGGGTGCCTTGATCCAGCGTTTTGAAACCTTGAGCAAAGAGAAGATCGCTCGAGACAAGCTCGCCCGCTAGAAAGAATTAAAATATGTTCCTACCTTCATAGAAGACTTCAACAAAATTATACTGGACATTCCTGATATTGGAATTAAAGACCAGATAGATCGCTACTCTCGTGTTTTAAAGCCCTATATCTGGAAGGCGTTGTGCACCAAAGAATACGTCAACCTCTCCGACCTAACAAGGGATGCTGAGCGAGTCGAGTCGGCCTATCGGCGTTCTGGACCCGGTAACCTACCAAAATCTTCTGGAGGAAAGAATGGAAATGAAAGCTCTTTTACTGGAACCTGCAGTCCAGTACCAATGGAAATTGAGAACATAGAAGTGATACAGGGGCTGAAAAGAAACACTCCCAGTTTACAGAAGCTTGACAAAGAAGCACTTGAAATATGTATGCGCGAGGGTCTCCGTCTCAGGTGCAGAAAGAAAGGCCACATGGCCAAGAACTGCCCAATAGCTCGGAGGAACTGATTGAAGGTCCCTAGTCAGTTCCAGTCATTGAATAATCATTAGATACCCTTTGATTAGACAAAGAAACTCGAGTTTTATCATCGAAGCAAACAAAAATGTCCATCGTGTCCACCATCAGATCGAATGCAACGTTCATTGAAACATTCTCCCCTACATTCGAGAGAAATCAGAAGGGCCTTCTCATTGTAAAGGGTAAAATTGCTGGTGGGCCAGCAAAAATCCTCATGGACCCTGGTGGTGAGATCAACTTCTTGAGTGAATCATTTTGCAAGAAACATCAAATAAAGACCCGAGATTCCAGAGAGCTTGCTGAAATGGCCAACGGTGCGGACCAGATACTTCAAGAATTGGTAAATGCTGTCAGTGTACATATTAACGCCTATACTGAATCTCGGTACTTTTCAGTAAGCCCTTTGAAGCTATATGATGGAATTCTTGGGAAAGAATGGTGCGCCTCTCATGGGGCAAAAATCGATCGCCTTAATAGTGAGGTGAAATTCGAACATAAGGGAAATTCATTCATATTTATTGTTGATGATGCCGCAGTGATTTCTTTTGTATCTTTCAATACCATAGTTAGTTATTTCGATGAGAAAAAGAGTTACTTGTAGTTTTACTTAGACCTTTACATTCTAATGAGCCAAGGGCAACCGTATACCCTCGAGACATACAAAAGGTTTTGGAAACATTTGCTGATGTGTTCGCAGAGAAGCCCCCAAGATGTTTGCCACTGAGAAGGAAACAGGAATTCGAAATAGAATTAAAGGAAGGAGCAGAACCACAGAAGAAAGGTCTCTATAGACTTTCTGACAAAGAAATGTCAGAACTCCGACAACAGCTGGACGAACTAATAGAAGCTGAGTTTATAAGACCTAGCAAGAGCCCCTGGGGAGCTCCTATTCTATTCGTGACCAAGAAGGATGATAGTTTACAGATATGTGTGGATTACAGAGCCTTAAATCGGCTTACTGTAAAAAACAGCTATCCCTTACCACGAATTGACGGTATTTTCGACCAGCTTAAAAGAGCAAAGATCTTTAGCAAAATTTATCTTAGATCCTTTTATCACCAGATTAGACTACACGAAGATTCGATTCCATTTACTGCCTTCAGAACACGATACAGGCACTTTGAATTTCTTTTTCTGCCGTTTGGACGCACTAATTCCCCAGCAACTTTCATGAACCTAATGAATGATATTTTCAAGGATCAGCTCGACTTCTTTCTGATCGTCTATCTGCATGATATTCTCCTCTACAGTAAGACATGGAAGAATCACTTGGATCATAGTCGAACTGTACTCGAAATCCTCAGAAAAGAAAAATTGTTTGGCAAATTATCTAAATGTGTTTTTGGAGTTACAGAAGTGGAGTACCTAGGACACATCATTTCTTAAAGTGGTATTTCCGTTGATCCAAATAAGATAAGTGCAGTCATGGAATGGCCGATACCAAAGAATAAGCAACGAGTACAGCCTTTTCATGGTTTTGTCAATTATTACCGGAGATTCATAAAAGGCTGTCCAATTCTTGCCAAAACTCTGAAAGAATTGACGAAAAACGTGAATTTCCAATGGAGCTGCACTCAAGATGATGTCTTCAAAGTACTCAAGCAAACGCTTTATAGCGCACCGGTTCTCAGAAATTTCGACGCCACACCGCCTATCTACGTAACTACAGATGAATCAAAGTATGCAATTGGCGTAGTATTGGAACAAGAAGAATTAGGTTCTAAAAGGCCGGTCGCCTTTGCGCCCAAGACTCTTAATGATGCGGAACAAAACTATGCGGCCTATGAAAGGGAACTTTTGGCCATTGTAGATTCCCTAAAGTGGTGGAGATCCTACCTTTACGGTAATTCATTCACCATTCACTCGGACCACTATCCCCTAAGATACCTAGAGCCCCAAGAAAACTTGTCCCAAAGACAAGTAAGATGGCTGGAAATATTACTTAATTTTGACTTCAAGATAATCCCCATCTCAAGAAAATCAAATGCAGTGGCGGACGCACTATCGAGTCAATCACAAGATGTGCAGTCACCTGATCACCGAAACAATTCATTACTCCAAGAATTTACTACCAACACATCCTCAGAATACAATAACATTTCGACCATATCATTCACGAACACTGATTTAGTGGGGTTGGCAGAAGATTATGGTAGGAATGAGAACCTCAGAACTCATTATCACCATCTTAAAGCTTCCTTTGAGCTTCAAGGTATGCTTGCACTTCGAAACAAGAAGATATGTGTACCAGAAGGAAATTATAGAGTCAAGGTCCTGCATGACTATCATTGCACGCCTAACACGGGACACCTAGGAATAAGCAAAACTATCAACAGAATATCACCAAAGTTTTATTGGAAAAATTTAAGATCGGATTTAATCCGATGCGTACATTCCTGCCAATGCCAAAGAACCAAAGCAACCAATCAGAAGCCTGCAGGTCTTTTACAACCACTAGAACCACCGAAAATCAAATGGACCCACATAACCATGGATTTCATCACACCTCTCCCAAAGTCGAGAAGTGGAAACAACGGCGTGTCAACAGTCGTTGACAGACTTTCTAAGATGATCAGAATAATAACAACGAAACCAAACACAGATGCTCCTAAAACAGCACTGCTGTTCAAGAATCACGTATACTGAAATCATGGATTACGAGAGAATATCATATGTGGCCGAGATCCCATCTTCATGAGCGAGTTTGGGACAAAACTTTTTGCTCTACTTGGAACAAAGATATACCCCTCCTCTGCATACCCCCTACAAATTGATGGAAAATGGGAGATAATGAACAGTAAAATAGAGGAAATTATCCGTGCTTTCGTTAACTTCGACATATCAGATTGTGATAATTACCTGGTAGACTTTGAAGTTGCTTACAACTCCTCTGTGAATGTAACCAAAACTTCCACATCATTTTACTCAATTATGGAATTCAACCACGAACAGTACCCTTGGATGTTTTTGCGTCAAACAATCCAGCGGCAGCATGTTTCCTAAAAGATATGCGAGAAGCATTAAGGAAAGCCCAGAATCAGATCCTAAAACCCAGTGAGTCCACCGCAAAATATGTAAACAAGAAAAGAAGGCCGTCTACGTTCAAGATTGGTGATAAGGTTTGGCTATCAACAAAGAACTTATCACTTGAAGATGCGGCTGTATCACGCAAACTGAATCCAAAGCATTGTGGTCCCTTTGAAATCACAGAGGATATTAACAGTGTGACGTACCGTCTGCAGTTGTCTCAACTGATGATTGCCTGAGGAATACATAATGCGTTCCACGCTAGCCCTTGAAACCGTTCTTTGAAGATGAATTCAACCGACAAGTTCCACCTCCGCCACCTCTCCGATTTCAAGATGTACATGAGTAATACGAAGTTGAATCTAAACTCGCCCATAAGAAAGAACGTGGAAAAAATAAGTTCCTTGTCAAATGGAAGGGGTACGGAGATCGTGAGAACTCGTCGCTTCCCGACTCGTACCTCAAGGATTCATAAGAACTTTTGAATGAGTACGAGGGAACCTCAAGAATCGGTGCGATTCTTCTCTGTAGGGGTGAGTGATGTTATATTTCACTTCACAGACCTTACAGCTTTACACGAATTCACTGTATCTACTGTACTGTAGATTCAAACTACTGTTAACCTTACAACCAGGGCCAGTAGGCACTTTGCTGTCATTACACTTTTCTTACAGTTCTGAACACAGCGTTTGACCACATTGGTACACTTGGAATAGTTACGGGCGAGATGCATACTGGGATATTATATCATTGCTTTACCAATCAAAAGTTGCCTTGCTATCCCATGCCACCTGGACCAATGTACTTCTTACATCTTGTCAGAGTATGTCACTCGTGCCGACTACAATTCTGAAAGCGCTACTTACGATACGCAAAGGGCTGTTTTACGGGAAAACTTTTGAATTAGCTACCGTTAGACTGCGTTTTCCTTTAGTTTGTAGCTATCTTCAGTTCTAATTAAACCCTGGTTTGGAGCGGCCGAGTTAAACCAGCCAGCCTCAACCAAAGTTTCAGCCACAGTTCTACCCAGATCTGCTCGTGTGCGCTTAACACCCCACAATCAGGAATAAAGTCATCACAATTTCCAACGGGGCAGACCTGGAAACCTTCCTCCACTTCGGTATCTCTACTGCACTCTGAGTCCGACGGGTATCCCCAAACCTTTTATCAGTATCAAAAAACTCTAAGTACAAAAGAGTTGCAGAGACGGGATTGTCGAAAGAATCAGAAGCGGTCAAAGAATGGCGAGCTCGCCCTCGGGCTAGAAACCCATAATTTTTCAGAGTTACGGGATGATATTGACTCCCCATATTCACGACGTCACCGTGGATAGTGTTAAATTTCATCGTCACCTGGAGGGACCGATGCTCTCTCCTTTGCTGAGCCTATAGGAGGGACCTCTCTATCATGGGATGAAATTTTCGTATTAACAGAACGGATGCATGGCCGGGTTTCTATGTATATTCAGTCGTATTAAAATCTGTGACCTCTTCCAGGAGAAGGAGAGATTTTTGATCAGCGGGATTTGAGTAATTTTAATTGAATAGAGTCAATAACCCCCTATCTTTCATCAGGGTCAATGTAATCTGCGTCATCCTCCTCAACTCCCTCAAAAAAAGAGACTCAGAACATTCCTATTTAATGCTCTAGGTTCATACATCCGCCTTACTATAGAAAAGGTCATTTACGCTGTGCGTGGAGCTAGTTTACTGAGCTATGTCAGTGCAAGTGTACCGATACGGTCGTCGCTTCATGTCGAAGTGGCTACGCCTAAAGTGCTTGGCCAAAAAGAATAACGTTCGGAGCGCTATTTGGCAGTTCAAAGAGGGCAAGAGATGACATGTAGGACGTTTCAAAGTTAAATAGTAAGTCGCGGTAGGTTTAGATCTTAATTACCGCTGGTCTTTTTCGATTTTGAATGGACATTATAAGTACAATTGACAACTTTGATGCCCAGACGGTACATTTATGTCTAGAATAGAATGCTAAGCAGGTCAGTAATAGACCCATATTTTACGTTTCCGGGTACTAAAGACGACGTCCATCAATCCGGATATTGAGTCACTTTAATATGGAAGCATGTGCGGACTACCAGAATTATAACGAAGAACTTAGGACGACACCATACCTAAATTATTGTAACACAATTCAATGCGGATAGAACCCATCGAAAGCCGGCGCGAGGTGTATAGGACATCATACAGTAATATAATGTACAGGGATATGGAAAGAAGACCTTTGATCTCCGCTCAGTAGCCTCTGTATTAAAAAAAATGTTTAGTCGATTATCAAAACCAAGTTGCAAGCCAGTATGTATTCTGCAAAATACCAAATACGCAGTAGAGATGTTTTTGATGAATTTGGTCAAGGATTGAATAATTCCCCAAAGCGGGAGAGATTGTTTACTTTGGAGAGGACCATTTGTGCCCCTCATTTCACCAGCGATTTGCGTATATTGTACAAAAAAGCTTGCGAATCATCAACTGTTTCACTTGCTACAAGAAGCTCGATGTCTTTTTGGTCGAATACTTTTCAAAAAAAAGGTTCACGTGTTTCCGGGTAGCCGCTTACTGAAAGACGTCCATGTTACCTTCGGCATTACCCCGGGATATACACAGCCTCCATCGATTTTCTATTTTTTTGTACGTTTCGAGAAGTTCAAAAATGGAAATAAGCCCGCATCGTCGACAGAAATGCGATTGGCCGACGAGAAAAAATTTTTGGAATGCGCCGGTCCACTGAGTACATGCAAGTGGAAATTATTGTGTCAATAACCTTTGTAATTCGTAAGTATGTACTAAATTTTGACCCTTATGGTTGCACCAGGCTACATTCCGCCAAAAGGGACATGGCGGGCTTTCCCTAAGACGTGGTTTGGTATTCATTATGAATACGATTTTATCTCGAGAGTTGAAAGGTTTCCGTTTATCTGTTTGGACATGGTAGCGGTCTTCGAAAACGTTTCTGAGGTAAATACTTGGAAGTATAACTAATTGGATGCAGGAGTCAGTACTTCGGGTGAAATTAACAATTATTATTGCCAATTGCTGATACTTGCAGATGTAACTGCACGCATGATAAGCTCTTAGAGGTCAACTTCTGTACAAGCTACTGTGCTTTCCACTACAGTAATGACTGTTGTATTAATTACTATCGACCGACTGTCAGCCGCCTTCAGAACTTATACTGCCATCCTACGGATAACGCCAAAACTCCGCCCAACTGTGCTGAAAGTCACCAAAAATTAGTAGGAAAGTTGACAAGCCGAGAATTTTCGAGCGAAAATTGAAGGGAAACTCGAGCCTTCGCGAGATAAGTCAGAACTATCGGTCTCAAAACAATTTGCAGTTGCAATAAACATTCAGAAAGCAGTTTGCACTATGCAGAGTTGTGTATGAAATTTCCATAACACGAATGAGAATTTTTTATCATGCGGTAACGATGGACCCCAGCTAAATAACTGGTCTTTTAATTTTAAGGAGATTTGTGTTACTTCTGGTGACATTTGGTAGCGGGCCTAATTAATCCACGCCCAGAAATTGACGGCAACCTTGGATCCTGAGGGAACGGAACTGAATAGTTCCATTACGGAAGCTGCAAATTCGAATGAGAGGATATTTCCCTGTCGAATGAAAAAATACCAAATGGGAATGATTCGTCTCATCCAAAATATATATTGAGAAACCGTAGTCCTCCCTCGAGCTATGCTCCACACGTATCCTTACTAACATATCTTTGGCGAAATTCAGAAGCGCCTTGATTGTTTCCAATTCCTAAGAAACTAACAAACCTCCCGGAACAAACGGAATTGACCCTCTCGACTCTTGATGGTTTGATGCAGGGGCTAGGACATCATGAACGATGTTTAGTACCCACTTTCCTGTCTTCATGCTTTTATTCGGGGATAGTACCGAAGAGCGGCCTCCCAAGTATCTTTGGTCGAATTGGACTTGTTCTTAGTCCTTTTTGTCGTCCTCTCCACTACACACATATTGCGCTTCATTTATTTGAAATAGATATCATAAAAACAAAGTATATGAGTGCAATAAGTGTGTGTATCTTGTGGATTAATGCGAAAGGTGCGGACTCCTGAGCCAGAAGTCATTCATGAACTACCCAAGTATTAATAGGCTTTCCGAAACTTTTGAAGCGCTAATTAACGTTCTATGTTATCGTTTCATACCGAACATGATGTAACTTTTCAATGGAATAGATGAGACAGAGGAAAGCTGCAATACTTGTTCCAGACCAACACTGATCGAAATTTTCATTCCATTTATAGACCCAATCTATCTTCTTGGTAGGAACGCTTCGGCCTCAAGGGAGGGCTCTGTTTTATTAGGGCTTGTACAGGCTCATTTCTTTTCATCCCACAATGGAGCTATGCTGCACCACTTTTCGGTGAGCTGTGTAGCCTTGTCTTTGCTTGCTAAAGCTCTGAATTGTGTCCCTCTATGGCAGTTTATCCTCTACTACAACTAACTACACGTATATTTTGGCCTTCACGGACACTTGTGCTCTCAAAATTTTGTAGACTTCACGGTAACGGTCCATATCAAAAAAATGTATTTCTTTTATCACCTGCTGTCAGCTAATTACTGAGATCACTAACTATTTCACAAGGCCGACCAATCGTTGACCTATCAACACAAACTGCCACCATCTCGTACAAACTTCGAGTCCAATCTCGGCGTAGAGCGCTAGGGGCCACAAAACTAGCTTGGGCCGCCTGCAACTAATCGCCATTACCGGACCCATTTTTTTGTTTTTTCGGTTAGTCGTCCAATTAATTTCCCAATAGTCTAACTTCTTTATTATTATCTCCGGTTCGACCCACATTGAATATCTCAGGCATATCAGTTTTCCGCAAACACCGCTTTTTTCTCTCCGAATTTACTACCCACCCTTCATCCGCAGTTTTCTTTTTATTTCTTGTGCTTGTCCATCAATGCATTTGTCTGTTATTTTTATGCCCAAAAATCAATGCATTGATGGATGGGCATTCAGTAAGGAATATACCTGAAAACTGAGTTGTCGTATGGAGGATATGTCGGCTGGAAGCCAAGAGAAGACAGACGGGGTTTTTACTGATAGATAAGTGTATATTCAATTATTATTATCGTAGCATTGAGTTTAAATTCGATGCAAGTACTAGAAAAGGGAATCAATTTGCTCCACCACTGCTTCAGAAAGACACTGTGCGTATCAGGTTATGGGCGCAGAAGACTGTAGTCATTTCTTCTTCTCTCCCTTTATCTTTACATATTTTCTTCCGTTATCAAAGTTTTAAGCTCTCTTTGATTACCAAGCCTCTCATTTTCTACCAAAATGTACTGTTGTTGATAATATTATCATCAATGGAAGTTAGTAAGCGAGCATATGCGTTTTTGGTGTGATGGGTGAGGATTTCGGTGTTTGAGAGGCACGAACTGAAGCTTTCTTGGAGAAGAAAGCTATCTTGGATTTGCTACTCGAAGATGTGGTCGGAGATGGAGAGAGGGAATTGGAACTCAGTACGAGGCTCTCCGTCGCGAAGGGTAGAGCAACTATTATGTTGGTCGTTAGAGAAAGGCGCATGAAATTTGTTATTCCTTTCAAATTGACTCACATAATGTGTGTAAAAAGCTCAAGGAGCGTCATGCAGTGACAAATGTAGCGTTGAAAGCTCAACTTCAGTCACAACTAATGAAGTAGTCGTACAGGGATCAACGAATGTAGGATTACTGGGGTGTTCGAATAATTGTTTGAACTTCTCTCAAGAGTGGTATCGCGCCATAAGTGAGGACATGCAAGTCACTGTTATTCCAGCACCATTTGGATCAGAAAGTGCTCCCTCCCTCCTTCATTCCATGTAATCACTGCAGGTGGCCGAGGGGATCCTTTAATTGGAAAAGGTATTTTACAAGAGCATGAATAACAGCAGTAGCACGGGGGAAAAATTACAAAGGGCTGCTAATGTGGGCAGGGGCTCCATTGAAGCACTGAAATCTCATTTTCATGGAAATATTAAGAGGAAACCGGGGAAAAGAGTGTGTTGTCAGTGTGCCAAGGCTGGCGACATACCAAAAAATTGCTGGACTCGTGGCGAAGATGAAAGGTCACCGGGAATAAAATGAATCGATGATTTAACTAACCACGTGACCATGGTGATGGCAGATAAACGGCTAGTCGAGCTTTCTAAGACACCAGCAGATGTTTTCGAGATTTTTGACTCTGGTGCGTCAGACCATATGTTCAGCAGGATGTATTTTTTGTGGGATATATATCCGCTTCCTCACCTAGAGGAAATCGAGTTTGAGGATGGCTCAGTGGTGAAGGCCACCAATAAGGGGAATTTAGTGTTAATCACACAACCGCAATGAGAAATCATACAAGAGGTAGTTTTTAATTGACAACGTACTGCTAGTACCTGGACTGCATACTTATTTGGTCTAGTGTGCTGCATTGTGTCGTGCAGGAATTATTGTTACAATTTATGGAGAAACGTGTGTTTCAGTTATAGGTAAACATGTATGCTTCAGTGGAACACTACCAAGTGGAATTGACATCATTAATAGAAGTATGGAGAACTTTGCTCGGATATCATCCAACCCTTTAGGAGGTAGTTCTATATTGGCTACTATGAAGGGGGAGGCGCTGGGGCATGATAGACTGGGGCATGCTAACACAGATTCAATCAAAACTCTTATCAGAAATAACTCTGTGTTCGGGTTAAACTTGAGTGTTCCACAGCACACAGGCACCTGCTAGGAAACTTTCCTACAGTGAAAGCTACAAAAGCTCTCAATTCATCTTAGAACCCAGAGATCGACTAAAGTAGGGGATTTAATCCACAGTAACATGTCACGCAAAATGTCAGAGACATCTTTGGATGGTTCGAACTACTACGATACCTTTATCGATAAATTCTCCAGCTATATCAATTTTTTCCCTGTAGCTAAGAAAATGCACGATGCTGATTCCTTTAAAATATTCCAAGCGTAGTTTGAGAGACGCTGCAGTTATTCTATCAAACGTCTTCATTGCAACGGAGGAGGATAATATGTCTCCCTTCACGACTACCTCACCGAAATGAGAATAAAGATGCACGACCTTCCCTCATACTGCCCTGATTTGAACGGGATTGCGGAGTTCACAAATCGCGCGCTGATGGAGAGTGCCTGTTCAATGATGTTTAACGTAAAAATTCCTACTTTTTTCTGGGGTGGAGGTGTATTTCACGCAGTGGATATATATACAGGTTTATCTGTTCCTCTAACTCTTCCAAAAGTTTATATGAAGTGCTTACAGGTACTAAGCCAAGAGTGGGTCACCTCCGAGTGTTTGGGAGTTTTGCATAGCTTCATGTGCCGAAGGAGAAACAAAATAAATTAATGTAACAAGCCAAGAAAGGTATGATTATAGGCTGTCACGATAACGGAACGTACAAGATCTGACTAGGTTCTGGACTAAACCCAGTGGTTGCGAAACACTTTCACATTTCAGAGAACTAATTTCACTCTGTTAAATGTTATTACCTCGAACGCAACACAAAAGATACCGAATTTTCTGACGAAGAAAAGGAAGAGAATGAAACGAAGACGAGGCTATCTTAGACCAAGCATGTATGCCATCCACTGAAGTAACAGAATATTTGCTTACATACATACCACTGAGAGTATAGATGATCTATTTCCTTCGGAGCCCAAGGACATAGGTTGTGTAACAAAAGATGGCTCCGAATTAAAGTGGTGTGGTTTGGAGAACGGTGGAGAGCATGAAGATCAAGTCTCATATATTAAATACGGCGGTAATGATTCAGAGGTGATGGTTATCCGTCCTGAAACAGAAGAAAAGTATCCTTTTATGTTGCAGGTAGCGCACATGTTGCGGTTAACTCGGATGATGAACCACTAGTAACAAAAGCTATGGCAGGGAAGTAATTTAAGGAATGGTAATTTGCAATTAATTCTGAAATGAAATCTCTAGAAGAGCACCAAAAGTGGACCCCAGTTTTACTACCAGACGGCGTTAAACCTCTGAATTCCAGGATAATTTTGAAGAAAAAAATAAAAGCTAATGGATCCGTGGATGGATAAAAATCCAGGCTAGTTTTGCGCGTATTCTAACGAGGAAATGTTCGAGACACTTATGCCCCAGTTGTTTATTTAACATCTTTGAGAACAGATCTAACTACGGCTGTCAGAATAAGGTACTATATTGAACAAATAGATTTCAGAACTGCGTTCCTCCATGGTGATATTGATGAAGACATATACGTCCTCCACCAGAGGGAGCTAAAATCTCCGTTGAGCCTTTACATGCTCTGAAACTAAGGAAGGGCTTTTATGGGCTTAAACATTCTCCTCTTTTTCTGCTCGAGAAATGGATTTCGAATGTCAAAGAGTTATATTTTAAGGAACTTATAGCGGAATCCTGCGTATTCTGCAAGGGATTAGTTTGGGTGCTTATTTATTTTGATAATGTGATATTGATGGGATGATCAATGAGAGAAATGGTAGAAGTGAAAAAGCATCTCCCGTCCAAACTGGATATAAGGGGCTTGGGTGAACTACAGGATTTTTCTAGGATTAAGGTTCTGTCAGGGAGGAAAAAGGCCTCCACGGTATATCTTAAGCTCACTATGTGCACCAGTTGCTTGTGCTCTTTGTAATGGTGGACTGTAAGGCATTCAATACTCCTGTAGTGATAGAAAGAACAATTTGACAAGCGAGGGAATCAAAGATACTATCAAAAAAATTTAGGGGTACTCCTTCATCTCTCTATCAATACTCGCCCCGATATATCTGTGGCAGTAAATTAATTATTTCTTCGAGCCATTGTTCCAACAGATTCGCATCTTACTGCGGCAAAAAGGGTTCTGATGTACCTCAAGGGAACGTCTGAACTCTCTTTAGAGCTCATAGTCGACGATGGCCCTTTGATCTTTTAGTGTGATAGCGATTGGGCTAGTCATTACACTTAAAGAAAATCCACATCAGGAATTCTGATTCAACTAAGTTCCACCAGTGTTTACTGGTCAACTGCAAAGCAATTCTTTGTTACGCTATCATTCACAGAAGCAGATCACACTGCAACATGCAAGGCTAGTAAAGTCTTGATCTGGATATGAATGCTTCTGAGTGAGTTTGATCAAACAATTACCAATGAGACCACACTGCTTGAAAATAATCAATTTGCAACAATTTGTGGATTCAAAAGTGTCCCTCGTTGCAAAATGACAACTCCATGCACTGTTGACTGCGCTGTTAAGGTAACAATTACAAATGCTGTTGTATGAAGTTTCGGTCTCCATGACCAGTAGGGCGTCATGTGTTGACATTGAATTGCTCTCGTAAGCAAGACGTCTAGAATTATATCTCCGCAACATTTCATCTATAGTAGTTATTGCATGAGATTTTAAGTTCTCTAAATAGCCCCCATGGTAGTTACTATGTGTGCAGGCTACGGACTACAGGTTTCCGTGGGTTTTACTGTGATTTGTCTGGTGTCGAAGCGTATAAATAAAGGTCAAGGTGATACTCTCTACGATAGAGAAATATCGATAAAAAGGAGCATCTTGACAGCCATTTCTGCCTACTTTCCAACATTCGTAAGGCCAACTATGTCGCAATTTACCAGAACTATGTTAAGGAGAAACCAGAATGTGAAGAGATTAACTTACACTGCTGCTCTACGGAGTTTATGTTGGTGGACGAACTCACTGAGCCTATTTCACACGTGGAATTTGAGACGCATCATTTAAGTATGGGCGCCTTTGTATGCATGGACAAAATGTGCAAGAATGGGTTTTAGTTTATGCCCCCACCCATCAATGCTTTTGCCTGTTAGTTTATGTGCCCAGCAATCAACGCATTGATGTATGGGCATTGAGCAAGGAATATCCCGGACAAGCGAATTTTCTTATGAAGGAGATGTCTGCTAGAAGTCAGCAGAAGGCAAATGGGATTCGCACTGATAAAGCAGTAAATACGCAATGAGACCTATCGTTGCATTGACTTTAAATTCGACGCAAGCACTAGAAGAAGGAATCAAATTACCCGCCCACCGCTTCAGAAAGACACTGCGCGTAGCAGTTCTTCCCTTTTTTCTCAATTGGCAAAGAATATTCGTTTTGCTGTTCCTGGCGTCTTGTAGTTTCCTTTTTTCGGATGAGGAGACCTTTGCCCAGTTCTCAAAACTTCTTCTAGGTTTAGTTGCGAGGTACGTGTGCTTCGCATACCTACGTAAAAGTGGCCACCCCCATCTTCTACAGTATACGATCGAGGGCGAATGAAATTAGGAAATGTCAATCAGCGGGCAATATTCGTGAGAAAAGCATTCATATGCTTGAATTCAAGTGGTTTGGGTTCCCAGAGCCACCTGTAAAACCTGGGTTGGTGGATAAAGTACGCGGCATACAGGTGACCCGCGATGATGTATTGTCCCAAACGCTGGTAATGGGGAAGGATAGGGTAGTAGGAGCGCAGGAAGGGGAAACAGTATTGAAAGATTGGAGTGTTCAGCAACAGATAGGGCGCAATGAAAGAAAGGTAAAGGGTTTCAGAAAATTCATTTCGAAAAGTTGGTAGGCAGACCGAATTGGCATCAGGAACCTCTCATTATATTTCGCGGTTTTCGAGAGAGAAGACCAGCTGGGCACAAATGGGCTTCTGGAAGGAATGGTCGGCAGATGAGAGTTTTACAGACAGTACAAAATCAAGTAGATTTTACAATTATTGGAAACACCAATAATTGGGCGGAGCGAGTTTCTGAATTGTGGGGAACAAGTGTAAGGTTTGAGGGATCGGCCTAGAGCATAGGGAGAACCAAGGAAAGAAGGGCGCCATCAAGGCTTTTCCCAACATGTGAACAGAAAGAGTGAAAGGTGTTGCCCCGAATCGGCCATTACTGTGCATCATATCGATGACATTCAAAGCCTATACTGTATCGTTGTGGATCTGTACAAAAGTTTTGAGCGTACACGGATTGACAGATATTCCAAATGCTATCGTTGTAGGACGAAGTCCGAGAGATACGAGTACGTGTTTACTAGCATTCGAACTAATGCAGCGCCTGAGATAGATGTAGCCGTAATAGCCCGATACAGACGAATGCAAGTTGAGGACGAGCGATGTGGTGAGCATGTAGGGTGGTGATGCGAAGTGATGAACGCAGAGATATAAAGTGTTAGTTCGCAGACCCTCTCTCTGTGGAGAGCGGTAAGCCGGTACCTGGTGCCGAATCTGTTTGCTCTTGCATCAACCATCAGCCAAGTGATCCTTGGACCTCCTACACAGCAGACTCCAACACATGTCCTGTAAGCCAGAGTTCAATAACTGTGCAATAGCACCCGTCGTTTCCTATTTCGTTAAATGACTAAGGGCGTAGAATGTATATATGTAATGAATAAAATGTTGATGTAGATTCTTGATCGGCCTGTGGCCGTTTGACTTGTATTTGAGCATTACTTGTAAATTATACACATTTATTGCTAAAATTTAGCAGTTTCGGGACTTGGGCAGCAGGAGCTTTTTTCATGAAATCTACAGATGTTCCATGAATTAGGGCGCAGTTATTACAGCATCGGCACATCCGGTTTTATTCTTTCAGCATGTGTAAGAGCAAACCTACTGGTGCGCTAAAATTTAGATCATATTTACAGATATAGAAAGCAAACTAGAGTCGTTTGGGCTGGCAAACCTACCGGTGAGTTGCTAAAATCGATCCGTTTTTGCCGTGAACGTTCCAATACTCAAGGCGTACTCAACGGGAGCCAACCAGTCGCAATGAGCCCAACGTTTACCAATATTGCAAACCATACAACAGAATGACGCACCCTAAGTGATAACCCATCTGAGGTCCTCAACGAAATGCAGAGGCAATCTATGTTCTTGGCTCTGAAATACCTTCCTCTCTTGCTCCGAACACTTTCTCGTGATGGTTGACCCCATTGAGGCAGCGGCTTTCCTGAAAGCTCGATCAGCTGCTCTCGAGGCATCAACTGCTGCTGTTGCAGCTATTCAAAAGCCGCAAAAAAGGAAGGACTACAAAGGAAGGAAGAAGGGATCACGAAAAATCATTTGAGGAGAAAGCAGTTGGCTTCGTGACTATCTGGGATCCAAACCCATCTACAACCTTCGTAGTTTTCGATGAAGATTCAGAGTGCCTCGCGGCATGTTTTTAAAGCTTCATCACGATCTGACTACCCATTTTCCTCTCATTTGGCGTCACCAGAGAGATGCTGCTGGTAAACCAGGCATATCCTCCGACATCAAGGTTCTTGCCTGTCTTCGAGTGTTGGGAAGTGGCAGATCATTCGATGATATGGACGATGCCACGCGAATGGCACCAGAAACGTTGCGTTTTTATTTCAAGCACTTTTTCATTTGCATGCTTAAGCTCTACGGACCTTCGTTTTTGAATAGGCTTCCCAATGTTTCTGAGTTGCAACCTATTCAAGAAGGCTACAGTGATTATGGACTCAGAGGTTGTGTAGGCGCTGTTGATTGTTGCAAAATTGTTTGGAAGAACTGCCCCCGCCAGCTCAAGGGTCAGTATCATAACACGAAAGAAGGGAATTTAGCAACTATTCAGGTTGAAGCGTGGTGTGATCGCGATCTATACTTGTGGAACTAGTTTGCGGGACGGTGTGGTACAAATAATGACAGGACAATGCTCGCAGTTTCTCCTCTGGTCACCTCTATTCTGAACGGTACGTATAGATTCCGCTTACCAACTGACCATCGGCTTCATGGGTCATCACGCGCCCGTACCCTGCCATACTTGCTGTTCGATGTAATATATCCTGAATGTACTATATTTGCCAAGCCGATCCATGACCCTGCGAATGAGGGGGAGCAACTGTATACCAAAATTCAGGAAGCTCTCCAAAAGGACATTGAGAGAGCTTTTGGTGTCATTCGAGCACGCTTTCAAGTTTTGCGCCGCGAGTCTCTCCTATGGTTCAAGAATGATATCATTTCTATGGGTGAAACATGTGTTATATTGCATAATATGTTGGCCAGGATGAATCAAGAAGGTCTTTTGCAGGAGGATGTCTCTGAGGAGAGCGAGTTTTTTGAATTGATTACGAAAATTTATGATGAGGAGCACGCCAAATCTCTGGAGCGAGGGAATGAGAATGCCGAGCTAGCGGAGAGCTTGGCTGCACAGGCATCTGAAGAAGGGGGAGCAGATATCGACGCCATGCTAATCCGAGAGAGCTTTTTGACGTCTTCTATGGGTTTTCAAGCTCTCCAACAAGACCTGGTTTGCTCTGCACAGCAACGGCGACGGCGACAGACACAGATATTCGTTTAGTCCTTGAACAGTAGAACAAGAAATAACAGAATATCTAGGACTGAGTTTAGCGACAGTGCCTTAAATCTATGCTCTCTTGCTTGAAAACATGAGTCATATGCCAGCTCCTCCTGTAGAACTCAAGAAATGCAGGAGACAGAATCATCTATTGCATTTTGACTCTTTCCTGCCACAGCAAAGGCGTACAAGAATCCTGTGCACTGACCAGGCGTATTAAAACTTCCCAAACCCTGCTTTGCCGTGGTTCTGACCCAAGTATAGACCTGATGCACCATTTTTAAAGTAAAGTATAGGTGATTTCTCTGGGTTTCGGAACTCAAGTCGCTAGTGTGCGGGAGTCTTGTATCTTAATAGCACGAGCAAAATAGAAACCGCCATGTAGGAGACTCATTTAGACGACTGTTGAGTTTTAGGACTACACTTTGGCTCAAATATCACTGGCATCACTGAAGGTGGCTATAGGGCTAGGCAAAACTGCTCTAGTGTTCGTTGTTTATCTCAAGCTTGTTGGGCAAGTTCTTCATAATCTTAGATAAGAAATTGGTGTCTTATTCTGCTTTATCTTCCTTCGAGAACGGAAAGAACTTCCTAAGAATTATTTCATTGAGAATTACTTCATTTTTTCTTCTATTAGTTTCTACTGACCTTAATCACCATCTTTCTCACCACTACTTCACTCATTCTCATTGAGAACCTGAGCCCCGCTATCGAAGTTTCTATCCCTTTCCTGCGGAATAGTTCCTTCATCACCCTCTGACTTCTCGCGCCCCCTCCTGCTAAACTTTTCCGGCACTCTCATGCGCCTTGCATTCATGACATCCCTCATTATCTCCTTGAAGTCTTCAGACTCCGGAGGGAAGAGCTTTAAAAGCTTTCAGTCAGCATTGGTTTCATGCTCCTCCTCTTTTCTCTGGACTAAACGAAGCAAGATTTTGTTCCCCTCTTCCGTGCTTTTCTTGATTTCAGCGAGATCAATGCCAAGTTTCTCTTTGTCTGCGCAGGACTTCTCCTCCATTTTCCTCCTCCTAACGCCTACTGTACGGGTCTCATTCTCTGCCTGCACCAATTCGGCCACAGGACCCCTCGCGGCCATCGCTGTCGCAACATCTTCTTCATGAACAACAATGCTGGACTGATTTAAAGACCCTTGAGCGACGCCGTTACCACTGGCACAGGGAACGTGACCAGCAGAATTGCTTTCATTGGATCTGACAGGTGGCGATTTACAAGGTGACTTTGCCTGCCTCTTTGCGCAGTCGTCCACAAACTTGTCCTGCTGGCAAAGAAAGTCGGCTACAGCGACGAACTTGAAAGGCGGTGCGTATATAAGAACCCCATCAGAGCCTTTGCTACCCGCCTTCTTCCTGTACTGCTCCTGAGCCAATTCCTCCAGATCGTCCGTATTTGTTCCAGAGATTTTCATTGATCGTACTTTCATTCGCGCTGCAATACAATTCTGGCCTTCACGTGCGAGCCTCTGCCACGTGCTACGCAGTGAGCTAGCAGTACGGTCTATGTTGTACTTTCTCTGGCAGATAGAAGCGATCCCGTTCCACGAGGTAGGCTCGTTCTGATTGCAGCCCTTTCCCGACTGCTCAATCCAAGCCTTTGCCAGGCCTAGTGCTTCTTCCTCCGTAAACGCCTTTCCCCTTCCCCGCTTTTTTCCAGTAATCCTTTCCTCCGTTGCGCCACCGCCCCTGCCACGGGATCCCCTCCCTCCGCCTCTCTTACCTCCCCTTCCTCTACTGTTCGCAGCTGGCGACCGAGACGGAAAACTCTCGGACTGAATCTGCGGTGGTCGACTCTCTGCGCTCTTAGCTAGATTGGCAGTAGCACCACTGACATCAAAGGAATTACCAAGGCTCTCAGTTTCCAAGTCAAGCCCAGCCAAAGAGGAAGACTCGCCAGCATCAGGCTGCATTGTTGCAGCGACCAGTATTTGCCGCACTGTTTTTTGTTTAAAAAAAGTAGACGTCAGCCGAAGTCTGTACTTGGCTTTTATATGCGAAAGAAGTATAGCTCTGTCAATCTGGGGGTTGCGACTGTGATGTGATTCAAGACCTTTTTGTTGGTGCCTTGCTTATTGCATGACCGTTTTAAACTGCGAGAACGATTGCAGGGGGTTTATGTCTTCCGTATGGCCAGCTTCGAAACAAAACGGGCAGACACTTCTCCTTTAAAATCGAGATACGTTATGTACTGGCGATGCTTCCCAGTATCAAAAAGGCGTCAGAGAAGTACAACGGTTGACAGAGGAACGGATGTTTCATTTGGCAGTCAAAAACGCGCGAACTACCCTGAGCGAGGCTTCCAGAGCAAGAAGGAAACGTTCACATGTAGCGCTTGCGCTCTAATTGGCCGAAAGGGAGATGAATCTCGGTTAATTCCGGCCAGCCGGTGCGCTATTTCCATATCTATATTGTTCTCAAATAGAAATACATATGGCGCTAGATCTAAACTTTGGAGCCGAAACTAGCCGGATAGCGCACCGGTAGGTTTGCATTTGGACGAGAAGTGCGGAAAAATTCTGCTCAGAAATTGAAATAGCGCACCGGTAGATTTGCTCTAACAATTTTAGTCATATTTCAGTCATGTCAATTACAGATGTGGTCTGTGTTAAGGTTACACTTTCTAATGCTATACCGTAGAGTACAGTACAATTAGCTTACAGTACATTAGAACGGGAAGTAGAATTTGTTCATTACACTGTACAGTATGAGATACTGTAATGTTGCTAAAACATCCGTGGTACAGAGTACAGTGCTGTCAAGTGAACCCATTCAACCTTCCGCTCACTGTCGTACAGTACTGTATTGTACTGTATACCTGTACACAGAAAAGAACAAAAATGAGGCAACACACTCCAACGCGTGTGCTTGTCAAAATGAGATTTGGGGACCATTTCAAGTATTTGTTGGTCGAATTTCATGCTTTGGATATACAACGCAGCAAGTCTCAGCACAGCTGATTACATGATGACATAATCGGCGCACTCCAAAACACAGAATTGTACAGCAAATGAGTTACGATACAACAAAACAAAACTAATTTATTCGATACAGTAACGTTGTCATGGTTACAGCGAATTTGACGTCGTGATTTACGGAAGGGTTCGTTGCTGGCACCGTAGTGGAAGAGGCCTTCAACCCTAGAGGCACTCTTGCGGAGCAATTTGCTAAACAGTACAACACGGGTTGGTTGTCCGAGTTCAACCATTGTGGCTTTCTGGTGTAGAGCACGGGAAATGTGCGGTGTGGTACACGGAATGAACTGATCTGCGGACCGCTTTTCTGGTTTAGATACTCCACCTGCTGTGGTGGGTAGATTAAGTTTTGAGGAAAGGGTTGCGAGGGTTTGGCAGGCGCCGACATAGGGAGCTAGGTTTTTCAGTCGGTACAGTTGTTGAAAGCACGTAAGAATGAGGAGCTTTCATGATAGTTGGGGTTGTGGTACTGTAAATGATATAAAGTTTTGATACTATGGAGACTGGTGTGGAGTGAAAAGGAGGGGGTTGATAGGAGAAGCAAATACTGTACAAATGAAAATAGGGTAAAATGGCTTTTGTCAAATGAGAAATAGCACATATGCAGCACACATGTTGTGTATTTTTTAGTCGTGCCGTGTACCTGTCGAAAGGTACAGTGGCCAAATTTGAGTTTTGGGCCCAACGAGCGCACAAATGGGTACAACAGGCCAATGATATACAGTATTTGAACCCTAGCCTCGGTGTACCCCTCGGTGCCCGCAGGACATGCGGACTTTTTCGAGTGGTGATGTACAGTACAGTATCGTATCGTAACAGTGCACTAGTGTACAGTAGCGTACAGTACAGTACAGTTGGGTGGGGGTGGCCCGAGGGCTTCTCGAACGGCCGGACTGGGGGTGGGGTTATGCAGCTTCCAGGTGGAGACGTTAAAAGAAATTAGAATTTTTCTTTTTTGTATAATTAAAAACTGGTTGGTGTCGTGTGTGTCGTGTGTGGAAACCGCAAGGGTTTGCGGTAGTTTTATTCAAAAAACAACAAAATACATTGACATATCCAGTTTCGAAACCAACAGCTACCTATCACCAACAACAACACACATGCTTCTGTCGCCCTTCCAAACCATTTTTCTCTTTCATCTCCCTTATACTCCCCCCTCCGCCCGCCGCCCTCCGCCTTCCGCCTTCCCCCTCCGCTCCACCTTTGCCACTCCCTTCGAAACAATCTCAACCCCCCTCCCTCTCCTCCCACACAAAACACAACACCATGCGTTACGACTCCTCAGCTTCCCCCCTCGACATTCTATGCAAGGTCGCCGCCGCCGAGGGTCATTCCGCACCCGGTCCCCCCCCAATTTCCAATTCTTCCGCTCCTCATCCACAGCCTCATTTTCCACCTCCTCAACTTCCCCCCTTCTCCCCGCTCTTCATCCACATCCTTCAAACTCCACCTCTGCCTCTACATCCCCGTCCACAAATCCAACCCCACATCATCCCCCCCCTTTTCGTCTTTCGTCCTCCGCCCCTCCAAATCCCTCTCCCCTTCAGCACTCAGTCATCCCGCTCGCCCCTCTACACCCGCTTCCCTCTATGCACTCTCCACATCATCCATATCACCCCTCTACCCATTCCCGTCACAACTCGTACTACCACAACAATCTTCACCAACCCCCGTCCAAGCAACCTCAAGAGCCCTTCCCGCCGCATACCGCTACACGTCATTTCCCGGCCATGTCCCCTACGCCCAACACCGTCACCAATCCCCCAACCCCACCTCATCAGCCCTCCCCCTTTGATCCACCCCTAGTCTCTGCCCTTCATCGCAATCTTTCCGCCCCCTCTCTCACCGACAATCCTCTCACAAATTCCAATCCCATTCCTGCATCCCATCCCTCACCACTTTCCAACCCCCCTCATCCCTCCTATTTCCCTCCTGCCTCTCAATCCATCTCAATTCCCACCCCAACCCCGCCCGTCCCTGTGCCGATTCCCTCACGTTTGCCCCCCACTCGATATTCCCCTCACCTTTACCCTCCCCCAAATCTTCCGGGCTCCGCCCCGTCCTCCTATACACATACGCCCCCTTCTTCCTCAACTCCAATCTTTCCCTCCTCTCCCCCGCTCCGTCGAACCTCGCCTGCCTCTGCTAATATGAAATCGCTCACATCCCGTACCACCAAATCCGGTCGTCGAGATTCCTACACAAGGTTTACCCCAGAGGAAGAAGCAATGTTGCTTGAGGGTGTTCGCGTCTTTGGCGCTGGCAACTGGAAAAAGATTCTCAATTCATATCGCTTCCATTGGAAGCGAACTGCTGTTGATCTCAAAGACAAATATCGCAACATAACCCGCGCCAAGTTGCGTCGAATCAACGCCTCTACAAGTGCAAGCGATCTCAGCTCGGCGGGTAGTGAAACTGATGCCAATTCACACGCACTCGCGCTAAGTCCTCCGACGGCAAGAGCTTCTCCAATGCAATGTTCTCCATTGCGATCGCAAAGTATAGTCGCGGGTGGTGGTGGATTTTCCCCCATATCAACGTCCGGGGGCAGTATAGAGAGCGCCGGCGGTGGCGAAGCCGGCGGAGGTAGAGGACTGACGACGAAAAAGAATGGACTGGCAAATTAGGTCCTCGCCATAGGTGTGCATTCCGTCGCGTGCTGTAAGCTTATGAAGAATGGGTTGGGAGGCAGGTTTGCTGTTTGGATTTAGGAATGAGGCATCTGAAATGTGCGAGCCAATTCATGGACGGAGGTGAAACTGTTAAGAATGGTGATAGGAAGTGGTTCTCATTTAGTAGACTGCTTCGAAAGCATTGAAAGGGCGGGCTACTTACATGTCCATCAGGTCATGCGTCTGGGGCCTTGCATTTTTTCATGCCAGACTCGAAGAAGCAATGCAAGACTTCCCACTCACCCATGCACTTCCAGTCAGCGGTTGGGTCGAAGCAGAGAGCAGACGTCAAGGTGGAAGCATTGTTTCGTGGTGGAAGCAGTTCTAGTGTGTGTGTGTCTTTTTCTGTTTTCTCATCGACTCGACTATGCGACTCATGCGACGTGCTTTGTTGTTGTAACATAGTTTTGCAGGTTTGTTCTCAGATTTACGAATGGGGTTCACAGTGCAGTTGGCTGCTGACACGAAGGGACTCGTCGTGACAGCTCAGGTTTTGTAACATATCGAACGGTCGTTAATTCTTTGAGGCAGGGGTTGACACGAATGTTTGCTACAGGGTTTAAGCTTTCTCTGTGCTGTATAGTACTGAAATCACATCTGTAAACACCCACTGCCATAGTGAAATGTGATCTGGAGAAACCGCAATGGTAGACTGCGATGATTGTGCCTGGCGCATCGGTTCTATCGATAGAATTTCCCTCATTCCTGCAGAATTGAATTAAACCAGGGACTTGCGGTCGAAACCGAAACAAGAAATGGATACTTGAACAGCCTGGAATCGTCGACCACTTGCTGTTGATAGCCGCCTCGAGAGATAATACCTAACGGCCATCTGGAAGGCTCTGTGCAGTCTCCGCCTCCCTTGTGTCCCATTGTAGAGTGTTGGCTGCGTCATACCCTGATCAAGTGACCATACTCAAATGCCAGAGTATTTCTCGACTCCACTGATGAGGTATCTTCATACATGTTCGAGCTGTACCTATTGCTGCATAGAGAATCGAATTACTCCGGTCATATTCCTGTACTTGCAATGGAATGCCACGCTTCACATATCTTCTGTTATGACAAGAAGTACGCAGGACGAAATCTAAAGCAGCGTACGTACATACATGCAAGGCCACAAGCGTACGAATCAACACACGCAGGAAGATGATTTTGCTGTCCATCCACTGCGGTCTAAAATTTCTTTTCATTGAATCCAGTAGCCAAACCCTTTGAAGACACATTAATTCATTACAATGAAAAGATCGCTATGTACTTCAGAAAATGCTCAGTCATCCATACTGTAAAACCTGCAATATGGTTTGAATGAAAATTCAAAGGACCCCCACCCTTCGCATTACTCACAGTAAGCAAGCCCTATTCACCCCTCCTTCAGAAAAATGATGCGTGAAAAGCAGAATCATTTGATTCAAAACTCTCTAAGCTATTCGGGCTTGTGTCCTTAGCGATTACCAAGCCGGTGAAGTACCGTACTACGAGGTGAGATAAACAATAGTTTACTCATCTGTCATTTCGAGAAACAAACCGAATTTGGTCAGAACATGCAAGGGCGCTTTTAAGGGTTGCTGCGATAGGATTTCAGATGGTGGCAGCTGCTTCACCAGATACTGCTTTTGCCCGTTTCTCTCTCTGCTTGCAAAGTACAACCTTAGCAATTGGGGAGAAGTGCAGGAAAAAGTAAGAGCGGGTTTTGGTGGGGTGATTGAAAAGCATTCCTTTTCCACATTGCCTGCCTTCAATGCGATCTTTGTTCCCATGGGTAGAAGGAATTTTAAACGCTCATCGCGGGTCTCGTCGAAGCGGGTGCAGCAGCAATACAATGTTTTACGGTACTCGCCGTGCCGCATCACAGTACAGAGAATTCGGAGATGCCTACTTCCGCCCCAAGAATTGTATTTCCAACATATATTGTAAGGGGGGAACTGAGACCTTTTAAGATTTAATTGGGCCTGCTAAACAGACACAATCCGGCAAGGGCTCGACCGATGCCTACTCCAGCATATCGTAGCGCAGATGGAAATCTTCGAAGTCTTTTTTGGGTTAGGATTTCGATCCATTGGTCGTATTGCCGGAATCCAATTGCGAAATAGATCAATTATTTTGGATTTAGAAAATCGCTCAGTATGGGACATTTGGTTTTCAAAAATCGTGTTTTGAATCCGACTTCCGATGCCGCGCTCACCACAACGGGCCCCACACGTGGAAAAGCTGGTGCTGCAGAATAGCTACAAGGATACAATTTTGCAGGACTATATGTACTGTACTGTACTGTACAGTATATCGACTGTACTGTACTGTACAGTATATCGCTACCTCGTTAATTTCATGCCTAAACCTGAATACTTTTCGGAGTCGGAAAAGGACCGTACCTCTCAACAAAATTCACTGTATTCCGATGTAGGAAGAAGCATGATGACTTTCAAGGTTGTCAGGTAGACCAATTCCTTGGCGGTACAACAACCCCCGAATCAGTGAATAAATTAAGTACTGATTTGCTATACTTTCGAGTGGTAAAACCAGGTAAATTTTTGGGAATTGATTTGGTTCTTCAATTTTTGAAAAGTGCGGGTCGACTATCCCCCGGTGTATGCTAGACATGTTCAGGATAATGGGTAATGCGACGCATGTGCCTAAATGGCTGGCTCGAAGCCTGTCAGCAGGCATGATGCATTGGACATCACTGCTGCTGCCGCATGCCTCTGGGTTAAAACCGCTAATGAATTTCGAATATTGCCAAAGCAACCCGTGCCATGTTCGTTCGGTCGAGCAAGTTCGATGAATCACTCAAAAAAAGCAGGACTATGTGAGAAAAGAAGAAGGAAATTGATAGTAATACAAAGCGCGGAAGCACAACCCTTTGCACTTTTCGGCCCTTATTAAATAGGGGGGGAGTTTCGGAAGTTTAATATTTAGAAGGTCTGGTCTTTCCCGAAATGAGGCCAGTTGTTCCTAAAGGGATGAAGCATAATGGATTAAGCTTACAAACTGAGAGATGAGCAAGGCGCCTGTCAAAAATTGCAAACATCAGTGAGAAACGAAAAACGAAGTCATAGACCTCGTATCGCGATTTGCGATATGTAAAGCGGCTACTACGGCCTTCCATATGAGTCAGCTACAGTGCTTATTTGGTGAACAGCAGTATCGCCTTTCTCAGGTAGAGCAATACCGAGCAAAAGAGCTGCCCAGAAAGTGGAAGGTTTGAAGATTTTGAGCCATCGGGATGGAAAGAGGTCAATGTGTGGAAGAATGTGTCAACCCGGATATTTCTAATAGTTTTTCGTCACACTGTCTACACTGGAAACAGAAAAATACGCATTTTCACGGATACCTCGACGTGGACGCTGTCATGACATGGGCTGGCATGTAGGCATGAGATTTCGTTAACACTGCTTGTTGTCAGTGCCGCAACAATCCAAACAGTATTTGAAAATATGAGACACTTGGTACTCGTCTTTAATGCTTTAACATTTTTTGAAAAGTATCGACTGAAACGAAATTAAGGACAGGTTCCTAGGGCACCGCACTACATTTGTGTAGGGAATATTGCTCAGGCTGTTTGGAAAGTACATCCTCCTTTCACATTAAAGTCCACAGAGATCTGCAAGAGCATATTTGTCAAGAAATATCCCGTGAGCTTAAAAGCAGCGTTGCTAATCTTCATCTAGCTAAGCAATAAAGCTTGAAAATACAGCTGCAAAAGAGCCATCAAAGCTGAGTAGTTACGGCCTTTAGTTTTAAATTTTTGTTCCAGTCGTTATGATTATTCTTCTAGGGTATATGAATTTAGCGTTGAATGTTACGACCAGAAGCTAATTTGGTTACCACGTATCGCTGAATTTATTCCTATTCCAGATTCGATCGAAGCAGCTTATGCCTGAATTTTCGGGCACCACATGACTTAGTATTGCGTACTTTGTAATCCTAACACTGTGTGGATGGGTTCAAATGTTTGCAGTACTCGTAGTGCGTATCTATAATTGTCATCAGAAATCTCAAATAGTTGACCAGAACAACAAAGAAAGACCCACTTGTTGTATCAAGATGACGGGTGGAATTTTCTGGGACATCGAAAGGAAGCAATTGTGGCACGAGGTTGTGTGCACTCATTAAAGGCCGTACCAAAGATAGAAATCCCATCTTTGAAATTATAAACATCAATCAGTGTATGTCACACCTTGTAGGAAACTTTTTTTCGCGGGCTGACAAACTAATGGCCGATATTTCTGGCTCTGTATTTGAACGATGACGTCTCTATATTTGGTCAAAGGGGCTATCTGTATATCCCGTCATGATGACGATAGTAGTGATCGTAGCGAGATATGGCTCTGTCCCATGATCAATGGAATCAAAGTAGTCTCAAGTTTGTAAGTTGTGTATCACTTTGATACTATGCAGAGTTTTGTTTCAAGCGGGGAAGCGTTTTGTTCTATACCGTAGTGATCCTTCACTGCAGTATTGAAGACTAGAGAACGCAAAGGGGGTTATCCCGAAAAGGAGATCTCCAATACGGGACCATACCATTGCCATGTGTGCTTCAATTGAGTATCGCTGACAGGGAAATCGGCTTGCTTGTGCAAGATCGACGGCAGTCAAGGCAAGTCTGAACAGGTACATAGCTGTGCAATGCAAATGAAGCCTTTTGTCATTGCACAGCTGAGGCCGTCCGAGGCGGAAGACATTATTGCAATCCTTGCGGGAAGAGGAACAGATTTTCAAGCTGCTGCATAGGGGAGTATTGGTATGAATTGGAAGGCAAGGGCACTCCAGACAGGCACAGTATATAAAGACAAACCAAAAATAATAAATTACGATATTCCGACTGTCTGAATTGTATGCACATCTCTAGGGTTACCCATTATATACACACCCTGAATTATACGTACATGTGGGCAGATCATGAGAGGTCTAGCGTATAAAAGTTTTTGCGCCGATGCGCAACTGCTCTGAACTTGTTGCTTTTTGCTGGTCGATAGTATGTGTGTGTGGCAACATGAAATAGGACAACACAGTTTCGTATAATGAAAAACTTTAGTTAATGTCCAATATGTGGAATGGGTTTCTGTTGCGCTTATTTACCGTAGGTTGTGTCGGTGGTTACAGCTGGCGTTGGAATGCGGAAGAGATCTCTCGAAATCTAAGTGGTGTAGAAGCGACCTAGGTGGTTCTCATTTAGATCCTTGAAAGCAATTTAAATTAGGTTGTGCAACCTTTCATGGATTTTAGAAATTAAACAATGAAAAGGTGCATCAATCAATGTGTGACCTTACGAGAGTAGGCTGCGCTGAACTCTAGGAGTCGGATTTTTAGGTGGATGAAACCTTTTGTTTCTCATTTTTTAACAAAAGCAAGAGTCACAGAACGGGTATGATTACAGTACCGTACTCCTGCGTACTGTATGAATATCGGGCGATAGAGACAGTTTGTAGAGGCGGATAAGGTTGCTACAGTACCATAGACGTACTAAGTACCGTACTGTACAGTACTGTACACTGTACAAGGATTATGCGGAATTGCAAAAGGCCCTTAGTGGTCAACACACAGGGTGGTTCTGTTAGTGAAGCAAACTTAATTTCCGAGAAAGATGATTGATATGTACAGTATTGTACAGTACAGTGCAGAAAGAAAATATCAATGTTGGAAAAAAATTTGTAATCCGAAAGAAACTTTTATTGCGTTGAGCAAAGGGTTTGTGGTGCGAGAGAAACCAGTAGTGGCAATGGACAACAATTTTAAAGTTTTGCGCCTACGAAATGCAGTGGACTCTCAGGAGAGCAGAAATGCATCCAAAAACTGATGCGTTGTGCCACACGTTGTTGTTTCGGGTTTAAAGGATGGTTGTGGTTGTACATTTTGGCAGAATAAACGTTAGTTGACAGTTGGTGGGAAAAAGCTGAAGATGATGTGGCTGTGGAAAGGCGTTGAGCTGTGGAAAAGTTGGCGCAACTCAAAAAATGAAAGGTTGTCTTGTGTGTAATTATATGTTGAAAATTTGATCTACTGTATATAGTAAACTGTATACTAGCGTGGAGCCCATTTGGGGGCGTACAGCGATTGCTGGATCAGCATGGAGTGAAATGATGATGTGCATGGAATTTGATGCGGTGATGGGTAGGGGAAGGTGTGCAATTGAGCGTCATGACATGCCTGTATAAAAATGAGAGATGATATGAATTGACAGACTACTGTATGCCTGTGTACCGTACAGTACAGTACATTTGAATAGTAGTCTACAAGACACATTGCAGCCAATGACTGAAATGCAAAAATTGTGGTCAATCGAAACTCGAAATATTTGTTTTCTACAAATTTCAAATTTCAATGTGTTTCCATATTGCTTTAAACGGAGAGGCTAGCATCAAACTTACCCTAATTGCGACCAAAGGGTTACAGATTTAAGAATCGCTCTGTTCACTAGAGGGGGGTAGCACTGTAATAAAAAGCAGTAAGGCAATAAGTACAAGATACGGTTGAATTTCAAGAATGCACGGTAACCAATTGACCCGTTGTGCTGGACAGCATTGGACAGTGTACAGTACTGTACGGTGCAGTACAAGCGCGTCATTCCTACCACATCCCTCTCTCAGCTTGTAATAGAATTTGCCTGCAATTATGTCCAGTGAAAGGCCGACATGAAAAGCCCGGCATACTGCTTTGTGATACAGGCACAAGTTAAAAAGCTTGCCGAATTTGCGCCAGTTCATTTTTTTTGCAATTTTGTAATATTGCAACAGCATGTTTACTCACGAAAGATCCCGCTGGGAATAGTGGTCATGCTTATTTATCCTGTTTTTTGTTATAATTAAAAGGTATTTGGAAAAAATGTGCATGTTGTAACAGTATACAGTGCTTCGTAGTACCGTATTGTTCTCAACGAGCCATCTTTGTTTCCCCATTGATATATATCATTTTCAATGCTCCAAATTTGTCACTGGAAAAAACCGGCCATAAACACACCATCCTGTGTGGCAGGATGTAGGTCGATGGAGTGGCGAGGCCACCTATTTTATACAAACGGTGACATCACCAACCACCTTTCTACACTACATAGACCTACCGGAAAAACCATCCACCCAAACCGCCCGAATCAAATAATTGTGCTACAAACAAACCGCCCAAGAGGCAGGCGTGTATCCACAGCCATCTTAAATTCATCCTATCCTTGCTAAGCAACCTGACCATCGCTTCGGCACTGGCAATTCTTTCCCAACCTTTGTTCATAATCGTCGTCACCGTTTGCGCGAGACTAAATTGAAGCAGTGTTCCGTCGGTGTGAACACAATCGTTTCCAACTCTGAGCAACCTACCCCTCCATAGTCACAAAGTCCACCCTTACATTGCTGCCTTCAAGACACAATCCACCCAGAACTTTCCCTGGAACTCAATCGCAAACTGTTACCCACCCAACGATTGCGAGTCTTAATCCTGTTCACCAGGAAACTTGCTCCACTCCCCACTCAGCCACAAGCCACGTCAGGGAATCGCGCATCTCTGCATTGAAAACGGCCTGCATCTCGAACCTGGCTATCCCAAGCACACCGGCAGCATCTGAAATATGTCTCGTAAGTTGTTCAGCACTCCCCCGTATGGAAATATTCCCCGACTCACTTCCTTCTCTAAAACCGCTTTCCATTGGCTGACCTTTCTCATCACGTGTGACTTAACTCACATTTATTAATTTTTATGATGCTCCGCTGCGTAGGCGGAAACCAGAGGGAAGTAGACCGGCAGCGGTCTCAGAAGCGGAAAGAAAGAGCTGCCCAGAAGAAAAAGAAGCCGACAGGAAACGGAGCCCAAGCGTTGACGAAGAAAAAAGAACATGATGCGGAGATTATGCGCCAAAAACAGCAAAAGGCTATGGAAAAGAAGGCTGCCGCGGCATCATCGGGCCCGTCCGATAAGAAGAACTGATCATTTACAGAATTCCTAGTCTCGAGGTCATAAAACTTTATTCACCTGCACTGACCGTCATCGACGAATTGACCGTCTTCTCTTCTTTGGTTGAAATCCAGGCATCTCATCATGCCTTACGATACTGCTCAACTATTTTCCAAAAACTCGGGGATTCATTGCAACCTACTTAACAGGTTAAAGGAGCGCAGCCGTAGTCACAGTTGTGTCGATTCCTGCGGTTGCGGAACCAAGCACTTTGCATGCGACGCCGGAGGCTCGGAGCCCACGAGAAATTTGATTAGACTTAGTTTTTAAATTTCTTGTTAGTCTTTCTCATACATATTAATGCTTGCAGGGGGTGAGGATATATCCACATCAACGCTTTTGACCTTGGCCTCCTATCCGCCTGCATCGTTTTGATTTGGACCCCTTATCCGCTTGCATACCTTTGACTTCGGCTTTGCCATCTGCCCTATTCTCCTTTCCTATTTTCATCGACTACTTCATGTCTGGATCATATTCGCTGGCTTCTCCGTCAGAGCTCCCGTCTTCCACAATAACCCTTTTCGCCTTTCCCATAGAGGCTTTTCGGCTTGGTCGCTCTCTTTTCGAGCTTGGTAAGATTTCATTCGTTGCACTCCTACGTCCTCGTTTCGCTGCTGCACCACCTTTTGATGACTTTTTCCTCAAAGCCGCAGCCCTCGAAGAACGCCTAGACGGAGTAGTCAAGTCATTTTCATCAATGGCGTCGTCACGCATTAAGGCGTCGAAGTTCTCAAGCACTGAATCTACACCATGATCGGACTCAATGCCCTCAGCGCAGTCCCCTTTAAGGTAGACGAGAAGTGCTGTCCCGTCCGGTTTGAAGGATGGCATTCGCACGGTGGATAGACAAATTTCGTTTTCCTCCCCGTTTTCATCGTCATCGATGGAAGCCGCCCTCCATCGAGTAAATTTCAAATGGTGCTTGAGCGCCAACAACAGGCAAATTCGCGCAGCACACAGAGCAAGTTTTCTTTTTTTTGCCAGTGATGTGCTCCTCCCTTTTATCATTGGCTTTGCAACGCGTAAAATCAGTTGCCCACTGTTAGAAATAATTCGCGTTGCGATCCCCAAAAGTTCCCCAACATCCTCCCTTGCATTTCTGAGCTTCGCATCTGCTGCAGCTGTTCCTCCTCCTTGGGTTAATGAGCCGCCCAGTCCAGCCCCATTCGTATAGTCGATGCTTGCCAACGTGATGGCCAAGAAATACAGTGATGGAAGCGGGCAGAGCTTTTCTGAGATTGAGATATCAGCCTCCGCTGAGGACACACGCCCAACATCCTCGTCATCATCATCACCATCGACGCGACGTCTCAAGGAAGCGTCATGAACGGGTTCTACTCCCTCCTGTCCATGAATTCTTCCAGTATCCATGCCATCTTCTTGAACATGGGTATCAGTACTGTTATCCGTCGTTGGATCGTGGCGCACTGACACACGTGGGTCAAACTCCCGCAGTAGACTTTCAAGAACCCCACGCCGTTGCTCCCTCGGCAAAGCCATTAGCACTGGAGATAGTAAAGAATGTCCACTGTTGCTATCGATTGACATATCTAGCCATTTTTCAACGGATACTTCACCATCCTCACCTTGCGACGATTTGCCTTGTTCTTTCCGCGATTCAGTAAGCTCTCCGGAAGATCCTCTGTCTCGGGCTGTAGAGATAGGGCTGAAACCGTAGCGCACGAAAAAAGCTGTTTCAAAACTCGTCCGAAATGCCGGCACGGAAGCAGATGCGAGCATCCCTGAATGCCTATCGGCTAAAAATGAGATTACCCGGTAAGAATATTCTCGGCATCGAGAGTCGCTGTCCAGCATTAAGCAAAAAAGTGATCGCACGATTGTGGCTGGTAACACAAGCCCTTGCCGAACAAGTAAGCCCAAAATGTTACCGACCATCCCGCGAATGGCAGAGTTTCGACTTCGAATCGAAGTTTGCATCTCGTCAACCATTGCCTGAGCGCTTAAGGCCAAGAAACCGGCCTCAGCATCTTCCTCAGCAGCGAGAACTAGTTCTGAACTGCCAGCTCTACTTGTTGAACCACCTCCTTGTTTTCCCGTTCCATTCGGAACAGGATTGGTTGGGTCCACGTCCCCAGTCGTCTTTCTCTTGCTTTGAAGGGGCTGTTCTGGAGCAGATCTATTATGAGATGAATTGCGTTCCTCCTCATCCCGAAGAAGCTCCTGAAATCCTTGCAGGACACAGAAATGAACGCTCTCCTCTATTGTGAACGCTTCTCTTCGGGGGAGCCTCTGAACTCTCTCGACAATATCGGAGGCTTGATGCCGTCGCAAACCCTCAGGGTTTCTGCAGTTGCGAATCGATGACAACAGCAAATTAGTCCCTTTCATCAGTAAGGGCCTGTGGCGGATGAGTAAGTGAGAGAGTCCACGGATTGCCGCCCTGGCAAGTGCCTCATTTGTATTAGGAATGCAAATTGCGGTGCAACTGCGTGACAAAGTGCCGAAAGCTTGAAGCACGAATTCGGAATCAAAATCCCCAAATCGAGTGAGTAGTCCAAGCCTCACAAGGGCGCAACGTGCATTCCTTTCCAAAGGAACCATGCTCTGAAGTTTTTGCTTGCACAACTCCTGAAAACGTTCAGTTTGTTCTTGCAGAAATGACATGAAAGCTTCTGCCGTGCGAATAAGAATGTCAGTTGCCTTTGTGCTGCTGGACTTCTTAACAATAACACATAGACACCTAATAGATGCCTCTTCCAATGCCGCAAAAGGAGACTGACAGACGATAACTTCGATGTCATGCAAGATGTCTTCGAGAAAGTTTGAGTCCATATCAAAGGAACGACCAAGCCCAAGCTCAAGCACTTTCATTATTCGTTCGGCGCACATCAAATCACTATCAGAAACCCGCGCATGTACCACTCCCTTGATGCTGGGGGCTAGGGATTGACAGTACGGTACAACTAGTTCTGGGTCCATTCCACCGAATGCAGCTATCACTGATGCGCACGCAATTCGTCTCTGAGAAATAGTCCTTTGAAGGCGAATACTCTCAGCCGCCTTATCCTGGTGGCACGTAGCGTTCGCAAGTTTGGCCTCATATTCATGCAACAGGTCTACCGTTGCGCTAACCACAGCGTCAATCATGGTCTTATGTTTGAGAAGTTCCTTGTGGAGGACACGAGACATAAAGGAGGTATGGATATTAATGGGGAGCCTCGCAAACACAGTTACCAGCCTTTCCGATAGACTTTCGACAGATTCGGATTGCTGCGTTGAAGCCGATTGAGCCGTTGGGGCAATAAATCCGAATAGCCCTAACCGCAATGCCCTTTCCGAAGCTTCGCGGACAGAGGCCTCCGGGTCCTCAAGCCGAGGCACCAAACTCACGCATATTTGAATAATCTTCTGTTCAGATTCAGGGATTTCCTCGCTCGAGTTTCCAGGTAATATCTGAGATCTTGCGGATCGACATCGTTCAAGCGAATCGGAAAGAACAGCTCTCATAATTGCAATGGCACGTTTCCGAACTGACGTTGACGTATCTGACAAGCGTTTCTCAACAGTGCTAAAGACCTTAGCGAACAACTTAGGATCGCAACGGGAGTCCCCGTCCCCATATGTTCGAACAATCGATCTACTCAACAACTCTAGAGCAGCATCTCGCACCAAAGTTGAGACGTCCCTACAGCTCTCCTCAATTGTTTTCAGAATTGCTGGGATATAACGCAAAATGCCTTGGCAAACCTCGTCAACCGCAGAGAGTGCTTTGATAGATTTTGCTCGCACAGTCGGAGCGCCATCATGCATACCCTCCAATATCGCATCGATAATGGTCAGGTATCCCCCGGCAAAGCTGCGATTCATGCCAACCACTCTTGCTGCCTCTGCAGCTTGAGTGGAATCGATTTCATCCCCCTTTGATCTTCGCCTAGCGACATGTTGTACTCTGACCAATGCATTCTTGTGAATCTTCTCGTAAATATCATCATCGTCACAAATAGGTGCGTCTTGACCATCAAGAACTTCCTCGTCGTCATCCCTATCTTGCGCCCTCGACTCCATCTCTTTTGATCTCTTCCGCAAGCTGAGTGCGAAATTATGATCGTCGGTTACGAATAAAGCCTCGTAAAATGAATTCGCGGCTGCGAACTGGAAGGAACTTTTCTTATTTAAAAAAAGGAGGAGAGCCTCCCGATGACGTTCCACAGTCTCCGCGTTTTGATGCAGAATTTCTGGGCGTCGAGTATTGAGAATATCATTGCCGTACAAGTCACACATCTTTGCGGCAAGCGCCCCGAGCACATCAACTGCAACAGATCGCAAATACACACTCTTATCTTCGTGAGCCCTCAGCTTGGTTATGATGGATACAGATATAGTTTGCAACATCAACTCGGCTGACGGCCAATCCGGTCGCCCATACAGCTGTAAGACATCCTCTAATAAAGCGTGAAACGCTGTCCTGTACTCCGACTCCCGGTCAGAGAAAGCTCTCTTCAGTAACGGCTCGAATAGATGCGCAGCGAGCTTAGCTGCGCGGTCGTGACGCTTCCTTCTGAGGCCCACAAACGCACGACTTTGCTCCTCTGTCGTTCGCGTGTCGCTCTCCCGCTGGCCTTCCCTCCTCTGTATCAATGCTCGCATAAGAAAGTAGTTGGGCAAGCAGTGCAGATGTCATGCGAACTTCCGTTCGCCCCCCCACCCAACTTGAAGCAACGAAGTTGCCTTCGGTTCGCCGGAACCATGCAAGCCTTTTCGCGGACATGGTCGAGAATTGAAATTCTTTGAGCTGGGTATGCTGAAAAGACTGCTGTCACAGTCTTTATAGACTGCAGCTGCAAGCGCACGATTCCCGTAACCGAGAAGGTCTGCACACAAAAGTCGGCGCACTGTGTCACAGTAGACTCCGGTAAATACCTCTCCTTCAGAAACAGAGATGCAAGAGAGCTCAATACAGCGCAGCACGAATCAAGAACGAGCTCATCCTTGCGAGTCAGATTTGGCTTGGTTGCCCTCGATGGCCTACGTGTGCTGGGTTCCTGATGGTCGTCACCTCGATCAAGATGAGCGCGCGATTTCCTTGATGCGCGGCGCCGCTGCGTTGTGCCCGACTTTGAAGAGTACAAGGGATCGCAGACAGGAAAGACAAATGCAGTGCAGACAGATTTGACGAGACTGATGACATTGTCCATTACTTCCTCAACCAAAAGCGTGCGTGGAGTATTGGGAGAGGTGATGATGGATAAAACAATCTGGGCGCAATGGAGCCCCAGCAAGCAATCGGTCTGTGTGAAATTCAGCGGGCTTGGATCATCTGTAGGGACGACAAGTACCCGGAGAGTATGGATAGTTCGAGTATCCAAAATGGAAATTACGGCAGACAGCAAATTGGTTTGCACGTGCTGAATGGTGTTTTCCTCCGCAGCATTAGCAACACGTTGGCGAAGTTCCGCGAGGTAACTGAGGTTAGAGGTGATCTTGAGATTCGCCTCCTCCTCTTCATGGCTTGAAGATGTTGAGGTTTGAGAGAACTTTGTCAAAAATTCGACAAACTCGTTGATTTCATCCATATCAACATCTCTCGATACTTGCTGCATTCTTAACTCCTGCTGATGAACTGCATCATCGTCACTTGTTTGTACATTCTCGTTGATGTCATCTATGGCAACATCTCTCGAATCTTGCTGCACTTCTGGATCTTGCGGATGAACGGCATTATCGTCACTTACTTGCCCATTCTCGACAACATTGCGGGGTGTTTCCTCGACAGAGTCGTGGTAGTCTGCAGCCCGTGTACGCATTTGAGATGGATGTTCGGGGGGTGTGGTGATCCGGTTCGTCCAATCCTGACGAAACGACAACAGTGCGTGCCGTGCGTGGACGCTTGGGCGTCAGGAGGGATTCTTGTTCCGAGGAGGGTGGGGTGGTCTGGCGCTTGTTCAAATGAGCTAGTTTGGTGGCAAACTGGCGGCTGAAAGACTCAACCCAATCATGAGATTGGGAACGCTTCGAGCGTGAGGATCTGCGACGTGCAAGACTGAGAGTAGGGCCAGTGTCGTCCCATTCACTGCAAATTGCGAAACAGAGTTTGACAGGTGGTTGCGTTTCGGAGAGAGGAGTTTCGGGACGTCAAACGAAAGCGATCGAAAACATGAGCGATACGGATGTCAGTACGAATGGCAAAAGTCTTCAGATTCATAAAGGGAAAGTATTTACACGATCTGCGGGGCATCGAAGACAAAATGGAATCTTACCAATCTCTTGCAGTGTCGCAAAGAAGATGCAACATTTCTGTTTGCACAGCGGCCGATGGACGTGTGGACAACATTTCGTCACGAGAAAAGCTCGTAGCAGAGTTGGACGGTTCCACGATCTGCGGAGGTGGTATCTCGGCCAAAAAGGCCGCCAACGAATCTGCGGGCATAACGGAGGCAAAGTTGAAAGGGAGAAAATCCCTTTCATCACCACCTCTAGATGAACTCATTTGCGATTGCTGATTGGTATTTGAATTTGCTCAGGACTCTCAAAGGTTGAAAGTAGAACAGAGGAAAAAAGGATAACGAGGAAGATGGGAACCCTTTGGAGAAAATGTGGATCACCAAGCTAACCCGCTTCTCAAGTATCAGGCTGAGCCCAAACCGGTTGCGACGAGTACAGTTGGCCCCAGAGTGGTACAGTAGCGAGTACAAGAAAGCTCTAGTTGTACGGATAATCCGTACAGAGAGGTACAGTGTATGTAGATCTGCCTGAGGCCCGCTAAATTTTTGTAATTTGTTAGTTTTCTGTCGAACAGCTTCTTCGCCCGCCAAAAATCCCGCGAAACTGTACAGTACAAAACACCAGAATTCGAGCGGGATGACGGCGGTGCGGTCAGCACTCGGCGATTCCCGGCATCTACGCCCGATTTTGTTTGTACGGCGATAGCTGGCCCTGGAGCAAACTGGAGCAACGTCCACTTCAAGCTCGTACACGCAACCGCGCTTTACAAGTCACCCGATGCGGCTGGGTGATTCGTGCTGAGCTGTACGAAATTACCCCATTCGACCCGTTGCGGAAAACAGTTTTGAGTTCGGCGAGTATTACCAATCTCCCCTTGAAATTCGTGGTGGGTCACGGGTTCTGCTCTACATTGCTTCAGGCTTGCATTGGCTTGGGGATCGGGGCTGCTGACGGAGTTTTCGACTGAAACTTCTATCGTTAGTAGAGGCACTGCAGAAGACATGCGACTGATACCTTGATGTGAGTTGTAAAAGTAGAAAGGATAAATTAAAGTTGCAAGAGAAGTGGATCCCTCTTGATTTATTCTCCGCGATCTAAACTATTGAGCCTGTGCTGGCCAGTTCAGAATCAGAATTATGCCAGTCATTAGTCAAATGCATAATCACCATCTGTGGAGATGACGATTACGCCCTATAATATGCTACTGATGCATGCGTACAGCCCCGCAACTCTTTCATGGCGACACCAATCCATTTAGTTCGTTCCGCCGGCCTGTAGCTAAGCATATGTCCTCCACTCGAGCTTGGTACGATCACTTGGGTTGACTCAAAAAAGGACAAACGGACTCCTGTTGTTACTGCCTCACGTTACGTGGATTAACAGAGGAGGGAGACGATACCCGTGTAACCTAGCGCTGTGAAAGAAGGATTCCTTTCGGCGATGCGGGACCCTTTCCTGTTCGATTATTTCGCATGTGCTTGGAAAAACCTTTCTATGCCACGTTGATCTTCAAAAGGGAGAGGAAAAGATTAATGTTGGATTAAGACTTTGCTCTCAAGTGGAATCATTTCCATCCTTGCCTTGCTGTCAGGTAACCTTAAACCATCTTAGGCTCTAACATCATTAATTTACCTTGCCTCTATCGCTTTGAGCTCTCTCAGCCACAATTCAATTCAAGTCGGAAGGAAATGTACTGACCAAAGGGCGCTTTGTACTGTATGTGTAGTACCTTCCACATGGCCGCTGTAAACATCCGCGATTAATCGATGTTTTGCGTAACACGGGGTGAGGGAATGTAACGTAAGTATACATCTGCTCCACCCCCTTAGTAAGCACATGAATTTGCACAATAGCCTGAAATTCACCCAGGAACAGCTGGTTTACGATGAGAGACAAATGTAGTTCGACCTCTACTAAACGGTAAACACATTACTTTAAGAGGTCAGGCGCTTTCGGTGTCCGCGAGAGCATGCAAGGAGAGCTCTTGTTGAGTGGAGAGCCTTTATGGCAAACCGAGGCGCTCTCTTTAATTTCCTTGAAAGGAAAAACAGAGGGATCTGAGTGAAGCACACCTGTCTGGAACTTTCTATCCGAGCTGCCGCTGTTTGATCTGCCAATTGACTCATCACTTACGCATTAAATTAGTCGCTGTCAAAAACATCACGTTTAGTGCGAGGGCTTCCAATTTTCTCGCTCACCTTTAGTCCCACCTCGGCATCCACCTTCGCTCTGCATGTTCTGCACTGGTTAGAGGGAAGCAGTAAATCCAAGGAGCATAATAAACAAAAGACACAAGCACTGCACTCATTACAACAAGTAGAACCAGCAACTTGGCCTTGAACGGGAGTAAATCCGTGACTACGCCTGAGAGCAGCTGTGCGTAGATCAATCCGGGCAGATAATGATACACAAATGCGGAGCGATCCACTAGGATGTATGGTAGAAGGTTGATTAACCATCCCCAGAACAGAAACGTACAGGTGCGCATATTGTATCGAAAGGATTCCCGCTGTAGCAATTTCATCCGCTTGACGTCTCGGTATCTAACGGCAAATAATCTTCCGATTAAGAACAGTGCGACAAATGCGCCACACGCCCAGCACACAATTGGATTACAAAGCAGGTATACTGAGGCCCACTTGCCGTCGATTTCATTATTTGAATACAACAGTCCCCTCCAGTTGATGATCCACCAATACCAGTAACTCTCCCAATGATGCCTTGTCGTGATACCAGCGTTGGCCGTGAACATGTACTTATTCAAGTATACAAGGAGATGAAAGAATGGCTTTCTAACTGCTGTGGGGTCATAGTTTGGCTCACCGATGAGAGTTTTGCGGAAATCCTCTGGGAAAAATCCTACGCCGGGTCCAGTGTGAGTTAGTGTCTTGAAATGTATCCAAAAGAGAAAGACGTAAAAGCTGATGCCAACAGCCCCTGCCCACAGACATTCCAGCAAAGTCAGAGGGTCCTCAAGAAAGTGTAATCCGAAGAAAGATACTATTGCGATGAGACCGGGGGTAGCAAGGGCGGTCCATTTGACACTAATGGAGCACCCGGCAACAAAGCCTGTTGCGGTGAGCCAAATAAATCTGTTGAGTGTGGCTGGTTTTGATTTCCACAAATGCAGGGCGCAGTAGAGTGAGAGAACGAGGTAGAAGACAATCTGGGAATCCATTAGAATTAATCGGCTTTCAATAATGTTAAGATTATCAAAGCAGAACAAACCCGCACAGAGGAGAGATCCGACCCATGATATGTTCAAGCTCCTTGCCGTTGAGTACATTAACGGAACGGTCAAAACGCCAAAGATGACTGCAACCTCGCGCAACGGATAGTATAAAACGGAACCATAATCCTTTCCGATCGAGTCGTAGCCAAATTCAGGATCTGGGCGGTAGCCTACAAAGTATCCAAGATACGCTAGCGTAAGTTTCCCCAACGGAGGATGAATGTCGAAATGCGTTGCGCCGGATAGGATATTGTCCACAAAAGTACCAAAGTGATACTCATCAAATACGACCGATGCCGGCATTCCTAGTCGGAAGTACCTGACGACGGCAGCGATTACGAAGAGAACCCAGCAAATAACCCTATCTCGAGTTGCGTCGCCATGAAGTTGTGTCTTGTCCCCATACGCATTGTTCTGGTGTGCGTCCGCAAAGGATACATGTCTCTTCACCTCACCGTTTGGTACAGTTTTAGCCGATGTTGTTGTTGCTTCAGCGCCCATCTTTTGTTGGATGGTAGAGAAGGCAATGCGAGGTTTGAGATGGGCTGAAGGTTCACGCGATGCGGTCTTAACTGCACGCTGTGAAGCTCAGCGCGCAGTGTAGGTCGAGTGAAAGTAGGTTGACATCCCCCTGCAGCAATCGCGCCAATAGTGTCAGATGGCGGCAGCTTGTTTTGATTGTCATGAGATATTTCATATGTCCGCAGACAAACAATACACCTTTGCTGGTTGCTGTTTTTTCAATGTCTATTCGGGGCCTCTATGGTTGCTGGCACCCTGTAGCGTACAGTATGTACTGTAGTATGTACAGTAGTACAGATCCAAGTTTTAATGCTTCAATGGTGCCGTAAAATAACAATACTCGGTGGTTGGCGTTTCATTACGTATTGAATACTTTACTGTACTGTACAGTACTGTCCTCCACTGTACACATCTGTAAGGACTTGAGAAATTTACTGTACAGTACTGTGGCGGTGAGTACTGCGGCACGAACAGAACTGTACTGCACTATTCTGGCCACGTATTACATTACAGTAGCTTCTTCTGGATCAGCCATTGCAGAGCACATGCAGTCTTACACTTTACTGTACTGCCACCATTGTACCCATTGTGCAGAATTTCTCTTCTCTACAGTACTGTACAGTACAGTCTTCAGCCGTCAATTACCCGGCGGCGCCCTGGCCATTTAGATCCTGCAGAGGGCCTACCCCCTCCGCCACGTTCAACTCCATATCGGGAAGCACTGCGATTGTGGTCTTCTCCGCGGTAGATGGTGTGCCGATGACGCCACGCTAATGGCCGCCATCACCGCCGTCTGCAAACCGTTTTTCCCCAGTCAAGCTTTCCTCCCAACAGCTTTCAATTGCCAGCGTTTGCCAACGACGGCGGGCTCGACATCCTCGCCGTCCCCCTCGCCTCCGTCAGCTACAACAACATCCGCCCGTCTTCAAAACTCCTGGATTGCCGTCGTCGTTGCTCCTCGTTTCCTGCTTTCAGGGTGCCCGCGCCGGATTCCACATGCATCGAATGACGGCATCTGCATCCACGGTGCAATATCTGCTCTCTGGCCCAACCGTTTGGTCCTCGCTTGAACCGCGATCAAGGCTCTATTCTTGCCTCAACCTAGACTCCATCTCACACCATGAAGAGGCTCAAATGGGCCTCCTCCCTGTTAACGACACCACTTACCCGCGTACTATTCCGCAGGCTTCATCAACAATGTCCTCTGTCACCATAATTTCTCCATTCAAATCCACAACCGGCACCACGGCCGCCCAACTTGGGGGCGCTGCCAAGATCACATGTGATAACGTCGGCTGCCTAAAGCGCAAAGTAGCCCGCCGACCCTTTAACCTTCCAAGCGGTCCACTACACGCCCTTTACTTCACATTCCAGCCCATCGACTTTGTCCATCTTGGTACTTCGTCTAATGGCACCACTCGTCTCATCGATGAATTCATCTCACCTATTGCCCGTCGCTTCTTCACGGGTACAGACACGGTCCGCTGCAGTATCTATTGACATGTTAGTTTCATCATCTGGTTGTCCACACCGATGTCCGTCCTGCCTGGAAGATTGAAGAAGATTCAAGTTTACTTCGATAAATTTCCGTCATGCCCACTGACTGATCCGACTGTACAGTTAAAAACTAACCGGGCGTTCCACGGTGACCAGTGCAGTGAGGTACGAGAAAGAATAGTCATTGCTATCGACGACGAGACAAGGCAAACAATGCGCTGATGTATGCGCCGTCATATCACTCCTTCAGTAGTGTCATACCTGTTCGCTATCCGCGACATGGATTGTTCAATGAAGAGGACATTTGTTGGGAAGTGCGCACCGAGAGAGTCAAACGTAATTAATTAGGACTTTAACTCTGACGCAAGGGTTAGACTACCGAAGAGGGGCGGGAAGCGGCGTGAGAGCTTGCGTTCCGAGACCTTGACTTGTCCCGGTGGACCACACTAGTGGCGCTCACAGCTGAGTGGGTTTTTGCCGACGGCGGTATTTTGTGGCGACACAGCGGTTATGTCACAGACGATCAGGCGGGTCTCCTTACCATCAGGAGCGGAGAGGGTGGACGAGGAGAAAAGCGGCAGCCGAGCTTTGCCGGCAAGCCGTACTGCGTGTCCGTTACACTATCTCATCCGCATCGTGATGAGTCGTGCTGGAGTCCACCGTTCAGGAGTCGGGCCAGTATTCCCGTGCCTCGTCGACCCTTGTCCAAAACCTCTCCAAATCCGCTCTTGACGTGCCCTTAGCAAAGCTCCGACTCTGCCCCATCTCCCCCACATCCGAGCTTGAGCGTAACGCTCAGCGCACCACCGACGAATCGGATAACAATCGCAATCTTATGACCATGCCCGTCTTCAGGATCGACTCGTTGGCCACTTCAACCATGGAACAATACTTGGAGATTCCAAAACGTACAACCATGAGCTCCCAGTGTCCTGCCAATTGTGCGTATCAGTTTACCTTTTCCAATTTCTGTTTACCAACTCAGTAGGTAAACTGAAAGTGGAAACAAGTTATCCCAGGACCAGAACTACCGTGATTCCCTCCTCTCACCTGAAGCCTGCGCATTTCTCACTGTCCACCCCTTCTCCATTTCACACGTAAGCAATGTTGTCTGGTCTGTCATGCTTCGCCGACAACTGAACTTCCCGGTCCACTAGGAGTCGGCTTCGCCGATCCAGTGCCATCATTGTCAAGCCGTGATGGACCCTCGCGGCGACTACGCCTTCATCTGCAAGTCTGCTTATGGCGTTGTGCGCCACTACAAGACCATCCGCAACTTCTTCATCAGACATGTATTCAGACCCGCATGTCTTGTTTACCAACAGGAGGCACCTTTTCTCCTTTCTGGTATTGCGCATTGTCTATCAGATATCCTTGCTCAAACTCGTCTCCAGTTCATAGTGCTCCACCAGATACGCCAGTAGCATATGATACTACGGTCTGCTCCTGGCTCCATGCGCTATGCAGCTAGGAAGTGTAATGGTGCTACCGAACTTGCCGATGGCGTCAAACTTCGGACACATGGCCGGAAGGTGCACGGCGCGCTCCTCTTGCGCAGCGACACGGAATCATCCCCACATCTCCAATGGCATTTTGTCCCCCAACTATTGATACACTTAGAGCCCTGTCCACTCGCTCGCGACAAGTTATCGACGATTGTGCCAAACATATCGCGGTTCGGTCAGCGCGCTGGCTCAGTCATGCGAAGGGGTAGATTCTGCAGCGCCTCAGCTACGCCACCTGGTCGTGATGCTACCGCCCCACTCGCTCGGATTCCGTCTCTAGGCGAGCGTCGCTCGCAACCTGAGTATCCCGCAATCCCTCGTAAGACATAGTGTGACAACCACCCTATATTGAAATACACAGACTTATGGCCTAATCGCATCTATCAAACAAAGACGCCCAATTCGGTTTTGGCACAGACGCTCGTGCAGATTGCAGTCCAGTATTGTTTGTTGCTGATATGGCAGAATATCGGTATCCGCAGTATGAGGGAGGGTTTCAGTGGTTGGAGCGAATGTTTGAGTTTGCCGGTAGCCGTGCGCGGCAACAGGCTGTTCTGTCCAGAGACGGGTGAGCAACGGAAACGCCTAAGACGGGCTCTCGGAATTGACTATGTTCGAGGTAGCCATGCGAAAGGGACGTGGGTTGGACGTTGCAACCTGGAACCGAGGGTGTGGCTTGTGGCTCAGTGAGGAGATGCTACTATCCTTGACGGGGGGGGATGCACCGGTGAGGTGACTGCGCAGCCCCTATTCAGCGATTCGCGATTGCTGAGTACAACGCAGGTGGCGTTTTCGGAATGGAAAAATTGTCAGTCCTGTGTATCGGCGTTTTCCGCAGGGAAACCGTCAGTTCTCCGGAAATCCTACGCGCTGTCAATACAGTCAGGTACCCTCATTAAGGCAGACTTTGATATGGCTGGTTGGTTAATATGGCAGATCAAATGGCTTCACAGAAAATACACGTGTAATACTTTCTAGGCTTTTCGGCCTCCTTCAAAATTTTGAAATGCTCCACGGCAGGGATGTTTTGCCCCCAAAAGCAAAAGCGGATGATGCCCACCAGCCTTCGATCAGACTCGATTGGTCGGCATCACCACCATGGCGCCCGGTTCGGCTCAACGTACCCGTCTCACCGTACAGTAAAATGTCGACCTACTTCAAGAGATTGAGTCAGGCGTGTAGTACTCAACAATCGTGGAGAAGTACAATGTCAGTCTTCGCACATTAACGCGTATCAAGAAAGGCACTCGCGCGCTCATAGACACAGTGGATCAATCCGCAATCTCCTTGAGCGTCAAAACGATACACAAAGTCCAATTCGCGAGGATCGAGAAGCACTTGATGTCGTTTGTTCTTTTCTGCCGTCTGGCGTGCAAACCCGTAACCTTCGACACATTATAATACCGCTCACTCAAAATCCGTGATCTGCTGCGTGAAACAGAGACGCAAGAAAGCATCAAACGCAAACTGAAAAAGTTTTGTGCCTCCAAAAACTGTTGTTTGGCATTCACGCGCCGTCACGCCCTTAGGTCTCAGTCGCTTCACGGTGACAGGGAGTGCCGATGCTTCAAGCTTGGCACATGGAATATCAGAGATGAGAGCGCGCTTGTCCGATTATCCGCTCGGTCACATCTAGAAAACCGATGAGACTGGATTGTTTTACAAGTTGCTGCCACGTCGAACATAGGTCCTCGAAGCGGAGGGAAAGCGGACTGTCCGGGGCATCATGGCGATGAAAGCAAAGGACAGGATCACTGCTTTTCTTTGTCCAAACGCTGATGGATCTAGCAAACTCAAGCTCAGCAGCATAGCAAAAGCAGAAAATCCAAGATGCTTTGGAGTTGGTCAGCGACATGACGTGCACCTCAGTCAGAAGAATGCATGGGGTGATGGTGATGTTTTTAAACGCTGGTTCTACGATTTGTTCCTTCCGCACGTACGTAAGAACACATCTCGCCCAGTTGCTTTAGTCTTGGACATTTTCGGCCCCATGGATAAGACGTAAGGGAATGTCAGGGGCAAGTAACTATTTTTATCTTGCCTCCGAATTGCACCGCTATTTACCAGCCAATGGATCCTGGTGTCGTCACAGAATGGAAGGCGCTCCATTGCTTTAATCCCTTGGGAGAGATGATGGAAGACAGTGAGAATCAGGAGTCCCGGCGGGAAAAAAACAGGAAAAGACTGGTGGTATGAAGGGTTTGTCGGAGGGCTATGATCCACACATGTTATGTTAGTGTAATTTCACTTCTTTGCCTTTTTCTGGCAGCTGACAACTCGCAAAGAGGCTTACAGTTATTACTGTACTTTACCGTTCAACCTAGAACTTGACCGTTATGTTTATGCACTGTACAGTGCTGTAAGCTTGAGCTGATATACTTTAGATCAGCTCAAGCAAGTTTAGAGTTAGACACTCACCGTTGTCTACATGTCTTCTGGAAACTTCTTTCGATCAACAGAAATCATCAGTCGACTCGCCTTGAAGTCTATATAAGCCCCGGTCTCTCTCCATCTTCTACCTGAGTAAAGTTCCTCACCATCTTCTTCTCTCTCATCTCTCCATCTCGGTCCCTCACTCTTAATGCCCCTCTCTCTCTCTCTCTCCTGCTCCCCCGTTCTCTCCCTCACTCCTGTCTGGCTCCCTCGCTCCCGCTCTCTCGTTCTGTCCATCATGTTAGACGTCACGCGACTGTGCAAGAATTGCTGAAATGCGGTGTCCCAAGACTCCATTGCCCGGTGCTGGGCTAAGTCTGGAATCCTCCCAGTTTCTGGTCGGGCCGATATTGCGCAGGTCACGGGAATGGTTAAGCGAACTAAGAAAGAGGAAGAGGTTTTATCGGATATTTTATCTCTGTACCAGTCTCTTTCTTTGGAGGGACGTGACCAGCTGCCGCATGAGTCGGAAATTGGCGCCGTTACATCATCTGATGTAGAGAACTGGGTGGACGTTGAGATGAGTGATGCCGTGCGGGACGGTATGATTGCAGATACTATGGACTTAGAAGAGGCTGAAAAGGACACAGGACTATGGGATTTGAGTGCACCGATGGGAACAGATGACGACGATGGCAACAATGTTTTAACTGCCCCACTACCGTTGGTACGCACAGTTTCAGCTTTGTTCGCCGAGCTAGAGGACCTGTACTCTAACTGCAACCTTCCTCAGGCTGCTAGTCTGCTTCTTCGAGCGAAAAGATAGATAGAATCGGAGCGAAAGAAGAGTGGGGGGGCGGAAAAACAGCGACAAGCGCTTCTGACTGAACTGCAGGGGAGGAACACTCAATATAGTATGTCTGAAAGGACTACGGCATCACTTAAAACCACGTTTTGGCCCAGTTTTTCAATCTGACAGGTTGGTCAATATGGAAGGTCACAATCCATTTGCACGGGGTAGACATAATGAAAGTACCTGACTGAAAATACTTACATTCCATGTACAAACGACTATACCAAGCCATGTCACAACTGTTACCGTGATATGGCCCATTATGGCCGGTTGTATAAAAAATAAAGATTTTTGAGCCCCGTTTCACTCTTTCACCCAGTGCGGCCACCGGCGGGCGCTTTTTGTTAAAGCGTTCAGAAAAAGTCCGACATCACGGTAGGATGAGGCCAATTATAGGTCGTTTCATATCCGTGAATATAAGAATATGCATATTCGGTGCCATCAAGGGCGTCTTCGCCGGAATATTCGCATTTGGAACCGACTATGTTTGCCGCGATTCCGCGAAAATTTGAAAAAACTGTCAGAAGCAAAAAAAAGAAACCATTTGTTAATCAACGCCACCCTCTTCCCCTTCGCAATCCGTACATACCGATAGCTATCGCAAAGCTCATCTGTAGCTCCAATTAAAACATAGATTTTGGATGGCTTTTATAACACCAATGCTACTTGTTAGTAGTTATTGAGAATTTACATGGCGTTTGGCTAGTTAAAAAAGCATAAAGGAACATGACTGCGGACCAGCACTGTTTGCAACTTGTGCAACATTTTAATGAACAAGTAATGCATACGTGCTTTGACCAGTAGTCAACGCGATGAGTGTGGCATAGCATTTTATAACTTAGAATGCTTTTGGAGGTATATGAGAGGTATAAAGCAATGAATAATAGGGAAAGATGATGAATAAAAGCAATGAAAAAAAGGAAAGAGCTTTCCTTAGGATTAACAAAAGAAATGGGAACTCTTTTGCATTAAAGTTGAAAAATTGGTAGGAATGACTTAAGTACTTTGTAAAAACAGTTAGAATTCCGTGTAGATAGGATAGTCGAGCCGAAAACTAAGAATTCGAAACACTACCAATAAAATCCATTGCGGTTTTCTTTTATAGAACAGTTGCGAATATTATACTGTATGTCATGTTGAAATGGCGATGTCAATAGTAATTGATGGAGCTCCGAATATAGTATCTATTGGCTATGATTATGCATGAGTGAGCAACATAAAACCGTGTGTAGGAGTCAGAAAGGTTGAAAAACGTCGCAGCCGCCAGCATGTGTCGATAATGTGACATTTGCCTAGATGAGCAGTCTCTATTACTGTACCTAGGTCTTTAGTAGGGAATGAGACAGATGCTCTGAAGAACAAAGTACAAAACTTGTGTTGTTCCTACGACAAAGATGTTGATGAGGCGATACATCATTACAGTCTTTCGTAGTTTAACGAAGATATGTCTAGGCAACCTGCGTCATCATCCGTTCCTCCCTCATCGCCGGTACCTCTGCGCATCAATTATGGCTCTCCCGTACCCCATCATCTGCCACTCTCCTGCTGTGATAACCTCATCTGTTTTGCCCCCACCACACCCTTGGCATCCATCATCAGCTCACCAAACTCATCTGTCGTTTTTCACTCCTCTCTGTCATCTGCAATCAACCGCTTGTCATCCGGGAACTCGCCATCTTCTGCCCTTCCACAGCCATCCGCCATCATCAGATCCTCATTGCGACATCCAGGACTATCACCACTACGCTCCTGCAGACATACGCAATCACCCAGTTGTTCCTCTAGTATTAATCAACGCTCGCATTCCGCTATCATCCACCTCGAATCCAACCATACACTGTCATACGCGCCCACTAGTATCTGCTGCGCCTTCACTTCGCCATCCGTATCCACCTGCTTCCATCTGATTCACCTCCCACAAAAGACGCCATCACCTCCCAAGCGCTCCCCTCTCACTCTCCCAGCAGTTCCCACAGCAGCTGCCTCACAATTTCACCCGCAAACTGACGGTATATCTCACCCTCCAGCTCCCGCTCCAGCTCCTGCACCATTTATCGGCATCAATGTGCTTACGGCCGTGATGACGTTGTGGTAAAGAAAGATCCTTATGACGTCGAAGAAGCGTAAGATCATGACTTAGAGTCTCGCAGGGCGGAAGAAAGGACTTTAAGCAGTGATTTTGTGAAGGAGAGAAGCTTTACAGTGTGTGTTAGAAAATGGAAGCAATTTCGTACATTTTATCTTGAGGAGGAACTGCAGAATGGAGGGATATGTATCGAACCAGAGGGTCGTGGGGAACCGAGCTCTAAAATCTTGGGGAAGATACTGGAATTATTCGATTAGAAGGTAGTACAGAATTGATGCGACCCCGGTGAGGTTCTAAATATAAGAACAGAACTGGCTAATGTGTATAAGAGGAGGTTTCGGAGAGACAGGAAGTGGCGGACGTTCCCAGGCGGGAAAACATAAGGGAATCCTGTCATTGCGCTCGAGGTGTAAGGCTCAATGAGTCACTATAAGAGAATAAAGAAACAGGTGGGCTACAAGAGGGCGCTTTCACTCAGATACCGTTACATGAAAAAAAATGGAACTATATGCAGCTCGTATTGGGGAAGAATCCCTTCGGGCATGGTACGTAATGGCTGTGTCACCTTCTTGCTTCTTGTTATGGTTGCGTATCGATTGACTGGTCAATTTTCATGGAAATTAGTCCGTTTGGATTCTCTGAACGATCAGAGAGTACCGTACGTTAACATTTGTTTGAAAGGGCGCAAATATGAGCGCAACTTCAACGACCAGCTTTATGCGATATATCAGCAACATGGTGAGTCATGTTTTTGTGCATCCACTCATTTACGGGGTTGGGTGGAGTTTTTCCAGTCCATTTTGTCCCTTCCACTGCAGCCTGAGGATCTTCTCTTCCACCATTCAGACGAATTAGTCACCCAAATCAGTTACAATACGAAGATGAACCAGCAGAATTTCTTTAAAAATGTAAATTATTGGGTGGAGCGTTGTAACATAATGCCCAGAAACGCCGCTGGAGAAGCACTTGGGAATTTTACAATGCACTGCTTTAGGAGGGGTGGTGAGCAACATAGGTTACTAACTTGAACGAGACGATGGCCACTGCATGTTATGAAATGGTAGGGTGGATGGGGCAATGGCGATGATGTGAAAACCATTATCCGTTACCTTCTTGAGGAGACCTGGAAGTAGGAAGAAAGCTCCACACACTTCTTACTCAACAGGGGTAGCGATATCGAATTTAAATCTAGTGTGGAGAGTTTGGAGGATCTGCAGCGTGAGCTAAGTGACTTGAATCTCGCCGTTCATGGGGTTTTCAACGATTTGGAGCAATGAATTATTGTACAACTATTGTCCCAAACATATTAATTTTCAGAGCTGTGGAAGGAGAGACACGAAAAAGACGGGGTAACATGCACAAGTACGGGAGGAAAAAAAATTGGTAATATTGCACGCAATCCAACTTCTGCAACCTTGGGGACGGAGGATGACGTCGCGTCGAAGTGTACTTCTATGCCGCGGGTTAATAGCTGGCGTCAAATAATTGAGAATTGGAGGGTGGTGTGTATCGCTCTCAACCTTTTCGTCCCTCTAAAAGATTGGCAGGATAAGGAAAGGAAGAAGGATATGAAGTTCAAATAACATGAGAGAAAACTAATCGCTCAAGAGTATGAAGTGCTTGGGGAAAAGGAGTTTGTGAACACTTACTGTCCGGACGAAATACCAATATCAGAATTGAAGAAAAGAGTGCGAGCACGGAAGAGGGCTGTACCAGCGGAAAAGTCGTAACAGTATGCCGAATGCACTACTTCCCGTCACTGGAGTCCAGAACATAGTTCAGACAGTAGAAATTTGTGGCGTTACCCACGTTGTCGTAGTCCCAGGTCTTTGAGTCAATACAGGCATTCACGCCTGTCGCCTGCAGCGGGCGGGTGTAGTATGCACATGTAAATGACCAAATGCATGCCAATTCTTTACAATGGGTGTCGACATATCTAGAATTTCCGCTTATGAACTCACCCAACTCATCACAGAGTGCATGAGCGAATCCTTCCCGTCGCTGCGGGAGTATACAACTTGACCAGCAGCTTTTTTAAATATTCCGTTTCCATTGGCAGACAGCCTGGTTGGATTCTTGAATGGAAAGCATGCGTTACTTTTTAACGAAAAATACTTTAGCAACCCCTTTCCAGTCACCCTCGGACAATTCTTTTGGATCTGTTTCGGTTCTCAGCAACAATCTCTGATGAACGTAACATTTGAAGAATGTTTTCCACTCTCTACATTCGGGTTTATCGAGATTGAGTCGCGCAGAAAGGAGCTCCTGCACATATCACTCAAATGCGTGATCTAAATCTGGATCGGGAGTGTCGGATTCCATGATGAGAATACAGTGCACGCACTTGGGATGGAACCAGAAGATGGGATATTCGAGGAGTGCAAATTGTGGGGGGAGGGGGTTTTTTAGAGGAGGCAGGTGCAGTCCACGGCGACTGAGTGACAAATAGGACCCTACAAGTTCGAGTAAGCTCATGTCGTGTGCAGAATCCGATGGGTTTTGATGTGCAAGAATTGATTGGTGGAAGGAATTGTGTTGAGTACTCGACAGAATTATTGGTGTCGACAATGTGAAGAAGTAGAAGGTTATATGTCGAGCGGTGGACATTGGATAATGTGTGGAGCGGGCGACATGAGGCAATGGGGGAGCGGGCGACATGAGGCAATGTGGGGAGCGGGCGACATGGGATTATGTGTGGAGGGGGAGACATCGAAATATGTGTGGACGTATTGGCGACAACTTGACATGGTACTGACCGAAGCACACTGTGAAATGTGTAGGTACATGGTGAGTTGCCTAGATGATTCTCTTACGAGAATGCCGAATCTTATGTGTACCCGGGAAACGCAAAAGGATTTAAATCGTTAAGAATGTGCAGTAACAGGGAAAGCAAAAATACTCTGGATTTCACCGTAGCAACGCAATTGTAGACAATGAGCACAGTCAAATTTGCATAAGTAGATGTCGAGTTAGCGACACAGCAATAAGTGTTTGTGTAGTAACACAACAGTAGATGTCGGTGTGGTAATATAACTTAGCACGTAGAGGTACCTAGGGGGTTTAATATGTTACAGGGTTCCAATAGTATGGCTGCAGTAGTTGTAGTTGTACCAGTATCCATTTGTAGTTTGATGTCGCATGTATGACACAGGAAGGTTGTGTCATGCGGACGACAGATAGTTAAGGAGAATGTGTCGCTACCATGACAACGCATAAGTGTGTCGGGTTAGCGACACATATGTATGTCGCTAACCAGACACATGAACATTTGTCTGCATACCGACACAGTCACAGTGTTCTGTGTCAGTGCAGCGACACATACCTGTTTGAGGCAAATTATTCACACGACACGCAGGCAGTTTGTTGCATCTTAGACACATTTACGGGCGCCTTGGTCGGAACCAAAGTTGAGTCTCAAATGTGGAGGTATCCTGCTACTACCTAGAGGCGCCGCACATGTCCATGACTGTGTCGCCACTACGACACACACCTGTCTCGACTTACCTACACAATAAAAAATTGCAGAACTGGAATTTACTTCTTCAAGTCATGAGAGTACTCAAGCGAGCTCACCGTGCTCAATACCTCATCTCCCTTCACCACTCAGCTCTCTCGCACTGCTGTTGTGAACCACTGAGAACTTCACCGATCTCAGGCCCAGTATTTCGCTATCGCCCCAAACCCGGCTGCTGCATGCCCCCCTTCACTTCATACTCTCGGCGCTGTACAGGCTCGGAAGGGGGGAGCACTAAGTCAGCCTGTCTGTGCATGTTCTTGTTCCTCCCTCCCCCCACCTACCGTCTCAGATTGCACCAAAATAACTCCTACTCCTACTCTGCGTTGTCCCCCTCCTCCTCCTCATAGTTTTCTTGGCTGTCCTCCCCGTCTTCGCCCTCTCCCTCCTCCTCCCGGCCGTCGGCCTCTTCTTCGTCCTCGTCGACAACACCCATGGTATTTGCGTCGCCTTTACCACCGCCTTCAGTCACACCTTCAGCTGCTCCGTTACTCCCAGCCGGTGCTCCGCTCCCCACTGCCGCCGCTCTAATCTGACCTCCCGCCGCCTCGCTACCACCCCGCGCCATTGATGCTGCTTGACTGCCAGAAGCGCTTGCAAGGCTATGGGTGAACCTTCCCGAAGGGAGTTGGGGGGTTGTGAGATTCGACACAGCGGGGTGCGCATCCGTTGCCCCAGCACTTCCTGCAGTGGGCTGCGCCTCATACCTCTTGCGCTTGCGGTTATTTTTGGCGTACATCTTCCAGATGGGGAGACCGACGGATGAAATAGCGCTTGGGCATTCTTTCTTTACAGCCTCCAGCTTGTCCGGATGTATATTTTCGTGCAGCGGGTACAATTGTAAATGGGCGAATGGGCGAACATATCCTCCAGGATACGGTGAAATACATCTGCTACTCTGTCGAGTGTGGCCCAAGTCTTGGACCTAAACTCCCTATCCTCCACCAACATGTCCTCGTCAACAACCGCCCTTCCTAACGCCTCTACCCTGCACCAGTATTTCCTAGAAAATGAAGCATGACCTTGAAACTGTCAGTAAAGCCTTCCGTCCTCTACGTATCCAGCATAGGTGGTGTTCCACAAAGTCTTCTTGCTCTTTCCCTTCAACTTGCCGTGAAAAATAGCGATATCCTCAGCTTCTTGGTTCTGCAAAAGTAACTCCCCCGCTTGTTGCGACAAAGAATCCAACGCTGAATCCTCTGAAATAATCGGGTAGAGACGACCACACATGAGTACTAGGGTGTGGAAGAGTCCTTTGCTTGTCGAAGCTTCTATGAACCTGGCCTCCTCCCTGAACTCCTTCCATGTTTTCCCCTTCTAACTTAACCACCCTACTCATGGATAGCTGTGGCTTGTTTCTGCACATTCTACATTGGAGAAACCCATTCTGTCGGCAGTACTATCTCCACCAATGCTTCGCAGAACCACAACACCTCCCCAACTACAGAAGTGTGGCGTGATCTATAGCAGTTCTCGGAGTTTTCGTGGCAGTGCCGGATCCTACTGTCACTTCGCCGTCAGAGAAGAACACCGGATCAGACTTCAGCAACTCTTTCGCCAAAATTTCGAGAAAATCCACCACGAAGTGCTTCCCAGCCCTTCCAGTAAATTCCAGACAACCAGATTACGCCCATGGTTCAATGGCCTTCACAAACATCAAACACACCATACTGCATATTACATGAAAAATAGGAATGTAAAAAACATCGCAGAGGCTACTAAAATGGAGCACCGACCTAGCAATTCGACCCACACGATAAGAAAACTTGGCTCGTTGATTCTACAATACACGCCCTATTGTTTTCCGTTGCTCCGCTGCGCTGATGAAGGGCCTCTCGAACATCTCTCAGAGCAGAGCGCAGCATTTTCCCTTGTATCCCCCGGGCTGATCCCTGCTGATCCGAGGCTGAACGCCTGTTCTGGTCAGTTAGGCCCATTCAGAGTCTGTACTCACTCACAGGTCTCTTCCCCACCCCCCGAAAATCGTTATCTTCATCGGCATATCCCCTTCTGCAGACCCTCGTCGTGCCTACCGCTCATACGACCTCGCGCAGAAGGCCCTCTTCGTTGCGGCAGCTGCAGCCGGCCTCGCTATGCCGTTCCATGTTCTCCTTCCCCATTTAGGGCAGTGAGCCTACGTCTACATCCCCGAACAGACCTTTCCGCGGTTATACCGCATTCTAACGCAATTGCGCTTTTCATTTAAATACCTACGGGTAGTGACATCCTCCCCGGCCGCTTCACTGCACTGGATTCCTCTCCATTATGCGCGCGGTGCCACTGCCTACCTTGCCCGAGAAACCTGGGCCATCACCTGCAGCTCTGTAAGCACAACGGTCCCACTTGAGACGCACTGATTCTCCGCGACGCCCCCGTTGCATCCCGCCAGACCCTCGAGCCCGCCCTTAACGCAAGACGTAATGCAACCCCAGCAATCCTCACGGCCCCCGACCCAAGCCCCGAGACCCCACCGCTACCACACTGACCTCCCCCCAGACCACCCCCCAATACCAAAAACCATCTAGTCATTCCACCGCACCCCAGCCTACCCCCGCGGTTGCCACCCCGGCCGCTCATTCCCCGTCCTTCCTCCCGCGTCCAAGCGAATCAAACCCCTATCCGCCAACCTTCCACCTCATCGCCCTCCATTAGACCCTACGGCACCCCATTCGAGGACAAGGATATCACCATCAGTTCGCCAGATGGCTCGCTGTCGGCAACCAAGCGTCGCTGCCCGGCGGAGCCCCAACTCGCCGCGCTGGAAGAAGACCAAGGGGTCGACACCCTCATGGTGCCACCCCGTTATATATATATATGTATACATCGAATACATCGAGTACACCATGTACGTGGTCTTATATCAACGAACTTTTTTTGGACACAGTGGCTTGTAGACGAGAAATATTGAATTAGATGTGCCGGATAGGCTGCCCATTTGCTTTTATGATTTAGATAAGAAGCCCTATCAATTTCAGATCCTTCAAAATGGTGAAGGATTCCTTATGATCTGGGCCACAATAATTCCATCTGAATTACCTTTGTTACGGCATTGGAAAAGTGTCGCGCGCTCAGCTGTGACACTTTAATGCACTCAAAGCTGAGCTCAGGGTTTTACCCTGTATATCTCACCTCTCACAGTATATCTGCCGCCCTCTCCGTCCTTACCCCCCTGAAAAGAAGTAAGAAAAGAAGAAAGAGGGAGAAGTACACCACCGTCGACGAGAGTACGTTGGTAACGCCGCAGATCGCCGCCCGGCGCACTCCCTCAGTAAAGAATAACATTTTACTATCAACATCCACTTATACCTGTTCCCCTTGTTGCCTACGGTTGCGAATTTACGTTGCGGCAACATTGCCGTGTTCAAGCACAGTCTTACGACAATATTTACTGTAAGATGCTCTTTTGCTTTTTTTTATTTCAAGTCTCTTCGGTTTTGCTAGTTTTTTGGCTTTCAACAATGGCATGTTGAATTTGTACGTCTTCTAGTTTTTAAATTGTCTTATTTCGGCTGGTTTGCCGCATCGGGAGAGTCGTAACATTTTTCTCTCATTTTTTGTGCTGTATCCATCACTGTACTAGATCCGCTGAGAGATGTATAGTAGGAATGGTCGCTGTGGACATCTAGGGTCTCCGAACAATCGACACTCAAGTAGGAGGATAGAAGTCTAGTCCGTGATGCCTTACTAAGCTGTTTTAACTATACAGAGTAGTAGTAGGTGCTAATTGAAGTTCTCAAAACTGCCGTAGGTGGAAAATAATTTACATTCCGAATTCGTACATGTGATTTGGAGGCTTTTGCCGTAAAGGTGGAATTTTCGCGATTACATTTTAGTGTTACTGTTTCTATATATTTTACCCGCATGTCATTGAGTACCATTTAGCACTGAAATTGAATTACAGAATTGTAAAATTTGAGGCTTTTCCCAATACTACTGAGGTGAAGGGCATAAATAAAAGAAAACGAAACTTCAGAGATTGACATAATCCAGATCTTCGGGATTGATGCAAGCATAGGTCGGCTGAGCTCTCTGATTTCTATAACATTAAGGAATCTTCTCGTGGGGAAACCGTATTCCTCCCTCAAAGAGGTGTAATCACAGTTGAAACAATAATTAATTTAAGGCGTGGTCTGACGTGCGCATCTGTCAAATAATCGCGATCGACAGAAGTACTACCCTGATGATGATTTTTAAGTCCTATGGTCACCCTGTTAGATAAAAAAGAAGGCTTTGTTTTACAGCCGTAAAGATTGAGCATTCCAGAAAAGTAAAATTTAATCTCTTTTAGACACCCTCTCGGACGAATTGACTGCTGAAACGTATCGTTAGTTGCTTACTTGGCGTAAGAATACAACGTAAACACTGTTTCTATGGAGCTTCGACATGGTGTACTTACAGCCAATGCTGGTTACAACAGATTCTTACATGGGATATGATTGCAAATTTACAAATTGTTTAACGAAGTTCTCAAGCGCTGGCCGCTTCACCCTAATACTTTTGCGAGAAATTATCATGCTCTGTCATGGCTGCCTACAACCAAAAAATATCCCTTATTGTTAATATAGAATTAAATCCATTACCAACAGTAAATTTGAAAGACGAATTTTCAGATAACGAATTCCAAACATGCATGAGTTGCAAGGCATCAAAGTTGGTCATCTTTCTAAGGGCCCCGGATCTACTCTCCTCATCAAATCAACCGACATGTGGTAAGTCAATTATAGTCCCCATATCTGAGAGTAAATCATCATTTTGTGCGTAGTTTTGCAAGTCTGCCTCTCGGTCTGCTGCGATCTCGGCAAAAAGGAGAAGAAAAGGCACATATAACAGTTTTCAACTGTTCCGGGTCATCTTGGAACTCAAATTCAGAGTCAGAGTGCGAAAAACCAAATCTGCTTTACTGCAGATTTGGTTTTTCGCAGTGCTACTTGATGTCCACAGCTCTGAATAACAGATTAAAAGGTGTGGAATTGTAAATATTGGTGTTTTGTGGTCTTTGGCGTAGTAATATGCTTATTAATCAATTGAAAGATCTATTCATTTGATATAATGCAAGATGTACCAAAATGGCACCACTAATTTTATAAATTTGAAAATTTGTACAATCTGACCTGAAAATTTTCGTCTGGAAACATGTTAACTAGAAACATATTTGTACATTAATATTTTTTTCATATGTACTGATTTATATTTTTATTGAAGCGAGACTCTGTATCACCATTTTTTCATCTACTGTAACATTTGGGCGTATGACAAGCATTTTACTGGTAGCCTTACTATGATGAATGTTAGTGGGGCCTATCGTTGTGTAAAGCACGTTACTTCTCGTATTACGGTAGATGTCGCGAATGGCTACCAAAAGCAACCTTCCAATAGTTATCCTCTTGCGGTTTAAGTGTACCTCACAAACTTGCTTCCTATCCCCCTCCCCTGCCGAAAAGCATAGAGAAGTATTATCGAAGTCGACATCCCTGTTCGCTGTCCAGCCAAGGTGTTCAGCCCGTACCTGTCGTGTTTACTGCTATGTTTCCACGCTACTGTACTCTTTTGCTTTTGGAGTGTAGTTTTCAGTATCATAGAGGATAGGGAATGGGGGTTCAGGATAGGGAGAGGGAAAATAAAAAACTTTACTTTACTAAGAAGGGCCAGGGCAGAACACTTCGACAAGACAGTAGATTGGTGGCGTCGCTGCTGTCGTACCTTCTCAGTAGTATTGGTGATTTTCTCTGTGAGACTGAGAAGTGACTCACTGCGGACGCTATATACAGTACTGCGCTAGCGCTCCTGTAAAATAAGTTACAGTGGCGCCAGCAACATTACACTGTACGCCGACAGACCCTTCTCAAAGAGAATTCTATTCCAACCTATCTGTGTTCTTACCTCTACAGCTACCGAAACATACTTTACCCCTGATTATAGTGTTAAAATAACAAGGATACACAAATTTTACTTCTGTATTGTTTGCAGTTATGTAGTGTAGCTATTTTGTCCTTAATACTATTTCTATCCTACGCAGTCTATATTTTCTCTATCCTATTGTACTTTTAGCGTGCCTGTTATGATCGTTGTAGTGAAACGGTCACTGGGACCGTCCGCAGGACTATCCGCTACGGAGTTTAGTTAGTAGATGTGTTGGGGATAGTCGACGGTATCTACTGCCTAAAAAAGGCCTCGACACCTCGGGCACTGAAGTAAAAACAGTACCAATAATTTTATTCTCAACCTACTCAGCTTGTCTACACTAACAAAAAAAGTCTACGATTATCTTAGGACTCGCCGCTAACGCCGCCTGTCTGCTGTTTCTACTCTAATCCTTGAATTTTCGCGACATTTACCGTACGAGGGTACAGTGGCTCGCATCTCGAAGCAGTAAAAAACGCAGTGCACTACAGTAATGTATTGTCCACTACCGCACTAAATTAGAAACATTGGGGTATTCTTGAGAAAACAAATTTTATTTTGAGTATACCTGAATCGTTATTTTTGTCTACTCAAAACGGTGATTTGTCGTAGGTTCGTTCATGTGCGAGGTCAAAAAAGAGTGCGCACAAATTTAGATGTTTCCCATTCTCGCAATCCTTTTGACGGGAAGAGCCTCTGTAAATTTGGCCATCATATTCTTAACAGATACCTAATGGAATCTGAAGCCCTTGTAACTCCTCAAATCTCATCTTCGTCTATTTCCGTTCGAGAGATGGAGAACTCACTTCCCTCCCATCAATCCACTGGATCGGCACCTCCCCCATCAACCCCAAACGACCACATCGCCGATCTATCCCGTTCTTTAAGATAATCTCTCCGCAAAGCCCAGGCCGCAACTTCGCCCAGAGCCACTATCGCACTGACGAAGTCGCCTATTAAGTCAAGAGTCTCTCGCGTTGCGCCCAGTACAATCGTCAAAAACGAGTAGGGAAGAAGCCTTTCCGTGCAAACGTACGTCACAAAACGGCGGCTGCGGAAGCGGATGTACACAGACTGTAACGGATAGTTTTTTGGATTTACTTGAGGCTTATCTGCCTGTTTTCCGTTGCAAGTGGGCTGATGTTCAGCGGAAATATATGTTACGATACCAGAAAAATGGCAGGTATATTGACTTATTGAAACGCAAATTCGCATCGTCGGCAAAAAAATGCGAAAGGGGATCCCATGATTCCGCTTGACGTTTTTTTCAGCGAAAGGCATTGACCAGTGCATGACCTAGCGCACAGATATTGAAGATTGCGATGAAGCTGGATCATATGTTGATGAAACCGTGCCAACGGATCATAAAAATTATATCGAAAATAATTGCGCAGAGATCGTGGGGAATCCTTGATACAGATGCTAGACATTCCAACATAGATCCCGTCGCGAGGTGCACTACTGTTGCAGTGGATGAAGAACAGGAAAAGCGTCCGAAAAAAACTCCTAGTGTCCCACTTACGCTCGTTCACAAGGGCCAGAAACAAGAAAAACTTGATAACACTTCTCCGGATGTGGTTATTTCCTTTTTGAAAGTGACAATGATTCAGGAGCAGAAGCAAATGGAACCGGATGCAGAGAAGGTTCGCTTGGAGCGTCAAGGGAAGACATTGCGCCATGAGGAAGACCGGCCGCGTCGAGAGGAATAAAGAAAGCTCCATCCTCAGTTCATTTTAATCATGATGCTAATGATAGCTAAGCAATTCAACGGTTCTCCTTAAGGTTTACTACAACTCAAGCATGGTAAAAGTTTACACAATCGGTGCAATAAATCCATTTGCTTCTTGCTTTAGATGTGACATGAAAGACGATAGAATTTGATCGATATGTTCAAGTCTAGAACGAAGATTGAACAAAAGTACAGGTGTTAGAATAAACAGCTTTCCTCATAAACAAGCCTATCCCTCACAACAGGGAAAGAACTTTGAAATGACCTCATTACCCACTCTGGCGCTTGTCGAGCAAAGGTAGGCTGCTTCATTGGAGAACCTCAATAGCGTTGCTCGAGTTTGTGACATGATCCTGGGATGACTTAATAAGGAACCGATATTTCCCTTTAGAGAGTGCAGAATCTACGACGCATTTCGCACCTGTCTCTTGTAAGTTCATGTCTAGTTTGCTGTATACGATGCCCCATTCTGCTATCGTCAAGGCGTGCATAGAGCCTGGTGCATTGACGGTGCATGCAGTTATAATCTCACTTTGGGCAAACACTAAAACGGTGCTAACGAAATGGCCGTATTGTCAACCAGTATAGAATACGTTCTGGATTACAGCGTCACAAGGCTGCTCCAGATATATTTTCACTCCATATGCAACAGCAAAAACTTCTTCAAGTAGAGAGTAACAGGTCGACCGGTAAATTGAGACAAAAAATTAAATCGAAGACATGATTTTTCGATGTAATTAGGCCACTTTCGGGCCATTCCCAACCCACTGCCGGGAGAACCGAAACTTCTAAGTCATTCTATTCATGAACTGAACATCGGATCACCGCGAAAACAGATGGAAAGGAATATGGAAGATAGGAGGATCTAGTTGATGTTGTAAAAATGGAATAAAAGGAGTTTTACCCTAAGAAATGGACACTCAACATCGGAAATATTGCCTGAAACAGGTGTGATTCATATCTCAATGGTCTCTCCACACACGACCGGATTCAGCTGGCAATATTTCATCGTATCAAACAAGGAAGTTCCTTCCGCAGACTCGCAGAACAGTACTCACTCGATAGGTGCAAACTCCACCGCGTGTTTATTCAGTGGGCGGCAGCTGGAAGTAGCGAGTCTGAATATGCTCGTGACGTCAATCTGATTTTCAGGGAACCAGGGAGGTCCACGGTGCTGGAGGAGAATGAAGAAATACTTATATGCGAGACAGCCAAGTTCTATGTCAACAAGTGTTTGCCATTGACGAGACAAGATCTCATTGAACTCGTCTGTTACGTTGTGTAAGACTTTCCACCTGAGTGAAGGGCACAAGCCAAATTTCACGATGGAAGACCTTCTCAGCACTGGGTATCTTCATTCATCTCACGACATCATACACTGCAGGTCAAAGCTATGAGAACTATTGAGGACAAACGAACAAAAGCTATTACAAGCTCCCTAGTTGGCGAGCATTTTGCTCGCGTCAAGGCTGCAATGCTTCGCTTTGGGACCAAAGATAACAGATAAATCTTCAATCTAGATGAAACAGGGGTCTAGTTTCGAGGGATGGCTGGCAGGAGTTCTCGGAAAGCAATCAGACTCCGCGACAGAAATCTGGTTTATTCCCTTGTCAATACGAAAGGTAACCTCGACAGGGTTACAATGATGTTTACCTGTAGCGCAGCTGGTAAGGCGTATAAAACAATCTCTGTCTTCCTGGGAAACAGCCTCATTTTTGGCGAGTAAGAGGAAATATTCAGAACGTGATGGATTTCCCCCTGACTACTATTTCTACCAACGCGACCCAGCAGGTGTTGACTTTACTATTTTTCTGAATTGGGCAAGAAAATTCATCGAATATACTTCTGAATTGAGAGCCGGAGGGTAGTATCTTTTGCTCTTCATGGATGGGTATGCCTGTCATGTACAATTTGAAGTTCTTAATCTCTTACGAAGTCACAAAATTATTGCTATCAGATTTACAGCCCATACCTCGCACGTTTTGCAGCGAATCGCGTATTGTTCGCCGACTTGCAAGTAAATCCCAGTTTATGCCCTGCAATCAGCCCCGAGGGCATTCCTCGTGCACTGCATTTGTGGAATTGTGATAAATGGGAAATCTGATTGAATGACCTGGTCCCAATATTTTAATTAAATGCGTTTTTTTGGTAAATTTTTTGATTGTAGGAGTATGAGACCCTTATAATGGACTCTGTGTGGTATGATAGGTTGTCTCAAATTAAACTTTTGGCACAAAACTGTGGCATCTTAAAGGGTTTGATAGAAGCATATTGAAAGGGCCTATTCAGGCTCTGTTGCAGTCCGCTATGCAGCCCAATAGACAATAGATAAATGCTTCCATTGCACTTTGTTCCAGCGAAAATTGACTATTTCTTCCTATTTTTCCATTTAAAGTTTGGTATTTGAGTCCGTTTTGTCTCAAGTTACCGGCCGAACTTTTACTTCGTGCGAATTGCTGATCGATAATGATGGATTTACTGAAAGGAAGGCATCCTAACGGCCGTGACGACATATGTTGACAGGATACATAGCAACAGGATACTACCAAATCTAATAAAAAGCTGACAGAATAGCATGCAAAGAAACATCTCAGACACTCTGGTACCAGTCCAAATCAGTGCAAGGAACTGAGATGCTGACATACTGCGATGTCTTCTTCTTCGCGTTTGGTGGACTGGTAGAAGCCGCATGGATCCATTCTCTCGGTGTAGAAAATATATTTGGTAGAGTTCTGTGAATGGCATGAGCGTGTGGTAAAATGCCTTCTAGTCAAAGCCTACAAGTGTGATGAGCGACTGATCGCAGACGGAGGAGAACAAATAGCTAAAAGATGACATATATGAGAGGCAGATGGAGACAAGTCGATGTCTACATTTCGCTCCGATACGACTGAACGAAAAAATCGTGCTGCTTCTCTCGTATTACAGGGATTACGCTAGAAAAATTCTCCAATGAAACTTTAATGATAATGTAATTAGAATCTGTAAGCAAAAAATTTCCTTTAGTGAAATGAATTGCAGAAATAGGATTACGCATGCACAGTTATGTTTGACACGTGAGTATTAAATACCCCCTTCCAACATGACGGTTGCTCATGGCGAAAAAAGCGGTGGTAGGGATATGGATAAGGTCAAGGATCGAGGAAAATTTACTTCATTGAGTATCTATCGTGTACACTGCAGGTCTGACTATACGGCTAAGAACAAACGGGATGTTCCACGCCAGGCACGTGCAGTGGAGCTCGCGATAGAATCGCCATTGCAACAGGAGACTACAGTGTGCAATTTATGCGCTGATAAAGACGTCTGCGGATCACTCCTGTGGTTGTGTTAAACTTGGATAGAGGCGGTAGTTGGAGGAAGGAGGATTAGGAGCAAGCAAATTTCCCCCTCCGTCTTGGGGGCCACGGGTTCTCCAAGATTGGCCCCGCACTGTACGCGGCTGTCGCCGCCAGCATTCTGGGCGCTGCTCCCACCCGCTTACGTACAGCCGTCTACGCTACGCCCCGTTCCGTCGCCGTACTTGGGATACAGGCAAGTGGTGATCGATACTTCCTGGTCAACCAGACACGCCGGCCCTTGCCCAATTTCGTCCGCCGGATCCAAGAGGATCCGTTTGCCACCGACATAGGCGTCTTTGACCTCGCCTCCCTTGCCGCCATGCCCGCCAACCTTCAATCTCATCTAAATCGGGCGCAGCAAGAGGCCGAGGCAAAGAAGTATTGGGAGCACGACCTATGGAAGAGGGTGCCTCATCCTAGCTGCCACTACGAGACGTCCACACGTCACCTGATTCGAGGCTTGCCCTTCCGTTACACCGGTGCTGCGGCGTTCCCATATGCCCATCCCACTACTACGACGAAGGTGTCATCAGAGCACTGGACCATCATGCTCCGCAGGCACCCTGGTCTTCCAGTCTACACGGACTCGGTGCCATTAAAATGCCACCACTGCCAGCAGGACATGGATGTCCACGGTAACCATGCCGCCCCACCGTTGCATCTCAGAATTTGGACGCATTCAGCGCCACAACTCCGTTCGCAATGTGTTCACGTGGCACGTCTTCCGCGCCGCCTACCTTGACTACGAGGTTGAAGTTGAAAATCTCCTCCCCGGTATGGACTACAGGCCCGCTGACATTCTCCTCGTGCAACCCACCTGTGACACTGAAGCTGGCTTACCACACCGACCCATCGCATGCGACGTCGCAGTTACGTCACCGTTCAAGCAGACCTCAATCACCAAAGGGACGCAAATCGCCCATTGGGCTGCCGCCCCCACTCACCAACGTAAGGTCCAGGACCTACAGCACAAGCTGTCAAGGCGCCTGACCCCCCTCCTTGCCCTCCCGCGACCCAGGTTTTCGATCAGCCTCTGGTTGTCGACTTCCTCGGTGCCCCTTCTCCGGGGACCGCATTATTCATCGAAGAGTTTGTACCACGTGTAGCCAGAAAATGCCACACCTCGGTCGTTACGATTCGCACACGCATCTACCAGAGTATTAGTTGCACTTTGTGGTCGTCGGTGGCTATGGCCATCATATCGCGGGCCCCGCTGCACGTGACCGATGTGGTCCAGCCAGTTAGCTCTTAACTGAACAGTCGGTCAGTCGGTGCACTGTACAGTACACTCAAGATAATTAATAGGTCTCTTCCGGAAATATCCATCATTTGAGGTATGGTGCATGAAAACGGCAAATCCCCCAAAACGAATTGGAAAACTGCATGGCTGTAGAAAACAAATGAAGATTGATAAAATGCATACGTTACTAGTAGATGACTAGGATAAAGTAAAAGAATACTGAGAAACACAACAAATATACGACATTTATTGAAACTCAAGGTGATTGAGTTACTTCCCAATCTGGCGCACCCTGTGGACGGAACTGCAAGTCACCGCGGCGGCGGCATTTTTCTCTGTACATCGATTGCACACGCTTGCGCTTCTGTACTCGCTCTTGCCCAATGTTGTACCACCTGTTCTCGATTTTGTTGTACATGCGTCGTCGCTGCGCAACGGATTACAGCGCACATGAAAGTTGGTGAGAGCCGAAAAAAGCCGAAATATTACATCGTAATTAGCTCCAGACCACTCGTACTTACAATCAATTACGTTCCAGAGTGAGCACAGGCGACCGAAGTAGTTTTCGACCGGAACGCGATCACTGGAAATTAGCCGGTTTTCTGTCACCTGGGCGGGCATTAGCACCCAGTTTCTAGGCCTTTTCGTAGCGTGGATTCCGCTGCAAAACTCTTGCAGTCCCTGATATCCCTTGTCAACAAGTACAGCCCAGTGCTTAGGGTACTTTTGCGCGAGCGGTCCATCATAGTGCCAGTCCCTCTCATCCCCCAACTCTCGTAGCATCTTCTTAGGAAACCAGTTCATCTCTTGAATCATAATTAAGCCATTCTTACTCCCCGGTTCATGTGAACTGCAGCATATTACCAGCCCATTGGGCAGTACGGAAACCTCCACCTTGTAGCCACACTGCCCATGCTTCTTTCTAAAGTAGAATTTCCCTTCTCCTAAACTCCCAGATGGGCGATAAGCAGGCTGAAACGTCACATCTGTGGCATAGCGGGCCATGGGATAGTTCCGAAATCGAGTACCCTTTTCCTTCAACGTTGTCATCTTGTCCTTGTTCGCATGATATTCGACGTATTTCTCGTAAAAAAAATCTGCAATTTTGTGAATGTAGTTGATAATCAAACGTTCAAACGTAAAGGTCTTGAAATTTAACATTTTAGCCAAGAAGTCCCATTGCCCGCCGTGCTTGAGCACCGCGGGCGTCATGAAAAGCATTTCTTTGGAAATGTGTGGGCTTTTCCTACCACTTCCCATGCATAACTTTTTCACAATACAGTCCTCATACCGGTCCCAGATGGCTTCGAATTGAACGGGATCGAAGTTGGTCATTTCGGCAATTCCCTTCGAAGAACCCTGGTTGTGGAATGCATCGAATATTGGCGACATTGCGTCGCATTTTTGGTTTGTATCGTCTTTCATGGGGCGAGAATTTTCGTCCTCCAATATGTTTTTCCTTTCAATAGCGGTATCGGCGAGAAAATTCGGCGCTTGTGCGGCTAGGTTCTTCAAGAAGGCCATAGTCAATGGTTTTTGTTCTTTTGAGAGTTTTTTGAGGATATTTTCCGGAATTAAGGGGCAGAGGAGAAGCTAGTTGGAAGCGCAAAGTCTGTGGTGCAATGCAGCGCGATGTTTTTTGCTTTATTTCCGAAATGATGACCTGATATACGAAAAGGCCCGCGTTTTTCGTAAATCACCTGCTGTCACCGATCTTGCAAGTTGATTTCGTTGGTTGCTTTGCTTTTTGGCGGGCTCTTGCAGTAACTATGAAATCCCTAAATATTTTAAATTTTCGCTGCAAATGCGGTGTTGTGAGATGTATTACTAAATACGTGCCGTTTTTTTGTATTTTAATTGTTGTACAGTATGATCATGAATCCTGTATTAACGGGAGAGGTCTAACGAATAAAGATTTCTCTCGATGAAGTAAAGTTGCAATGTAGCTCACGCCACATTGCAGAATTCTGAAACAATTTTTTTTCTACTGTAATTCATTTAGAATTTCTTTGCAGTTTCTTGCAGTTTTTTCGTTGCGTAATCTCTCTATTATGACCACTGGCGCTCAAACTCGTACAGATGAGTATGACCGCCGACGCTTATTTTAATAAAACCAATTTCGGTGGCCGAACACAAAAGAGCCTATCAATATAATACCTAGGACCAATTTTAGTGACCGCACGCAAAACTTTTGCGTATCAATTTAATACCAAAATCATAAAATACTGTAGGTCCTGCCACAATTTGTGTTTTCAGGAATGACCCAATTTTCATTTTAAAATTACGAAACAATTTATTGCACTGTACTGTATAATACTGTACAGTACTACTGTACATTGTACGGTTCAAACTAGATTGTCCTGGGTTGAGCTCAGTGATGCGTTCCGCGTTGACCTTCCGACTTCCAATGTACATCTTGTACAGTATTGTCGCTCTGGGACAGACGGTAAGATTCGCGTGCTCTTCCGCTGTTTCACGTACGGATTTTGTAGCGTCGTGGTCTGAGAAATGCATAATCCGGCATACCTCCCGCATCCAGGCCACTCCCTGTTTCAGCTAAGAACCCGGAGGAGCTTAACAGCGTGCAAGCAAACCTCTCCCGGAGAGCCTAGGACGTCCGCTCCTCAGAAAACATCTCCTCATGCAGTAGTCATCGGAGCCGGAATAGCAGGCCTTACCGCTTCTCTCAATCTCTCCAAATCATGCGCAGTGACCCTGTTGGAAGCATCCGATGCTGTCGGCGGCCGTGTGCGTACAGATCGCTACAAGGGATACACCTTGGACCGCGGATTCCAGGTATTCCTCGAAGGTTATCCGTCGGCGAAAGAGAACCTTGATTATGAGGCCCTCGACCTGCGGCCCTTCTGGCCTGGGGCAATGGTTCGATTTTCTGGGTCGTTCCATACCATTGCAGACCCTTTTCGCTCACCTTTTCTTGCTTTGCAGGGACTGTTTGCTCCTGTCGGCAGTTTCCTGGATAAACTCCGCGTTGCCCTACTGAGAGGGGAACTAGTGAAAAAACCGGTAAACGCTGTTTTGAATAGTGGCAGTGAATCCTTGTCTCTAGATGTCTATTTGCAGAAGAAAGGTTTCTCTAGAGATTTCATATCTGCTTTCTTCCGTCCGTTCTATCAGGGTATTTTTCTGGCACCCTTGAAAAACCAATCCTCCAAGATGTTTGAATTTGTCTTTCGCACCTTTGCTGTGGCGCCAGCTTCTCTGCCGAGTGCTGGGATTGGGGCTGTCACGGAGCAGTTACGGACATCATTACCACCAAACGTACAAGTGAGATTGAATGCCACTGTCACCGAGTTGGGACAGGGCTTCGTGAAACTCGGGGACGAGGAACTGAAGTGTGATGCTCTCGTTGTTGCCACTGAGGGTCCGGAGGCTATGCGGCTTTTGGGCAATCGAATTGATGCAGGGAGCTCTCGGGGCTCTATTTGCTTGTACTTTTCGAAAGAAGGGTCTTCACCAGTGGGACGCCCTATACTACTTTTAAGTGGAGACGAGGGAGATGGGCCAGTGAACAATATGTTCGTGGTTTCGGACGTCGTGCCAACCGCCGCCCCGAATAACTGTGTGTTGATTTCGACCACTATTGTTGGGGATGATGTGGGAAGAAGTGATGACATTTTGGAACGTCAGGTGAGAGAACAGATGGGCAGATGGTTTGGAACGGATGAGGTGCGGAAATGGGAGTTGTTGAAGGTTTATAGGATACCGCACTCCCAAACTGCACAGGACCCAGACTTTATTTTTGAAAAAGAAACTGCTCTGGGAGATGGTATATTTGTTTGCGGTGACCACCGCAATTCACCTACACTACATGGGGCTATCGTTTCCGGGAAGCAAGCGGCAGAAGACGCAAATTTGTACCTATCTAAAAAGAATAATTGACCGCTACAAGTCTGACGTGGTTACGGGAAAAACTAATTGAACTGCTTCTAATTGAATATCGGGGCATGAGGTTTTCCTGAAGTACTGCGTCAAGAGGGTGCAAGCAACAATCTCCTCACCATTCCCATAAATTCTTTGCCCGGAAACCTCCCAAGGGATCCATGCATTCCCGCGGAAACTTCATCGAACGAATCGCAGAGGTCACTTGGCACAAAGACGGGAGGAGCTTGTTCCTCGTCGTCAGGATTGAAGATATCTGAAAATACCATGGGTACTGGCTCGCACGTGTGGTCACCAAATGCCGTTGGAGTAGTGTGGTCCCCTGTGACTACTGCAACGACATCGAAGCGTTGCCGTGACCATAATTCTCGCATAATGTCCGCGAACATGCCATCTATCTTTTCCAACCACAATACTTTCTTTTTGCTATCCTGCTCGTGACCCTAGGGGGTGGGACGGCAACAAGCACAAGAACAGATACTCGAACAAGATTGGTTAATGTTAAGCTCACAGGCGAGGGGTTTATAAAGGTGAGGAACGTGGAATGGGGATTACATACCGCTTCATCTACAGCTTTAATATGCACGACACCTAGGTGCCATTTCCAGCCGTCATTCTTTTCCATGAGCATCTCAACGCAACTCGACGCCTTTGCTCGTAGATCTGTGTCATACCCACCTGTGGCTCCCCGAACTTTTACCACCTCCATGCCAATAGTCCTTGCTACTCCAGCGATAATTTTGGTAGGGGCTATGATAAAGGCATTCAACCCGTGCTTTTCGCAGAATCCTTGAACGCTAATGACCTTCGAGGCCCCTCGTAGTAGCAAAACATTGGTGGCTGGCTGTAAGTCCCCGACTATATTACCTTTGCTGTTCTCAAGAAACAGGCGTATGTGGTCGGACACATTGTTCAAAACGGTTGCAGTCCTTTCCGCTTCCTTCTCTAAAGGCTTTGCTCGAAGGAGCTTCTCACCATCTACAAGGGGGTCCGTGTTGGAGATGCGATCAGACAAGTCCTCTCCCCGAAATCTTACAACACATCGATGTCCTCCGGAATGCAGTACACCAACCTCTACTCCATCTACGACGGTTCCGTCCAACTCTGCTGCCAATCGCCCTGCTAGCTGGGCTACTTCTTTTCCTTTCCCTGCACACCTCGATGTGACAATTCCATGTTCGTCCATCCGTGCAAAATTGCACTTGAAGGCAATATCCCCTGGTCGAACCTCCATACCAGTTCCCATTGCCTCAAAGGCACCTCGTCCGCGATAGCACTGAATCGGATCATATCCAAGGATTGACAGGTGAGCTGTATCAGAGCCACAGGCTAAGCCCGGACGAACAGGGTCAAGTAAACCAACTCGGCCTCTCGATGCGGCCCTGTCCAAATTGGGGGTCCGTGCGTTGGAAAGCAGAGGTAAGACGTCTGATAATCCATCGATGATTATTAGAAATACTGCAGACGGTCGCGGCATAGTCCTGGCTCGGGTAGGTTACGGGAACGGTGATCACGTCGATGCCTGAAATCAATGCGCGGTCACTGAGCTGGCCTAACTGTTGAAGAGTAATGAAGAACAAACTTTATTACATTGATGGGACAGACAGCATCAATCTGTTCGGAGAACATCGCGGGAATCCTGTTGCTTGGTATTTTGTTTTATATGCTACAGGTTCTCGGGTCATGCGGTGCTAAACAGCAGCACCTGTGAATCACAGGACTTGTACTGTACTGTAGTGATTGCTGTGCAATAATGTACAGCAATCAAACTGTTGACATCAATTAGCGTTCATCTGGAAACACAACCGGGTGTAATGTAAAACTTACAGTATTGCGTCTGGTTTTCACTGTAAACTTCACGTGGTTTACCCTTTGATGTAAACTTTTCGTGCTGTGCTGTACAGTAGTACCGTTGGCGCCCTGCGTTCTCGCATCGCTTCGCACCCCTCTGCTCCAGCTAGACATACCGTACTGTACGTACAGTACTTGCAATCGCACTAAACCGGGCCCCCACGTTTTGATCGTCCTGATTTACTCGCGGACAGACCTTCGACCGACCTGCTGTCTCGGTAGGCGTTTTCCGTCGGCGGAACAATGCGGCCAAACGGTTCTCTGAACAATAAACAACAGCGACTCGAGGTAGTGTTGAGGTCCCATCTTGCCGCATCCGCCGTCGGTATTTACTGTGGCAATTGCCATTTGGAGCAGCGAACACCGCAAATCTAAATTAAATGGACAAGCTGAAATGCAAGTGATCTGCCTAAACAGTATATCTCCCGCGCTTCCACCTTGAGTAGCTTGATCTGAGCGTAGTACCCGCTGGCCTGCCACACAGCTGTAAATACCTGTCAGTGAGAGATTCTCGAACGTACCGTTGCTTCGCATCTTTGGAACGCCATCGGACAGGTTACCCGCTGACCTTAAGAACACCCACCGAAAAAATAATAGGGCCTATTCCCAAATGTGGCCCCCTGCAATATCGGCATGGTAAATTTAAAAGAGAATCGGGGGAACAGTTAGTACTACCAATAAGATCAATTATTGTACCAATTAGGAAAAGTTGTCACCACCACAGTGCAGGTGAGTACCCCTGTTTCATGGTCACCTATTTTTTTCGCACGAAAAACTAGGACCAGTGCTCTCTGAATTGTATAACTCCTAAAAGTATAAAAGAAAACAAAGGGGGTTGAAATATGCACAAATATAGAAAACCCAATCAACAATTCCAGCCATTTTCAAAACCTTTTGGCAACAGTAATGAGTAGATCGGTTGCACTCACCTACCAGCAAAAAGACCACTCTTAACAATTTTCCACGAAATGACGCCCAAAAGAAAAAACCGAATGTATCCGCAAATCTAAAAGGATTGGCCCCAACTTTATTGTACCTCAGGAAGTGCAAAAAGGAAAGAAGATGCCGTGACCCTAAGAAATATCTAACGTTCAGCTAAGGTCTTTGTTGCGGCACGCGTCGAAAGGGAATTACAGTGCTAAAGAACTTAAATCTGAATGCAGATTTAAACTTTTATATTCGCCGTTTACAGCAGCTGCTCTCCGTTTTGGAGTCCGCTTGTGTGCGGAGGGTGCGGGAAACTGCGAAATGTGTCGAACGTTCACTTTATAAGTCGGACCAGATGAGCCAAACTACAAATGGTAAGGTGCAATAAATGCAATGCTGCACGCTGAGACTACCCTGTGCAGTAACTGCTACCGTAACTCCCTCCCGAGATTGAGAAACAAATTTTAATGCATTTTATACTGTGAAGAGGGGGTCAGTAGAATTAATCATCAACGCAGTCAAACGGCCAACGGAATGGAACACAGTTCCGTGGAGCTCTAAATTATGGCGGAAGATAGCCTTAACGGAATAAAAATTCTTAAGTCGTTCGTTGACAGTTTCTTTCCTTCAACGCAGAACTGAATATAGCCGCCTTTTTGTTAAATCAACATTCCGGGGCGTATTACAGCGTGGATGGCTAGTACTTTCAATCATATATGCAGGCACTGATATGAGAGCCAATGAAATTCGATTGCGCTAGTATGCATTCCGAATATATCCTTTTATTTATCAGTTAATCCAGATTATGAAAATTCGCGCACAATGACATACGCTTTTCAAAATGGGAAAAAACCCCACCACTAAGTACGATTGGCGGTAAATGCGTAACTTCAATTGTTTCTAATCGAAGATAGCGGCTTTTACGATTTGACTTAGTATATTACTAAAAAACACTACAGTACATCGAACGTTTACACTTTTTCACAGTGAACCGCACCAATTCTGTTCCCTTGCTCGACCCAAAATGCCTCCTAGCCCCAACACAGCCAATAAAGTCACCATGGAATGTATTGTATCTGTTCCCTCTCCTGCAGAAGCACAAAACACGTTGGCAATCTTGGCCGAGGCTGCTGCAGACAGGGCTGAGTAACTCGCTCGATTTGCAACCCCCAACAACGCGATTGAGAGCAACGAATAGAATGATTATGAAATCCCTTTTTGATGCATTTTATAATCTGGGGGAGCAACTGGCGTTCGCAAAATGAATATTTTTGCCGCCGAAGAACTCAGTACTATCTGGAATATGTTTGCAGATACCATAACGACATTTTACAACAACCGTACCGGCATAAAGTGCCCGTACACTGGTAAGGATGTTTTCTTTAAGTGTTTAGCGGTCCTTAAGTTTGGAACTCATTGGGATGTTGTAGCGAAATTATTCAACATTAAGGGACCAAATTTTGAAAAGATAATTGTTAAGTTTATTGATAATCTATCTGATGCTGCTTACGATCTCCTTGTCAAAGACAATGAGGTGAATTTCAAGTTTGGGGAGCTGCTTGAGGACGGTGTGCGGTTTCAGAATTATCCCTTTGACAGATATGCTACGGACGTTACTTTTCAGCAGTGCAACCGACCAAGTGGCAATATGCAAGAGGGGAAGCCGTACTTTTCTGGAAAACACAAGTTGTATGGGTATAAAGTAGAAGTCAGTGTACTGAGGAATGGGGTCGCTGTGGATGTCACTGCGCACTACCCTGGAAGTGATGCAGACCTGGAAAATTTTCAACGAAATGTTCGGTTTCACAAGAAGGCCATCAAGGGATATGATGGTGAGGTTGCAAAAATTGCTGATATTGGACTGTTGTCCGGAGAGTACCCGAATAACTGGGGGTGCTCATTGACAAGTGATATCAAGGAGCGGCGGAGATAGTTAATTCTATCATCTCAAAGAAGAAGCCCAGGAATGGAAGGTTAACCATGGAAGAGGAGACATCGAATAAGAAAATTTCATCTGACCACATTATTGTTGAGAACTGATTCAGGAGGTTGAAGATGTTATGGAGCGTAATGGGAGGGAAATTGAGGTGAGACGAGGACCGCTACGACTCAGTGTTCAGATTATGCGCTGCACTTACGAATGTGCACGTTCAGATGCATCTGCTGTCCACAGAAGATGCCGCCCATCACCGCAGTGTGAAAAATCGCCTGTGCACAATCGGAAACGAACTCTACGAAAAGCGCAAGCAAACAAAAACGCTTTACCGTAACAAGCGACGTAGAGTGACCGTAATGCGATTTAGAGCCTCATAGTTCCCCGAAACTCAGCCTTCTACCCAGTAAAAACTCCTCGCGTTCACCAACCCTCCCCCCCTTCCAGCCATACCTTTCGGCTACATCATTTCACCAAACCCCAGCACAAACCTTTGCTACCGCTGCACAATCACTGCTCCCCTTCCCCTCCAAAGCCGCAACACTTTAGACTACTCCAGCACCCGTCCCCTACCGGAGCACAATCTTCATCCACCCACCTCCCAGCCTTAACCCCCAGCCATACCCCCCCGCCGCAGCACCTCACACCACTTCGGCACCTGTACCCTATCCCCATCCACAGTCCTCACCCCCTCTCTCTCTAAGCCTCAGCACATCGTATTATTGCAGCAACAATCTCCCCTACCCATGAACAGTCCCCACCTCTCCCCCTGCAGTTCCCCCGGCAGCCATCGCAGCCGCCACCTCTCCTCCCACAAGCGCCTCCGTAGCCACACCCATGTACAGTCCCCACCTCTCCCCCCGCAATTCCCCCGGCAGGCATGAGCAGCCGTTACCTCTCCCCCCACAAGCCTTTTTAAAAATATTGCCACATCAGGATACTTGCCACACGTAAAGGACCCATAGAACCACACGATATCTCCATTAGAAAGTGATATGCCAATCTCATAGCGGAAGCCGACAGCATTAAACTTATGTAAATACCTGTTGAGGGCAGTATTACAGCTGCCACCGTCTCACAATTTCACTGTAAGTTTAAGAGGGGTTAGAATTGTGCTACCGTATTTTAGTAGGGTGAGGCAGCCTTCCTACTCCCCGACGCGGAGGAAAAGGGGAAAATACAAACAGTAAAGCGAAAAAACGTCCTGCTTTTTATCTCCTAAGCTCTCCATAAATCAACATCCGCACTTTGGGCTGGGACCCGTCGTATTTGATTCGCGCGACAATCCGTATTTCGCGGCTCTATTCGAAGTATTGCCATGGCAAATATCTGCTGTTCTGCGGATGCACGCATGAACGCCCATTTTCGCATAGTAAAGTCAACCGATCAGTACAAGACGGAGAACAAGGTCGCTCAGCAGACCTTACAAACCGCCAGAATCACCCTGTAAATGAACGCCGTCGGAGGCGAGTCGGACAAGAACGACATTGTCATGATGATTCGCATGGGATTACTATTCTCAAGAGTCCTGTTCACCGACGAATTTCTGAAGGAACCTCCGTACTCAGTTATTATGCTTAAGAAGGTGGCTCAGTTCTACAGTTGTCTGCCGATGCCTGGAACTGTGTTATCAGTCATCGACGATGGAGCGTTCCAGATGATCCTGAGTGTCAGTGGCTTTGTAAGGCTTGCCTTTGTTCTGACTGGAACGCCAGACACGGCGCATGAATTGGCGAAGTCGGTTTTTAATCGCTATAAAACCCTATCTTTGGTAAAAACCGATCAAGGCCTAAATAGGGGACAAAGTGAAGATTGGATTTAAGAAAGACCCGAAATCAGTCAAGACTACCGTCGCAACAATCTTTACCGAGATCTACAAGCCACGGTCCAAGACCGACTCGGTGACAGAGAAACCACCTTTGGTCATGGAGATCGTCACGGAAGCCATTCCGTCTCACTTCCGGATTCTAAGGCAGTAACTGCTGTAGCGTCAATGCTTAGAGATGTCACATTCAGTGGAGACCGTGATCCTGATACGCACCAAATTCGCCAATCGTAAATGAGATCCGCGATTACGAGGCATGAGTCGCACAGCTCCGTTTGTCAAGTCACCAGAAGGCACTCTTTTCAGTAATCTTATCACCGGTTCCGCTCGTGGCTTTTTCTTCGCTAAGATCGACGTCTCGTCTATTCACTTTGACGAACAAGTCAGTTTCATGCTTACTGAGTTCGATTCTGATGCCCGCCAGTTAGAGGCACAGTCAGAACTGTAAAGTGTGACCTTTTCACGGATTCTGAAGGAGACCGACACGTCAAATATCAGTGTAGGCCTTTATCTCCTTGTGCAACGAATCAATTCGTTGTCATTTCAATGCCCTGAGTAATTTCGCTCAGATCAGCACAAAATAAGGTACCTTCGCTCTGGAGTGTTTACTAAACGGGCTATTAGCCAGATTCGTTCCTCTAACTACACGTACCACCGTTTTATTCTTCCTCTCAGGGAACAACTACAACTGTAACTCGAGAACCATCCGTCACCCCCGGAAAGACCTGCTCGTGACGACATATTTTATCAGAAGTACGGCAAGATGCCCCGGAAGTATCGCTCCCAACGTTACGACCTCCGTTACGCCCCTGACCGTAATAGGGACTATAAGCAGTGTCATAGTAGCGTCACCAAGAACCCCATCGGCCTCGACGGGAAACGCCTTCTATGTCACGTCTGTGATTCGGACGAGCACTTCTCACGCTTCCATAGGACCAAGGACATGAAGCAATACGTCCGCGAGGAACTCGGAAAAGGCATTTCCGCTGTTCGCCTGCTCCATGAGTTATCACACACTATCGGCCAGCTTCACGATGTAACCGTCGTCTCGGATGAGAGCCGAAACCAAGAGTCCGATTCTGATTCGGATGTCGAAGAGGATACGACGTCTGCCCATCACGCCATCGATGCTTCTGATCAATCTAAGATCATTGCTCACACTTTTGCGACTTCAGCGGATGCACTTGACGCGTTTGAAGAAATTGAGAAATCAATTGCAGTCAATCACCTCCGTGCATCCATGGGGCCTCCCGATCCTGATAAGAAGGTGTCCTTGGTACACTGGGACGAACATCTCCTCCATGATTTTCGTTAGGGCGTCTCTCCGAAACTTCAAAGAGACGAGGGAGTACAGTTTGGACTACTACACATCGAAAGTCAACCCCCCGACGTAAGAGCCGCAACTGTAAATACAAGGCGAAGTATGACATCGTCGAGGTTAACTTCTCGCTCCGTAAGATTTCACGAAAACGTCTCCGATCAAGGCCATGTTTCTGCGTCGACACAGGTGCCCCGACATCGATTGTGGGACTAAGATACCTACGTTGCATATTCGCAGACAAAGGGTATCACTTACCGCGCCTGAGGAGGAGTTTTAGAAAATTCAAGCTCGGCGATGATGTCTTGGACTCCCTTGGACAAATTGATTTACCGCTTCAGACTCCAGCAGTCATTACTACAATCTTCATTCAGGTGGATTTGTTCGCAGCTAACGTTCCTGCGCTTCTTGGTCCGAGTGACATGTTTGCAAACTCTCTGACACCTGACAATGTCACCCGGCGACTTGTAAAGCGTGTTTTCGTTGAAAGTGACGTTTAAAACGCCTCTGTATATGCAGTAGACGACTGGAAGGTTCCACTTCATATCTTCGAGGGTCACATTTACGTGAATATAAGCTTCCTGACACTCACGTATTTCACGAGAATCCAGCTACAAATTCTCGCATCCATCCGCGACGGAACTGTACGCCTTGTTGAAGCGAGCACGACCACAGGACCTCACCCCAGACACATATAAGACGTTAAAAGAGATATCTGCGACATGCGACCCATGTCAAAGAATTCAGAAAGGGCCAGGTCAGTTTCGTGTCTCGATCAGTGGCAAGGACACTCGGTTCAATGAAACACTGATACTGGACTTCATGTACATTGATGGAAATCCAATATTGCATATTTTAGACAGTTTTACTCGCTTTAGCGCTACCTGATTCCTGCGTGATGTGTCGACGAAGACAGTTTGGGAAACCATCATTGATTGTTGGTCAAGTGTTATACCGGACTCCCAAATAGGATACGGGTGGATCAAGGGTCACAATTCCAAGATTCTTTCGTTACAGTCGGTCGTGCATCAGGAGTGGATGTCGCCAAATCTGGTATTTAGGGGCACAGTACACTTGTCATTGGTGAAAGATACCATCAACCTCTTCTCAATATTTTCCGCAAGATAGAAAAGGTATACCGGAATGTTAGCAACATCGTGGTGCTAGCGATGTCGGTCAAGGCACTCAAATACACAATGGGGCCAGAAGGGCTCGTTCCCTCTGCTTTCGTTTTTGGTGAATACCCGTCTACGCGGGTCTTCGGTGAGCCACCTGTGCCGAGGGCCACTTTACAAGCACGCGCCGTGATAGCTACTGAAGCAAAAACGCGCTATGGAGCAAGAGATGGCACGACTGATCCTGCAACGAGCATTACGTTATCAGATTCCCCGTGCCTTTGATGTCACCTTTGTGGTGGGAGATCGTGTGCTGGTGTGGAGGGAGACGCTGATTGCCGACCGTATTAGGGAGTAGACTGGGCATTTTACAGTCATAGCTATGGATCCCGAAAAGCGTCTTGTTTTCGTCAGTGACGATGCTTCCTCTGACCTGCCAAAGTCTTTCGGGGTCACGCAAGTCAAGCATTACTAAGGAACTCAGGACGTGTCTGAGGAGTTTTTCTTGGACCTTCAAAAATCATTATCTGCTTACAAAAGCCCTTCCGACAAACCTGATGTCTATGCTATTATTTTCACTGAAGTCCTAGACCCTAATGACCCTCGCTGTTCGTCCAAAGAAATGACCGATGCCATCAGAGCAGAGGTAAAGGGTCTTTTATAGCGTGGCACCTTCAAGGTCATCCTGCGTGAAGACATACCTTCTGACTGAAATGTCATGCCCGGACGTTTTATTTTGGCGATGAAGTCCACTAAGGATGGTGAGGTGAAGCTCAAGGCCCGTTATTTCATCGGAGGGCATCGGGACTAGCAGAGGAACGTGATGGTACATACATCACAGACCATGCAAGTGTCCTCAATCAGGTTGCTTCTGGCTTTAGCAGCGATCCACGGTTTCAACGTTTGGAATCCTGATGTAACGAATGCGTATCTACAATCCGCGGCTCCACATATGCGTGAAATCTACATCAAGGACCCTGCCCCTGAGTTTGAGCTATCACCCGATCAGTGCTTCAAACTGCTGAAACCCTTATATGTTTTATGGAATGCAGCAAATCTGTGGCGGGAAACGCTCGACCGTCATCACAGTGAGGACCTAGACATGAGACCATTGCGATCTGACCTTGCATTACACAGGCTTGTTAAAGGTGAAATTCTGCATGACCTATCTGGAACCTATGTCGAAGACATGCTACGTGCCGGTGAACAGCATGTCCGAAACATCTCTACTGCTACCTCGCGGGAGTTTAAGATGGGTGAAAGCGATTGCTCACCGTTCACGTTTACAGGATTTCACATAGCTCACTCAGATAGTGACCCCACCAAACTAGAAATGGAGCAGTACAATTATATCAGGAAATTACTCTTCCTGACGGATGACTCATCCTTCTCTCATTTTGCGTCACTACGAATGAATCTGATGTGGCTTTCGCACAACCGGCCAGATGACATGTTTGAAGTGTGGTATCTCACTCAAATCACTCCTCGTAGGTTTGGCGAAGAGCGCCGTGATATCATCAAACGTACGATTCGGACAATTCAGTACGTCAAAGATCATCTTGTCTCGATTTCATTCCCCAAACTTGATCTGGCTACGCTCCGGGTAATTGGCTATTCAGACGCGTCATATAGCTCCAAACATGATCTAACATCGCAGCTTGGCTATGTTTCGATCCTCCCAGATGGAACCGGGCGATGCATTCCGATCTTGTTTCGTTCTTATAAGGCACGGTTCGTCGTTAGATCTGCTTTGTCTGCAGAGTTCATAGAATTTGCTGATATTTTTGATGCGTCTTTTATTTTTACATTGGCGGAAGAGCCAAGCTCAATCCACCCAAAATCTCCCATCCCCCTTAAGCTCTACACAGATAACAAGGGTCTCTTCGAGGTCATTTATAAAGGAAATCGCACACCAGAAAAGCGTCTGATGCTAGACGTATTCGCCGCTCCAGGAGGATTTCCCAAAAGGGAAATTTCGGATATTGGTTTCGTGCGCACGGCGCATAATATTTCGGACGGTTTAACAAGGTCGATGAAACAAACTGCGTTACGGAATTTTTTGATCACGGGTAGACATATCACGAAAGTAGAGCAGTTGATAGTCCATTCCGAGGACCCAATTCAGGTCCCAAAATGTAACGCCGCCAATGTTCACGCCCTTATTCCCCGGCAAGGACAAAAAAATGATTCGCAGATGATGTTTGTGTCTACGCTACTTTGGTTATCGCGCCCTGGTTGAGAACCCGCCTCTTAGAAGCTCGGAGAGATTCCCGTATTGTCCAGGTGTAGCGCCTTTTCGCCTTACGGATTGTAGATTTTTCTGCGGTGCGTTATTTAGGACACGGATGCTAATCCCATTTTGCTCAAATCCGAGAGAGTTGAACTCATTTTTGGTACCGAACTGCGGTACCAGCAAACCTGGCCACTTTGACACGTGTGATCAGCAATCTGCTCACATCTGCAAAGGGATGAAATGAATCTCCTTGTACCCCGCGCCTGGGGAGGTGCAGATGGGCTTTGAGTTCGGGTCACGAGAGAACCTTCTGCGTGCGTATTTTTTATTTTTCAATTCTTGTTTTTTTATTATTTCATAGCAGTAGAATTGTTCGACGGGGGCGGGGGAGTTTTGAGGGCAGCATTACAGCTACCACCGTCTCACAATTTCACTGTAAGTTTAAGAGGGGTTAGAATTGTGCCATCGTATTTTAACAGGGTGAGGTAGCCTTCCTCCTCCCCGACGGGGAGGAAAAGGGGAAAATACAAACAGTAAAGCGACAAAAAGTCCTGCTGTTTATCTCCTACGCTCTCCATACATCAACATCCGCACTTTGGGCTGGGACCCATCGTATTTGAGTCGCGCGACAATACCAAGCAGTACTGAAAGGACACGGCTCGTTAATTGGGCAATCAGTTCCATCAACAGAACAAAAAAACCCATCCCAAGTAATGTTACGAACATATCGAGAATTCCATGATATCTACGAAGAGTTAGTAAAAGCGTTATGGACAATAGAAGATAAAAAAACTTGCTGTTGGCAAATTTGATATTAAATTCACAAAATGACAACACTATTTTTGAAACGTTCTCTCGTCACACTTCCAAAGCATGGCATTCACTGACTCTGTGCCGTAATGCTTCAAAAAATGCAAAGCCCACAGTAAACGCGAAGGTAGTGCGTTCGTTACAATATTGCCGCCCAATAACTACCAAACATGCGAAGTGACTTCCTGTGTGATCCCAAAAACCCCAAGGAACCGCCTTTTACCAGCACCGTCCTCGCCATTCACTGCAAAAAAATCACCAGCGAACTGAAAAAGCAGGCGTGCAGACGGCATTTCCAGAAATGATTCAAAACACAGCGTCCAGTGGATAGTAATCTAAATGCTATAAAAGCAAACATCGACAGCGGACAATTAGAAAAAATGTAGTGAAACTGTTTAAACCTTCCCTGTTAAAATGTAAATATACAAATCTATTGTTGAACATAATAATTTAAATATAATTTTTACTAAAATAGCCCCTACAATTATATATGATGTTTGATTAATAAAACATTGAATGAAGTGATGATGTCAACGTCATATGTCATTGATATTGTTCAGTTGCAAAAGTTCGAAGCCGGCAAATGCGTGAAAAGCGATTCGAACTTTCTAGTGCCCGCAAATTAATCTGCCTAACGTGCGGTCTGGTGATACCTTATTCTAGTTTGCGTGCCAAGTTGGGCTACAGATCGCTACATATAGCATTATTTCGTGAAGAAAATAAAAAAGGCTATTTTTAGTTAAATCAAGCATCAAATTGATCACAAAATCGCGAATTTTATATAAAATAGATGATTTCGACTTTTGGGTCGGCGAATTTGGGATCAATCAGAACAGCATACTGTAATTCTTTCTTTATCTATCGACCCAGTGCTGGCCTTTGTCATATTTTGCCATGCTCTATTTTTGGGCTTTCAACATTGGCAAGAGTTCGCGTTTTCAAAACGACTGTTGCAAACAAATTCGAGATGTCGAACTAGTTCGAACTTTTCGAACCATGATCCATGTACAATAAAACTGTAAACATGTCATTAAATGAACCGGGATTGCGAAAATAATCCAAGTTGAATATTTTGAATAAAAACGGTGCATATATTAATTTAATTGCAGTTGATTATCAAAATTGATGAAAATATGCAGAAAAATGACTGACCTACTTTATATAAAGTGTTTGAGTAATTAACTTAATTGGTCAGTAGTGGTATTCGCATACCTGTCAGATGTAGAGCTAGTCCGCTTATATATCCGTGGGTCAGTTCTAACAAGGCAGCGTTTCTGGGCAATGCAAGGTAAATACGATGCCTGAAAAACTTACCGGGAACTCGACGGCCGTTGTGTTGCTTCGTAGGAAGCTGGCTTCAGGTTAAATTTCTAAGGAGGCCAACTCCAAACAAATTTGGGCTTCAGAGCCAGCATTTCTGGAACACAAACTTGATAACTTTAGGAAAAAGTTGAACAAAGTTAAGTCTGAGTACTTTGGCAATGTCGGTATGTTGTATTTTTAATTTCATTTTGTTTGGTTTGTTATCTGAGTTCTAACGTACCATTTTCCAGATTATGAGACTCCAATGTTACGACCGCGGAGCACGGTTGATCCTCCACCTTAAAATTAGAAAAGTTGCAGTTGTCCGGGAAGATTCATCTGCTTCCTATGATGATTTGCTTTCAAAGAAAGAGTCAACCTCTTCGCAGCTTTTTCAACGTTTACATTTAATCTCTACTTGCACTGGCGCTGGGTGCGAAGACTAAGTATGTTACTGTGGCGGTTTTGTTGCCAAGCGGAGTTGTCTCTGGTGGGTTTTCCGTCAGAGTGTTAGATGGTGGTAGAGAAGCAGAGGTAACCGTGCGATGGCCCAATCCGCTCTGTGATCTTTCAGTGATGCACAGGAAGTGGTTAACAGCGTCGGATAGCTCAGGCATGTATGTTGGTCATCCTCCCTATATTGTTTTTGAGCATGCTTTGAAGTCATTCAGAGAATGATCTTCCGATGGTGTGGAGTCCTGTGCTAGACTTTCTTTGCCGTTTACAGTGCAAACTAAAATTTATTCCAAATATAATTTGAGCTGGAAGGACAGCGACGCACGCATGTTATATTTTGACATTAAGGCAGTTCAGGAGAACTACGCCTTTCTGCATGATGAGAGCTCTTCTGAAATCTGTTAGTTTCGAGTAAAAAGTTGGATTTAGGTACTCTCTAATGTATATAATTGACACCTTTTATGTGGATGCACCACAAGGGGCATCCTTAAAGTAATTTGTATCATTAAAAAAATACAAAATCGGTATATCCCGCACCCCCCGTCGCTAGCACTGTACGGTAATGGCCCGGGAGGGGCAAGCCGGGTACAGCTGAAGGGACCATCAAATGGTGTGGCTACGGTATAGTGGAGGCTGTACTGTAGGCTACTGTAATTATTGATAACCCTAGTATCCGCGGGATATAGGACAGCTGTCCATGAAGGTTGCCGCCGCTCTGTTACTGTACAGTATACTGGCTGGACGGAGTGTGACCGCTGAGAGTCAATAAAGATCGAGCTGCTGAAGGTCAAGAAAGATCGAGAAGCTAAGGGCCGATGGAAAAGTGCGCGGAGGCACGACACCGATCCGTTTTACTCCGGAACCTACAATGTTTAAAAATTAATATCGATAATATGCACTTTTAGAGTGCTTTTTGATAGGGTTAGGAACTGAAAAATGTGGTAGGTGATTGGTGATTGACCATAGAAAGGCAGGTTCTGTAGTGTCGTGTGCGTCCCCGTCCCCCAGCCACCAACGGCCAGTATTTTTTATATGGCAGTCGCGGGTGTATCTGAACGTTCCAGATCCACACGCCGTGGGGTCAAAAATAATTAAAAAGTAACTAAAATACTTTAGAAAATAATAGAAAATAACGAGTACAGTACAGGAGCGGACAAACATGGAAAACTATGTAAAATCTTCATACAAGTAGCAAAAAGGTAGGCTTTTGGTGCATCTTTCAGGAGCCATCAACACCGCCCCGGCACCAGATAGAAGCCCGGCGCACCATGTGACAATGACGTGGGGGGTAATGCAGGATATCATTCATCCCCTTACCCTCACGTCCAAGCTCCATATCCTCCGCTCAAAATACTTCCAACCGGTCACTTCGACCCTCTCAATGCTCCACCACTACATCCAAACATCCCATATTCCCCCGCACGTGGTGATTTTTACGCTTTGAACGCACGTTGATTCAGGGCAGCTACAGTCTTCGGGACTGCTCTTTCCATGTCAGTACAAGCGAAGGTGTACACAACCTCGGACCCATCCGAAAAATCCGTACGTGGACCACTAAGATGGCGACGACCAACAAAGCCACAAAGAAGTCAACAGGAAGAAAGAAGACTCGTCGTGGGTTGATGTCTAAGGCGGCTCGCAAAACTGCAGACCAACCTTTCTCCCTAGAAAATCCAGTCATCCAGGCCAGAATTGTTTCTCCGTCCCAACTTTACCAGACCCCTGAACATTTCACCGTTGATAAGCTCATGCAAAGGTGAGTATACGGAATATCGTTTCTTTTTCGAATAGAACTTACACAATCAAGATTAAATCAAGATTCATAATTCGAGAGTGCAGGGAGAGTCCATCCAAGAAATTCTGTTTTGCATTTCGTTCGGAGGGTTACCAAGGAGAAGATCTCCTGTCGGCAAAGTTATCATACCGGGAGCTTGTTTTCTTATATGGCCTCAATATCGCAAATTTTGCAGCCTCGAAGGAATTTGACGAGGTTATCGACAGGGATCTGACCATTCTTCTAAGCTTGACGGAGTCTATTTCCGATCAGGATGATTATATGTAACTTCCGGAGTTTCCATCTTAGATAATGTCCGAGGCAGTTTGGAGGGCCCCGTGGTGTCTTTGACACTTTTGCGAGGAAATACTGTGGCGTTAATGAACACACTAAGCAATAACATCCCATCGACCTCTACACTTTCTCATTCAACGAGATCCCTCCCGGATACGCTGACTATAATCCGTCGAAGCGCAACTTGGGAGAGGAGAGGGAAAACATTCTCGTCATTAATGAGACCTTTGGTAGAAACCTCAGTTGGAGAGTGGCAGTTATCTTTCAGATCGACCTGCGATGCCAAATGCACCCGAATCAACAGTTCTGCGTCCTTTTCTCCATGTCGCGGGTGCCATCTTGTCTGTCTTCCCCGCATCTTCTCAAGATCCATCTCTTACGGTTCCGAGATTTCGAGGGGCGCGGTCTCCCAGCTGCAGTGGCCAACGCGATATCCCTCACCTTCGGGCCTGTCACACCGTCAGCTGTTGGCAAACAGACTACGCTCGAGATCAGGATTCCTTACAACAACTTGGCTATCGTCCTTGATTTCTATCCTTTGCTGGCGTTCAGAAGGTTTTCTATGAAGTCTACCTCGACCTTGTGGTCCTTTGCCACATTAGGCCGGAACTGGGGTCAGCCAGAAGAACCAAAAGTAGCCTTCGCCGAGCAGTGGAATCTTCGATCGATGCTGCATGGGTGCGCAGCTTGCCTGGTTCTTCTGTCTGCGTAATTACGTTGCGTCGGTTATCGGACAGCTCGGATCGCAGCATTAAATTTATCTTGACGCCAGGGAAGACCCAATACTTCTCTATGATTGCGCCGAGAAGTACGCTATGCGATTCTCCGAAGCATCTCTAAAGCTATATTGCGGCAAGGAATACCCAGACGAGTATTTGAATATCGTCGATGTGCGCCGTCCAGCTCCATTCAGTGGTCAAGAGGACCCGTCTCGTAATATGGAGATTCCAAACACGCCGTCGTATCCCACGAAGAAGAAACGTCACCTTCATCGTTTAAAGGCCTTGGTGGCCTCTTCCTCTGCAGATGAGCGTTTAAGGGCGGGTCCTTCCAGTAGCTTGCCGTTTCTGTTGATGGAACATTTTTTCTTCTGCTAGAGCTCAGCCTTCTATATTGCAGCAAGAGATTCATAGAGTTTGATAAAATATGATGATGAATTCTAATTGTACTCCGATGATGAATAAATAAGTAAAACTATGGGCCGTCGTCTTTAAGACGACTTAAGGAATTAATTCTGTGGGTAAAACAGGCGCGAAGAGTAAGGCACCAGGCACCTCATGTATAGCTTGTTGGTAATGCCTACCCCTATAAGAGATTACACAGTAACCAGGATGACCTGCTTTCCAAATGCGACACGGTCCGAAGAAACGGGACTTGAAAGGCTGCCACTTAGCCGTGGACGTTAAGGCATTTCCATGTGCGACCAAAACACAGTCTCCAGTATTTAGATTTCGGGATTTTACCGCCCCAACTTCCCTACCAAGCTGCTGCATCTTTGTATCGACACTAGTCGCGCGAAGCGCTAAGATTTCCACCATCTCGAGCCAGCGATGCTCTTCTGAAGGTTTATTGTACCAATGAAGCGGGTTCGGACGGATCCATGCGCGGTACCTCTCCGAACATGAGCTCGAACGGGGAGGCACCTGTTCTAAGTCTCCGGCGGCGGTAGCCATAGAGAACTTGGGGCACCCACTGTTCCAAGTCGGATCCCTTTCCTATCACCATCTTTTTTAATGATTTCTTGATAGTGCGCACCATCCTTTCGGCGCAACAGTTTGACATCCGGGCATAGGACAGGATTGTGTTCCACTCAACCCCATTCTTCTTCATAAAGTAGACGAGTGTAGTGGCGGTAAACAATCTAGCATTGTCAGATACATCGGTCTTCGGGGGATAAGAGACGGAAATTATCTCCTTTTCCACAAATGCGGCCATTACTTCGGCGGATGCGGTCTTCAATGTGGTATCAATTGGCCAGCCAGTCAGATGCTCGACGGCGACAAGAAGGAATTTTTTTCCCACCTCCGACCTTGGGAAGGATCATGTGAAGTCTATAAAGTAGGTCTCAAAGATATTTGTGAGCGGAATGCTCAGCGTAGTTCGATAAGGGATCAAATTCTTGGCCTTTTGACATCCCTCACAGCTTTCCACGTAGTCTTGAACGTCTCGATGTACTTGACTGTAGTGCAATGGGCACTTACAATGTACTGCCATCGGCAGAGCTGATTTTGGTGATCTTTTTTTGATCTGATTCACTGCTAACCAGCAGGCACTGTACTGTACAGTACAGTAAGGGCAATTTTCTTTTGTCGCCTACTATTATTTGTGGTACTGTATACCCACCCGATGGGGCTTGAGTGCTTGCAATCTGGACCACTCGGCCCCCCAAATTGGACCTAATATTTTCGCATGTGAAAGGTAACTATTGGGCCAAGTGTCGAATTTACTTATCTATAACTTGGATCTCCCTAACTTCACTCACCCCGCCGTCGTAGATAACCCTAACCTACCTAACTAGTATTTACACCTACCTGGCCACTAAGGCCCCATTGTAAACAGCCACCCTGGTGTTGTCTCTGAACTTGACTCCCAACTTCCGCCTTTGCAGAAACCTTTCCAACTGAAACTTTGGCTATAGCCACTTTTATCCGCCTGGGTCCCCCTTTCTATTCCCCTCCTCTCTATCCAATATTACAATACCCCTTTTGTTGTTTGTTTGTGATATTTACTCACGCGTGGCTCCCCGGACTCCGGCGTCTATAAACAAATAGGAACTTCAAGGTTGTCGTTGGTGACAACATCCTTATCTCCAAAGGAGATATTCAGCGCTGCGGACCCACTACTACGTCTTCTTTGTCCCATATTACACCCCTGGTGTATATGATTCTTTGGAATCGATCCTTATCAAGGTTCTAGCATTCCGCGGACCACGGCCCGGCCTTACAACCCGGAGGACAAGTATACCGTCCTGCCGTCCAAGGAACTACCCCCGCTCTTCCAACTCCATTTCCCCTTGCCGTCGGCGAGCTGTGCTACTGCATCGCAGGATGCTTAAAGAGAAAGAGGGGCAGCGAACACCCTGTGGGTCTTTGTGTGTGTGTGTTGGGTTTCTCATTGTCTGACGGTGTTCCGTTCCTAGACGAGAAGAACTGCGCACCGCGCATTGCACTACATTGAGGTCACCAATATCGGTTAGTAACGAGTTTATTTGTTGTCTCCCTATCTTAGTGCCCCTGTTCGTCGTGGAATGTCTTCAAAATCCCAGGCCTGTCCTTTATTTTCGGTATTGCGCAGAGTTCATTATTCGTACGCCTCAGTAGTTTTCCTTTCCATACCATGAAGTATTTTGCGGTGCGTTTTATCGAGTGGCTCTTGAACATATCTAGTTCTTGAATATTTTTCCCTTCGATTTAGCGAGCGACATCTACCAAATACGGTTCTATACCGAGATTCTCGGTCGAGCTCACAGAGTCTACTGCGCCAACAAGATCTCCTTCGTCGCCATTTGGGGCGCTCCGGAGACCTTCTTGCACTACGCGTGAAATATAGTCGGCAGCCCCATTCCTTGTGTCCGGACGATATTCCACCTCAAACTGGTATTCAGCAAGAAATTCCACCCACCATTCCAATCTTCCGTGGAAGTCGCTCTTCTCAAAGGCGTACTGAAGGGCCTGATAGTCAGTTACGAGCTTGAACGGCTGCGTTGAAAGCAAATACACTCGGAACTTCCTAAGTGCAACGATGAATCGAAAAGCTTCACTTTCACACGGGGAATAGTTCCTCTCGGCGGAGTTCATGGAGCGACTTTCATACTGGACGGGGTGTATTTTTCCGTATATTTTCTCCTGAGCAAGTACTGCTCCCACAGAGAAACTCGAGGTGTCCGTTTCCATGATGAAAGGCGTGTTGAAGTCTGGGAAGGCCAGCACAGGCGGGGACATGAGTATATCTTATATACCTCGAATTTCTCCTTTTTCTCTTCTGTACAATTGAAATTCTTATTTCCGGAAGTTGCAGCATGAAAGACGGGAGATAAGTCGGCCAAATCCTAGATAAAGCGGCGATAAAAACTGGTTAGGCAGAGAAGACTCCGCAGCTCAGTCGTGTTTCTTTGGACTGGTGCCTTTTGATGGCAATGATCTTCTTTTTGTCGATGTAAATCCCTTCTTTGTCAACAAAATGACCGAAAAGCTTGACAATAGTCTTCACAAAGGCACACTTCGCGAGTTTTTATCTGAGTCTGGCCTTTGCAATAGCCTCGAAGACAGTGCGAAGGTATAAAACATGCTCCTCGATATTGTTGGAGAACAAAACGACGTCGTCCAGATACAATCGAGTGAAGAGCATGTCTCTCAAAATGTAATCCATCATTCGTTGGAATGTAGACGGTGCGTTGATCAGACCAACGGGCATTACCTCGAATTTGAGTGCGCAAAGCGGCATACGAATGTATTCGTCTCTTTGAATTCTTCGCTCATGTGGATCTTCCAATACCCTGCGAAGAGGTCTAGGGTTGTAAAGACAGAGCTTCCCTTCAAGTCATCGAATATTTCTTGGACCTTGGGCAACGGCCAGCGGTCAGCCTTTATTCGTCTGTTAAGCGCGCGGTATTCCACACGAAAGCGGGGCTTGCTTTTTTTCTTTGTCACAACTACGACAGGAAACGACCAGGCTGAAGAGTTTGGAGTGATAATTTCTGTATCAAGCATGTTTTCGATCTCCTTGCGAGCGATTTCGTTGTAGCGCGGAGATATTCTGCGAACCTTGTGGTAGATGTGGGTCTCTTTCTTCAGCTCGAATCCATATTTCGTCAGTAAAGATGAGGGGTGGAGCTCCTCGATTGTCCATGATACTATCTCATTGTCACGGAGTGAACTATTTGTGCCTTCTTGTGTTTCTTCACGAAGATGAGCACGAAGAGCTCGAAGTGTCCCTTTTATCTCCTCCTCGCTTTCTTCGCCCCCCTCTCCGACGGCGGCTGCAAACTTATCGGCTAGTTCTTTATCACAATTAGTTCTTTATCGGAGTTTCCGGGGCTCTCGCGAATGTTTTAAAGGATCCCAAGGACCTGTTATCCTAGGGGTTTTGGGGATTTTAGTGTGCGGCAGCATTGCAATAGTCAACGGAGAGAAATTTGATAAGGTTTTTTGGTACGGGATTTCACCGAAAGTGAATGATGCATCCAGCTACTGGGTGGTGGACGTGAAGACATTGTCAGCACCCAGCGTGGGTGTCCGCGCTGTTGCCTTTGAAGTTGTTCCATTAGACTTGAAACTTGGGAAGACAACTACTCGTCAATGTGTCATCCCGGGCCCCCGTTCGTTTCGGTTAATGACCAAGAACCTTTTCGATACTTCCGCCCTCAATACTATACTGCAATTATGCAAAAGACATCGCGGGGTATATGCATGGACTGCCGTATGTGAGAAAAGGGAGCAGAATCCGAATTTGGTGCAATTCTGCAGTGAGGGGTGCAAAGAGCTTGTGTGTATTAGTGGGACCCTGGAATGCATACCACCATTGATTGTCAATGATTTGTACTGTCTTCTCGGATATGATGCAGCTATCCGAGCGAGGGATGAGATGATAGAATAAGGGCAGAGGCCCACACAAGTGTTGAAAGGTCAGGTAAGCTTGTGAAAAGATTTAAGATGGGGCTGAGTCTTCGGAAATGCGGCAATGCGAAGCACATAAGTACTGACTCTAGCAACATAAACTCCAATTTCAATAGCGTTGTATGGTCAGTACGACTACGTCACAATGCCAAGTATCTTGTCGACCACTGCATCTTGGCAGATGCAAGAAGGAAGGTCATAATCGACTCTGCGGAGAACTTTCCGATAAGGCTTCGCCCTGAAAGCTTGCGTCTATTAAGTGGTGAAAATACTCCAAAAATCAAAGTAGCTAAAGTAAAAGAGTTGGTTGTCAAGTAGTAAAATAAAACTCCTTCACGTCATTTCCGAACTTCGGATGATCCATTGCTCCGGTTGCAAATCTGTCTCACCTGCAGCAACCATATTTCAGAGTAATGCCTAATTTATCACCTTGGTTAGGCCATCAGCCACATTCTTGCTATTCCTAACAAAACTAATGTCAGATATCAGCTTGTCATGGAAACCTTCCGTCGCAGCGGCAATGTCCAACATAGTACGCTTCTCCGATGTTCGGGATCCCTTCGATATCACATTAAAATAATTCTTGCTATATGTTAGATGCTGCACGGGCACGTGTTGGTTTTTGGTTTCGGACAGTTTGCAATTCTTCTGTGATGGAGAGCGCAACATCAAAAATGTCGCTGAATGCTATCACTTCCCCCAACATAGCTGAAAGAGTGAGTTTCCTCGACTTGTACGATTTGAAGTGAATAGGTATCCCCTTGTCAATGTCATCACCTAAGAAGACAACGTTTCCAAGCTGTGATGATAAATAATCATTGTTCGCGAATGAATAGTCAGAAAATCAACTACCTTCAGCGTACCCTTCTCCACTTTACGGATTCGAAGTAAGACTTGATTTTCGACGGCGTAATTTATAGCCTTGTTCATCCATTTTGTAATTGACCCACAATGAATGTTAATCTTGACTTCGGTGACCTGCGCTAGTTGCGATATTTCAAACAGACAAGCAGGCATGGTGTTTGCTAACCATGCCAATTTCATGCGAATCTAACGAAACCGCTCATAAGATGTGTCAGACGGGAGAAATTACAGGTTTTTCAGATGCTGGCTCTGGTCCATAACTACGCAGCCATCTCTACCACGGTTGATGATAAAAACTGTGAACTCGGAGGAAAGAACCTCATTATCGTCAATCTCGAATCGCTTGTTGGTCAACATCGATGTTTTTCGGAAAGATTCATTACCACAACGTAAGAGATCATCGCCATACGGTCCACTTGGACATTTTAGTACTCTGTTAGGAAGCAAGTAGTACAAATAGTATCCATCCTGGACAGTTTCAGCCTAATTCATTCCTGTGATGTTCGTCGGGAGCTATATGCCACAGATCTCTAGCATCGCACAGGCCGTAGAGAGGGTACAGTAGCTGCAGACACTGTTCCGGGCTGAGTTCAAATTCATGAGCAGGCTTTTATTTGAAAAACCCCCTGGAAATCGGTTCGCATGACTGCAATTATGCTTACCTTATGTCAGAAGTCCAAACCTCGAACCCAAATATGGTCGCTAATGCGAGAAGTACCCGGACAAATTGCAGTCTTAATGTAGACGAAGTGTAAACGAGCACTTTCTTGAGCTTGTCTCTATGACCTCCAATGACATAACCAGCTTTGTACTTCGTCTTACCCTCGATAGAAGACTTGATCGCGAGATCGAAACCGCCAAGGAGGATGTTTCAATCACGGGGAATATCTTCTTTGAGGATAACTCTGAATATTCCACGATCGAGCAGTCCCTTTATCTCCTTCCTTTTGGACTCATCCATCTCAATACCAAACTAGTATGATATTCATCAGTATCAAGCATCTCTGTTGCCAATACCGTATCAACAGTCGGAGACCGAAATACCTTTAAGCTCGTGTCGAGTTCGGCTAGAAGTAAATAAAAAAGGATCTCTGAGGGGAGAACCGGTTTCGCTTGATATACATTGAAGGGTCTTGCTGGGCTTTTGGCATCATCTCGCAAATAGACTAATTTACTGTCGTATTATACGCTCGAAATCTCGAATAGTCCAAGCCACTCACCAATGCGGCTAGCGATTATCTTCTCTTTCCACATAAGGACCTTATCGTCGGGCTTAAAGCTGCGGGTGGCAGCAGGTGGAACGGCGTAGCTAAGAGCGCGCCTGAGCTTGATAGCCGCCATTTGAGATTTCACCTCCTTCCGAGCAATGTTCGCAATAGCTGCTCGGTCTTGGGGGATACCTCTGATTGGGCGTGGTTCGCACCTCGTTGAACCTTGAGAATGTTCTCCAAAAACCAACCCAGACGGAACGATATCTTCACGTCCAAGAGTACCATTCATTGCCTTGACAGCACAGGATAGCGCTAAACTCTATCCACATCCGGGTGAGAAAATTTTGATGTTCCTAAATATAGAATTTAGCGACCCGTGGTATCTCTCCACAAGTCCCAGACTAAAGTGGGCTTCAACAACCGTCTGACTAACACCAACTTCGGCAAGTTTTCCAGTGCGAATGAATCGGTCACCGAGTTGCGATCCTTCATCGGTGAGAATCTTGTTCAGAAGGCCGGTATACACCGAGGCCCAGCACTTTGAAAGCTTTTCCCAAACCGCATCCGTATAAATGCTTGGAAGAAATCGGGCGACACTGAATTTGGTACCTTCATCTACAATGTGTAGCACCGGTTCATCGTTAAGATAACATGATGTCAAGCAATATCTTCTCGTTGAACTGCACATTTTTCGCACCTAGCGTGACTCTAAACCTTTTCGGGGCGTGCCGAGTGCGTTAACAAAAGTCAAAACGCCTCAGGAGTTCTTGGAGTGTTCGCATAGTCTCAGTGATTCCACTACTTGGGGTAAATGATTCGCTTACCGGCGTCAACCGTTCCTCGTAGGCCATTACCCAAATCAGACTCTGGCTAAAACACGGCGGATCCGGATTCCCCGCGCTCGAAATACCGATGGTCTAGAAGCATACGATTCGTGGAATGCGCCGCGATATGCACCCCATATGAGTTTGCACAATCCCCAAAGGCGCGTTATTGCTATCCACGCCCCCTGTTTCAGATATTCACTCAAGTCCTCCATTCGCTTGACCGCTGCACTATGTCATTTCAGCGTACAGAGGAGCGCATCATTGGAACATACCATTCATCTAGGTAAACTGTATTCCCGTCTTGACTAGTATGAAGGACATGCTTAACTTGAAGACTGGATACAGCGCATGGTGTCATATATTACTTGTCCAAGACATCCATTCCAAGTAACGCTGGTGTTTCTGTATTAAATATATCCAGCTCAGCGTAAAAACGCGGTATTACGGGGGAGGTTTTATGTAGTGTAATAACAACTCGGTCAAGGGAGTCTTAACTTGCGTCTGCAAATCTGAAACGATTATACGACGACAGTATCTCCTTGTTGTGAATTCCAAGTACGTTAAGAATCCTATTCAACTCCTTTAGACCGACGACAGACTTAAAGGCGCTTGTATCACAGAGAAAGCCAGTTGGACGTCTGGTTCTCACCTCAGATCTAATATTCTGGACATGTGAATCAGTCACATGTACTTCTTGCGGCTCACCATTATCACTTTTTTCTCTTTCCATCTTAACGTGACTGATTTCCATGTCCAGAATATTAGATCTGAGGTGGGACCCAGACGTCCAACTGGCTTTCTCTGTGATACAAGTGCCTCTAAATCTGTCGTCGGTCTAAAGGAGTTGAATAGGATTCTTAACGTACTTGGAATTCACAACAAGAAGATACTGTCGTCGTTTAATCGTTTCAGGTTTGAAGCCGCTAGTTAAGACTTGACCAGTTCTGAAATTCAGTCACATCCTTCCCGAGATATTTTATCTTATAAGAGTCCGAGCGGAAGCCCGGGGGACATTGCGGGGACAGTTTATTGATGAGTTCGACCATTTTTGCTAGTCCCTCAGATACGTCTACTATGTTCCTCTCCTTCTTAAAATTTCGCAAGTGAAGCTTCTTCAAAGTTAGTTTGACTTGCAGATGCCTTGCACCACTCACATATACCGTTAACATTTCCCCTGCGATCTCACTGAATGACTTTTATCGAATCAAGGCAATTATCGAAGTGGAATCTCCTAGCGGCTCCATCAAGTACGTGAACGGAAAAATCGGCCTTCTGAGTTGATATTTCTTCATCACGGTCGATTACGCTCCTGACCACAGGTTCTACTTCGGTTCTCACATCCCCAGTATTGGCGTATTTAACGAGTTGCTTCGCTTCCATTTCTCCAAGTAATAGATAATGCAGCGGTGAATTGGGAATCATGAAAAGTAGATCATGCTGTGGTTGAATTGGGATTCTCAGGCTACATTAAAGTTACAATTTAACATTCGGACTCACTTATCGTCATAATTGGATTTCTTCCTTTCTCATCTCCGCCGGTAGGTCTTTTCTTCGCCCTCTGATTTATTTGATCCCGGAACACTAGTAGACTGCGTTTATTCTTCTGAAGAGGTGGCGGGAAGTAGCGCGCAACTATAAGACACTGTCAGATATCCGAGCGGATCACACTACATTAGGGCGCTGCGAAGCCTGAAAGGTACCGCCTTCCATATGTCTATTTCTCTGTGAACCACCTTCCTTCCCTTTCCTATAGCTTCGCCTAGTCTTTCACATGTCCTTTCTGTCATGGATTAGACTAAAAGTCCCCTCACATTCAAATAGTTATGTCTAGCTTGGTTCAATGTGGTTTACTGTTGACTGTTCCCTAACAGCGAAAGTTATAGCTCTTCAGTAAAATTATTGGAACCATTCATTCAGCTGTTTGGTTTCGTCAACTTAAAAGTTCCGTTCAGTCAATTGCGCTGCTAAGTAAACGAAGCTGCATATTTAAGGATTCCTAGTATGTTTCAATCAAGCCAATCTATATTTTAATGACCGAAGGACAGAAAATAAGGCGTCCGCTGAAAGCCTTCTTTATTTTTGCACAAGTTCTTCATTACAAAATTCGATCCCTTAAATTTTTTTCAAAGTTCTTATACCTGCAAATATAGTCTCGCAGAACTCAATGACTCTTGATCCAAACTAATTAAGATCATATTGCTAAATTTTAATAAAAGTTATGGTTTCAACACAGTAATTAATCTTCTCCATTAGCTCGATTAGTCCAAGTACTTTGATTTCCAGTGATTTACAAACCAATGAAAAATAACCTTGAGTCAGTTTTAAATGTAACTCTTTTTCGACATATTAACTTTTAGTCCAATTCCAATAATCGCATAAAAATATTCCATAAAGTTATTCCAACAGCTCAAGCAAATGATTCTCAGATAGTCCGAATACCGAATTTACTCTGATGCATAGTTTACGGATCAACCTCTGAGATGAATTTATGTATATCGTGACAAAAATCTGATGTCCAATATTAGAGCAATTAGAACTAACTAGTAGATGATTTGTTGTATATTTGTAGTATCATGTACAAGATAGATATAAAAATTGTCTATGTGGACTTGAAATAGGAGCCCTGTTTTGAATATTTCTTTTTTTGTTCTTGAAACAAATATTTAATATTTTATATTGGTTTTATCCAGTATTTCATCTCTATTGAATTCCTCTCAGGTATAATATTGAATAAGTGCCTCAAAAATCGCCTGTTATGTGTTCAAAAATTAAGTTTAACTAGATCCATGATCACACAGATGTAACAATATGCAGAGGCCTCGCTATGGACAAAAGCTCAGTATTTGACCGTTTTTTCAATTAATCACATACGTGGACCGCTGTATTTTAATCGAAATTAAAATTTAGCCAAATCTCGTTACGTGGCCGGTCGGAATTAAATCGTTACACCATGTAAATTTTAAGGCAGTAGTCAGCGATGTGCTCTTGCCACATTAATTTTAAGTCACGTCAAAAATTTTTAAAAGTCTTTAAAGCTGATTTCAAATGAGCGAAGCAACACACTGCCTCAATTATGGAACCTGTACGAACTTATTTCCTGTGAGTTAGGAGCATTCTACATTCTAATACAGTAGTAACTCATCAGAAACACACCTCACGTAAGGAAAATTTCGCCGTAAGCAACCGAAACGAATCCATGAAGATGGTAACCGCTATATTTTCATTTCAGTGGAACGCATTTCATTGCAGTGGTTGCGTGCTTCCTCGCAGTAAACAAAGCTAAAGAAGAAACCAAATTCGAAACATTTCATTCATTAAATTTATGGAGGTACGTACACTTACATTGAAAGGACACATGGAAACTTTTGGGCGTGTAACGTAAACACAGAACCAGCCATGCCTGTACCGGCCTGTAAATTAATGTACTATGCACAGCATAGAGCCCTCCGACACGATCGTATCTTACGCAGAAAAGAAAACGGCTGCCACTCTTCTCCGCATCATATCCTAAGATGCCGAGTAATTAATTCACAAACAAGCAGCGCACTTCCGTTCAGGCAGAGATTAGGAAGCGCAGGTCAGCCAATGCACTCCGCTACGACGAACTGGTTGAGGGAGTGCTAGTTCAACTGATGCTTCGATTCTTCTCGTCTCTTTCTGTTCTGTCTCGCCTCTCAACTGCTCTGTCCGAGACAGGCGACAGTACCAAGAATGATGCAAAGCGCAAGGGATATCCCGCTCAGCCTGCCTTGGACCACCAAACACTGTAGTGGATAAGTGCCCAAAATAACACTTGGCGATGTTTGACCGGTGATTTCATGCGCGCTAAGGCGAAGCAACTGTTGGAAAAGGTACATGCTCTATTACCGCAAGGTTCGCAAATTGCTTTCAAGTTCTCTTCGGGTTGGCTGTTGTGTTTCTAGAGGTGGAATTTTAAATCGTGGAAAATGCAGGGGGAAAGTAGGGATTCAGACTAACATGCAGTAGAGAGGGATCTACATGAACTACGCGCAGCATGCAGTCGCTTTGCAACGGAAGATGTCTGGAATGCCGATGAGGTGGAGCTAAACTATGCCATGCAACCGGATCGGACATTCAATCAGACAGCTCGTCCCGGTGGAAAGAAGGATAAGAAACGCCTGACTCTTCTTGTGTGTTCCAATGCACCTGTCACAGAGAAGTTTCCTTCCCTAGTCATTGGAAATGACAAGAAGCCTCGATGCTTTATCAAGAAATCGATTGCTGGGCTTGGCTTCGATTACACATCCAATAAAAGTGCTTGGATGACAATGGTCATCTTCTTCGACTGTTTTAAGCGTCTGGATGTATTCATTCATTGTAAACGCGCCTAAGAGGAAAATACTGTTGTTGTAAGACAATTTTTCAAGTCATGGTTATCCAAAATGCCTTCTCAAGTTGTCCTCAGTTGAGATGAAATTCTTGCCGGCGAGCACGACGTCGCGCTTACAGCTCATGGATGCTGTAATAATTGCCAGCTTGAAGCGACGGTATTGTACACTGCAGTACAACAGATTTTTTGATGCTATCGATAGCGAAGACAACATCTACGAAATTAATCGGCTTACTTTAATGCGCTATGTGCAGTAAGTGTGGCTGGAGATGCCTGTGGGTATCACTGCCAATTGTTGGCGTGTTTGTGGCTTGTTTGTTTCAGCGACGCGGCCTAGTGGTAACAGTGAGTCATTGGTTGCTTCAGAGATTGCTGCAATACAATCTGTGCTCTCTAATTTTCCGAGCAGCGAGAGGCGAATTTCAATCAGTAATCTTCTGAATGCTGATGAGGATTAGTTTCAAGAGCCGTTAGTTTATTCGGATCTCGCCCAAAATTTCGTACAAGGATTTTTCGGGAGAGCCTACGGAGGACATGGACGGTCCTGATGACGGAACACGTGCAAAGTGTGCTTTATTACCGCTACAAGAGCAGATCAGGACTGTACGAACCATTTTGCTTATTAAAGATAGCCAGCGGACTCTAAATCTTCAACTTGTGCATTATTTAGGCCGTCTGGTCCGTGATTTAAGGCATCAGACGGTGTCCGGAATGAGTCAAACTACTCTCAAGTCGTTTTTCAGTGCTTAGATATTAGTGCCTCAGTAAAGGAATCTCTCGCTATAAGGAATCTAAAAGTGTGCACCACAAAATTGATTAGAATGAGGAACTTCTGTAAGGAAAATAATATACTAATTACTCATTAATGCAATCGAGGAAACGATAAAAAGTACTATAACCAGCTTTGAAACAAGTGGAATATTGACAGTAGTCAAACTAACTTTCACACCATATTTATACGAAGCAAAAGTACTTTTCGCTTTTGAAGCAGCAGGAAGGGCAGCTGCAAAATTAGTCAAATTGAAGGCAACTTGAGCATGGCGAAATTAGTGGTCGTGCATTGGTTTAGCTGGTAAAACAAATATTCGAGCTTTCAGCCACTCCGTTGGATAAAACGATTCGAAGGATTATTCGACAGAAGGAAAGGTCGGAACCAGGCGACGGAAGGTTAAGTAGACCCGTTACTGATAAGACTGTAATGAGTGACCCTTTGGAGTGTCACCTCTACAACTGAGTTTGTCACCAGTATGACCAGAGTGAAACATTGATGGAGCTTAAATTTGCGCACAACCTACCCGAACTATATCCCTTCTGGATCATATTTCAGATTTAAAAGTTCACAGATGGTGGTTCTCTGTATTCCTGCTCTCCAAATTTACACATAAAAGGTATATAATGCGTTTTATATTCCAATCTGAGTATGAGAATGCACAAAATGAGGCAGCTAGCGCCGAGATACCCGGGCTTCTTCCAATGTTGTCAAAATTTACTAATAAAAATACCTTTAATGCCGACGGTTGTATTTTGATATACGAAGTTGCTCCAGATTCGGCAATTGCAAAGCGTTTGTTTCCGAGGCGAAATAAATTCAAGGAAATGATTATAGTTTTCGTCTATTTTAAAGGAAATGGGACAGAAGAATATACACATATGCTCATTAGAAACGCGCAACATCCACGACCGTTTCAGATGAACTATAGACATGAATATAGTCTGTAATATCACTTCAACAGTAGAGCATGAATTCCGTGTGATTTACTATTCTCACGGCTGCACATACTTGGTCGTTTTGTTGGAGATCAGCTAGTCTGAAAGGTAGCACTGATGATTGAAAATTGCTCGGCACATGTACCGCGTCAGAAAATTCATTCTGTGAAACGCATTACATTTCACTTTCTGCCACCGAATACGACTTCAAAAGCGCAGCCATGAGATGCTGGCATAGCTTTGGCAATTAAATAATAATACAGTAATTTTTAGCTGGAACATGCTCTTGATTCGGCGTGGATTGAGACAAAGGATATTTATCACGTATACGTAATGTCACCGATGCTTACAATTAAGAAGATTTCGATTGACCTTTTCTTTGATCTCATTCAAGATTTCTGCCGAAATGTGGTCATTAAGTCCACCGAAGGGAGAGTTGTGCTTCCAGTCATCGTAAAAGAGCAGCGTGAGTACATCTATTGTATGGGTGCGGAACTGGTCCCTTCGCGAGACTCGATAAAAAGTGATAAGCTCCTCAATCCAGCTGAGGGGTAATCGCAAATGCAATACTTCGCTGATGGCGTTGTGATGGAATATACCCAAGAACAGGAGGAGGATGAAGACTTCTCGCCAAGTAATGCAACTTTTATATACGGTTGCAGGCCGTCGCAATGCTACATCAGAATCTTTACGCTACGAATAACGTGCCTCCATGTATTTTAATGGACTTGAGTGTGATACAGGCATCTACTCTTTGGAAGAGCACTGAAAGCACCACAGACCACTATCGACGCATTTTTCGATGAGTTACACGTGTGTGAACCGACATTTGATAAATGCCTGCTCGCGATTTATGTCCGGTCTAACTACCCACCGTGACCGGATAATTCTGGGGGAACTGCTGTATAATATGAATGATGGTATTCTGTGCATGAACAGGCCTCTATATTTCTCGGGGAGTTCAGAAACTTAAATTGATACAATTAAATTCCAAAAAATATAGTTATTACTGTATTCCAGGAGGTAAAGTGATTATTAAAAAAAGATTTCGTTGACAAATATTAACATCCTTTCCAATATTATCAAGAATAATTTAGTTTTTACCACAAATATAGCCCATAAAAAGCCTAAGGAAGTGTTATAACAACTTTTTTCGCAGTGGCAGTATCCAGCCAACCTCATCAACATTCTAATTCCTCACACCCATACCTTTCCAATCCTGAAATCATCTCCATCTTCAGCTACTCCCAACAACTCCCTAGCACATAATGTCCTGATTATACTCACCTAATTGGCCCTTGTAGGGGCAGAAGAAATTTCACAGCACCCGGTGGAACTCTTTGTTGTAACAGATGCTACAATAAACTGAGATCTGTTAGGAATGTTTAGGTACTGTAGGCTACTAAAAGTGACTCTGGTCCTCTCTGCTCTGATGCAAGTGCCGTCCTAAGATTTTTACAGACAGTAGCACAGGCAATATATATGCTATTACATGCAATAACAGCATTACTCAAGGCGAATAATACACTCACAGGCAAAAGTAAATTCAAAATGGTAAACGGCTGTGATACAAATTCATCCACAGAGATTGTAAAGGGTTTTAGTTGTAAAACACACCATCTTTTCAATTAAACAACATCGACGGATGAAAAGATGCTCAACTTGATAAAATGATATTCAAATGAGCATTCAAGATGATGCAATTCAGTTAAGCGGTCACGGATGCTCTCAAGCTGAGATCCTCATCCAACACTCCTGAATCGACACTTTTTATGAGAATTTAGGGTCAAACGATATAAGTGAGATGTTCAATTCTGACTCAATTGAATTAGACTCACTCTGGAATACCTTCTCGGGTACAGAGCGAATTTTCATTATGTCTTTTCTTGTCGCTAAACTCCGTATGAAATAAATAACGTTTCTTTTATGTGGTTAGTAATGATAAATTTTTACAATCAGTGGGAGATATATGCACTAATTTTAAATAAAAATACCCTTTTTTTGAAAACTATTCGCTCCATTCATAAATAACATCTGCGAACCAGCATAAACTCCTGACTGGTATCATACGCCACCCCCTTTTTCGCCGCTACTTGCAGCTGCTAAACAGTTACTTACAAAATAGTTCTTACAACTGAAGTCCTTGACTATAGTAACGTTAAGAATATTACTCGTCAGCGTTTAAGTACATATGGCATCGGTGTAGTACCATAGAAAGGTAAAAGGGACATGTAAATCTAGACAAAAACAAAAAGTATTTGGATGGCTCCAGCTCTAACACCGCCCCAGTCATTACAGAGCCCTGCGGAGAGAACCCAGTAGCACAATTTGTCAAAGATACCGAAAGCGACTCAGTTGAGCTTGCAAGAACGAGCCCAAATTCCAAGCTTGAAAAAACCGGTGTATGATCTACTCTGTTGAGCAGAGAGAGTTGCTGAGCAGTACTGAACAATACTCGGTAAGGTTAAAGTCGCTTGACTTCTTTCACTTGAGAAGGCTTGATGGAAAACTGCTATACTTATACCAATTGATTATCATTATTTGGGTTGTAATTCGAACAAACTGACAGTTGGAAAAATTTTCTATTTAAATTAATATATGCATTTGAATTGTCTTTCAGTACTAACAGAGTCGAACTGACTACCGAATAACTTTGCCATTCATTCTAGATCCGATTTTCATTTGCATTTGAATGCGCAAATGAATTGCTGTCAGTTGTCAGCATCAGTGAGTAATTTCTTAGTTAAAAAATTAGGCAGCCATATGCATTCTTATTCCTCCATTTTCATTTGCGTCATTCTGTACAACTTTTTCGGAGAGATGTACAATTTTGCACATTAATCTGGAATACGATTGTACAGTTTGATATAACAGGGTAAAACTCAATTTCCAAAGCTGTATGTCTACATTATAACGCAATTAACCTCACAAATGACTCAAATTATAGTTAAGACGCGATTTATCGCACCTTAAATTTGCTTCACTTTAGTTACGGTTCTTATTAGTACACATCAAAAATGAGCATACAAAAATGATGTTCACGGCCATTCTGGTCGATTTGTGGAGTTTCATTCGTAATATAAATTATGGGGCTGAGGCATAGACCTCGAAAGTCGAGCCTCCGAAGATGGTCTGGGGACGCTGAAAATGGCATTATATCCGATAAATTTTACTTTGTGCAGGCCTGTTCATTTAGTCAAAGCCACTCTGACAACCCGAACTATGTACACTACTCTGCCTTACGCCACTTGGAAGAACGCTCTCCATTTTCTCCAGTTCCGTTTGAGCGTCTCCTAGTTTATTGCGCAGATCCTACGCTCGATCTGTTTCTCGATCCAGCCACAGAATACTCCGCAATTAGATCCTCCTCTTGCCTTCTGTTAGTTCCTAACGGACTTTCCACCTCCACCGTACCACTCTGATCCTCGGTTCTATTAGGCACCTCGTAGTTAATGGTACCACCTGTATACCCCGACGGCGATCTGGCTGGAATTAAACGGGACTCTAGAACTTTTGAGATGTGCTAGATCTGAGAAAGCTTTTACGGTAACCCGGTGGTACCTTTATGCATAGATGAACTTTACAGACAGTACATTTGAAGGTCGTACGGTGTCCCGTATAGCCCGTTGCATGTTGACCGCATAGAGCGCAATGAGTTAGAGCACCTTGCCCAGTATGATGTCCTGTCACTGACAAACGCAGAGCAACACCCTCAGCACTGTTGAGAAACTTGGTGCGATTTCTCTTTTCGGAATGAATCAAAGCTATTAGGCGCTTAGCTTCTTCATCGGACGTTTCAGGAACTTCCAAAACTGTTCTATTGCCGCCATCATTGGCATCGAGAGTTGATGCATAACTGAGCATCTCTTGTGCAACACGAAACATAAAGTCCGCTGTAGACTGTACCTTGTTCAAATCATTCCTATACGACTCAACAGAGCGACACAGTTGCTCTGATTCCAGCAAATCTTCTCATTGCAACATTCTCCACGCTATAAATCCATTAACCGCCAAAGTCTTGATGAACTGAGACACTAGCTTCTGCTCCCACTTTAATGTGGGAGTAGAGCATCGCCAAATGGCACGTTGTTGTGTGGCCCCGTCTACTCTCTCCTTAGTCCTAGAATAGAACGTCTGAGTAGAGTGTTTGAACAACTTCAGAGGAAAAAAACATCCATTTGTGGAGATGTGCTTGTCGACAATGCGCCAGAACTTGTCACGAGTCTTGAGTGCTGGTTTCAGATGTCTGTCAACAAACGGTGAGATGGTTAGGCCATCAGTACGTGTCGACTCTAACAGTGTTTTAGCAATACTGACGAGAGATTCTTGAAATTTTCTCCGCGCTTTCACTGGAATTCTAACAATAAAAATGTAGATTAATCCCGTCTCCCCTGCCACAACATACATACAGCACTCCACCTGCATAACCATCGATTGGTGAGTAATTTGTCCCATGTGCTCCTTTGGAACATACTTTCTAAACTTCTCATCACCAATCTCACATCGCACGACATCCATGTTTTCAAAACTTACCGCTGCGCCAAGCGAGGTGGCAGCTATTTTTTTCTTAATCTCGAAAGACGCTAGAACCAAACGATCTGTACCAAACCCCTCGATAACATCTGATGTGTTCCACTCTTGAAACTCTGAAATTTCTAAGACAGCCACACTATCAGGGGAACATGCAATATACCGTTCGCCCTTCATGGCCACTATTCCAATGTCGAAAAGAGCCTTTACATAAGCCTTATTTTGCAACGCATTCATTACTGCACGCTCATTCGAAGAGCCCCCCTTCATTGGTTCTGTTGACATTCTCGGACTAAACCAACAGCTTTGCAGCTGTATAAACCAATCATGCAAAGTCTTCTCAGTGACACTTTTCTCGATCCCAAGCAAGTCCTTCACACTGCTAAATGAAAGCAACAAGCTACTAGCATTGGTCCCTGTAATGCGAAACTGACGGCAAATGAACCAGTCTGCGCAGCGCTGTCCCAAAGTTAATACATCACACACTGCCCTAATCTTCTCCTCCTCGATACGGGTTAGCTTTGAAACATACTTCTCTTGATATTTAGCAGTGGTAAATAGGGTCCTATCCAGATTTGTATCCGCCTTTGGTACAGCAATCCATTTGTTCAACTTGCCTTGCAGGTTTGGCGGAACTGCAAACATAAATCTCAAGACCTTACAAAACTTCTCCGTACCTCGTTCTCGAACAGCAACCGCAGTAATCCGGTTATTTCCGATCCTCCTCCCAGCACCTGCAACAACCTTTGAGGCGAAGAAGACCTCTGGTCCCATCTGCGGATCGTCGTCAATGACGAAATCTTTCCTCGTATCCTATTCTCCTGTTCCACTTCTCCATTCAGCATTCCCCATAACTTCAGAGCTACCAAGGGTCTCTTGTGCTCCTACTGAAACGTCTTCCTCCCCCACACCTTGCTCTCCCATCACCGAATCAGCCGTAACTCTTGATGTATTCGCATCACCATTCGAAGTTACTCCGCCATCAGCGACTATGCTGTCTTTGGATTCCCCTTCGACCAAATCCTCTCTATGTGGATTTAGATAGGACTTTCCGGCAAACGGATGACACCTCAGAATGTGTTCGGGCATAACAAAGACTGAACACAGGCCAAATTCCATCAGGGTCTTAACAAATTCCTCCTTGCCATAGCCTCTGTCAGCTTTGAAAATGCATCACACCAACGATTCCTCCCCAAGACCGTCTAAAAGCTTCTTCAAAAGCTTCTATATCGCCTCATCTTGGCTCTCTCCTCTCCTTTGAAACCTGGTTGCAAGCGTAACCTGAAACAAAGCATCCGGTACAGTATCAGCACTGTGTCCTTCCTTGTCCGCCTCTCTGATGCTCAACGTCTTCACCTGATTACCGGAGGCTCTAGTTCTGTATATTTCATCATCTAACGTTTTTAATGGATGCAACGCGACGAAGAAAATCTTTCTTGTCTCCCTGAATGCCATAGTCTCAAACTCCATCAAATGTTGTGTCTGATCCCGTTGGGCATTCCAGGTTTCTTGGCCTGTCGTGCCTCTTCCAGTCGCCGGATACGCAATAATTCGTGCTGCTATTCGCCTAACAAGGTCCAGAGACGGGAGTACGCTTCCAGCTTGACGCAACATAGATATAGCCTTCTCAGAGCTAAACCCTGACGTGTGCGAGATAAGAAGAACAGCCACATATCTGTACATATCTCCAAGCGTTAAGGACACCTGTTCTCCCCTTTCCATTATCTTCATTAGCCTCAGAGACTCATTCAACCAATCCAACAATTGTCGTAGGAGACGATTCATGATTACAACCACCACGCCATAGCGCGTTTGAGAAAGACCCTTGCCTCGCAACTCCAACTTCAGATTACTCACGACAGCCTTGCATAGCATGCGTTCTCGATGCTGAATAGCATCCTCGAAGAGCTCCTTCTCCATGACTATACTCTGAGCTTGGTCTCCACCTTTTGTCCAACCATCACTTGCATCTTCAAAGACCGCGGCCCCGCCTCTTCCACGCCCTCTTCCCCTGCCTTTTCCCCTTCTCCTGCCTTTTCCTTTTCCCCTACCCCCAGTCCCTTTCCTACGCCCTTGTTGACGACCACGCGGTCGAGACTCGCCTTCCTGATCCTCCTCAATGACCGTTTCGCCAGACGCTGCTGTGCGTCGAACATCTCTACCATGCGACTCTTGCCCAATTGCACCTGCTACAGCTGTTCGGATAGCAGACGGAGTGACAGATACCTGGTTTGAAGGAGTGGGAGCAGCAGAAGAACCTTGCATGTACGTCAGATGTGTAGCGCTGAGATGTTTGGTCTGGAATCGGGTTGGTTGGGGTAATTTTTGTCCGATCTTCAGGGTTGAAAGTCGAGGCGACGGCAAAAAGGATCATGGATCCGATTGTGCCCACAGAAACAGTTTTCTGTGAGCTGGGATCCACTTTTGTCCGTTTCAATTTGCCCTTCAAAACGGCCTTATCGGTCGTTTTGTTGGATACAACAGCGTAACGGTCATGTTCCGATTTTTTTCTAAAGTTAGATTCTTCGTACATAACGAACAGTAGGTATACGTATGCTCACTGTATTCCGATATTTCGTTTGTCGATGTTTCGCTAATTTACAAAATTTCGGCTGACTTCATATAAAACCAACTGATCAAAAACGATGACAAGACAATAAAAACAAATCGCTGGTAGTGCAGGCGATCAGTTCATCCACACAAGCTATTGTCAAAGAGCTTGGTCGATGTCGTCCAGTAGGTCATCCGAAGTGGAACGGCCCAGTACTGTAGACAGGTAAAGGGTCACCTGAGGGAGGGGAGAACAGTATGGAGAGCCCCCCATTGTAAAAAGCATTCAATGGTACGCTCGAGTACATTATCCCCGGAAGGAGAGCGCCGGGCCAACGGGGCCAAGTGGACCAAAGGCAGCACCGGTAGGGACCAAGGGGATAAAGGAGGACCATGGAGGAGCGGTGGACATTACCTACACTCCTATCGGCGGACATCATCGTGTGCAGTAGGTAAGCAACGTGCCCTTTAGAATATGTGCTATAGTAGTCCTAGTATGGTAGTTAGCCAGCCTTATAGGGAGAGCCAGTGATAGGGGAGCGCTAAAAAGTAAAAAAGGAAAGCATCCTTTATTCTTCTACTCTACGGTCTCCAAGTAGGCGTCCCCGACAAGGTCTCCCGTTTTTCATTCCTATCGGCTCCACGTCCACCCTTTGGTCAAACTCCCTTTCTGGTGCTACTTGTGACTAACCCCCTTTTGGCGAGTCAGTTTATCCTTTAGACGGGCACAACTAGATAACTTTATTTTTTTCTACCAAAAATCCCCATAAAATCTTAGTACTACACACTCATCCTTTCCAAAGAGTCCAGAAACCTATGACAGTAAGAATTTCCGAGCGAATCGACGAATAATAACTTCGAGAGACGGAAGGAGGCTGCTGAAGGCAGCATCAAACTCTTAGGAAATCTCAATAAAATTGCGAAATGAACTCAGTCTCCTGCTTCCACCGATCCCGACAAGAACGATTCTCAGTAGTTCAAGGTTTTTAACATAAAAAAAGTTGAGCAACAGCCTTCTCTCCAGCAGAGGAACCGTTATGCCCAAATTAAGTCCGCAAGAAACCATTTGAACAAGAGCGAAGCCTGGCGAGTCAAAGTTGCGTGGAGCAACGATTGAAGTTTCAATTGCAATGGACTAAAAGTTATTCAGTGCTTGGCACTACTTGAGGCCCGAAGAGCTAGTTTTTTCAAAACATCAGGATGGAGGTAATGGTGTGATGGAGTGGGCAGCATTATTTCAGCACCGGAGGACGAAACTAGCAAGTTTAGATGTGAACTTAAATGGAGGGGATTACGGGAAGATTCCTGAGAAGGAGTTGCTTGAGTAGGCTGATGAATAATTTCCTGTTGGATGGATATTCCAGCCAGACGATGCACCTTCCCATGCATCGTAGGTAGCAGAGAAGTTGTGTAAGGATCAAGGTATATCTGTACTGAAGTGGCCAACTCGTTCTCCGGACCTAAAGCCGCTAGAATACCTTCAGGGTAAACTAGCCAGGGCCGTCTATGCCAATTCAAGTTAGTTTTCTACACTGCCGCAACTCATGGATTTTGTCACTGATTGCTGGAACAGTACTGACATCAACACTCTCCACAGCCTAGTGAAATCAATGCAAAATCGCAGCATGGAAGTCAATGCGATGTACGGCATTGATGTGAAAGGAAACTATAGCCATTACTCTTCCGGGAATTTAGCGGATGAGAAATTTACAAACTTTTCTTGCTCAAGGTATGAAACTTACGTGACATTCGAGCAGGCTAATAGACCTTCAGGTAATGTACAAAAATGCAAGCAACAATTTAAGAAGAAGGATCTGTACTTATTACTTATCTTAAGTGCGCACCTATTGACCTACCATTCAGTTAAGAACTAACTGGATGGACCAAATCGGTCACGTGCAGTGCGGCGCGGGATATGATGGCCATAGCCACCAACGAACATAACGTGCAACTGATACGCTGGTGGATGCGTGTGCGAATCGTAGCTTCCGAGGTGTGGAATTTCTTGGCTACACGTGGTACAAACTCTTCGATGAATAATGCCATCTCCGGAGAACGGACAGAGAGTCGAAAACCAGAGGCTGGAATCGGAAACCTTGGTCGCGGGAGGGCAGGAAGGGGGTCACTAGGCGCCTTGAAAGCTTTTGCTGTAGGTCCTGGACCTTTTTTTAGTGAGTGAGGGCGGCCGCCCCACCAGCGACTTGCGTTGCTTTGGTAATTGAGGACTGCTTGAACTGGGACATCACGGCGACGTCTGTGACGAATATGCAGAGTAGTATCAATATGCCGAGTAGTATCCCGCCAGTAGCTCTCAAACGGCGTGAGCACCTTAGAGAGGCACCAGTCCAACATAAGCACTGTAAGCAGACATCAACGCAACTATTGTACTTTAATCTGGCACCGACGCAACGCAAGACCACAGAGCCAATCATACGAATCCATTGTGGATACCTTGCATACTCCTAGATACTTCCCAGGCAAGACCAATCAGCAAATGCTTCGTACTGTCTCGCAAAGTGGATCAATGGAACTCTGCCATGATGGACGATACTGTCAGTCTCACCGTAATATGCTAGGTGAACTCTCAAAACCTTGCAGTATTACGCCCCTATGCCTGTTCTTCTAGAATACCTTTGAATTTAGTAATGTTTGCTTACCATTCATTGTCACTCTCGTTGAATGCTTCTCTATATAGACCATGGTCAGAAGCCCCGGTATGTGCACCGGAAGCTTCAACCATCAGTTCAACCATCGATTGCCTGTTGTGCGCCCAAACCCCCACAACGTCGCATGCGATAGATCGGTCTGGTAGGCCAACTGCAGTGTTACGGGGGGGTTGCACGAGGAAAATGTCTGCGAGCCTGTAGTCCGTCCTGAGGAGGAGATTCTCAACTTCAAACTCGCATTCAAGGCCGGTAGAGCGGAAAACGTGCCACGCGAACACATTGCGAACGGAGTTGTGGCGGTGAATGCGTCCAAACTCTGAGACGCAGCGGTCGGCGGCATGGTCACCGTGTACATCCATGTTGCTGGCAGTGGTGGAATTTCAAGGGCACTGAGTCTATGTAGACTGGATGACCGAGGTGCCTGGGCAGCATGATGCTTCAGTACTCCGATGACATCTTCGTCGCAGTGGTGGGATGGGCATATTGGAACCCCGCAGCACCGGTGTGACGGAAGGCCGAGCTCTAATTCGGTGACGTGTGGATATCTCGGAGTGGCAGTTGGGACGGGGCACCCTCTTCCACAGGTCGTCCTCCCAAAACTCCTTTGCCATGGCCTCTTGCTGTGCCCTATTTAGATGAGATTGTAGGTTGACAGGCATGTCAGCAAGGGAGGCGGGGTCAAAGACGCCTACATCGGTGGCAAGCGGAACCCCTTGGATCCGGCGGACGAAATTGCGCAGGGGTAGGCTTTCCTGGTTGACCAGGAAGGATCGATCACCACGTGACCGTTTCCCAAGTACGGTGACGGAGCGGGGTGTGGCGTAGGCGGCTATGCGTAAGCGGGCGCGGGCAGTGTCTAGAATGCTGGCGGAGACAGCCGCGTGCAGTGCGGGACCGATTCTGGAGAACCCGTGCCCTCCAAGACGGAGGGGGAGACATGATTATTCCCAGGCGTCGTCGGTGAGGGGGACGTCGTACAGTGCACCGTAGGCGGATCGCTGCAGGTAATCAGTGAAACATAAGTTTTACGGATTTAAGACAAAGTTCAGCGGTTTGATAAACTGAATTATATTCCACTACACGACTCACTCTCCCGGCTGTGTGTCCGACTTCCATATTTTTCAATAATCAGGTACCACCACAGGAAAGTTCTGTAGGAGCCTTTTAAAGCTTCGTGTACTGATTTGGGGGCTATGTGTGAGTTTGCCTATCAATGGGCGATTCATTTTGTAAGGGATACCAGGCGCGCAAGAGATTTTTCACACTGTTACACTGAAAAAAAGCAAGTCGAATATGAGCATCTCTCCAGTAAAAATCTTCCTGTTAATATGAGGCCGTAGTTTATTTTGCCTCCATTAGCCTTAAGAACTTCGACGCACCTTTTGTGCAATGAGTTCAATAACTTCTGAAGAACAGTTTCCTCGATTTTGGCCCATTCTTGGTCAATTGCCATTTTTGAAGCAGAAACTGAGTCAAACTGCCTTCCATTACTGCAAAAGGCTCGCGCCAAGATACCCCGTAAGTTTTCGATTGGGTTTATGTCTAGGAACCATGTAGGCCAATCTATTACAGTAACATACTTCTCAGAAAGACAGGAACCAGAGAAAAGATGCCTTTGTATGCTGAGACACATGGATAGGGGCATTATCCCGCTGAAACATCCAATCTTATCCATGGTTAATGGCAGCAAAATCTAATAAATAATTCTCCAATGTCGTACAGTAACTTGCAGACACCTGCACTCCATTCAAATAAGCAATTGGACTCTTTTAAAAGTAAGAGAAGCAAGCCCAAATCATATCTGAACCGCTATCGTTTCGGCGCTCAGCCAATAGCCTCTTTTCTTTACGAATATCATGCCAGTATTACTTAAAACCGTCTGCCCCATCCAAATTAAACTTTTTTCATCTGAAGAAATTACTTGCTTCCAATCATTCAGTCCTTTGGCAACCATCTCTGTATCCCAATCAAGTCTTGCATTTTTTGGGCTGCGGTAAGGAGCGGAACCTGTTTAATCTTCTTGTAGGTAAGAGTAATCGTTGCACGTAATATCTGCTGCATTTTATTCTTGCCTGTTGGCAAATCCAAGGCAGTGCAGAACTGTCCTGCGGATTTCTCACCGTTGTATGCTTCTCTTAGTAGATGCATTCTTTCAGCGGGAGATATTTTGGGCGGGCGTCCGCTGCGTTTCCTTTTGCCATACTTTTCCGGGGCTTGGATAAATGTCCACACCACCTTTTTAGAGCGACTGATTTTCGATGCGATAGAATCAATGCTCTCCCCGGCACACCTCGTCCTAATAATCCGTGAGTTACTTTCCGCGAGCGATTTTGTTGATGGGTATTCGTCGTTCTCTGCCGTGTAGATACTAGTTTCAGTCGGTATTGTTTATTTAAAGTGTATGGTAGAGAACTTTATTAGTTTTACGAGGTCTTAAATTCTACTTTTTTTGGCGTTTCTGTGTGTAACTTTATGGTATCAGTAAAACGGGTGCCCGCTGCAGGATCCGACTATATTGCTAGTTATGCGCTAAGTTCTATGGTTTCTATATTTATTATCCGTTTATAAACTGGAATATTGCTGTTACGTCGCTCCGATACCATTCCGTTGTAAATTTTTCTTACTGTTATTTCTCTATCTGACTGAGACGCCCTTCTAGAGTATTCTTTTAAGGCAGGGGGTGTACAGTAGCAAGTGTGCAGAACTCAGAAATAGGGGACGTTTCTATATTTATTAGGCGTACCATAAAGTACCATGGCAAGATAGTCTCTTGCTTATGGTGATGGAAAACAAAACCCGGGGTGGACCCAAAACACAGCGATTGTCTTGCAGCGGGAGTTAGTATGACGGTTGCAGTTCGTGTGGGTGGGGCTCCGAGCGTGCCAACAGCGTGCATCACAAAAGTCCAGCCAAACGAGAGAAACACAGCCGACTCAGTGCGGCGGATGGCCTGACGAAGTTGGCGGGGGTAAGATCTCATTTTGTCTGCATTAGCTGCATCAGCGTCGGCTTGTGGACCAGACTTCGCTCAGCGGAAGACGGATAAAACGCACGAGCCAGGAGCGATGACGTCATATGCCTTGAGGTAGGAAGACGGGGGCCCTTGGGGGGAAGCCCAGGTTGGGCGAGAACGTGAGCAGGGCGGAGGGACGTACCAGGGACTAGAAGGGGTGCCTCGAGCGTATTGGGGAGGCGCCAGGGGCGGAAACGGTGAGGGACTGCAGCGTTCCGAACATTGTTATGTCGTCGAGTAACGCCTTACCAGGTGGTGCAATTGGGGACATGGTCGCCGTTGCGATCTAAGTCGGCATCGCACTGTTGGTGGCTAAGGGGGCAGGGGTAAGGTTGAGGTGAAGGTATGGCATCATGGACTAGAGGAAGGACGAGATGTGAAAGGAAGCAAAGGGAAGTGCACCAAGGAAAGCCGATGCACTTGGGGAACAAGGGAATCATAGCGGGCTCGATGGCGGATTGACGCTGGGGAGTAGTGAATGGGTAGAGGTCGGGCTTGCCAGGAGGCCAATTCGTAAAAGCGATTCACGGCGGTTCTCTGCAGTGCCTGAACAGTTTGTGATGGATTAGCTCAGGGAGCGGCAGGGATGTCTCCGGCTCGCGTTTCCTAAAATCATAGTTTATTTATAGAAACTCGCCCGCAGGTGGTTACATCTGCGGGATCAGGGTGGATGAAGGCTTGAAACGGAAAGCGGGCGAAACGGCGATAGGATCGGGCTAGCCGGGACCTTGTACTCGGTAGGGTGCTGCTTTGATTAGATTAGACAACTGGCGTATGAGATGTGGTGTGTGCTGCAGATGGTGGCCACCGTCGGAGAGTGGTACGTGGAATTGTGCCTCGGTATTGGTGCACACTCAAGACAAGTAATGAGTAAAGGTCCTCTCCCCCTTGTGTGTGATGGGGACCTGGCTCATATGCAAGTACGTTTCCATCTGATCCCTATCGAAGCAGAGAGCGAAGAGTTCGGCAACACGGGTGGGTTCACATCGGAAGAGATATCGAACTTAACCCGGTGAGCCCTTCACTGGATGGAGATTGAAGTGGGTTGCACGCATCCAGAACAGAACAGATGGTAGAGCATAAGTCCCGACATACGGATACTTTTTCGGAGAGGCGTTTTCGAACCAAGTCCTTGGTCTGATGGGGACGCGTAGGGTGTCAAAAACACGTTCGGTGCCGAAGGAGAGGGGCATGATATCCAAGAGATGGGCGGGTATTGATCGGGGACACGGTGGGCAAAAAGGGGAGTGCTTTTGCCGTTTTGATGTAAAGGTTTTGCTTAGGGCCTTTTTCCATAAGAATCCGCAATACCCGCCAGACTCCTAGGACGGTGAATACCATTCGTTAAAGAGGAAACCATATGAAGAGAGCTTCTGGAAAAGCGGGTGAGCAGCAAGCGAGAAAAAGAGCATGCTGCAGGGATCAATCCAATTGGTTTTTGACTGAAGAGTCGGTCAGTCGGTGTACACTCGTGATACTGAATGAGTATATTAACACCATCTCCTTGTTGGGAGCACTCCCTACTTTTTACGGTTGAGGCGTTTGTGCATTGGATGATGACTGGGAGGGGCGACCGCACACCAATTCAATGCAGAGCGCCAGCGAGGGCGTGCGTGTCGCGAGAGGCACCGCACTTGGTGTCACGAGAGAGTGTTGAATGCGTTGGGGGTGTCCACATAAACCATGACGTAACTACCGATATCGCTATATCGCGCTATAATCATTCGGGCGTGATGGAGGAGAGCGTCCATGGTACCACGGACGGCGTTGGCAAGCCATTCCAAGCAAAGGTGGTCTCGGGAGTTGCAGTCGCCAAGCGCGAGGAAATAGCTTTGACGGCGAGGCGGCTGAGCGGTGACAACGGGCCGGATTTGTCCGGTCGAGGTTGGATCAGAGACAAGGAGCAGAACAGTGGGTGAGAGACTGCCATATTTTGTTGCAGAGGACAGAGAGTAGAGGCTTTCAACTCTTTTGTCATCATTTGCACTATGACGCGTTGGTACAAGAACTGAACGACCAGCGAGTATAGAAATGGATGGCACGGTCGGACACGTGAATTGTAGTGATTCAGTGGTTTAAAGTGCGCCAGTAACCGGTTGCTGAGGGAGGTGCTGATAGTGAAAGAGTTTTTGAGTTTGTGAAGGTAAGGGCAGGACGTTGCTGAGACACGAGCAGGTGGCAACGCGAATTGCCATTCATTGACGCACATGGGCCTGAAATATACAGTACTGTAATACTGTACAATACTGTCTCTGCGTACGGAGTACCGCGGCGCATTGAGGTTGGCGTTTGTCTAAAAAAAGGAAGAAACAAGTTTAATGCGTTTACTATCTACTATCTCGTTCTCCCCTTGGCCCCAAAGTCAAGTTTGACCATCTCAGGTACGAGCCCATAGCGTACACTGAGTCTAATACTGTACTGTACAGTAGTGTACAGTATTGTACAATGCCACTAATTTGAGTCAAAAACCCCTCTCCCTTTGCGTCACAAGCAGCCTGATATCCCACATAATTCCCACACGTGCTTCAATCGCAGCCGCCTCAATTCAACCTCCAACCCCTTCTCCGTTACCCCATTCTATCCAAACGGCCTCGAGCCACCGCGCACTGCACCGCACGAATTTCGTCCCAACAAACCCCCCTGCCCAACACTCCACCCACCCTCACTCGGCCGCCCATGACATCCGCCGCACATAATTCACCCCCCTGCCCGCGATGGGACACCGCCGGTGCGTTGCAACTCTCATTCCGCCTCTGCTCCCTGTGACACAGGGCATCCACGCACGCCACACCACCATCCGTTGCAACTGCATTCCACATGCGTCAGCCCCACCCTTGTATCGGGGCTTGCCACCTCTTCCCACGAATCGCACATCCGCATGCTCTTGTACCATGCATGCCTCCTGCCACCTTGTTCCTATTTGGGTTGACTTGCGCCTCTGTGTGACATGCAATCGCGGTAGCGAGTAATCGACATGATTTTTCAACTGTTCCTCTGCCTTTGTTTCCTTCTCGGCGCGACGGCACACGCCGCACTCCCGCCGCACGGTACTGTCATTGACACTGTACCAACAGTCCTGCGTGAAGAAGCGGTGCAAAGTGCGGATCTGGTGCAATTGTTAAGTGATACGAGGTTTCAGCTTGTAGACGGTCCAGCGTTTTGCCCGAGAAGTATCGAGCACGGGACGTTTCGGCAAGACGCGCATCCAAATGCCTATGCATCGATTGCATTCTCAGAAATCACAGTGAGCTATCCGGATGGGGCGAGCACATGCGGCGTTGGAACGGGAATAGAGCTGCTGACTGTGGGAACGGGCCGGTTGTTCGAGGGGCTGTCTGTTGGCATTCCGATTCCGGAGGGTGTGTACTTTTACGGTGTGGATGGAGTGCGCAGGGAATGCGGCGCCGTGACGATGGAAACGACGCTGGCGTATTTGTTCACCAAGGATATCGGTACATTTCTGGAGAGTATGAGGGAAAACGGGCTTTTCAGCAGCACAGTGGTTGAGGAACAAGACATGGATGTGGGACGTCTATGGATGGTGTCGTTGCCCACCGATGGAAGCGTATCGCTATGTCTGTTCAAGGAAACGGAGAAATTTATCGAGCCAACCCCCATGGCGACGCCAGAACCAGAAGAAGAGGGCGAGGAAATTATCGAGGTTGCAGGCGAAGACGAGTCAGTAGAAGACCGTCCTCCGTCGGTGTTTGGAACGGCGACGGATTTACAAATCGTGCAAGCAGAGGAGAGGTCGTGCTTTCCTGGATCGGCGCATGTGACGCTGGAAGATGGGCGCAAAACGACAATGGCGAGATTGCAAGTTGGGGATCGTGTGTTGGCCAAGAGCGGGGTGTATTCAGAGGTATTTCTGTTTACACACAAGCGACATGGTGGAATGTTTGATTTTGTTCAGGTGGAGCTAGAGTCGGGACATGAAATGACTGTGAGCAAGGGTCATTACGTGTATGTGAATGGCAAGTACGTTGCGGCTGGAAATGTTAGGGTTGGGGATTGGATGGAGGGTGGAGATGGGAGGGAAAGTCGAGTTGTGAGGATCGGAAAGGTTGTGGCGAGAGGATTGTTCAATCCGCAGACAGTGGATGGGGACATTGTGGTTGATAATGTGAGGGCGTCTACGTATACGACGGCTGTTGAGGCGACGACTGCACACGCTCTGCTTTGTCCTGTGCGAGCGATGTTTTACGGAAGGATTGTTTTGAGATGGATGTTTTCGGGATGGAACAGTTTGAATTGATAGGGATGGAGGGCTGGAGGGATGGAATCAGGTCAGGTGGTCTGGTTGGGTAGGGGATGGAAGTAATGAGAGTGGAATTTATGTAGCTCGGCGTTACATCCTGCGGTTTCTCTCCCGGCTGGATACAATAGATGCAAAATAAATGAGGGTTGCTGGACTCGATGGAATACTTGAGTTGATTTCTGTAAACTGTGCAGCACAAAGGGTCGTTTGGGACGGTTGTGACTCGAGTTTGTATAAAAAATGCCAGCAAGATGTGTGTGGATTGCACACCCAGACAAGTAGCACTACGTACCCAACGACTCTCGAGGAGACTACCTCGTGCAATTCTGCTGCAGACAGCTAGATTCAGGTTGCAACTGAATTTACACCCCCCCCACCCCTCCTCGTAAAGTTGAATGAAATAAACATGATTCTGTAATGCATACCACCCCCTCTTAAAGTTACGCGAAACCGCACAAACTCTTGCGATCGATTGACGTTAGGAAAACATACCCAATAGCCTTCCTAACGCCACCGCCCACCCCTGTCCAATGCAATCCCTACTCTGCGCGTTGCAGCTTTGGCAGAGTTGTTACATACCTTCCAGTCCATCGCGTTACGTTACATCAGCCTAACACTTTTCACAATCCGCGAGACTCTTCTCAACCATTCCAGCACGTTACCCATCCTCCAGCGTCTCTGCAAATTATCCATCTGTGCAACAAAAATACCATCCCCCTCCGTCCCATCCCTCTACTCCCATTATGTTTTCACCAATATTCCTGCTCCCGCTCTCTCGAGTGACCCATTTCTTTCAAAAACTTCCTCATATCCTCCCTGCACCAAACTGCTTTTCAATAACCCCTTACCATTCCTCACCTGCCACCCTCTTGTCAGTTATTTCTCCTCTTCCAATTGTTTCCAACTGCACAACATCTCCACCACTTCTACAGCCCCCTCTTGCATGTTTAACAGTCTTTTCTTTGCCACTATCATGACAAGTCCCACCACATTGCCACTTCCACCCCTGTCATTCCCATTCCCATGCACTAGTTATTCCTTCCAAACCGTACGAGATATGCTCTGATTACAGATCCCCTCACCCCAGCTAAACTCTCCAACCTACCTGCTGCCAACTCACAATGCCTTTTCAATCACACCTCCCGTACATTTCCTTCTTCTTAATCGCTGCTCAGTTACCCCATCTCACCCCAGCCTCACCCGTTGATCTCTACTCACAATCTGTCAAGCAACCTGCTCTGACCGCTGACCAAGTCATTCACTTATTCTCCAATACCACATTCCTTGCCCAAGATGGCAGCAGCGATTGCCCACGAACAGTAACCCATGGAGTCTTTCAAGAGGACACCCTTGACAGTGTCCTCGCCGTCATTTCATTTCAAAACATCACCGTCACAACGGCCACAAGGGAAAGTGGAAGATGCAACCGCACCCCCGGTGGCTTTCTCTCCATCGGATCTCAATCCATTTTCCAAGGTCGCGTAGAGGAACTACCGGCCATTTCCGGGAACCTTATTTTCGGATTGGACTCTAGACAAAGGAAATGTCGCGTCTGGGACACAGACACTCAACTCGCCTATATCTTTTCCCTAGATATCGCCAGTTTTCTCTTAGAGCTCCAAAAAAACGGGTTTTTTCAAAGCTTCGTCTTGCCAGATTCCGAAACGGATCCAGGCCGCTTGTGGATGCTATCGTTCCCCGTTGATGCCACAGCCCCATCCTGCTTGTTCAGGGAAGACTCCAAACCCATTCCCACCATTCCTGATCCTTCTCCCGAGGAATCCGCCCCACCACCCATCTCAACACCCCCCTGCCACACCGCCCCCGCAACAAAGCTCACCGTTTTCCGTTCCCCAAAGTCCACCCGAAATTCCTCAGCGCGCCTGTTTCCCCGCCTCTGCAACAGTAACACTCGAAAATGGTCGCTCCCGACCCATGAGCTCGTTGCATCTGGGTGACCGTGTCATGGTTAAACCTGGTATCTTTTCCGAAGTTTTCCTGTTTACCCACACGCAACTCCTCGGCCTCTACCCATTCTTGCAAATTGCTCTCCACTCCGGTCATACCATCACTGTTACCGCCGGCCATTACATCTACATCAATGGCAAGTCGACCACAGCCTCCGCCGCCCACCTTGGTGACACACTTCAGCTTGGCAATGGCTCTCTCTCCTCAATCGTTTCTATATCTCAAGTTTACGCAAAAGGCCTCTTCAATCCTCAAACAATCCAAGGAGACATTATAGTCGACAATGTCCGCGCCTCCACTTACACTACTGCTATTCAACCCCCCAGTCGCACACGCGCTTCTCTCCCCGCTTCGTGCGATGTTTCTCGGTACGCATCTGTCAACATCAGTTTGGGATCATCTTGTCGGGAGCCTACCTTGCATGGCATGGCATGGATTTTGAGCTCACTGAACAATTTAGAGGTAGTGCTCCACTTTCTTGTGGAGCAGTCGGGTCACAGATACTCTTTTGAAGGGAAAACGAAACACGCAAACCTTGTAACTGTCCAGCTTTTTTCGGTAGTACTAAAATGCCTGGGAGACGCCGCGCGTTTCACAAACATGTTCTGATTCTCGGGGCCACTCAAGGTAATCAAATCCTTAGGGATAAGAATTAGATGAGCCCCATTCTCGCAATAATGCACCCGACTCTGCGGGATTTCTGGCGAGCTCGGCAATACGGAGCATTTTATCTGTCCTCCAGGAAAAAGCCAAAATCCATTAAGGCCCCCACAAGGATCGAATGGCATGATGCCATCTCTTCCTGTTCACGTCAGAACATTTGCAGTTGTACATATCTCTCATAAGAACTAGTGCTCGCTTTGATGCCCACCCACTATCTTTTCCAAGAAGTTGCTCTAATTCATGGTCGAATCCACTACCTTGTCTTGACCAGATTTCCTCAACCCCAATCATCTCTGCGCAATCCTCTTCTTGCCTTGAACATTCTTCATCTGTCCCAACTTTCTCGCCTGCAGCATCCCTCCTGCTTACATCAACTTTGACGCTGTCTGCCTTAACCTTAATCGGCTCGTGACTCAACAGTAAACTGTCCTCCAGTTCACCGAGTTCCCACACTTCACCTCTATTAGGCTTTAGATCCGTTGACACAAATACCGCCATCATCCTTTCCAACAGTCTTTCGTTTGGCACAATCCCTACTCCTTTCATTTCCTCATACATGTCCCAAGCTTCCGTCACCATATTCTTTCTCACGTAGCCCGCAATAAGTGCGGAAAACGTGACCAAGTTCGGGGATATCGGTCCTGCATAGCGCTGCATCTCTTCAAACAGATGCACAGCGGTGTCTATATCACCCACTCTGACATGAGCACCAAGGAAGGCATTCATGGCAACTCGATCTGGACGAATTCCAGAACTTCTCATTCTGCGAAACATTCTCTTTGCGGAAACTATGTCCAATTCCTTTCCATAGCCGTTGATCAATATTGTGAATGTTATTGTTGTGGGAATGTGTGCTCGGTCCTCCATTTGGTCCAATATCTTCTCTGCTGAAGTGGTATCCCCACACCTCACATAACCATCCATGATTGCATTGTAGGCCAATGCGATATCTTTAGGTTTCGCCTCCCGAACCACAGACCTGGATTTCTTCTTAATCGACACCGCCTCTCTGAAACCCCCATCCTTTTCAAATAAGCGCATCATCTCATCAAAGACCCTCTCTGCTGCTTCTAATGATACCCTATTCCCTCGCTTTGCAAGTCCTCGAATAACTGCGCAGTACATATCAACTGGTAACCGAATTTCAACCCTACGGCGAACATTCCGGAACAACTTCCATGCGTTGACTTCCTCTCCCCTTCGCATCATAGCACTGAGAAGGGCGGTGCAAGCAACACCAACCTCCTCTTCGAAAGCAGGGCCCCCGCAGTTAACCATAACATTTAGAAGTTGGAGCGCTTCAGGAACTTTGCCCTCGGCCGCGTAACCCGAAATAATGGTTGTATACGCAACAGCTAGATTTCTCCCTGCTTTTTCACCATCAAGCTGCTCCAAACTATGTAACGCCTCATTAGCCTTGTCCCATTCTCTTCTTTTAACATACGCCGAAATAACGGCATTGAAGGTGTATCCACTGGCCTGAACCCCGCTCTTCTCCATCTCGATTCTGAGGGAGTTCATCTCGTCAATTTTTCCGGATCTCGCCAAGCCCTTCAAAATTGGATTAAAACTCCTTGCATTCGGTTTGAGTCCCCTGCGGCTTATCTCCCTCAAGATCGAAAAGGCCGACCCTCTCTGCCCGCACCTTATGTACGCGTCAATGGCGGTGTTGAAGGCAATCAAATCTGGAATCAAATGTCGTCGTTTTAAGGAGGCCAAGACCTGTGTGATACCCTCATGGTTCCCCTGTCTGCCATGAGCCTTGATTAAGACGCTGACTGTGAAGATACTCATCAAAACGCCATGCTTCTCCATTTTGCCGATCATATCTACGGCCAAGTCTGGCCTACCGTTGTGTATGGCAGCATTTGCAATTTGGATGATCATTTTCTCATCCGGTCTCCGCAATTGCACCTGACTCTCAGTCAATGTTACTAGTCGACCGTCATGTGATCGCACACGATGAGACCACAGCTGAGAGAGGATTTGATCACATTCAGCAATTCTGCCAGCACGAGTGAGAGCATCGAATAAGTAGGTGGACGTGCTGCGGACACAGAAATGGCCGGTGCGTTCGAGTGAAAGAAACGCACGAAAAGCGACCTCCCATTGTCGTTTTAGAGCTGCTTGATGGATTACGACGTGGAAATGATGATATGTGAGAATGGGAGCATCTTGAGTTTGCTGGTGTGTAACAGCTTTTTCAATGCGGTCAACGGCTTTACGGAGGGCACCCTGAGATACATCGTTGTGAATTAAATCGGGCAAGGATTGCACCGCATTGGTGACTGTGCACCTTGTGATGCGACGCTTGAAGAGCAGAGGTTGGGCGACTTGTGGGGAGTTGAATGGTACTGATGGTGAGCACAATGGTAAAGACTTTGCGATTGACAGTGGGGCAACGAAGGAAGAGATACGTTCCATCATGGCTCTGATGCCGTAACAAGCGCCAAATGAAGATGCAACGGTAGGGAGAAGCCGCCCCGAGGTCGCCAAATGTGTTTGGTACTGTGACCACCAGGATCAACGCTCGATGCTAATTGCTTGAGTCGGGTACAGTGCAGTACAGTACATTCTCGAGATCCAAAATGCTGCTCTCAAGTGGCGATGTACTGTACTGTACCGTACTTTCTGTACTGTACTGTACAGAATAGAATAGTACAGTTCTTCATTTGATTAAATTTTGAGCCGTCGCCATTTTGCAACCTAAAGTAGGTTGCTTTGGGTTTAAGCGTACTGTACTGTACTGTAATGCAAGATCAGTAGTGCCATAGCGCGGTTCATTCTGCCTACAGTACAGTACTGTACTGTAATAATTTCACGGCCTGTCTGAGAAGCCGTCACATTATTCTCAATATAAATAAAAATGTTGAAACAATTAAATAAAATTCCAGAAAATATATTGTCACACCACCCTCAAAGAGTACTCAATTGAATAAGTGGGACAATTTTTTAATGTGTTCAAAAACCTGAACCATGGCAGGAGGGTGCGGGAACACCGAGGAAAATCACGAACTGGCGTTAGGGCTTACAGTATCTAGCGCCGGGCTATTCCAATCAGTATCAACCTCCGCGATATGGTGGTCATGGCTTCACAACTGTTGCGACGCTCAATATCGCAGCGAATGCGGCGAGCATTATTGAAGCCGAGCAACTGCCATGCCCTGACGAGCCCGATGCGTTAAAACACCGTGAGTATAGGTACGCGGAAGCGGATGGACACCTTCGGGACTTTGTACGACAGCTCCAAGCATCCTTTCCAAACGAACAAGGCAGTCTTCCAGAAGCACTGACAGCGTCCAGCCTTGCTGCCAAGCCCGATAATCCACACAACGTTCTATATCGAGCCTGCTGCGAGTCCGCAGCAAAGTCCCTCTGGAAGAATGATGAATAGGCAACATTCCCCAACCCCGCAACGCACTCGGAAGAAGATATTCGGCAAAGGATTCGCCGCCAAGCATACATGGAGACGCCTGCAGCAAGCGTTCCTCTCTGCGCATCCGTCTGCGGTCAACCGAACATACGACGAAATGTGGACAGTAACGCTCCGTCGCCATCTGGAAGTGCCCGTGTTTGATGACACTGCTCCGCTGCGGTGCGCGGAGTGCCACAGGCCCATGCACGTTCTAGGAGACCATGCAGCAGACTTATGCAACAGAGGTCTCGGGTGGACCAACCGTCACACAGCGGTGGTAAAGGTGCTTGGCTGAGAGCAGTTCAAGGCAGCAGGAGTCAGCGTTCAATACGAAGTGAAGTACCTACTTCCTGGACTGAACGCGCGACCCGCAGACATTCTGGTGTACCCAAGGTCTGATGCAACAAACACCCAGTCCCCCCTCCCAGTGGCGTATGACGTGACTGTAGCATCCCCGTCCCAAGAGAGCTATAAGTCAACGGCAGCACGGGAAGCGCGACCTGTTGCAAACGCAACAGGAAAGCGGAAGAAGAGAGACTTAGCAACGAAAGTGGCAGCGATTCCAAGCGAGGCAATGCCGGGACGATCAAGGCCAGGATGTGATTTTGTACCACTAGCCTTCGACTCGTTAGGAACACCCTCTTTAGAAACATCCAATTATAGAGATATAAGCGGCAGCAGCAGTAGCGACTCGTAGCGGATGCTCGACGGGAGGAGTGAAGACTCGCCTGTACCAGAAGCTTAGCTAATCAGTCTGGTAAACATGTGCCGCATCCGTAATTTGTCGCGCACCGCAATACGCAGAGCTTAGTCACCCAATTCCAACTTAATTTTAAGTACTTTGCAACGTTGAACATGTGGACTGTACACCAGTGATAAAAGATGAACAGAAACCACGTACGAACCTCCCCGTTTTATAACAAATACATGGCTTCATACAATGCAACAAAAAACACCAGAAACAAGGTTTCCAGTCAGCGATCCATTGAAGGGAATCCAGAAACGCGCATGATGTTCGATGTAGGCAGAGAATAAGAAAATTACCATACTTCGTACCTATTCAATGGAAAAATTGCAAACATAGAACATCATTCATAAACTATAATCGAAAACATTGGATCATAACCAGCAGATGTTGCTATACTACAAATCAAACAAAGGATGCCCACTTTCGATTATTAACTGGACCAAACATGCAACTGCGATAAACAGTTTATGGACAACCTGTGCCTGAATGCAATCGACAACACCATGAACTGATTAATACGACTATTTGCGACTAAATGCCTTGCTCGGATCCTTAGAAATATCTCACTATCAATTTGCGGCGTTGGGCCGCGGAGGCATGTGGGATCAGGATATCCTTTGTCTGCAACAACCATTTCACCATCCAATAAATGTCTCTTCAGATTCATCCTATAAATGTTGACATCAGGATGACTTCCACAAGGATAGGATCCGTTTAACCATACAATATCTCCACCCACGATGCTCACCGCAATTTCATACCTTAGTCGTGAGTAATGCAACTTATGTGAATACCGCCGGGTGTCGAACTCTCCAGGCTCATCGATAGGGAAATAAGTACCATCAACAGAAGTGTAACAGCGAGAGACAGCAAGATTTTGGAGTCGATTTGACCAGCGATTCTGAAGAAATGTTAGTTGAGTTAAAAGTAAATCTAGGAAACAAAGCGTTAATAAACTTACCAAATCAGTCTCTGTGAGACAGTGAATCACTTTCCATGACCACTTACGAAACTTCTTTTCGTCACTACCAGAAAATGTGCAAATTATGGATTCAGCTTGATATCCTTTCAAGAAATAGAGTGTCCAGTGAAGATGGACAAGAACCAAACCTCTCTGCGTTCTCACAGAGATTCGAACCCAAGCCTTGTAACAAACAAAAGGAGTTACTCCGAAAAGCGAAATAATCATCGAGTAAATACTGAAGAGGAAATAGAATGACTTGAACATTCCCCCATAAGGCGTAAGCCAGCGAAGTTAAAAGTTGATACCGTAATATTTGATGTTGAAGCTATTACAAAATTTCGAGAGCGTTCAAAAATGTAGTAGAATCAAGTTTCCGGCAATGAATCACCTTTTATATCAATTTTTTCACCGAAACTATATACTTGATTGCTTAACTCACCTAATAGACTTAATAATTACATAAAAAATGTATTTGAATTTACATTACTAATATAAGGCTATCTTATCACATTAAAACATTGTAAAGGAAAAAGATGTTCCATATTCTGAAAGATGGAGCTTTACAACACCCACTGCATTCAATTTCAACTCAAACATATCACCTGAAGTCGAACTGTTCCTACAAATAATTCAATATTGATTGGAATTTTAGTTTTTCAGATAACGACCTATTTTCATAACAACACACTTTAACGCAAAATGAGACTGGGATGTAGAAATAGATTATATTATTTGACTGGTTTTTTGCCAAAAAACTTATGTATGGTGTAGTTGGCCTTTTTCCAATACTACTGCCCATTTTTCTTTCATGAATAGATTAAGTAGTCTTAAATTTTAGTACATTGAGGAATTTCAAAGACGTTGCAAATGATGAGTCTTTAAGATACAAACATCAATTTTAGCAACATATCGTAGAAGCGGGTAATTATGGGTCAGGCAGGTAAAGTGGGTCAATTTTTTAGAATTTTTTTTGAGGTTTTCAAAAAAAATCAAGTAACCCGTCCAAAATCATTTACATATCTTCAGAACTATATCTGTTATGGCAAAATGGATCCCGCCAATTGCTTTTTAGCGCCAATTTACCCCCAATATGACACCTTCAAAGTTAATGGGTTTCATCTCAAGAGAAAGGGGCCCTTCCATGTACACGAAAGAGAATCTTCATCGTGAATATCCGAAATGGGTATCCGTCGCCCTTTGTCATCAACTCCTCCATCCATTCGCCTTGCGAATGCTCTGAAAGAAGTCAAGGAAGTCAAACTGAACATTCGCAAGGCCGCTCAGACGCATAGGGTTTCTAATACGACACTTTAGCGTTGTTTAAGGGATGTCTCACGGACTCAGAGCAATGAAAAGGGCACTACCCTGACACACGAAGAAGAGGGTACCATAGCGAAGACTTGCTTGGAGTTTGCTCTTAATGGGACCCCTCTCTGTAGAGAAGGCCTAAGGGATCTCATAAAATTATTTTGTTCCAAGCTTCCGACTGAGAGACAAAGCAGGCTGCCCTTTCCAGACAAAACCCCCGGGAAGTTCTTTATCAATATCTTCTTGGTTAGGAACCCCGAATTGTCCTTGAAGAAACGGGCGTCCCTGGAGAACGCCACAGCGATCGCCATGTCTCTGGAGAATCTCTCCAGACACTTTGCCCGCCTAGCTCAAGTGTACCGCAAGTTCAAAATAACGAGCGCTGAGCAGGTTTTCACTCTTGATGAAAGCGGTTTGTCAACCAAAAATTCATCAAGAGCAAGAGCCAAAGCATTGACGGAACGACAAGGGAGAAGTAACTCCGTCGAACTGAAGTGGTCTTCAAATGCAGAACACGTAACAATAATGCCATTCGTGTCAGCAGATGGGTCAGTTTGGAGTCCCGTCGTAATTTTTCAGGGAAAACAAGCAAAATGGTTGAAAAGAGGTGATGGTAATGTAGAAACAACTGCTTCGTTCTTGCCATACAATGCGCGTATTGCGTGTCGGGATCCAGCAGGAATGGATCCCTTGTTGTTTACGGAGTGGGCCAAATGTTTTGTTGCGGAGACGGAGGAACTTCGAAAGAAGCACAATTACATCGTATTGACAATGGATGGGTATGGTGCGCATGTCTGCTTCAGTTCCCTGGAAATATTGAGAGCTAGTAACATTATTGCTGTTGGGCTCCCTGCCCACACAAGCCACGGCATACAGGTCTTGGATTACAGCGTGTTTTCTCCGTTCAAGACGTATGTAAGGAACTCTATGAACTGTCGAATCATGGCGCACAACCCTGGGCAGGAAAACGATATGTACACTATTTGCGAAATGTTGGATGAGGCGCATAGAAGAGCTCTGTTATATAAATAATATTTTTAGCGGCTTCCGAGCTTGTGACGTATGGTGTAACATCAAGAAATCTGCTGTTCCAGATGTTATCAAGTTGGCGGACCTTACGAACACGGATGGTTACGAGTCACGGGAGGACGCATACGAAGATTACAAGCGACGCTTCGAACATTATAAGTCCAACGTGGACCTATTGCAATCGGACGGATCGGTGATTGAGTCGGGAACAGCAACACTAGAAAAGGAGCCCTGTTGACGGGAGATGATGTTATGATGGAATTGCGGCAGCAGCAAGAACATCGGTCGGAAGAGGCACGGCAGAGGGCGTCGCGTGCAGAGGAGCAAGATGCGAGGCGACTTGCTCGAGAGCGGGAGGCGGATGAACGCCAGGCCAGGAGGGTTTCACAACGGCAAGAGAAGCTTCGTGAGCAAGCAGAATGTTCAATCCTACACAATGGGCGAAATTCTCGACTGAATTTTTGGAAGGAAACTAAGGACTTAAGTAGGGCTCTTGCCCTTTCCAGAGCTTGTGGGCTACTAGAGACATAGTAAAAAATTCTTTTCCTTTATGATTTTTCCTAATGTGATCAATTATTTGCCGCCTTCGCGGCTATTTATAGGACACTGTTCACAAAAGTAAACAACTGTAGGTACTTTTCTGAATTTTTATTGGTTGTCGAACTTTATACGCTTCCTCTTTAGCCTTTGACATTTTCTTGTGCAGAGTTTAAGGAACGAAAGATTTGCAGAAGTATTTTTTTAAGAAAGGAAAATTTCGACCCATTTTACCCGCCCCTACGATACAAACCATTCCTAGTTTAGGAAAGGTTCACTATTGATTTTAATTTGATTTTTGATTTTTAAAAATTCAATATTACCTGGAATGACATAATGTTTACCCGAAACTTTCGGTCGGAAGCATTATAACTTAGCCGGCATATTTTTTGAAACACTGTTTCCTGTATTATATTTGGCTTCTTTTTCAGTAACCAGGGGCTGCATTAAGGACGATACGTGTATAACTCAAGGAAAGAATTGGTATTCGCTACCTTTTAGTAAATGCGAAACTCGGCTTTGAGAGAAAGAGAAATGAGGGCGAAATTGAATCAAGCACAGTTTGTTAAAAACTTTGGGGATGTTTTTTCCGTTTATGATATTCGTTTTTGAAATAAAAACATGCTTGCATAGTTAGTGCTGTTCCGTATAGTTGTATCCAATTTTCGTGTACTCAAAATCTCATTCAGAATGGATTTGGTGCATTTCAATTATCAGACCCGAAACCCTGTCTTATACATAGGGCCAAACCTGCATAAAATTTTGGCAAAACTTTTGTCGAGCTGATTTTTGTAATGTACAGTACAGTACTGTACTCTGCAATAAGTATTTTCGATGCAGTACTGCACTTTGAGCTACTGTACAACTGTACTGTACTGGATTGTGGTGTATGTACTGTATAGCACAGTACAGTAGTATACTGAACAATCCTAAATTACAGTACTGTATACTGTACAGTACACTACAGTACAGTACAGTACAGCGTAGTATACTGCACTGTTGTTTTACAGTCCATACAGCTGATGCAGAGAATGGAATATAAACGTTGGTTGATGGCACTTGCTCAGCTACCAGGCGCGAAACTTCAGTCAGCACAATTTTCTGGGTGGGATCCCCCTTTCGGAATCGGAGTCCCACCGCTTTATTAATACTGCAACTCCCAACCCTCTGCGGCTGGATTTTCAACACCATCCGGATCTGGGCTTGTGCTAATGGTAGCATCCTTTCGCGACCCATGCAAGCTATGGCCGATCTAACGCACATAACGTGGTCATCCTGCATTCATCATTGCCGACCATCAGTTCAGCACTATTGTTGGCGTGTCTCGGGAGAGGTATCGATGGAAAGAGGAATAGATTACGTAATCGCAGTAAAAGAATTCAGGATAAGGTAGAGAAAGGTAAATTCAGGATAGAATATCGTGGAGATGAAAGGCAAAAGCCAAGAACGGGTAGCACGTGTGGGGTGTTGAGCGCACAAAATGTAATCGATGGTTGAACTGTTGGTTGATGCTTCCGGTAATCAGGCCGGACATCAGACCAGGGTTTATATAGAAAAAGTACTCAACACCAGCACAGATAAATTGTAACTAAACGGTACTGAATTCAAAGGTATTCTAGAAAATGCGACCCAGAGGTATCAAACTACAAGGTTTCTGAAGGTCCATCAGTATAACAGACAGAAACAAACATCATGGCAAAGTACCATTGGTCCAATTGGCAGGGAGGCATAAAGTGGTTGCTGATTGGTGGGTGCGAAATGTTTCGAGAACCACGCGAGATAGCCATGATGGATCCATGTCATTGGCTAGGTACAAAGAGGTATGATATTATGTTTTTACACTGGTGCATGAGTACAGTGCATAAGTTGCAATGATGTCTTCTTACAGTGTAAATCCTTGGTACAGGTTACCAGAGGGATACTGTCAGGGTATTTGGTGATTTATGGGCATAATCGCAACAGCACGCTAGAGCGATGGCGCTCTAGCGGTCCCCCAACTGTAATCGGCAGTTGGAAGTTTTATTCCCCGAGGATCTGACCCCAGGAGCTTGAGCTCCCGGAGCTCGGGCTGGTCCGAGGGGTGATTCGTAGAATCTCCCGTTCGACCAGTAAGAAAGTCCCATCATAGATACTTGGGTATCGGATGGATAAGAAAAGCTAAGGCTAATCTATACTGATCTGTAGAAACAGTATCGTGCATATGCGCATGGGCGCATACTATGGTTTCATGATGCCACGTGAGGGCGTTCCCTGGCGGCCCTTGAGAGCCTTGAATTGTCAGATCAAAAAATTATGTAGAAATTGCTAACCTGAAAATTCAGGTTAGTTGTCCTGGATATTCAGGATGTTCAGGATGATGCAACTTGAGTCCGTAACTTTGCAGCTAAGTTGTGCACACTCGACCACAACTATCACATCGAATGTAGTCCAGCTGAATATCCTATGGTTAGCTAGCACAACCACGACCATGACCAGCTCAGCACTACCACCTCCAGTGTACTTCAGCTGTGCGTCCCTTGGCTAACGACCAAAGCAAGCTCAGTACTCCCGCTCAGCACTCACGCCTTCTCGCGTAGTCTAGCGGTACAACTCCATTCCAAGATCTTAGAGGGACTACATACAAATCACAGTCACCGGCATGACGGCATGCATTCTAGTTTTGCGACCAGTCGTCAACAGCCGACTGCAATCCTCAGCGCAATGTTGACCATACTGAAGTGCAACTGAACTGTTGACCATACTTAAATGCAACTGCTCGCAATCACGCAGAAACATTACAGTAATTAAGCTACCTTACAGATCGCAGGACTGCAATCACAACTGTACAGTACTTAATACCACATTCTGTCAAACAGTTCAGTACTGTACTGTAAACTACAATGAACATTACAATAAAATATAGAAATGAACATTTCGATGTCCGTAGTTTTTTACTGTACTGTACTGTACTGTAAAATACTTGTGCATACACGACATGCAGTAATATTGGACTACTGTACTGTACTCAGTTGTACTGTACTGTATGATGTACAAGATAGTTCCGTCCAGTACTGTATATACAATAACTATACGACAATCTCCAAAAATACTGTAGCATACAGTACTTCATTCAGACACTAAAAACCTACAACTAAGGTGTACAGTACTGTACAGTAAAGGCCATTACAAAAATTATGTGTTGAGCAGATACAAAACAATTGCAAAATGCGACTCACAAAAAGCAGCCTATGTACATCATAAATGGGTGATGCCTAAGGCCCTAAACTGCTACACAAAAAAGCAAACCTATTTTTCCCCAACCTCACCCGAGTGAGTAACAGTAAACTGGAACGCAATTTTTGGCGATATACCCTCACAATTTGGCGGTATATACTGTAGAAACAGAAAATTGTGCGGCAAATTGGAACAAACTGTTGAGGACCGCTTGTGTGCGGCGCTAGCACTGTACGTAATATCCCAGGAGGGGCAAGCCGGGTCCGGCTGAAGGGACCATCAAATAGTTTGCTGGCTGGCCTCCCTTCCACCTTCTGGTAGATTGGAGTGCCATCCACAGCTTTCGACGCATCGTACGGTTTCGCAATTGGCTTGACAATGATACGATATCTACGCTTCGGTACAAATTTACTGGATACCAACCCACATATCCACCACAGTAAATTAACCCCCCATTCAAAATAGTTTGGCTACTGTATAGTGTACGCTGTACTGTAGGCAACTGTAATTATTGACAACCCTAGTATCCGCGGGATATGAGACAGCTGTCCATGAGGGTTGGCGCCGCCGTGTCACTGTACAGTACACTGGCCCGACGAAGTGTGACCGCTGAGGGTCAATAATTACCAGGCCGCTGAGGGCCAACGGAAGAGTGCGCGGAGGCACGACAGCGACCCGTTTTACAAACAATTTGTCTCTAAGCGAAGTAGAAGAGTAGCACAAATGAAAAAAAGATATAAATAGTAGCATAGTCTAGATTTAGGTTTCACGCAGAGTTGTGCACACTCTTCAATTACAACATGGTCCACCTCACGAAAAACTTTCACCCTGTGAAACAACTAAATGCAATGCTAAAAAAAGGGGAAAGTGCGGGGTCTGAAACGGCTGCCATCGTAAAAAAATGGATCCTCTTTCTCAAAACATTGGAAGCGACAACTTTAGAATTTGCTAAAACAATAAAGACTTCGATGAGATTTGGAAGGAGTAAGTTTTTTCGATATTTTACTGTTATTACTAACTTTTACGTACTATATTTAAAGCTCAATATTCCCAAATTGTATCTGAACCGCTTGGTATAGAGTAAAATGGGGGGAAAGAGGAGTTTATGGATGAAATGGACGATGTCGAGGAGAAAGAAGGTTCAGGAAAGGATGGTGCTGTAGATGGGGGGTTGGATTTTTGTCCCATTTACGAATACTCTGTTTGGTATGTGGAGGAGACTGGCATGAAGAGACTGTCCGTTGCAGTTGTATTACCCACTGTTTTCTGTTCCGAAGACTATTAGCTCCGCGTTGGTGATGGGGGGAACGTGCTCGAGATCAAAGTTGCGTGGCCCGCTGAGTTCTTGAGCCCGAAGCTATTGCACAAGGCCTGGGACGGGGTACAGGACCCTGCGGTGCGTCGTATCACTCATGCCAAATTTTTAGGATTCGAAATGAACGGGTACACGAAATAATTATGTCTACGGGTAGTATTGAGTTACCTTTTAGATGTTATGAATTTTTAGAGGAACAATGCCATTCAGGTTGGGCCAATAGTTCCACACTTATAGTGTACGTTGGGTTACGTGCGATCGAGTACCAGTCATATGCTGCTCAGAATCCTACTGTCCTATTGGCCCAGTAAACTTGTTTTGTAACCAGTTATGAACACTAAGTTGATTGCTGTTGTGTTTATATTTGCTTTCGGTTTGCTTTCGGAAGGTACATTCAGTAGGGCTTTTTAGTTACATAATATAATCTGTTTACAGCTTGCGCAAACAAATTGTACTGTTTCATAGTAATGCAGGCAATTCCCGCACCTCCAAGGTATCATGGTGGATTACACTACAGTAGTGTCCAAGGGACAGTCAAATGTACTCATATGAGTACAAATGATTGTTCGAAAATACCTAGATTTTTTAGTTAAAATTATACCTTGGTGTGCTGAATAAGATGAAACTTTACCTCATTGAGTATCTATGGTGGACACTACAGGTCTGACTATGCGGCTAAGGACTAACGAAAGTGAAAAAAAGTTACCTCATTGAGTATCTATCGTGTACATGGCAGGTCTGACTAAAAGAATCCCTGAACACCAACAACCCATAACTATAAAAGTAGTTTCATCCCTTTCACAAAAAACTCTGTGGTCTAATGGGCTTCAAGTAAAGAATGGAAAAAGAATTCGTGAATCCGACTCGCGGCGCTCCACAGGAGGGCAAAAACTTCCTTCAGTAAGGTCTACATTTCTTCGAAAGCTGCTACCTCAGTTTGTTTAGCGCGTCCACTTGAACATGGGAAGAGGGATTAATTAACTGATCAATCATAAAGGCGAATAAAAGCATAGGTACGTTTGCTAATTCCGCAAGTCGAACGACGCGAATCAGAAATGTAGGTGGCTATAGCCAAGGACTCATTTTTTATTTTTGTTCATTCAGACTACAAAAAATGTAAGCATAGACAAGTAAACATCACTATAGAGTAGTATAAAGCATCATCTAATTATGACAGAAGTTGACATCGCGTAAGTGGTTATGAAAGCAGTTAATGTTGTGCAATTACTACCCGAGCTGCTTTGCTGGCAAGTTTGTCCGTTTTGGACCTCAAATTTTGATGACATTTGTTGACACCTAAGGTGATTGACACCGAGTGTCCTGACAGTGTCACATACATGAAACTGGAATGTCACTTTGGGTTGCCCCACACGGGCCACACAGTACACCCCTCAGCTGTCCGATATTTTATAGGGCCCTGCCCTTCTATCGGGCCAAGTGTCAAGGTATTTATTCACTAATGTGAGCCTAACTCTCACCCCTCAAGGGCCTGAAACTGACCTTGAATAATTTAACTTGTAGTTTACTGTAGTATAGTGTCAGTGTAATAATTGTTTAAGCTAACTACTTGAGCCATTGGCTCCCACTAAAGGAAATCAACCCCAGTTCTGGCTTTGAGTTGTTCCCACCTTTCGCTTCGTCGACTTAACCCCGTCCTCAGCGGCTTTGGTTATTGCTTGACCTAACCACCCGGAGGTCCCTTTTTTCCGTTTTTTTTCTTGGCTTAGCCACGTCTACGTCTAACCGTTCTACGAGTCAGGAGTATTCGCCTTTGGCGCCCCGGTAAACGGCGCCTATATACAAGTTGGTTTCCCGTTCTAAGGATTCAAGGTCGAAGTGATCGCCCTTCGTTTTCCGCCTTTTGGCGCCCTGGTAACTGGCGTCTATATACAAGTTGATAGCTTTGCCTCAGTGAAATAGGTTCACTATTTACTCTAAGGAGAACCAGGTCAGCTCCGCTAGACCTTCCGCGTGACGCTTCGGTGCTCGCACAGACCGTCACGACCACTTCTGTCCAGAGAACAAGATCTTACCGGGCTCGAGACACTCTTTTGCCCTAAAGACAGGACATTTCCGTCCTCAGGACATCCAACGTTCCTAAGGAACACGGTTCGGCCTTACAGCACGGAGAGCTGCTACTTGACTCAGCCGCCTTACGGAACACCCCCGCTCTGCCACTCCAAGAAGTCGCCCTCGCGGGCTACCTCCTGGGCTACCGCGGCTCAGGTCGCTTAGAGAGAAAGAGGGTATCCGAATTCCCTGTGATTCTTTCTGTTTGCTTCTTCGTGTGTCGTTGCCTATAGCATTTCCGTCGAACGGCTCCACCACACGTCGATCGCCCATTGCACTAAAGTTATGTCCTGTCCCTGAATTGCATATCCAAACCTCCCTGTTCAGTTTCAGGCACTCAGACCAGAGAAATCTGGACTTCTTTTCAGATTTGAAAATTTTGCATCTGCTTTGAAACATCGCTTTCGTTGGGGCCCCATTGGCTCCTTTGCGTCTTTTCACTGTGGGCACCAAGTGGATTCCAGTACCGCAGGCCAATGAGGTACCATAACGCTCTGAAACATCAATGTCAGGTCCGCGGAGGCCAATAGCATCAAATGAATTGTGAATGAGTTGCTCTGCAAGTTTTGCATAAAATTTTTTTTGCGACATGCAATTTCTCGCACCCATCAAATCCTAGTATAGCAGCCATGATTCAACGTTGCAAATTGGAAACAAATATGTATTAACCCTTAACGACCAATTATTGAATTCGAATATCTTCTGCAATCCAGGATCATCCTGTCTGCATCTGTTATACCAGTCAATCTGGGAGTAGGAATCATAATATTTGTGAAACCACTGGGACAGAAATTTACATTTCCGCAAGCTCCATTTCATTGCCAGCAGATGTCCAACGAGATATTCTGATAGACTCTTACTGAAGTGTTGTATCGGAACTACTGACAAAATATCTTCTGTCTCTATCCATCCACACAACGGCCAACATTGAACGATGGCTTTTTGTCCTCGGGCTTACCATACAGATATGATCTCTGCGCCAAAAACGTTCCAACTCTGACAAAAAAATGAAATAGAAAACTGTGTTTTCGCATTTTTTACGACACCTGTAGCCTTCAGACCATATTTGGAAAGTGAATTTGCTGTAGCTACAAAAGCAAATGCAGATTCCGTAAAAACAAGTAAATTTGATTGAAACCAAGGCTTTGTAAGGTGAAGAACAATAGCAATACCGTGAGGGAAATTTGACTTGTAACGCCGATTACTTCTGTCAGATGCTGACAAAAAATTTCCAAATTCAAAACAAGGCCACTGACACCGCAGCATGCAGTCTTAATTTCACACCGTTCTAGGGCGTACTGTCCATAGCGACAAGTGCGGGAGTTTTTCTGACGTCCGGTTTCCTCCCACTGTGTACCAGCGCGACATGCTTTCATCCACGCAAATTCTTTTCGATGGTGAGGCACTTGAACTCCTATGCCGTTTTATGGCCTCAAAGAATCCACTGACCAAAGACCACCTTCTGTCAGTGCTTTCAGTTTCCGTGTAGCGGCTGCGCATAATACATGAGATCAGTGTTTCGAAACTGTTCCACGAAATTATTTTTCCAAACATCGCCAATGGAATGTATTTGGATGTAAACTAAGTACATTGTAAGCCTTTACCATCACGACATCCCTTAGGGAACAGCTGACCATATTTTTCATGCATTAAAAACACCCCAAATTTCCCCCCGACTAAGTACTCCAAAGTGACCTTCTGCTTGTGAGCTCGAATCTGCATAGAAATATGAGATTTCCAAAAAGCTTATAATTTCACCAGCTGCCGCATGCATGTGCCAAACATTAGCGAGTTTCTGGTTTATAAGTTCGGTAATTGTGGAAAGGTGTTCTATGGGAAATATGCAAAGGATACAATCGTACGGGTCTTCTCATACTCGATATGACCTTGAATTTACGTGTCACCTGCTGGACCAATTACCTTCCATGGCCGATGTGCCTTTGATCCATTCAACGTTAATAATACCTTCTGATTGGTCCAAAAATTTCCATGCACTTCCTTGCATACCTCTCTTACTCCGGCCATCCCATTGGATTCTTGTTTTATTTCATTTCACAGGCCTTCCAGTTAACACGAACTCACTACATATACGTACCGTACTGTAGATTCAATCTACAGGTAATCTTACAACCAGGGCTACTAGGCACTTTGCTGTCGTTACACTTTCCTTACAGTTCTGAACACAGCGTTTGACCCCATTGGTACACTTGGAATAGTTACCGGCGAGTTGCACAATTGGACATTATATCATTGCTTTACCAATCAAAAGTTGCCTGGCTATCCCATGCCACCTGGACCAATGTACTTCTTATATCTTGTCAGAGTATGTCACTCGTGCCGACTACAATTCTGAAAGCGCTACTTAAGATACTGTCAAAGCTGTTTTACGGGAAAACCTTTGAATTCGCTACTGTTAGACTGCATTTTCCTTTAGTTTGTACCTATCTTCAGTTCTATACAAACCCTGGGTTGGAGCGCTCGTCCTAACTCAGCCAGCCTCAACCAAAGTTTCAACCACAGTTCTACCCAGCTCTGCTCGTGTGCGCTTAACACCCCACATCTTGGTAGCATCGCAAGTAAGTTGTACCTCATTGTGCGTTTTTCCAGTCCGCCAGTTGGGATAAAATCTGTACTAGATTTATCTCAGCTGCCCGATTGCAAACAGAGACTAAACTTGTGTTTTTCACTCTGACCCTTACGCGGTAACCCACAGTGTCGTACAACAGGAAGTCAAAGGGCCGCCCTCCGTCCCCGTCGGAACACGACTCAGAAGACCTCGCCGACTTTCGTTCCCGGCCCAACTCGCCATTTATACCGATTGGCGAGGAAGAAGATCCCAAGACTCCGCCTCGTCTGCCGACTCCGAGAACCCCTATCGCCTTACTCAGCCCCGAGGAGCCCAATACACGGACGCCGACTGACCAAAATCTCTTTTTACCACGAGCACTTTCAGTAACACCTCCCCTGGTTACGGTTGAGGAGCCTCGCACCCCTTTTCGATCGGTTGCTCTACTCACATCGACTGGTCTTCGATCCTTACCAACGGTCTCGAGGAAGACGTCATGTCCGACCGTCCTGAAGACGTCAACGCTACCGACAAGTTCAAGGGCCCCCTCGAGGAGGCTTCAAGTGCTGCCAGACGCCGCCCCTTTTTCTATCCAAAGGATGGTAAACCATCGGATCCGCAAGGCTAGGCCCTCAGAGAGGCCGCGGATGAACAAGAATCCGAAGTCATCTCCGTTCCATTGTCTTCATTGTCAAGTCACCTGCTCCGGTCGCGTTCAGTACTTTGAGCACCTCCGTTTCCGTCGTCACATCCGCCGTACAAGCAAGAAGTAGTACAAGAGCAAGGACTGTAATATTGAGGTGTTCAGTGAACAAGACCTTGTCCGCTATCAGAACGGGGCCCAGCATCGACTCACAGACAGGGGTGGCAAGTAACATCTTTATTTTCCATTAAAATTGCTTGCTTTATGAGTAACCAAAAGGAAAATACAGCAATAAGTTCATTTCTCAATCGACTTCATGTGTGTGTTGTGTTCACCATTCCGCTGTGATTGCAAGCTTTCCTCTGCTACCCTGGATCCTTTTAGTAGGACTTACAATTGTAAGTTCGTATCGTCATCATGACTTAGACAGGACAACCACCGCAAAGCAAGAATAGGAAGAAGGGCTAATATAACCCACCCGACATTACTGACGTCAACCCTTACGTCAGAGAAGGAACTTTTTGTAAGTGCTCCTGGCGGATTTGAACCCGCGACCAATTCATCAGGAGCTGCTTACACTTCACCACTAGGTCACCAGGACTGAAATTTGAAGATGCAAGGAGAGCCAATCAGCTGATAAATCACTATTTTTCAAAAATCATTGTTGGAATTTTGACGCAGTCCCCAGTAGATACTGAACGCATTAAACTTCTTTTTAAAGACCAGCTTGCTGAGGCTTCGCATCGTGGGTAGTTAGCCCTAGAACCATCTAAGAGACTCTCTGTTACACTAGATGTTACTGAAACCGTGTACACGTATCACCATGTGTACACGTGAAAGGTCGAAAACTCCTCATAGATAACAGGCCAAACACTGTTACTTCCTTTGTGAACCTAATCGCTATGGATCAGCCGCAAGTCACCCTAGAGTCCCTCACGCAAATGGTGCTTCAGTTGCAGCAGAATCTCGAGTATGCCAGTAACCAGATTGCAACACACAGATCAGAGCTTTCTATTGCACCGCAAAAGATGTCCTCCTTAGAATATGAACTGGTAAACGCCCGAAACGAGGCCAGTTCGTCAATTATTGCACTTATGGATAGTCAGGCTGGCCCAAAGAAAAACAAGTCAACTACATTCACTGGGAAGGGATCAATTAGCAGCTGGTTTATTCAGATGGACAAATACCTCGGAGGAAATGATGGCAATGGACCCCTACACATAGCACTCAGCTACTTGGCTGGCAGTGCCCATGAATGGTGGATGGTACACTCCAAGACAGAAGAAGGGAAAGGAATAAATTCCTGGCATACCCTGAAGGGTGCTTTGATCCAGCATTTTGAAACCCTGAACAAAGGAAAGATCGGTCGAGACAAGCTCGCCCGCTGGAAATAAGTCAAAGATGTTCCTACCTTCAACGAAGACTTCAACAAAATTATACTGGGCATCCCCGATATTGGAATTAATGGCCAGATAGATCGTTACTCTCACGGTTTAATGCCCTATATCTGGAAGGATTTGTGTACCAAAGAATACGTCAACCTCTCCGACCTAATGAGGGATGATGAGCGAGTAGAGTCGGCCTATCGTTGTTCTGCGATAAACTACCAAAGTCTTCTGGAGGAAACAATGGAAATGAAAGCTCTTTTGCTGGAAACAGGAGGGCTACCACGACTACTGAGAACCGTCTTATGATATATATTATCACCGTAAGGAATTCTTACAAATCGAAGGAACTTCAGAACATCAACTTTATCCGCTCTGAATTCAATCCCGCTGATGCATTGACTAAGTTCAAAAGTGACTCTATTCTACAAAGCATCATTAGAGATGGTCGCATTAGTCATCCAATTAAGCAATGGATTGATAGAGAAAGATGAAATCGTTTGACTCAAACGAGCAGAGAAGGTGGGAATGTTGGAATTAGAAGATGGTTTCATCAAGCAGACAATGTCAACTGACAGTAGATCCAATTTATTGCATACAATGACTCGAATCGATATAAAGTATTTTAGATTATTTTACTGTGCTTTGTACTGTCAGGTAGGCTTTACAACTGTACTGCATTTTGTCAGCTAGAGTACAGTATACTCCTGACCCGGGCACCTCAGAGCATTCCTACCGGTCTGCCCAAAACCCAAAAAATTAGTGCAATTTGTAACTACATGATTGGCCGACTAAGACCGGCTGCGTTTGTCCCACATCCAAAGCGTGCTGGCCCGTATGGGTGACTCAGCCCAAAACTTTGAATGCCGTCCAGAAAACTAGTTCCACGTTTCCATCCATATCATTTCAACGTCACCCGCTTTCGTATTATCCTGTCTCTGTCCAAGCTCCAATGGAGCTTTCCAGTTCGTCATCCTCCGATGATGATGAATTCATTCTTTGCAGCGCTGTAGCTGCTGCAACCGCCGTTCAAGCCAAAATAAGAACACTACAAATAACGCACTGCGGATCTGTACCAGGTTGCAAACCTAATCGTAACATAATTTGTCAGGAGGGTGCAACACAAATTGATACAGACTACTTTTGTAGATACCGAATGTGTGTCTTCGGTATGTGATAGTTTGCGTTTCTGACAAAGTCATACATATGAGACAGAACACTACTACCGTCACTGTACAGCAGCTCAGCACAGCGAAATATTACCTCCTTGTCGGATTTACTGTCAATTTCATCGCCAGCACACGATCATAGCACGCCTTGAATCGGGCGCGTTCCGCCCTGATTTTGTCCCAGAACTTTCGGCAACCATCCGCAGAGCGGCCATCCCAACGGCGACAGTAAAGAGCGAAGCCTGATTTAACAACTGTACAAGCTTCTTTTGGGCTGTTGCGGTCCTTGATAAAGAGAGCCCGAATACGTCTACCATGCTCTGCGCCTGACATATTGGAGCCAACAATAGGATCCGTAGAGGCTGCAGCCGCTGCTCGCACAAGCGCCATAGTTTCAACATCATCACAAGAGAGACCCTTGCCTCGAGATCCACCTAGCCCCAGACTTCCAAGCCCTTTACGATCATTTTTACCTGACGGAACGAATTCAACAATAGAATGTCCTACCAGCTCTTCCGAATCCTCAGCACACGCTCTTTCACTCCCTAAAATGGGCGCTGCATTATTTAAACTATCAACATTAGGTTCTGCATTCCTATCAGTACACGGAGTGACATTAATTCCAGCAAAGACACTAGCGTCGGCCCTCACAACAGCAGACAATCCCACACCAGTCCAAGGCACACCGCTCGACTCTAAGATTGTTGACGTAGATGGCGCTGCGGTAGCCTAAAACACGTGATTAGACCCCACCATTGTAGACAACTGAAGGAAATGTCACAAAGACGACAAAAATGGAAAGCGTGTTGGTTACCGCATAGATTTGTTGCCTTTGTGTAGCAATTTCCAGTGATTAAGTCTGATTTGTTTTGGTTTGGGGTTTTGGCGTTCCCGCCAGAAGCAAGCGTATGTTCCGGAGCGTTCTGACACTCGTTGCGAGCAATGGAGACGTGTTCTGGTGGCGGCGTTTGCCTTCCACTTCTGACGGTAGAGCGGCTCCGCCGCCCTCGGAATGATGGTGGGGAGACTGAGCGGATGTCGGAATGCTCGGTGACGGCGGGTTTTGATTTGGGCCGGCCGTTCCAAAACTGTTGGCTTTTGGGTTCGCCCAAAAATTTTGGTCAGATTTTGAGGTAGCGATCGGCTAAAAACTCCGAATATTTCTTGGTCTAAAGGGTTTAATCGCACCGTTGGGGATGCTCTCATCAGGCAAAGGTCAAAGAAGTCTCAACAAAGCTTCATGCCGCAGCGGCAGCGATGTCCAATGCAGCGTGCCTGTCGGCCGGCCTCCAGCCAGTTTTCTAGTGTTTTGACGGCTTCCCGCCAATCCTTTACATTTTAAGCCTTTACTCACATCACGACGTCCCCATGGGAACAGCTGACCATATTTTTCGTGGATCAAAAACACCCCAAATTTCCCCCCTCAGGAAGGGGAATCTATAGTATAATGAGAGTGATGGTGTTGCATCCAGCACACCATCACCAACAACATCATCATCAACAGCAACAACCAAAAATACCGCGCAGACACATTGCTCATGTTCCTCCCCCTGACTGTTCTTAGTACAGAACAAACGAATTGGCCGACATTCAGCTCTCATCCCGCTCAACTACGGGGCGAAAAAACACTTGCAGCATTTGCACCAGGATGATGAAGGGGCAATCGCTGCGTTAGGCGACTGTTTCGGCCCCGAAGGGGCCTGGGTAGGGAGCGCCAAACTCAAAGCTCGGGGCCCGAGGGGCTCGGGGAGGTGTACGACGAAGCCGTGCTACAAAGACCGAAATTCAAACTTCTTACTCGTCACTTTTTCACATTACAGTGGCATGCAATGCTTCATTTCCGTTGCCGATTACTTCATTCTGTTCCGTAGGCAGTGTGTAGCATAGCAGCTGGTCGTTCCGATAAAAATGAGGAGCACTGTTTGCACCACACTAAAAGAAACATTTCGGCGCTTTAAAAAACAACGAAATTACAAATGACACAAGAAAAATTCCCGGGAGAATTGCATCTAAAACCCGCAAAACTTTAAAGCTATAGACTTTAAGCATTATAAGACGTGGATAAAATATTTCCGCAGCCTCAGCAAAGTTGGTAGGAGTCCGGTACTAGCCACAAAATGCCAAAAGGAAAGTATCTGAACGATTTCGAGAAGGGGCAAATTTTTGCCATGGGGAGGGAGCAGGTGCCAGTGCGAGCGATTGCACAGACCTTAGGGGGAAACATCGGGACAATTGAGAACTTCTTAAAGAAAAAAACGCACCATCGTCAGACTGAAACTCCGAAAAATGCAAGGGAACTCTCGGAACACGACCGTCGTCAAAATTTCCGCATGACGTCAAAAGGAGACGCAAGCGCTTCTGAAATTCACAGGGCCCTTAAACTGCCTATTACCGTCCGTAGGGTACAGCAGTTGTTATCAAGCTCGCCGATTCTTCGATATCGCAGAGTTAATCGTGTGCCAGCGATGGCTGCAGACCACAAAACAAGAAAACTTCAATGGGCCCGCAGGTACATATCGAAGGGCGACATATTTTGGACTCATGTAGTGTTTTTAGACGAAAAAAGTTCAACTTGGACGGGTCGGGTGGTTTGCAGATGTATTGAAACGATTTACGAAAGGAACCTAGGTGCTTTCAGACCCGACAGAATGGGGGTGGCTCTGTCATGATATAGGCGGCTCTGGGCTTCTGTGGAACGTCCCCCTTGGTTTTTATTTCTGGTAAGCAGGACTTAGCGAAGTACTGCGCAACTCTACAGGCTGGCTTGCTAACTTGGGCGGCTGAAACATTTGGGGAAACGACTACATGGACTTTCCAGCAAGATGGTGCGAGCATACATCGCCCGCAAGAGACGCGTACGTTTCTAAGTCAGCGCGGAATTCGTGTTCTACAGTGGCCAGAAAAGTCCCCAGACTTGAATATTATTGAAAATGTCTGGGGCTTACCGGCCCGCCGCGTTTATCTGCGTGGAAAGCGGTACGAGTCTGTAGCTGACTTAAGTCAGGAATTGAGGAAGCGTGGGCGACCATTGACAACAGTTTCGTTTTAAAACTGTACTACAGTCTTCCCAGGCGTTTTCTAGCAGTAATTGACTCAAAAAGAGAGCCTACAAAGCACTGAGCTTGAATGAAAGTGAGCAATGTTTCTTGTGTTATTTGTAACTTCGTTGTATTTTAAAGCTCCGAAATATTTCTTTTAGTGTGGTGCAAACAGTGCTCCTCATTTTTATCGAAACGACCAGCTGCCATGCTACGCACTGCCTACGGAACAGAATGAAGTAATCGGCAACGGAAATGAAGCATTGCATGCCACTGTACTGTATGTGAAAAAGTGACGAGTAACAAGTTCGAATTTCGGGCACCGTACGAACATTGTCTGCAACGAGGACGCGCTACGAACATTGTCTCGTGTGTGTGGATCTTGGAGAGGAGGGCGCGTAGGACACGTGCCGCGTCGCGCGGTGAGTTTGTACAAGTTGCAAAAAATTTGTGTCTCAAACCCTGCTTGACATCATCTTATCTTTGGTCTCAAGATGGACGTTGTTTACTGGTACCGTACAGTACTGTACTGTAGTTTCTGTACCGTATCCCAGAAATCCTGCATTGGACTGTATTGATACTTACCTGATGTCACGTAGCGTCTTGTCCAAAACTGCACGCATGTACAGTACTTTACAGAAGAAGTTGTCTGACGACTCCACCCAAGCTTCTCTGACGGACATGGTGGTCTCCCAGAAATGCTGACAGCCGCCAATCTTGCAAACAAGCCCGATAATACACACAGTTTTTATATCGAGCCTGGTGCAAGTCGGCAGCAAAGGTATTCTGGAAAGAAGACGAATGGGGTTCCCAAGCTCTACCCTGCATACGGAAGCTGATATTCGGCGAAGGATCCGCCGCCACGCATACTTAGAGACGCTTGCTGCAGCCTTTCTCACCGCACATCCGTCTGCGGTCAGCCGGACCTACAATAAGATGTGGTCAGTGATGCTACGCCGCCACCTGGGAGTTCATGTGTTTGACGATACTGTGTCGCTGCAATGCGCGGAGTGCAACAGGCCCATGGACAACCGAGGCGACCATGGAGCGGATTTTTGCAAAAAAGGCCTGGGATGGACTAACCGGCACAATGCCACAGTGAAGGTATTTGGCCGACAAGTATTCAAAGCAGCAGGAGTCGGCGTCCAATGTGAGGTGAAATACTTACTTCCCGGACTGAATGCACGGCCTGCCGACATTCTAGTGTACCCGAGGTCGGAAGAGATCAACACCTTGCCGCCCCTCCCGGTGGCGTACGACGTCACAGTAACATCGCCATTCCAAGAGGGGTTCATGTCCATTGGAGCGCGTGGGGCGCGCGCCGTTGCCAATGCAGCGAAAAGAAGGAAAAATAGGGAGCTTGCCAGCAAAGTAGCAGCCATCCCCGGTGAAGCCATCCCAGGACGATCAAAACTGGGATGGAAGTTTGTGCCGCTAGCCTGCGACTCACTTGGATCACCGTCTGCGACGACGTCGAAGGTAATCGACGAATACGCGGTCGCTGTCGCAAGCCGCAGCGGATGCTCGACGGGAGGAGGGAAGACTCGGCTTTATCAGCAGCTTAGTTATGCGATTTGGTCCACGTGTGCCGCGTCTGTAATATGTCGCGCCCCACAACATGCAGAGTTTAGCCACCCTATTCAAACCTAATTTTGTTAGGTTTGTTACAGTGGGGTATTCAAGACTTTGCATGTTGCACCTGCATATGTCTGTGGTAAAGTAATCGAGGAGTGAAATAAGCAGTACAGTGCAGTACTGTACAGTACAAGCCCTCCACGTACCTTTACTCCCATTCTTCGTCGCTGTGCTCAAGATGTCGCAGTTTTGGCAAACGACGTTCGACAAAGCGGCAATCTTCCTCATTTAACCCCTCCATCATCAGATCAACCATTTCCTTTCGCACCGCAAGCTCCCTTCCTTCTAGAAACGCTCTTCTCATTACTCTGTCTGCAGCATTGCGGATTCCGGTATTGGTCTCGGCTGCGCTCACCACCAAGGCAGGACCTGCCACCGCCAACACAACATCATCCACCAACACAATCTTCTTCAAAGAATTCAACGCTGCCACTCTCACCTCAACACTGCTATCAAATTCTGCTCTCCCCGCCAGCTTTCCCACAATTTCTCGCGTACGTTCCTCTACCCCGATTCCACTTATCCCCTCTGCAAGCAACACAACCAAGTCTGCTGAAGCTTGGCACGCTGCACTCTGAACGGGTGGCACCGTACTCTCAAACATAGAGTACAGTTCCTCTACAGACCCTTCCAAGTGCTCGTAGCCCAGTCCATCAACATCTTTTCCTGCAACGTATACGGCTCCTAGTGCGTTCAGAACTCCAATCCGCTCAGAGTATTCCCGTCCCTCTTCACCCAGTCTTTCTAAAAGCAGCTCTACAATCATACTATACTGCTCACAATCCTCTGATCTCCCCGCGAGTAATCCGATCCCTTTCGCAGCCGCTTTTTGAACCTCGTCGTCATTATCTGAGAGTCCATCCAACATTCGCATTGGCATCGACAAAAATGCCGATGCAGGTAATTTCTTCCCGAATCGCAACACTTGACAGCATGAATGGAAAGCTGCAGCTCTTGTTCCGCTCAAGTCTCCATTCAGTCCTAGATTCAACAAGTCGTTCAATAACCCCTCCAACCTTGCTTGAATGGGCACCAGTCCGCCTAGCGCAGCACATGCCCGTTTCCGTACTAGGCGGCTCTTATCGCTCAGGCTCTTCACAAACGTGCTCTGCAATTGAGGAGCAAAAGTTCGCAGCATTGTCGGAGCAGTTTTCAGCAGCAGTAGCAATGCCTTCAGCACTGCAGCTTTAACCTGCCAGGGGAATCGATCCGACATTACCCGAATAAGTGGCCCAGTTAGCTTGATTACAAATGGCGCTAGGCTTTTCGCGTTTGTCAACTCCACCAGTTCTCCTATGCCCAGCGCTGCTTGCTCCCTTAACTCTGGTTCCCCGTACAGCAATCCATCTGTCAATATAGGAACAAACGGCCCAGGAGCTCTGGGAATTTGTAGACCTTGAATCTTCGTGCTGACATCATTCACTGAAATTCCAGTAGATGCCGCTCGAAGTGACTGCCTAATTAACGGAACATGAACACTCAACGCACGACTTGAAATGCACTTGCATAAATCACTGATGGCCTTGTGTGCCCCAGTTGCGGCCCCTTCATTTACGTCAGCAAGCTGCCGTATCAAAACCTCTAGAATAGACCCCGCCACCGTTGACAGCACAGAAATCTCGGAACCTCGACAAAAAGCACCACAAGTTTTGCTTGCGGCCACTCTTCGCTCGGGGTAGCCATCGTTGAACTTGGCAAAAATTTCGTCAAGCATCATTTTAACGGCTTCCTCGCCGCAGCCACCAATCGCTGCCAAAATTCCTTCTAATGGTTCCATTGATTCTGAATCGTCAAGCATTTCAATGCTTTCGATGATGGCATTTGTCACATCAGCCACCAGAGGCTCAAAGGACGCATCACCAACTGTCGCCGCTGTTGTGAGTGCTCGCGCAGCAGCCGTTCTCAATGGTCGCTCCTTCAATAGACCTGGAACAACTATTGCCATCAATTTGGCACCGCTCGCCCGAAGAATTTGTTTCAGCGCATCCAGGGCAGATTCGGCATCCGCACCGTCTGCAGAAAGCCTTCGGATAAGTTGCGGAACTATTGCATCCACAGCGATTGAACCAAGAGGTTTCAAAAGAGAGGAAAATACCTCCGCCGCTACAAGTCTTACAGATGCCAGCTCATCGCAAAGCCCTACATACACTGTGTCAATAAGCTCAGATCCATGATCCTCAAGCTGCTGTTGAGGAGTCGCCAGAACTAACTCCCCAAGACCCTCACATGCACCTCTCCGCACCCTGTCTGAAGAGCCTGGATTGAGCCCAGTTTGCAAGGCCGGCAACACCTCAGGAACTACGCGGTCTCCTAATTTTTGCGCCAAATCACCAAGCGTTCTCCCCGCAGCAGCTCGTCTTTCCTCATCGACATCACCCAGACCATCAACAATCTGACGCACAGCAGACGGCATGATCTCTCGCAAAACTCGAGGTGTGTTCGCAACGACACTTTTCCAAACTTGCATTCCAATCTGACGTACACGCACGCTGACATCACAACGAATGATGTAGAGGGCTGCGAGTACCTCATTTCTCCTCTCAAACCCTAGTACATCCTCAATTGCTTTCATTGTAGCCTCGGTAGTCATGGCTGCAGCTGCTTCCTCTGGCGACTCAAACTTATCTCCTTCCCCATCTTCTTCTCCGTCTTCCTTGTCCTCGCCCTCATCTCCCTCTTCTGAACCGTTGCCTTTCAGTTCTTCATCATTTCCAGCGGTATTAGTCGCCCCGTAGATGTCTGGAGTGTCTACCCTAGCACCAGCGATTACAAGCAGCATATCGCCAAGCAAGCGAGTAGCCGCAAGGCGAATTCGCCACAGTTCTTCTCTCATAGCACTTAGTATCTCGGGTAAGAGATGCTCTAAGGAAGTCTTGGCGTATGCTGTCACTAGGCTTCGTCCAGCCTCCAAGGCAGCCTCACGTACACTGTCCGCGTCATCCGCAAGACCCCGTAGCGTGGCCGACAGTGCAGTACCAAGCTTAGGCTCAAAGCGATCTTCGAGAGCACGCGGCATTGAAGCAATAAGCATTAGACCCCCTTCTCTTGCCTCTGCAGATGACTCACCAGCTGCAAGGACTCGATGCAGAACGTCTTCAAGTCTCTTATCACTCATTGAAGCCGCCACCTCAGCCAGGCCCATCGCAGCCCCAGATCGCTCTGCGCTAGACGAAATTACTACGGACCCAACCTTCACGCGATCAGTGCCACTGCTTTCAGAAGTCTCAACTCCACCGAGCAACGCATTGATCAGCCATGGCACAATGTCAGGGAGTCCTTTCTCTCCTAAAGAGACTGCTAGGGCTCCAAGGGCACGAGCAGACGTTCGGCGAACATCGGGAATGGCGTCCAAAAGCGTGACTCGCAACGCAGGAAGCAAGAGATCCAAGTATGGGACAACATCGAAATGGTTCGCGACATTGTTACACATTGAACCGACAATGGCTGCAGATCTCTTCTTCAACTCAGACGAACGATCTCGCAAACCTCTATGCAACGGAGGAATGAGCAGCGCCAAAGATGCAGCATCGATTGCGTGCACAAACTCGGAGCCGAGCATGGCGTCAATTGCTCCTCGGGTCCTTCCAGCCGGATCCCGTAATGCGGCGAGTAAGAACGGAGACAGCTTCCGAACCTCAGGACTTCTTACCACTGCTGCGATTCTGTTGATCGCTGACTGTGCAGAGTTCACGACTTTCGGATGGGCATCAGCCAAGGCATCCGCAAGTTTCGGCACGACTTGAGGAAGACATTGTGCGAGCTGTCGGGGGGCACAATACGCCATGGCTCCAAGCACTTCCGCACTACCAGCTTTCGTTCTCCACTGACGGTCCTGGAGACCGTCGAGGAGCGATGGAAGTATCATTTTCACACCCTGGGAGGAAATATCTGACATAGCGGCCTGCGCAGCTTCCCAACATGCATTCCTGACCTCTACAACTGCATCTCCCATGCAGGACAGCAAAAATGGTACAACCGCAACTACGTAGGGTTCAAACTTTCTTCCCATTAACACCGCGTGGGTTTCAATGAGAATAAAGGCTCCTTGTCTTCGACGAGGGAGTTTCTGGCTAACCGCGTTTTCTATTTGTTCCATAACCTTTGATCGTTTCATGTACTTCATTCCGAGTCCCTCGCAAATTCCCGCAAGCGCGTAGGCAGCACCACGTCGTTCTCCGTAACCTGCTGTGTCACTCCAGACTTTCTTGAAGAGGTTTTCGGCAACTTCCCGCTCGCGATCAGTTGGAATCGACACCTTCGCCAACGGAACAAGGCATCTCGCAGCGGCATTCTGCACAACTTCCGAGGGAGTTTCCATGGCGCTTTTCATTACTTGATCAGCGATCTTTGTTACTCGTGTATCTTCGGGCGGCAGAAATCCTGCAACTGCCCCGAGACACATCACCAGATTTTCCCTAGTTCTATCTGCATGCTTAATCTCGTCTTTAGTAGCTCTTGCAGACACATCCGTGTTGAGCTGCTTTTCGATCATAGGAAGAAGCACTGAAGGCCCAACTGTACCGGCGGCTTGAACAACAGAAGTTGCGGCCTTTGCCATTTGTGCCCTTACTGTGTCATTGCTATCCCCAAGGCCTCTTCCTGACAAAAAGGCAAAGCATACGGTGATGTCTTTTGCTTTCAGGGCGTTGCTGGTAGCCATGTATTCGATTGCAAGCCCTACTCCCTCCCGGGCGACCCACCCCTCGTCGTTTACCTCCTTATCACTGCCTGCCTTAGGACGGTCTTTCCCCCTCTTCACCGCTGGTGGGATCCCCTTCCGAAGAACAGAATTGTCTTCGGACTCTAATGTAGGCATCTTCTTAATATACATAGTGAACATTTGAGGTATACACACATTTCGCGTTCCCTCGTTCTCCTTCCCGCAGAGGCAAGCAGCTATCGCCTTAGCCGACATTACTCGAATATCTTTCTCCGAATGTGCTAAAAGTTGAAGTAGAATCGGTGCGTCCTCCTGGACAAACAGCGGGTGCTTGTAGCTGCTCCACAATTCTTCTGCTAATTCTGCATTGGCCTCATCGGGATCAAAACGAGCAAGCCACAAAGAGCGACCTAGAACAGAATCGCGTGGACATTCCATTGTTGGTTCTAGTAACATCGGTATACGTGAAAGGGCCGCGAGCGCTGCATCTCGAACAGAGGACTTTCCTGAGATAATTCCCTCAAGCACTTGTGACATCTGATTGGTACCTGGAGTAAGCGCAGTCCCAGCCAACAAGCCGAGTGCCTCCGCTGCGGCCGCAAAAGCACCGTCCTCTCGCTCCAAAACTTTCACAATCCAAGAGCCTGCGCGGGAATGAGCCGCAGCAATAGCTGAATCAATCGCTTCTGGTTTGCAATGTTCTAGCATAACCTGCGCAGCAGCCTTTACCACAGCAATAGCGTCCCTTCGCTTAGTCGATCCGCGCCTCCCTGACATAACCCCATTATCCTCGGCGTCTGGATCGCGAAGCAAGCCCGCACGGATAATGGGTGAAACAAGTGAGAAATCCTCCGCATCAAGAGCCGGTGGAACGAGGTCTCGCAGATATAGGATGATGCGGGCGTTATTTTCCTTCACATCAAGTCCTCTCTCAAGATCAAATAAAGAAACACTAATGTCAATGGCCAGCGGGCGCAGTAGTTTGCCGCAAGTTGTGGCTAGAGCAGACAACGCCTCTCGACAAGGTTCTTCGAGAACTGGTAACCGACCAGACGGCAAAATCAAGGAGAGCATTGTCGCTGTTTGAAGATGCACCCCCTGTGCCGCAACAAGCGCCATCATTTTCGCTGCTCTCAAGGCTCGCGCCGAAAACTGAATAGCGTCTGCTGCCTCCTTGGCAAGAGAACGTACTGCGTTTGCTTTTTCTGCCATCGCGTTTGCATTTGCCGCTGCTGCTCGGGCCTTATCTATTGCAGCTTGGTTTTGTTGGTTGAGACGAGCATTTGCCGTATTGCTGACGGGTTTCCTTCCAGACTTTTTCTGAGACATTCCTTTCCCTCCGTTCATGCCAACAGTAGCATTAAGTTCGTCCGCCTCACGAACTACTCGCAATGCATTATGGGCTTCTTCAGTAAGATTGGAAGCTCCCAATGCAAGCGGACGGAGGTTGTTTGCTCCTTGGCGGAGCACACGAGTAGTGTACGCATTCCGACAATCAGAGAGCGCGCCAAAACTGTTGATTGCAGCAGTCACATGGTGACTTTGGTCACTCTTCAGTCCTTGTTCACTAAATATTACCGTCAGACAATGTTCAAGCCAGTCGTCTGAGTCAGGTCCAAACAAATTAGGATCAACCTCTGGAAGCTTTCGTTCAATTGCAATCCAGTATCTCGATCGTGGGATGGTGCGGCCTATCGAGGGCTCCGCGTGAAGGCGGGGGTGATTCGCAGCCAAGAGAACCATTGGAATGATAGTCGATGGAACAACGGGAAGTACAGTCCCCATCAGAGCGGCCCCAAGCTTTTCGGCCCTGATATTCCCGTCATCAAACAAGTAGCTCCTCGCTACGCTGCTGGATCCGACAGTCCCACAGAACTGCGTCTCCCATAGAACCCGAAACATTTTCTCTTGCATCGATAAACCCGCGGAGTCCCGGATTTTCCGCACTTGTTGCAATCCAGCGAAAGATATATCTGGACGCTCATCGATGGAAATCTTGTAGATGGTTGCAAGGGCTTCTTCCGACGCCGGGTGATTCAATCTCACCATCCACTCGCAGCACTGTAGCGCGCACCTGGCTTCACTGACACCTGGAAACGCTCTTGACTCCTGAAGGGCAGGAGACAAAGATTTGTCCCCGATTATTGCCCTCAATGAAGAGCCTTCAGCTCCCATGCAACTACCAGAGAATCCTTCGTCCCACATGACAAGTGCGGAAAATGCCCGGAGGCAATCTTCATGCCTCTTCTTGGATGTTCCAGTAATGACAGTTTGCAGTGCCCTTACACAGTCCTCTTCGTTGCCAAGAAGAGCTGGTGAAAGCATGGAGCCAGGCAGATCCATAGTTAGCGCAACAAGAAGAAAATGCATATCGCTTTTCGAAGTTTTCCCGTTCAAAACATCCCTGAAAAAGGCCCCTGACGCCAAAGTGTGCGCCTCTGAGCGCTCGTTGTCGAACGCACGCGTGACAAGCTGAACAAGCGCTCGAATCCCAGACCTTCGGGCTTCCTCATTCGATTCCTTTTTCGTACTAATCCACTTCACAATCCAATCAATTGCCAGACGAACAGCACTTCCCCCGCTGGTGCAGGCCATGCCGAATATTGCCTCCACGGTTGCCACTTTCTGGTATGCATACCTTGCTGTTTTCAGGAACTCACCTAGTTTCTTAATCCCTTCCGCCAGAACATCACCGTGCACACATCCTCCCAGCACCGTTGCAAGCCGCACTCCGTACCTCCTTGTCTTCTCATCGGCGCTTTTAACTGCCTGCACTACTGCCGGAAAAAGGCCCTTACTCGCTGCATTACTAACATCAACGTTGACTGCAGCCAACAGGCAAGCAGCTGCCGGTAGGGCAACCTCCGGTTCCCGCAATAACGCGCGTTCCACTAATGGCATTACTTTCCTTAAAACAACCTCCTCCCCTACCGTGTCAAGCAATGCATCCCCATACTTGACAGCATCTTCAGCAACACCCACTCCTCCTTTGAGACAGACGGTGGCGAGTGCCACGACCGCCCTCTCGCATGCGGCAGCGTCTAGTTTGTTGGCAGCGGAGGAAAGCAGGCCAAGGGCTGCAACCGCTTGTGGCGGATTCTTCAAGCTGCCCTCCGCAGCTTTCAAAAGCATGTCCGTTACCATTGCAAGCTCCGGGACATGGCATCTCGTGGCGGTATCATACGCAGCGGAAATTGCCTTGTGTCTTGATCGCTTTTGAAGTCGTGAGAAAGCAAATGAGGCGTGAAGACCCGCCAGGGATGCCAAAAGCAGTTCGGCAGCGGGCTCACGAAACGAGTCATGGAGGCAGAGGAACACAGCGGCGCGAGAGAGGGAGAGTAACTCTCGGGTTGGGTGCGGGGACTTACGCACGGCAGAGGCGGCCGAACGGATCTTCTTAGTGAGAGACGGGTGTTGCTCGGGAGAAGCCTTTGCGATAAGAGATATCAACGGAGCGAGGAGCACAGTTGGAGTGAGGGCAAGTCTTGTTACTAGTAGGGAGAGGAATGAGTTGGGTTGCGGGGATAATTCAAGTAGGTGATTCACGGCAGCGAGGCGTTGTTGGACGGTTCCAATTATTGCTTGGCGTTGGAGGGACTTTGCGTGATCTTGCGTCATCTCAATAAACGTAATCCCCGAGGAAGTCGAAAGAGGTTCCCTCGCCTACACAAAATGGGTAAACGCGAAATTTGAGGGAGCTTGAACGATTCGGGTGTCGTTTGTGTTGAGGGAAGGGAGCGGCGAAGAGCTGGACGTCGGCCGGTACAGCAGTGCTTTGTGAGGTACAGACTCTGTACATTCCTGTACTAGACAAGTGTAAACGGGGATACACGTACAATGGCAATATTTACGGCCCTATCATACAAAGCTCGAGTTTCTTACAGTAATAGGGTGCTAACATTCTTTACAGTACAGGATATTGGTTTTGCATACCGAATCCACTACTGTAAAGAAATACCGCAGTACAGCACTGTACTTTACGATAAAATTATTAGAAATACATACTGTACTGTACTGTACTGTACTTGATGGAAGTCAACGTACTGTACAGCACAGTACAGTAGTGTATTGTTCATTAAATTAAATTACGCATAAGATTTCCAAAGTTAGGAACTTTACGGAAAATATTTCTTCTGTGATTGGCCAATTGTAATGTTGTTCGGAACTCTATTACATTAACAACAGGATCAGCTTCATAGTATGGACAAGCTGTCCAACAGAAGTAATAATAATAATAGTGATACTTTACTGCATTAGTATCAGTAGCAACTGTCTACATTCAGGCATTTCTCCTTTGACAGAATACGTACAGTACTGTACAGTATGTAGGATAAAGGCATTTCAGGAGTAGTGGTCCAAAACACCCTTTGCAATAACCTCCGAGAGGGTAGTCACCAAGATCCTTGAAACCACCATGATTTGTTCTTCCTCTTCCTCTTCCCCCTCGGTTTTCCTTTGCCCCACTGTAATACCGTACATACCGTAAGGGTAAGTGCTTTAGACTAGAAACATCCGCACATTTAGAGTACTGCAAAATGCTCTAGATCTGAAATACTGAAACCAATGCATCTTACCAATAGATTTTCCACACGTGGCAAAGTTCTAAGCGGTATTGGGCGCATTAGCATTTCAACAAAACCAAAGCTTAGCCTGCTACTCAAACGCGAACCACCCCCCATGATCGCTTGAGCTAGCACAAAAACAAACTGTTCAGCACACTCTCCTCGAAAACTACCACGCTCTTCTTTCTTGTACGCGAGGCACTAATCATGTGAATAGCGTAGTTGCAAGTGCTAAAATCACAGAGTACACTGTTTCATGTCGCTGCTGAGGTGCGTGGAAATGTACGGTACAAATCTTGCATGCAGTGACATATTTAGTAAAAAATCCTTCCACCCATTTCACCCGACAGAGTTGTGCTCCGGTCGTGTTTCAATGTCACTTCTTTTTTCCTCTTTGGTGCAGTCTAGATGATTGCGAAGCAACCCCGTGTGGTGAAAACTGATTTTGTCAATAATGTATGCAGCATTTGCCCAGGAGTGACAAGTTGAGTCCTTCTGCACCTGCAGAAATGTACCACAAAATGTAACCGCTGTCCTTCAAACCAATTTCCATCACCCCAGTGCTTTGTACATTACGAAATCCTCTTTTCCTTGCAAGATACTTCGAAAGAGACCCTACAACCAAAGACATTGGCGTTCACAACTTTTTGGTTTGTGTCCGTTGCTAAGACTCACCCCATACCTGAGTGTATACCTGTGTCCGTTTACGCTATCTGAATGGCATTCCGAAGAACAAACAAGGACATCAAGGAAACCCCCAAAGTCGGAAAGTATGCTTTGTTGGAAAAGCTTGGTGAAGGAGGCTTCGGGATTGTCCGCAAGGCTTTGAATACTGAAGACGGTACTCTTGTCGCGATAAAGATCTTGGACAAGTCCGAACTTCAACTTCACGATATGACCCAAAGTGTAAAGAGGGAAATTGCACTTCTCACTTCCCTAGATCACCCAAACATTGTCAAGGGTCGAGAGGTTCTCAATTCTAAAAATAAGCTTTTCCTGGTAATGGAATACGTCGACGGCGGAGATATGCATTCAGTCTTGATGAAGAAGAAACGATTTGCAGAGTCCGAGGCACAACAATTATTTTCATCTCTCATAGCATGCTTGGAGTATTGCCACAAGCAAGGGGTCTATCACCGCGACCTCAAGCTCGAGAATCTCCTCTTGAATTCGAAACGCGATTTGAAGATTTGTGACTTTGGACTAGCCAGCGTAAGGGACATGAACATCGGTAGAAACAGCTTGTGTCAAACAATAGTTGGCACTGAAGATTTTAGCGCTCCGGAATTGCTCAGGAATGTGCCTTACAAAGGGGATGAGGCAGACATGTGGAGTGCTGGCATCATACTATTTACGATTCTCGCTGGATATTGCCCTTTTCAAGGCAAAAGTCCAATGGAATTACATCAACGCGTTATCAGCTGCAAGTATACATTTCCCAAGGGATTTCCGGAGCAACCAAAGAGAATCGTATCTAAACTTCTCGTGCCTGCAGCTAAGGGAAGACCATCAGCTGTTTCGATTTCAAAATTGGATTGGGTCAAGAGGAAAGTATCGTATGTCAATCCAAAGGATCCCAGCCCTTGGGATACTGAAAGCTCTCCAAGAAGTAACATAAGCCAGACTTTGGGACCGTTCGACATGATTGTCAACGACAAGGAAACAAACTCAGAGTATTGCTTGGATGGTATATTACTCAATGATGACGAATCAGTATTGTCCCTCGGCAGCAAATCTTTTGGACAGTTCGACGACTCTTTATTTCTTGCGACAGCCAGGGCGAATATCCCAAACTTTATCAACTTATACCAGCAAATGAGAGATGCAACGAATGGGATTTCTGTTTCTGACAGAAGGTATCGTTTTAGACTATTTACAAAATGCTTCATCGGAACTGATGCTGTCACCTGGCTGAAGTCAAAATTCTCCTGCTCAAGAGCGGAGGCTACCGCAATCGGGAGTCGGTTTTTGAAATCTGGAGTATTTCATCATGTTTGCAGGGAACACGACTTCAAAGATGAGTATTTATTTTATCGCTGGTTAGAGGACGAACCGGAGAATGCCAAAGTGTTGAATTTACAAAAGTCATGGCAAAGGAGCTATTTTCGTCCGCATCCTAACGTTTTGGTTGTCGAGCTTCTCGACCGTCTTTTATCTGTATGTGAATCTCACCAAGCCCTAAATGATTACAGAACAATTAACATTTCCGCCGTTCAGAGGGATGAATTATTTCAGGACTTCAAGGTTGCAGCTGGAGAGCTGCAAATTGTAGATATCGAATCGAATATCTCGACTGATGAAGAGAAGATATCATTCCTTGCGAACTTGTACAACCTGCTCTGGCTTCAGGCAAGAATACATATTGGTGATTATGATCCAATTTCTTATGCTACCCTTGAAAGAAAGGCATTATCATTTCAATATGAAATATCAGGCATCAAAATATCCCTCAATGATATGAAAAATCTTTTGCTTGGAGGCAGAAATAGCTCATCTTTTGCTGGTGCCTCTGATGGGATAGATAGGAACAGTGGAGGACGAATGCGGCTCAAATCGAGCAAGAAGCAAATTACAAATTCAATATTTCGCGTTCGTCTACAGATTGAGCATTTCAATCCCCTTGTGCATTTCCTCGTAAGTGAAGGTTCCCCTGAATCACCTCTTATTCGCCCTGTGAGCCCAAAGGACATATCGTTTGAGTTTTTGCAAGAAGCAGCGGCGGATTATCTTGATATGATCGTCGGTGTAGATCATGATTTACTAGTGGTTTCATACCCTGAAAAAGTTTCGAGGTTTCGACGATCAATGCCACCTGTGGGGGACAGGGATTTTGTTCAAATATTGAGGGGGATTTGTAGAGGCAGAGTGTCTGATGAACGATTGCAAGTGCTGGAGGCCAAGAGTAATGAGCTGAAACTTCCAATCAAGGCAGTAGTCACCAAAGATTCAACATTACCTTACTCCATGGTCACTTTCGCACCACGGATATGTTGTATCCCATCAGATGGGTGAGTCCGTTTGCGTTTTCTGAGTCCAGGAAAAGATGTCTTGTAAAGCCAAATTTGCGCATGGCGTTTTTGTAAGACTAGATGGCTTGTCACAGCTACATTGTTGAGCTTTTGGTTAATCAATGCTGGGACAGGATTTGGTCAAAACAATCAACATGAAGACCGGAAAGTAACGGTTTTAGAGTGCCTCCCGTTTAATTAGTCGAAGACCCAAGTGATGAGAGTTTCACAAGGTGAAGCACAGACAAAAAAAAGATTAATCGGAGACATTCTCAAAAGGTTAAAAAGGATCTTAAATGCAACGGATATTTTCGATAGGTTCCAGTTTATGTTTCGAATTGAAACACTGCGTCAGCAAATGATGGGCTGTAGGGGAGGCGAACCGATATCCTAGTGGGCTTTCCGAATCGGGGCGATGCCTTGAACTGTGTCATAAAATGAGGCGATTCTTTCTGCTGGTCTTCTTTAACAAACCATTCCTGCCCAGAAGATTCTATCCGACCAAGGACATTACCGTTTCTAGAGCGAGAGAGTTCACATTGCACGTTGACAAAACAAGCGGCAGCTAATGAAGAGGGCTGATGTTTGCGTGCTTGTGTAACACTCCACCTGTGAAGGCAGAATCCTTCCGAATCAATGCGGTGTGTCGTATGTCAACCTACTTTGTTCTTGATTTTAGTATGGCTTTGCTGTTACCGACCGGGGCTAGGGGTCCCCATTCGTGCAACAATGCACAAGACGCGTTTCATTTCCCCATGGGTATCTTTATCATCTTGGCTTCCCCGTCACAAAGTTAACCCAAAAGTTTGGCGCTTGACTCGGTATTCGTCTCTACTAGGCCCGACATTGGCGATTTTCATGTATTCGCAGATGAGCAGAGGTTATGAAAAGTACCGACCTTTTCTGTATAATAAGGCCAGGCAGATACTGGAGGAGATAAAGGAGTCAAGCGAAGAAGGGTGGAGAGAGGGAAGACCGGTCACTATCGACAGGGGAAGAATTGGAGAGGAAAGTTGGATAACAGTGGCGGTTGCAAATGATGTGATCCGGGTCATGAATCGGAAGCTGAGGGAAAGGGCGGTAGTGTCTAGGATTCAGATGGACGATGATGCGTTTGAGTTTCGTAGAAGTTTGAGTAAGAGGGAATTGCGTGAGATAGCGGCGGACGTGCTTGAAAAGATTTTGAAAGAGGGGTCAGGTACGCTTTTGGACGAGAAAGAAAAAGGCATGGTCAGAAAGTTAGTTATGAGAGCTATACATTGAGGAGTTTCGGCTTTACTACGAAATGCCTAGATAAGTATTTCCGTTTATACAGAGAGAGCACACGGCCAAGCGAATCGCGAAAGAATGTAGCCACTGAAGATCTGCAAGTCGAATGCTGCCAGAAGACATCGACGCTGTTCTTCTCGCCAGGTACTTAAAATTTGATCACCAAATGGTTACCATTACACAGATCTTTGCCTTTTTGATCTGCTTTCTGTCTACTTGCAATGACTGAAAAACTCGGAGACTGCTTGTGAGTGCCGTGTTGCACTGCGCTCTACTTTTCTGTAGAAGGGTATTGATGTTAATACCTTTCCATCAACAGTAGTATTGTTGTAACCAGACTCTGCTGCAATAGTACGGGAATTTAAACCAGGGTAACACTAGACGCCACTTTCACCTGCCCATACGCTCCAGCTGCACTACGGAAATCAACAAGGGAATTCGACGCGCCCCTGTCTGAACTTGACCGTGAAAAGAAAGAAAAATACAAGGCCGTACGGGTGACCCCATTCCCCGTATTGACTTTTCCGCGTTTGCAGCCACGACTAGAGGCGTGTTAAGCCCATAGGCTAACGCACTCTTTCGATAACGAACGAGAGGGGAGGCCGATACAAACGAAGCGCCTGAAAAACAAGCAGGATGCATCCTACTCACACAACTCAGTGCTGCCGTTCGTATTGATGTCCAGCAATCAACAACAGGAGACCATAGACCTACTTTCAATAAGTCCCCCCCGCGGAAATCGATGATCAAGGGATTGAGTTTGCAAATCGACAGCCATTTACAGTATCTGTACAGTATTCATTTAGTGAACAGTCCATGAGGAGATCTACAGTACAGTACTTTTGCAGTACTGTATCACTGATGCATGCTCATCCAATACTGTAAAGTAAAATCAAATTTGAATCGGGTGACTGTTTCTGCCGGCGACAGCTCGCGGTTCTGGAGGAATTAAAGAGCTATCAATTGATGATCCCGTGCGAATGGTATCTGCGCTGTTGGCCGCACTCACACCGTCTCTCATCTCCGGGTGCCCTCCTAGAAGCCACAAGCATTTTCACTGAAGTCCCTGAGCTTGGGGTAAACGCCATTCAACATTTATCCGCGTCATCAGCCGTCTCGCCGCAAGGGGCATATCGCACGCAATGCTGCCCTGTTCCCGCACAGCAATCCTCCTTCCAGAGAAGAGTCGCCTAACGAAACCAACATCAGGACCTGTCAACTAGGTACTGAGCCGCCTGACCGCGAAGGCTCTGCCCCCTAAAGCTCCCTCCGATTACAATGGTTACCTCGCTTGACATCAGAAAGATTGATTTCGTTGCGGAAGGGACGCTGCGGTTCATGACTTCCGGATGCTGTACGACTGCCTAGGGAGCGACATATATTACAACGCATGATGTATTAATGATACAAACCCCATCAACTCAGCAATAGAGCTAAGACCATCGAGTGTCTCCCCATGCAAATTACATAACCAGCTCGCATCGTCAATGCCATGTACGAGAAAGCATCGCCGCATTTTGTCACCCTAACCACCCTGACACGTTCTTGAGCAGCAGGCCAGGAACCTCGCACGGCGAATCCGCCGGGATGAAGATGTCCTTCCTAGTGCAGCACCCTCACTGCATCGCTGGTACACTGATGATGGAACCATCATTGGCCGAACTCATTAGTAGAGAAGGCGCTCGAGATCATCCGTGACCTGAGCCCTACGCTCAACTTCAACCTTAACGTGAGCGAGACCGCGGTATGCTAGCTGTCAATGAGCGGACCGATCATCAGACCTGCGGGCCTCCGTCCCCATCGACTTTACCAGCGAGGAACTCTGTGATATCTTCAGGGCTCAGGGCGGCTCTCAGGCGTTTAATCGCCAACGACTCTCAAAAAAGGATCCAAATCCAACAAGCTTCTTGCTACATTGGAAGCCCCACCCGGTACTCGATTTCGCCTCCATCTTCGTCGCGTGATAACGTCGTTGTATGCAACGCAGTACATGTTTGCAGCCTAGAGTCTCCCTACCACTCCATGCCTGCAACCAAAGAGTCCCATATTCCACTACTTGGCGTAAATGATTCGCTTAACGGCGTCAACCTCTCTTCGCAGGCCATTCTGCAAATCAGACTCTGGCTCAAACACGGCGGATCCGGATTCCCCGCGCTCGAATTGCCGGTGGCCTAGAAGCCATATACCTCGTGGACTACGCCGCGATATGCACCCCATATGATTTTGCACAAACCCCATAGGCGCGCTACTGCTGTCCACGGCCCCTGGTTCAGATATTCACGCAAATCCTCCATTCGCTTGACCGCTGCACTATGTTACTCAGCTGAACGCCGATAGTTGCCTCGGTTGCTTTGAACACAACGGCCTAGTTGACTATCGTGACTGGACGCAGAGGCAGCTATGGCAGGTGCTCAGTGATGCGGCAGCATATAACCACTGGCAGAGTCGCCATGGAGTTGCGAACCCAACTCGAAGAATATGTAATTACGATGAATGCTGCCGCCGCGAGCACAGCAGCTCAGTTGCCAAGATGACAGCCGCTGCCCTCATAACTGCAATGTTCAGCCCCTCACTCAGATCGCCTGCAGCACAGGGAGCAAACTGCTCAAACGCTGCTTGTACCAACCGGCTTTTGATGAGCCTGCAACAGCATGATTTCGTGCCCACTGGCAAGACCCCAGGAATCTTCGCGGCGACCACGCACTGACATGCCAACATGAGCGTGGCACCACCGCTCAACATGACAAGCTCCGGCGCTACCGCAATACCCATGATCAAGACTGCAAACTCGCAGTCTTCCCTTCAACCCCGGCAGCTGAACGACCGTCGCCGTCTTGGCCCGGCCATTATCTTGACTCAAACCACTCAAAAACTGAGCCCACAGAATTTTCCGTAAGACCCACTGCGTATGGCGCTACATTGTGGCAACCATGCTACGACAACTCCCACACTGCGATAACATATCGGAATTGCGTTACGGCTAAAGTGGATTCTCTTTAGATAAGGAAAAAGTTGCATGTATATATACTGTACAGTACAGTACAGTACGTACTGTACGTACTTTGTCGAGGGTGCTCGGACAATGGGGACAAGAATAGGTTACGCTTGGCCTAGGATAGGCAGGAAAGAATAACGAAACTTTCAAGCATTTTTTATGATATCGTAGGGGCGGGTAATTATGCGTCAGGCAGGTGAAGTGGGTCAATTTTTAAAGAATTTTTTCGAGGTTTTCAAAAAACATCAAGTAACCCGTCCAAAAACATTTATATATCTTCAGAACTATATCTGTTACGGCAAAATGGATCCCGCCAGTTGCTTTTTAGCGCCAATTTACCCCCAATATGACAACTTTAAAGTTAATGGGTTTCATCCCAAGAGAAAGTGGCCCTCCCAAGTTCACGAAAGAGAATCTTTATCGTGAATATCCGAAACGGGTATCCGTCGCCCTTTGTCATCAACTCCTCCATCCATTCGCCTTGCGAATGCTCTGAAAGCCGTCAAGGAAGACAAACTGAGCATTCGCAAGGCCGCTCAGACGCATAGGGTTTCTAATACGACACTTTAGCGTTGTTTAAGGGATGTCTCACAGACTCAGAGCAATGAAACGGTCAAACTAGGACGCTGCACTAACACACGAAGAAGAGGGTACCATAGCCAAGACCTGCTTTTAGTTTGCTCTTAATGGCACCCCTCTCTGTAGAGAAGGCCTAAGGGATCTCATAAAATTATTTTGTTCCAAGCTTCCGACTGAGAGACAATTCAGGCTGCACATTCGAGAAAAAACCCCCGGCAAGTGCCTTATCAATAACTTCTTGGTTAGGCACCCCGAATTGTCCTTGAAGAGACGAGCGTCCTTGGAGAACGCCACAGCGATCGCCATGTCTCCGGAGAATCTCTCCAGACACTTTGCCCTCCTAGCTCAAGTGTACCGCGAGTTCAAAATAACGAGCGCCGAGCAGGTTTTCAATCTTGATGAAAGCGGTTTGTCAACCAAAAATTCATCAAGAGCAAGAGCCAAAGCATTGACGGAACGACAAGGGAAAAGTAACTCCGTCGAGCTGAAGTGGTCTTTAAATGCAGAACACGTAACAATAATGCCAGTCGTGTCAGCAGATGGGTCAGTTCGGAGTCTCGTCGTAATTTTTCAAGGAAAATAAGCAAAATGGTGTAAAAGAGGTGATGGTAATGTAGAAACACCTGCTTCGTTCTTTCCATACAATGCGCGTATTGCGTATCGGAATCCAGCAGGAATGGATTCCTTGTTTTTTACGGACTGAGCCAAATGTTTTGTTGCAGAGACGGAGGAACTTCGAAAGAAGCATAAGCACATCGTATTGACAATGGATGGGTATGGTGCGCATGTCTGCTTCAGTTCCCTGGAAATATTGAGAGCTGTAACATTATTGCTGTTGGGCTCCCTGCCCACACAAGCCACGGCACACAGGTCTTGGATTACAGCGTGTTTTCTCCGTTCAAGACGTATGTAAGCAACTCTATGAACAGTCGAATCGTGGCGCACAAACCTGGGCAGAAAAACAATGTGTATTTTATTTGCGAAATGTTGCATGAGGCGTATAGAAGAGCTCTGTCATACAATAATATTGTTAGCGGCTTCCGAGCTTCTGGCGTATGATGTAACATCGAGAAATCTGCTGTTCCAGATGTTGTCAAGTTGGCGGACCTTACGAACATAGATGGTTACGAGTCACGCGAGGACGCATACGAAGATTACAAGCGACTATTCGAACATTATAAGTCCAACGTGAACCTATTGTGATCGGACGGATCAGAGATTGAGTCGGAAACTATCAACACTAGAACAAGGGCACTGTTGACGGGAGATGATGTTATGATGGCATTGAGGCAGCGTCAGGAACATAGCTTCCTTTTCAGCCTTTGACATTTGCTTGTGCAGAGTTTAAGGAACTTACGATTAGCAGAAGTAATTTTTTTAAGAAAGGAAAATTTTGATCAATTTTACCCGCCCCTACGATACCGCATCCGAGGTCCGACGACGCAATGACAGGCTTTAACGCCCCTCACCTCTCCTTTGATGGATACCCCTCTTCGAGATTGCCCGGTTCCTTTTCGCGTTCGAGAACTTCGTTATGCGCGGAATGACGGACAGCGAGAAGGCCATCCAGATTATGTACCATCTAGAGGAGGCTGCTTTCGACTTCTACTACGAGTCCTTTGCGCAGAATGGGTCCCTCACTGAAGACGCCGAGAAGTACAATATCGCCGAGAAGAAACTCCTCGCCGAATTCGCAAAGAAAGCGAAGCCGGAGGAGGAAGTTCACTAAGCAGTTGCCGCAGGACTGGACGCTAGAGACATAGGAGGGCCTCTGGCGCGAATGGATGCCCTCTACATGAGGGTGGTCTTCAGCGAGGAGGCTTCTTTCGGCTTGCTTCGGAAGGCAGTGGCAAGACACCCGGAGTTGGCTCAGTTTGTCATGTATCGAGTAGTCCGACATCGGACTACAAGGAACTTAAGAAGGCAATAGAAGACTTTCAGTTAAAAAAGAAGGCATTCTTCGCCGACAAGGAGGCTGCTCGAGCGCCTTTGGTTGCTCTGAGGAGTATTCTGCAGAGGCCCGACGTGCACGCTGCCAAGCCTCAACAACTGCGGGACAGGGTTAACCAACTAGCCGGGCAGTTTGCGGAGTTGTCTCTCTTCGTGAAGAAGCAGTTTGAGAAGGGATGATATGCCGCTATGGTCGATGAAGACTTTAGTTGCAGTTTCTGTGGGCAAAGGGGCCACCGTGCCACGCAGTGCCCGCAAAACCCCCACAGGCACACTCGGTGCTCTTTCTGTGGGAAGAGATGTCACTCCGAGGCAACTTGCTGGTCCAAGGGACAGCAAGAAAGAGGCTATCGGGTAGTAATTGCCGGCGCAAGTTCGGAGTCGAAAGAAGAACTTAAACTGAGGGGAAAAGAATGACGACGAGCCAGTTGTCGTCGTCCAGGAGGCTCGCAAGGGCGAGCCCTATGTGGTGACCGCGGCAAAGAGGAACGCTGACGGCCAAGTCCTTCTGAAGTAACGCAGGGACAATGTTATGGACATCGATGCGCTGATGAATAAGGCCCCTCTCGTTCGCCCGCCGATGGTCGTGTCGGAGCAAAGGAAGAAGAAAACTAAGGCAAGGAAGACCAAGAACGCATCGGGAGCGCTCCAAGACCACGTAGGGAAGCATAATGTGGTCGCGGAACTTGCTTCGGCCTCGTCGGGAATAAACTTCGGGAAGCTTCTCCGCGAAGACGCGGATGAAGCAAGGAAGCAGTTGAAGCGTCTGGTTTCAAAAACTGTCCCAGTGACTCAGGCGTCCGTGACAAGTCACCCCGAAGTCTCTCGTCGGTTGAAGGTCGTAGCCATGAAGGCTTATGGAACGGAAACGCACGCCCTGTTGGACACGGGTGCAGTTCCAAGCCTGATGCACTGGGACTTTTGCCAGAGTCTGGCACTAGCTCCAATGGCTGCGGATCGTCAGGTAACCGTCGCCGACGGAACTGTGGCTGAAGTTATTGGTGCGTACAGAAGGTTTCAGTCTCCTTCTGAACCCTGGTGATTCCTCTGGGCTTCTCGGAGGTAAGGAACGCGCCATTTGACACTATTTTTGGCAGTACAGCATTGGAATCCATGCAGGTAAATCTTGATTACGGGCGGTAGCAGGTCACCCTGGCGGTTGGAAGGGAAGAAGGCACTTTTACGGCTACTTGGAGAGCCCCCAGTGATTGACGGGATGCGGACTGACAGTGAGGATTTCACATCCCCTGGAGAGTCTGATGGAGAGCAATTCCGTGCTTCGTCCTCATCAGAGTCAGGCGGCAGCGATGGTGGGTCGGATACCGAGCATGAATTGTTGCTGGCTATCTTAAACAAGAAACCATATGATACAGATCTAGAGGGCCTGGTGTTGGAGAAGGGGTCCACCGAGGAAGAAGAGGAATCGGACCACGCCGGGTTTCTCGTCTCGAAAGTGAAGCACGGATAGAAGGAGAATCAGAAGTTGGTGAATGCGCTTAAGGAGACATACGTGATAGCGTGGGACATACATGAGCTGGAGCCGGCTCTGGTGCCGGTGGTACACTCTTTCGAGTTGACGGATGAGACTCCGATACATTCGAAAGCCCGCCGAATGCCGCCGAGGCATAACCATGTAGTAAGGAAAGAAGTGAATGAATTATTGGAAGCTGGATTCATCACGCAGTCGAGGTCCGCCTGGTCCTTTCCGGTAGTGATCGCCACGAAGAAGTACGGAAGGCCCCGGTTCTGCGTCGATTACCGTCAGTTGAACCGGGTGATGAAGCCAGACTGCTGCCAGTTACCGAAAATAGAAGAAATATTCGACGAACTCTCTGGCGCGGAGTTCTTCACTACGTTGGACCTTTACACAGGATACTGGCAGGTTAGAATGTCTGAACCGTGCAAGGAAAAGACGACGTTTGTCTCTCGGTATGGAACGTACGTACAAGTTCGAGGTGATGACGTTTGGACTCATGAATGTTCCAGCGACGTTTCAAAGGATAGTGGATGAGGTTCTTCGCGGGTTACCGTTTGCTATGGTTTACGTGGACTACGTTGTAATCTTCTCGAAGACGTTGGAAGAACACGTACATCATTGTCAGGAGGTATTCAAAAGTATTCAAGATGCGAGATTGCAGCTCAAGGTGACAAGGTGCAGTTTCGCGCAGTCGGAGGTCAAGCTGCTTGGGCAAGTGGTCAATGGGACGGGCATAAAGGTCGACAACGACAAGATAAAGGATATAGTGGGAGCCCCTGAACCAGAGAAGGTGACCGAATTGAGGAGCTTTCTTGGGTTGGTGGGGTACTATCGACGCTTTATACGGAACTTCGTGGATAGCTCAGCAGTGTAGCTCGCTGCAACCTCCGTTAAGAAGGCATTTGAGTGTACCACGGGAATGTAGAAGGCTTTCGAGTACTTGAAAGAGAAGCTAACGACGCCTGTAGTACTCGCGTTCCCGGATTTTGAATCCCCTATTCGTGGTGGAGACGGATGCTTCGTCGACCGTCCTAGGGGTGCTTCTCTCTCAGAAGAAATAATATGTAAAAGTTCATCCAGTATAGTTCGCATCTCGGACAATGACAGAGCAGGAACGTCGTTACACTACGAGGAAACGAGAAGCACTTGCTGTATTGTTCGATCTCAAGAAATTTCGTGTGTATCTGTTGTCCGACAAGCCGTTCGTGGTATATACGGACTATCAGGCCCTTCAGACGGCTTTCAAGAAGAGAGATATACATGGTAGGTTGGCGAGGTGGATGGATTTGATGGCCAAGTACGACTTTGAAATTAAGTATAGACCTAGAAAGGCCAATGGGGCGGCTGATTATCTCTCCCGCAGAACAATCATAGAATTTGAGGTTTCAAGGGAAGAAAAGGACACGAAGGGCCTCGTAGCGACGATCCAGTGGGACGACCCGAAATTATCTGGATCAGAGTCAGACCTCCTGGACATAATGATGTTTCTGGCGGGGGAAAGGGTTCAGGAAACGGACCCAAAGAAGATGACTGCCATCCGAAGGAAAAAGAAGAGATTCATGATCTGGAATGACACTCTTTTCCGACGGGAGAAAGATGAACTGCGCGTTGTTCTGCCGATCGGGCAGCGTGCAGAGATATTGAGAACGTTCCACGATGATATCGGTCATTGGGATGCTGGTTCTACGAGAAAGTTCGTGAGATATCGATTTTGGTGGCCCGGGGTGTATTTGGACGTGACGGAGCATGTCAAGGCATGCGCGGGCTATCAACACGCTCGAGGGCTACCAAGTTATCATAGGAGTCTGAGAGCACCCGTTACTGGGTTGTTTGAAACGTTTTCAGTGGACTTTGCGGGCCCTTTCAAGCCATCTCGGAGGGGAAAGAGGTTTGCTTTAATTGCAGTGGAGCATATGACGGTCCGGCAGATACCTTGGACAATGGCGAGTTCCACCTCCGATGTTGTTATAGAGTTCATCGAGAAGGAAATCATCGAGCAGTTCGGGCCCCGCGAGGATAGTTTCGGACAACGCCACGGCTTTCATGGCTGTTTCTGTCAAGGAGTTTATGAAGAAGCACGGTATCGATTGGAAGGCCGTCCTACCGTACGCCCCGATGGCGAATGGAGGGGCCGAGGGGGTGGTGGGTACTATAACGCACGCAATCAAAAGGTCAGTCGTACAGAATAAAGGCTATTGGGCGGATGCTATTCCGAGGGTCTTTTACGGCTATCGCCGACGTGATCACGGGGATGTAAACTCGCCGTTCCGACTGATATATGGGATCGAGCCGAGGATGATGGCAACCGACGCGGTAGCCTTTCTGGGCGAAGCCAACCCAAGTCACCGCCTCGTCGAGTTGTTTGGGGAAGTTAGCGTGACGGCTGCTGTAGTGGAAAGGTCGCGCGCTCCGCGAAAGGCTAAGGGGAAGGTTAAAAGGTTCGAGCCAGGAGACGAAGTGCAGGTGGCGCATTGGGCAGCGTTCGGTAGAGCTAGGAAGTGGCCGGCTTTTGAGTCGTTTTACTACGGACCTTGTCGGGTAATCAGGGCTGACTATCCGCGCTACTAGTTGGTCTCGTCAACTGGTCGAGTGACCAGAAAGGCCATCCACGCGCGTCGGCTGGTTGGGTATACTAGGTCATCAAGGAAACTCATTTAAGAAGGAGGAACGAAGGAAGAGTGAAGCTGGAAGGAATTAGAATCAGAAGTAGGGGCAGGAAGCAGATAAAGAGATTTAGGACAGTCAGAGGCGGGCTGCCCGGGCCTGGACCGTATGGTGGGCGAGTCAGCTGGCGTTAATGAAACTCTATTGACTCTCGTTCCATTCCCTCCCCTCCCTCCTCTTATCGATACTGGGTTTTCCCCTTAATGTGGCGAGGAGAGGGCCTCATGGAGGAGCAAGAACTTGGAAGGAGGTACTGGTGAGTGGGTGAGTTGGTGGAATGGGTGTGAGGACATCAACAGTGGGCCCCGGGACAGGCAGGCAACTGGGGGTCGGAGTTAGCATCGGGGAAACCCGATGAGGAAGCCAACGAAGGATGAGGCGTTTTCTGTGGGCCCAGAGAAGGTTTTCGGTAAGAAAGCGGGAAATTTTACCAGTTCGGAGATTGTGGGGAGTGATTCGGTGTGAGCGGTGCTTGGAAAGGCAGTCGGAGTTCTAGATTGAGAGTGACATACGAATCCAGTTGGAGAGCGTAGGTGGCCGAAGTGAGTATTTGGAATGCAAGAGGAAGATGTTAGGACGAGAGAGGTGTGTAGGAGGAAGATGTTAGGACAAGAGGGGTGTGAAACAGAGGAACAGGTGGAGAAGGCCACAGGATGGCGGTTGCAATGACACGCCAAAGGGGGCCCGCCCCGACTATATCAGCTCTTTAGCAGCACGTTGGCACTTCTCAAAGGGCAAGCGGGGGGGGTTGAGGGCGTGCCGCAGTGGCTGAGTGGTTGGTGGGTTGGCGTTGGTTGGGGTAGAGGTGGCCGTGGCAAGCTGGTAGGGTAGTGTAGTGGTGGAGTGGTTAGGGAGGTGCACTTGCCTATATGTGCGCCCGTGTTGCACTTTGAGTGCGGGGGCATGTGGACTGTGGGAACTCACTGCTGAGCTGGGGAGACACTGTACTGTATCTCCCCCGGCCAATGTAGTGTTAGGTACTGTCGTCCACCACCCGGCACAGTACAGTATATACTGTATATACTGTATTGTGTCGAGGGTGCTCGGAAAATGAGGACAAGAATAGGCTACGCTTGGCCTAGGATAGGCAGGAAAGAATACAGAATTAATTTTGAATAGGGTGTCCGAATTCTGCGTGTTTCGGGACACGAAAAATTATAGACGCCGCACATGTGGACCAAAGAGCTTAGCTGAGTTTCTGGTACAGACGAGTCCTCACTCCCCCCGCAGAATAGCCGCTGTAAGACGCGAAAAATGCCGCGTACTTCTCTATGACCTTCTATGTTGTCTCAGAAGGTGATCCTCGCGATTCAAAAGCCAGCAGCACAAAATCCCATGCTAAACTTGATCTTCCGGCCCGGACATCGCCAGGAATGGCAGCCCTTTTCGTTGCTAGGTTACTCTTCTTCCGCTTCTCTGAGTCCATATGAGTCCATATGTGCTCATACAGTATAGAGTCCACATTTCTATAAAAACTTACAGAATGACACCATCCGCTTTTCACTGAATCTACAGTAGAACCACCCTTAGGTAGTAAACTGTGCAAAAATTTGGAGTTTACACCTCAACTCTTCATTCGATCACAAAAGAAGTTTGTAAACATCGAAAATTTTAACCAATAATGACGAATCCAAACGACCCCCGTCAACGCCCGGAAATCTTGTCAACACTCGTGCAACCCTTGTCACGTCAGCGGCTGAGTGTAGGCGACTATTCAGTTTCCTTTGGAAAAATAAGCGCGTCAACGGAACTGCAGTCAGCATCGAAGTTAAAACATCTACGGGGAAGACGTAGGAGTTCAGTCACCCCAGCCTTGTCCATTCAGGACCGTAAAATGCGCGTCGGCTTGAAACTTGTAAACATTAAGCCAGGAGAAGCATCTGAAGGTGGCCCAGACGCGTCCAATGAAATAGAGACATCTGCTGCCGTGGTCGAGCTACCGGGTCGCCTAACTTCAGAAGAATAACCTCAAGAAGAAGCCGATTGGATATCCAGAGTAGGTGGAGTATGAAAAGAAGGGCATCGAAAATTTTGGACCAATCAGGAGGCAACATTACCGTTAAATGGATCAAAGGCTCATCAGCCATGGAAAGTAATTGGTCCAGCAAAGGATACGTACATTCAAGGTCATACCGAGTATGAGAAGACTTCCTACGATTTTTTCCTTTGCATGTTTTCCCTCGAAAACCTTTTCACAATTACCGACCTTACAAACCGGAAACTAGCTAATGGTGGGCACACGCATGCAACAGCTGGTGAAATTCTAAAGTTTTTTGTAATTGTCATAATGCTATGCAGATTCGAGCTCACAAGCAGAAGGTCGCTTTGGAGTATACAGTCTACATCCAAATACATTCCACTGGCAATGCTTGAAAAAAGAATTTCATATACTGCATTCAGCCGCGCCAATGAAATAAAATGGTCTTTGGTAAGAAAATTCGTGGAAGCTATAAAACGGTATAGGAGGTCAAGTGCGTCGCCACGGGAAAGAATCTGCGTAGATGAAAGCATGTCGCACTGGTACAGAACGGGGGTAAATTGGACGTCGGAAGGACTCCCGCACTTGTCGTCTTGGACAGTAAGCCCGAAATCGGATGTGAAATCAAGAATGCATGCTGCGGTTTAAGTGGCATTGTCTTGAATTTAGAGATTGTTTTGTCAGCATTTGAAAGCAGTAATCGGCGTTATAAGCCAAATTTCCCTCATGGTACTGCTATTGTTCTTCGCCTCACAAATTCTTGGTGTCAATCAAACTGTATTATTTTTGCAGATTCTTCATTTGCTTCTATGGCTACAGAAAATGCACTTTTCGAATACGGACCGGGGGTTAAGGGTGTCGTAAATAATGCGAAAAGACAGTTTTCTATATCATTTTTGTCAGGGATGGAATTTTTTAGGCGTGGGGATCATATCTCCATGGTAATTTCGAGGATGGAAAGCCATCTTTATATGATGGACGTTCTGTGGATGGATAGAGACAGAAGATATTTTGGCAGTAAGTCCGATACAACACTTTCGTCAGAGCCTGTCAGAAGATCTCGTTGAAAGTCTGCTGGCAATGAATTGGTGCTTGCGGAAATGTAAATTCCAGTCCCAGTGGTTATCGGCACATATTATGAAACTTGCTCACAGATTGACAGGCATTACAGATGCAGACAGGATGATTTTGGATTGGAGAAGAAATTCTAAGTGAATGAGAGTTCTTTTAGGGTTAATAAATCTTTGTTTAAAATATGCATTATTGACTTATGGCTGCTATTCAAGGGTTTGATGGGTTCCAGAAACTGCATGTCTCAAAAAGATTTTTATGCAAAACTTGTAGAGCAACTCATTGAAAATTAATTTGATGCTATTGGAATCCGCAGATCTGAAATTGACGTTCCAGAGCATGGCATTCCCTCATTGACCTGCGCTGCTGGATTCTTGATGGCTACTTACGTTCTGCGTAGTTGTACTCAGATAATTTTAATTTGGACCGTAGCTTAGAGTATGTGACAACCACGAATTTGGTGGTTGCACAACCCAGGAGAGTCAGGGCCTCTTTTGGGAAAAATTGCTGGGAGAGGGCACGATAAAAGCCCAATCTCTCTGTGAAAAACGGGAGTCGGGGGCAGGTCTGGTGGGGACTACCAGAATAATTTGTGCCCTTCCCCCGTGCTTGACCTTGCCCGACCGTGCACTGCGAACTACATTAGACAAACATTGAATCCAATTGGTGCCACCAGTGAAAAGACGCAAAGTAACAATGGGTCCCCAACGAAAGCGGCGTTTCAAAGCAGATTAAAAATTTGCAAATATGACAAGAAATCCAAATTTAACTGCTCCGAGTCCTGAAAATGAACAAAGATGTTTGGATATGAAATTCAGAGACAGAAAGTAACTGCTTTCAAAATCGCTTACGAAATGTCCACTTCTGTCATAATTAGATGATCCTTTATACTACTCTGTAGTGATGTTTGATCGACTTCGCTTACATTTGTTGTAGGCTAACTGATCAAAAATGGCAAAATTTGAGTCGTTGACTATAGGCGCCTACGTTTCTCATTCGCATCGTTCGGCTTGCGTAATTAGGATACGTACCTATGGAATTATTCCATTGTATGAGTGATCAGTGAATTAACCCCTCCGCTTATATCCAAGTCGACGCGGTAAGGCGAACTGAGGTAACAGCTGTCGCAGAAATTTCGACGTTCCTAAAGGAAATTTTTCACTTTGTATGGAGCACAGCGAGTCGGACTCACGATTTTTTTTCAATTCTTTAGTTTAGGCCCATTATACCACACCGAGTGTTGTGAAAGAGGATGAAACTACTTCTTTTATAGTGTTAGTCTTTAGGGATTCAGCACACCGGTGTATAATTTTAATTAAGAAAATATAGGTATTTTCGAACGATTATTTGTACTAATATGAGTACATTTTCTTTTCTTTTGGAGACTAGAGTTCAGGCCCTGTGTATCTGTTGGTACAAACGTTTGGAATCCCCAATTTCTCGAAATTGATTACTGTACATCTAACCTTATCGACGTCATGTTTCGTGACGAGAATAGGTACAGTACGCCTGGGAGTAGAGAGCTTACGCAAACAGAATTCTGAACACAGTGCTTCAAATTTCAAAAGTATAATTACAGTCTGTAATTCAATTACAGAATTCTGCAATGAAGTCGTGAGAAAAATTGCTGATTTGTGGGAGGTTAGTGAGAGCCGTGAGAAATAAATGCGAGTAGATTGAGGCGAATGGTTTTGATTTTCGCGGGTGTCTGCTGCCTGTCCACCCCATCAGCATGGGCAAATCCAACAGCCGCACTGAAGATATTTCCCATCCACTTGATCTTCCCGTCTACTCGCCTCTCCTGTAATTATGTCCCTAGCTGCGGCGAAGGCTTCCACACCCCTCCTTCTCCTCTTCCTCCTTCCCCTTCTGTATCTGCTTCAAGCGACGCGTAACATTCAAACGCATTCGTTGCGAATTAGGAAAAGGGCTGCAATTCTCGCTTCACACCCGATGAGGAACTTTACATTGTCCGCGAAGTAGCTGTATCTAAAGCGCACATAGCTAGCTTTAGGAAATTGCACTCGCAATTTGCAGCTCTGGCGACGCGTGCAAACGAAAATAACTCTATTCAACAGAACGTAACTTTGAAAAGCGCCCAGAATCGGTACAAGCGTTTGCAGGAACTTTTCTATCGCAGGGACGGTATGGAGCTTCGCACGTCTGTAACAGAAGGAGAGGTCGGGGGGCTAAATGAGCAGCAGATAGCTATACCGGAAGCGCGAGAGGATGTCGAGGCGCGAAAAATGCGGATCGTTCAACGGCAAAGGGGTTAGATGAAGAGAAGGAGAGGGTTGGACGATAATTGATCTCCGGTCGATCACAAGTTCGCGACCTCCGCTAGCTACGGACTTTTTTCTCCCTCCTCGCTTGCCCAAGACGCCGCTTATTTTTTAAAAATTGAGCCGAAGATCCTCGAAATGTTGAAATTTGAAACGTAAAGATATCTGATTAGGATAGATAAAGTTTCGAAAGTTTTTCAATATCATAGCATCATTGAAAATAATTCCACTCGGTGACTCAAATGGCTTCGACTCCCTCTTAAAGTTCATTGTCGTGAAGAGCGGTTTGATTTACACAAATATCCACTCAACTGAAATACGTTCCCTGGCCATTGTATTGTTGAAATCTCTTTCATATGTACTTAGTTTGCTTTTTTCCTTGAGAAACTCCAAAAAATATCGATGATTATGCCATGAATATCCATACAAAAGAAAACTCTCTTTTCCCACTTGTAACCTCTCTTATAGAAGCTTTCTAGTCCACTTCTTACGTATGGCGTGCAATCATTTCTGCGTCCCTCAATTGGCCCACAATAATTCAAAAATAATCCGTCTGGACTCGTCAAAATTTGATATTTCAAACTATGTTTTCTTTCGCGCCCATTGTGCACTACTCCTTGTTCCATTTCCCCAGATGGTCTTGTATTTCCAATGACTGTTCTATCTATGAATCCAGCACAGTGACGAAGTCTTCCTGTCTTTTTCACCCTGCATTTGCATATATTGATCCTCTTGTTTCCATAAGCATCTTATTTAGTCCCTTTTAAAAAATTATCTCTTTTGTCAACCAAATGCGCTCTTTCTCCCTCAAAAATCTCTGAAAAATGAGCACCGTGTTTTCCAAACATCAATGCCATATCTGTCCAACGTGATGGAGTATCGAGTCGACTTTGAATAATGCAAGTGACCAATAAGGGATTAACAGCGTAACCATTTCTTCTCATTGTATTCATTTTTAGAGGCCAGTCCACAACGTTCATGACTTTTTCATATCAGAGTTACGAAATATACAAAAAGTCAAACATTCAACTTCACTATAGCGATTGAAATTGAATTCAAAATGACATGCACGTATCCTGTTACTTCTATGTGGAACCTTCGCTAGATCTGATCCGGACATTACCGTACCAGAAGACACTATTCCAAAATTTTTTGAAGATGTAAAGGAAAAATTCTTACTACTCATTCGACACTTTGAAATGGTAAAAAACACAGCCTTCCATTTAATTTCCCTTTGCTGACAGAGCTTCTTCGAAAAATCCTTCTATCATGCTTGATCCTTGGTAGTGGTATTATCTTGTGCTTGATAGTAATCGCAGCCCTCACAGATCTAATACTCATATTTGCTTTTAGTTGTACTGCGTAAACCACTTTTAAATTTTCCGGAATAAATTTCAGAAATATAATTAAACAATTTATCAAGTACCTATTTCTGAATATTTTACAGAACTCTGTTTTTGATTAAACTCACTAATACGAGCCAAATAACTGGAAAAGGCGAGAAATAAAAACTACAGTGAAAGAGACGTTGCAAAATTCTGCATTTACCGTACCTTGTTAACCAACTACCTGAAAAGTGACTGTTTAGCCACAAGTCTGTGAGAAACTATGGCTCCTGTGAAAAATTGTTTTTTGGCACGAACAAGGAAGGTAAAAAGGCACTATGCCCTCTTTCAGAGTACCGTGCATCCCTTTGCACTGCACACCATGAACAGCGACGCAAATTATACAACTACCCCTGCCCAGCCCCCGGTGCATCCACAAGCATCTGTTCCCGATCCTCCTCCCTGTCGCGGACAGAGCAGCGGTCGTGGTTCCACCTGGGCCAAGTACCTCCAACGAGAAAATTGGAAAGCGATCCAAGTACACAGCTGAGGAAGATGTTATCATCGTGCGAGAGCTGACTGCTGTAAAGGCCCATGTTCCTGCGTGTGGACAGACACGTCCACTTTACGAACAAGAAGCAAAAAGATGCAATTCTAACACCATGATGACCAGTACATTGGCTTGGAAGCAATGAAAAGATCGATACGAGCGCTTCACAAAGGCACACGACAAGCAGATTGGGCTCACGCATCTGCGATCTGAGGTAGAGGTATGGACTTGAGCAAGCTCAATGAAATTTTCGCCAAAATGCGGGAAGAGGGGGGTGATATATAAAATGGGAGGAATGCTAAGAAGGGAAAGGTAGCATAGGGTGAGTAATTGAAAGAACGAAGTAGTTGAGATTTAATAGCTGCTTCTATATCGCTAAAGAAGGTTCCGCCGTATTATGATAGCGGAAAAGAAGAATTGGGGAGTGATTAAGGCAGTGGTAAGGAGCGTATGAAGCGCAACAAGGATCGTGGTGGAAACATGAGCAGTGACCTGGCAGTGTGCAGTGAGTGTCACAAGGAATAGGGCCTCTCGAGAGTGAGACTTGAGCAGACAAAGCTCGCATTCGAGCGCCAAAAGTTTGACTTCCAGCATGAGGAACGTGTCAAAGAGAGAGAGGAACGCTGTATTAAACGAAAACAGAACAACGAGTTGAGGCTGAAGAAATTTCAGGATTTATTGGCAGCGTTTCGGAGAAACAGAATTGATCAAATACGCTTGATTTTAACTCTATGAGAGCTTCGGTTGTGTCCCAAGATTCTTTAAAACAGAAGTTCTTTTCTTCTCAAAATCTTTAATTCGCGGAACTTGTATTCGAATCATCTTCTCAGCAGGTTTTATAGAAAGGTACTCTCGCAAAGAGAGAGTGAAGAAATCGAAATATTTCGAGATTTGGTTTGTGTAGACGCAGTTGCGGCAGTTTCTCAGAACCATGCAAATGAGAAACAAGAGCCTTCTGGATTTTAGCAGCTTAATCTTTCTTTTGAAATCCATTACGGTAAAATTCATCCTGATCTCTTTGAAAATCCATTCGATCTTAATTCCGATAGAAGACATATCCTTATTGAATGCTTTATGGGCTTGGGAAGGCGCAACACCATGAAACGGCACTTCTAGAAACTATCCCATGTTATACTCCGAGTCCCCGTATGTGCAGAACTTATTCCCACCTACTAGAATAAAAGACGGTTGGTCATCGCCATACTCATGCTTTACGTACGAAAAGGCACGTTCTCATTACAAGACCCCCTCCGAACAACCGAGCAAACTTCTCGTTTGCATCCACCAACCAGCCCCAGCAACCGCAAAAACGGTTTGTCCTCATCACCCACCCATTCCTTGCAACCGCAACAACCGCTTGATCCCATTCCCGGCCTAGTCCTTGCAACCGCACCCACCGCTCGTTCCCATTCTCCACCATATGGGCCACTTTGCCATTGCATTGCTCTATTACTAGATGGAATCTTCCTCCCTTCAAAAAGGCACGCCATCAACTCTTCCGCAACCCTCAAAAAATCCAGTACAAATGCCTAGCCAAACCACCAGTCTCGCGCACAACAACTTATCTACCAATACAACGTCTGACGCTGGGCAGCCTGCAATGAGATATTTCTCAGCCCAAGACAACTTTTCGCTCACAAAAAAACTTACTAGCACCCTTAGGTACCTATTTGAATTTTTGGAGCCTCTTATGAAGTCGTTAGAGCTATATTCAGGGTTTATTCATTCGCAAGCCGAAAAGCGTCGCCGAATTTATTGATTGTGACTAATATTTTGATCTGCGACGTATTGAACTATCGGAGCTCGAGTCTGCAAAAGTTTCCGTCAGGGAATATTCGTTAAGCAATGCTTTGTGCAAAGAAGTTTATGGGACCCTAAATAAAACTGGAGTGCGGAACGCTAAACTGCCAGCAAAGCCTGACATCATTGCCAAGAAAATGACGCAACGCAGATTATTACTCACGAGGGACTGTGTTTGGTGGAATTCAGGCGCCGGAATTACTTGATTGTATTAGACAGACTATTGATAAGGTGGTTAAACTGACAAACGTAGATGAAGTAGTACAGTGGGTCAAAGGAGATTGTTCAGTGTTCGAGGACGGATTTGTGAAAGTTGATCACCCCCATTCCGTTAATGGAGATGTTTCTGTGTGTTCCCGTAAGCCTGAATTTGAGGCAACAGAATATTGCCACCAGTTACATGTATTGCGTGATCCGCGCATGAAGTTAGCAAGGACACAGCTGGTGAGAACGCAAATGAGAGAACAAACTCGACACGACACACTTTGATCCTTGGACGGAGCTCATAGCGCCTCTGTTTAATGATTCATTTTTCTGCCCGTACCGAATGGACACATTCAGTGGAGGAGTAGCCGCAAGCAACATTGAGGGATTATACCGTAAACAATATTCTCCTTTCAGAGATGGATGTTTTCTAAAGCGAAATTTCGCGGAGTTAAAGAGCCTATATAGTACATGCTTGTGCAAGTATGAGTCCAGCGAGAATTGGGACAGTGAGTCTTTTGTGCAATAAAGTTCTGGGAAATTGTATATACTTCACGCACATTGCTTTCTAAAGCGTTACCTTCTGCTTGCTACGCTTGCCTTAAGGACATTGGAAATACATGTCCAACGGGAAGAAGGAGTTGGTGATTGGGTGTGTCCAAGTCAGGAATCAAACTAAGAAAATGAAGAGCGGAAGAAAGGAAATTAGTATCGTAGGAATGGATGTCCTCTCTTCCGCTCTAAAGCCCATGAATCAAGGGGGAAAAAGAGACGAACAGAGGTAGCGAAGAGACATAAAGCTCGTTTTGAAGCAGCCGATGCTAAGGGTAAATCACTGCAGTCTCTATTAGCAGCGATCAAACAAGCAAAGTCCATGCTAGTGATGGCTGATGATGAGACCGAGAAACAAACGTATAATGATATTGTAAGCAGTTTATATGAAATTATAAGAAAAAGTGCGTCCTACGTCCGATGTTCACTGTCATATTTTTTGTAACTGACGGATATAGTCAAGTTGAGTAGACTTAATTCATTTTTATCTCTTAAAAAGATTACTATCTAGAAAAGTGGCGGTTGCGTTCAAATTATTGATCAGAGTGTAGCATTTTTTGTAAATGAACCAAAGACCGACCTGGTACCCGATTCTCTTCCGCAGTTTCCAACAGGATATTATCTGCATGAACCGAATAATCTATGATAAGATATCGCAGCTTGCATGAAACAAGAATTATTAAAGTGTTATCAGACAAAATGAATGGCAAAAGTGACCACAATTTACCAAACTTAGTCAGTAGTATTTCAAATGCTTGCTCTTCTGTGATACGACAGATGAGAGACAGTAACTAAAGGAGTCCAGAGACTATGAGATTCTCCTTCCACTGTACGGTGTTAATATGTACCCTCCATTTCGGTAAGCATCATCAGCAGCAACTATCCCCCATTACGGTGTAAAGGTGGGGCTTATTAAAGAATGGAATTTGGTTGACCTCAAGACAGTTGAGTTTTGTGTTGAGCCGGAGTGCCTTGCAGGCACAAACAAAAAGTTGTAATTTGCCACGACAACAGCCTGACCAGAAATTGCGAAGGAGCCCTTTCTGTTATAGTAACTTCTTGGGTCGGAAGTTTCAGTGAGTTGAGGCTGTTTAACTTCGATTTCTTTGCAATTAACAGCAGCAACACCCATATATATATTGTTGATTTTCTCCCTGAAATAATCGTTCTGCTTCTTGCTGACACTCCTGATCTGATTTCAGTAATGTTTGGTCTAATCTTTCATTCAATGCCAGCAACGTTTGGTTAAATATATTATATGTTTTCATCGTTTCTATGCCATAGGTCCAACCAACGTCAAGATAACTAGCACCAGTGAATATTCTCAAAGTGACACACAACATAACTTCCACTGTTACAGTGGCGGCCTTCCCTGTTTCCCTCGTTTGACTTCTTGGTATGGATGAAGAGATCAGTTGACACATTAAATCAAATTGGGGTTTAATGACTGGGTGAAATCTCTTAAAGAGACTATCACCCATAAACTCTGCATATCTCTCGAAGTAAACGTATCTAAGTGGCGCACAATGCGATTTGTTCTTACGTCCAATTCGAAAATGGCCGCATGTGCGATGAGAGACATAAACGAAACGGTTCCTGGGATGAGCAGTCGAGTTTGTAATATGTTCCCCTGAGGCCTAACGAGCGAACCAGATTTCTGCATGGATCTTATCGCTTGGTAGGGTGTATGTTGAGGATGGAGGTAGTTTTTTTTGGCACCTCCAAAATGGGAGAGTGTGCGTGCTCTTTATTGTGTCGTGAAATTGGATAGGAGGGTAGACTGCTGTATCTTCCAAGGCATTTCATCCATAGTGAGTGCATTCCACAGTGTTCCACTTTTCCATATTTCATTTTTTCAAAAGAGTTATGGAATAAATTCCTGTGGTGAAACACTGAAAAGAGGTATGATAGTCTGTTTCAAAATTTCAATGTTTCAGAATTTCAAAAAGACTTACGGCACCCCTAATATAAGTAACATCGTAGATAAATATATGCTTACGGCAAGTCATGGCAATGCTGCAACTATTTTAAATTTCTCAAACATTCTCTCTCGAAACTCTCAATCACCTTTTCATGTGTTTTCAAGTACAGTACCGTGTAAAAAATACCCATTTATGTGATACTAGAGACCATGTATAGAATATTGCAATTCAATATCGAGAATAAGTTACATTTTTATTCATACTAAGAATTAAAAACTCGCTGTTATTTCTTTTGCCACTTATGATGGCCTCAATTGTGAATGGCTTTTTATCTCTGACAATCATGGCGACTGAGAAAAACATTTGTCCTAATATAATACTGTTGAAAATAATGTTTAAAAAAGAAGTCTGTATTATTATAATGTCATATATGACCTAGAAATGTTGGTTTTGTACGAAAGTGGTTCAATCGAATTTTTACCTATCTTTGAACTCATAGTATTACATATTTCAAATACAGGCTTGGAAGCCACTTCTTAAAAAGTTCTTGTTCTTTCATATAAGACCGATATTGAGATTTATGATTCAAATTCATTTTTTTCATGTGTACTTTCAGGTGAGAGTTGCGCTTTTTTACTTTCTTGTCCAGAATACTAATCAGATCATTTTTCTCTGTGCCATATTCATACATTTAAGTGTACATTGTTGGCATAAACAGCCCTGGCAAGAATTCCTCAGATTTTGTCTGTAGTATTCAAGTCTGGAGATCTTGCTGGCCAAGACCTTACGCGTCCAACATTGTTCCCAATCCATTCGGATAAAAATTGTGAGGTATGAATAGAAGCATTATCCTGCATAAAAACCCACCTTAACGTCGTAACCTCGTCAGTGTAGGGCATTAGATATCCTTCCAAAGTAGAGCAGTACTTCATTGAATCTTGGTTCCCTTGAAGCACAGCCAATTTTGAAAATCCGTAGCCAGAAAAACAGCCCCACACCACTAGACCTCCCCGACCGAATCTTCGTTTCGGTGGAATAACTTTTTCTTTCCTAATGTCATGCCAGTAATGACGGAACCCGTCCAGTCCGTCAAGACTAAAATTTTTCATCAGACCAGACTAATAGACTCCGTTCATGTTCTTTCTTGTTGTGATGTGATCTTGCCCATTCTAAACGCCTCAAATTGTGCTCCTTTGTTAAAGGTGGATCATTGAACGTCAATTTTTAGTGGTGATTCTATCCTAAAGTCGCGCACTGCAGAGTAGAATTACACCCTCATATAAGGGTTAATATTTACTTTACCACAGACATATGCAGGTGCAACATGCAAAGTCTTGGATAGCCCACTGTAACAAACCTAAATTAGGTTTGAATAGGGTGGCTAAACTCTGCATTTTTTTGGGCGCGACATATTACAGACGCGGCACACGTGGACCAAATCGCATAACTACGCCGCTAATAAAGCCGACTCTTCACTCCTCCCGTCGAGCATCCCCTGCGGGTTGCGACAGCGGCCGCGTATACGTCGATTACCTTCGACGTCGTCTCAGACGGCGATCCAAGTGAGTCGACGGCTAGAGGAACAAACTTCCATCCCAGTTTTGATCTTGCTGGGAGGGCTTCACCGAAAAGCAGAGAGATGCTACGGGTTCCTCATATGAAGGTGCAGGGGTGAGGACTGTATTACTGTACAGTGGAAGATGCGCGCAAGATGCGTAGATTTGCCTATAATAACAGACTAGGCTGCAGTTTTCTGGGCACCAAATACGCTCACTCCCGACGGCCTAACGCACTTAACGTAACGAAAAAACTCTCCTGGTATGCAGAGGACTCATGGTTCCACACCATTTTCCTTTTCCCTGCTGTATGTGGTCTAACGGAGCGGTTCAGCGTTTGGGCAAAGGGCTACTACGCGTCACAGAAGCCGTGATCGCAGAACTGCAAACGGCCTTCGACGAGTGGCGTGACAGTGTTTTCAATGGGACGGGACCGGCCACGCCAATAGTTACATTCTACCGAACCATCGACGGCCGAACTGTCACAGTCAGCAATCTGAAAAAACGCGCTGTCAACATCAAAGCGCTTGCCAAACTCATGCCTGAACTGCACCCGATTGTCGAGAAAGCTTCCATGCGGAACCGCACGCTGGTGCGTGATTCTGTCAGCCGCGGACTACTATCCAACTTCGCCCTGGGAGACTACGTACTCGGCGCGCAGCAATTTTTGGAACGCAGGCGAGAAGCCGGCCCTGCCTGGGCGCGGTACGCGGCGACCTATCAAAGCTATCAGCCCTTTTGCCTACACTGAGGAGGACCTGCGCAAAGGCACGAATGACGACGTCCGCATCCGTCGTCTCGAGCTCTACCACGATCGTGACATCGGCACCGAAGCGATCACTAGTCACGTGCTCACGTCCGAGACGGGAATGTTCGTTTCCCGCCTCATACATCTCGGAGAGACGCCGGACAGTCTGTGTTTGCGAGTGCGATGGAGGAGACTCCCCGCGCCCAATGACACTCTCGAGTCGTTCGGCTTGGTGCGTAAGGACGTGCTGCATCTGTTCAAGAAGTTGCTCGCACACATGCAGGCTGCTCAGCTCGCTTACCAAGACCGTACCGAGCTTGGTCTCTAAGAAGGGGTGTGTGAAAAGATATGGCGATCTGTCAGCAGTGGCTGCGAACATAACCCCATGAAGGCGGACTAGGTCAATGATTATGAGCTGCATGACAACGTTTGTGAGTCAGTAAAAGATGACGTCGACGCCGACGGCCACTGGCGGACTCCTCCGTCACCGGTTACCACTCAAAACGAAACCCGCACGACTATTCACACGCCGGCGAACTAGACACGTACCGCCATCATTCTTGCTATTGTCCGTAATTAGCTTGTTATGCTAGTGTGAAAGAGCTTATGTACGAAATGAATATATTGGCTGGAGGCCTTGCAAATGCTGCTCGTCACCCGGTCGTCGAGGCAGCCTTCACCGCACCAGGCCCGATATTCGAGCAGCAGGGAGCGTAAGGGATATCGACTTCTTCGATGCCACCTTTGTGAACCCCTTACCACCGTCCAGTTGAAGAGTGGGTTACTTCAACCCGTTGGCATCCCTCAACGCGGGAAGTACTACAAAACATGGGAGGTACCAAGCTCTCCTTGCAACTTCTGTCAGAGGTAGACTTGTGCTCGTACCAATATCTACATTCGGCGGTTGGTACCCGGACCCTTATGCCACGCCATGCTTACCGACATTGCGAGGAACTGGGCTGTGAGGGCCATGGAAACTTACTGGATGGAAAGGTCCGGGCCGTGCCTACTCAAAACCCCTAAACTCCCAAATACTCATGAAGTTGGTATCAGATATTAAGTCGCGGAGCCGTGTTATTCTACCTTACAGATCCTTCGCGAACCCTGCCATTTTCCCAGAATTTTGAAAGAGAAAGCCCATCGGCGACAGCTCTTTGCTGACTGGACAACGATAAAAAGTTGCCTTTCCAAACTGTTCCTGAACGACTGCTGCCAAGAAGTATCAACAACCTCTTGTTTTTTAAAGTTCTTTCGTCTCAGGATTGACGAGGTTTTGCTTGTTATAGAAATTCTGAAATACGCCATACTGCACAGTTTACTGCCACTGGCTACCGTACTGCATAATACATACAAGCTCTGCATCCGGACCGAACGAAGAGCAGAAATAACTTTATTTGATTCAAGAGGTACCACTGGTCACCCTGTAGGATATTCCGGGCCACAACTGACTACATCTTTCAAGTATTCAATCACCCCGCATTTTCCCCCTTTAGATTCCATTTGATAATCCTACGCGTAACTGCAAGAACTAGTTGAAAGATTGCAGTTGCTACATATGTACAAATCTGACGGAAATGAATGGACAAATCTCGTTCTCTTTTCCAAAAAGATGAGTATTGAAAAACATAAAAAAATACTACGCGTTGTATTCGAATCGTTCGCTGATCTGCTGTACATAAGTACGATGCTGTCAATACTATGAGCGAAATGGAACAGAGCATTGGAAATGAAGCTCCCCCGATTGGATTGAATTTGTGCATTACGCTGCCAGTTAAGGTTGCCAGTTATCGGATTGATTCAATTCCGTCATGCTACTGGGTTCGCATGAAACACTAGACCCACTTCAATGTACACAAGTCAATTGAAGAATCGAGATTTACAAATTATGACACCTTGTCTGATGTTTGAGCCTACATCATAAAAAATAGGACGAGTGCAGCGTCCAAGTCTCTGAAACCACGGCAATCTACATCATAAGAGTTCAGGATTGAATGTAAATATGGACTACTGTGCATACAATGCGAGCAAACCATTAAATACCGAAGGTTACAAGAAGGTTGCTGAAAACCAGGGGTTTCAGCCCCTTAAATGGAATATATCCATTCGCCTCTACGTTCGCTCATATTTTTTGAACTCGAACTACTTATCGCTGGAGGTAGAAAAAGCACTAGCGACGCCTCAACAATTGCGCTCAAACATGTGTTGATTGCACTTTGCGCTCAATCTAGTTGGGCGCGTTTTCGTTTTTCTATGCATAGAGCGGCTTTTGGGGTGCGAACCTTGCTCTACTTTTTAGTACAGCTGTGGCTCTCACATCATCTCCCTGCTGTCCCTTCCTTATGCTTATCAAGCAAAAAAAGAGGTCAGGAGGCTTCAATTGAATTGAAAATTCCCAGATGGGGTTAGTCTTATTAGAGTACGTCTTTGAGCTCTTTTATCATGGGTTCTCTAAGGGTTAGGTACAGGGTAACGTAGAAAAGGAGTTGACTGAGAGTGATGATCAGAATGAACTAAGTTTCTGGTACAAGCTAGAATTTGGGACGTGATTCAACACTACATCCCAAGGGCGCGGGAGGTTGTGGACGCGAGTCAAAACTGCGTTTCAAGTCCACTTTACATATCTCGGGGATCCTCGAAAATCTGGAAGCGGAGAGGGCTCCAGCAGAGCTCTTTGATAGTAACTTGACAAGGCGACGGCTGCAGATTAGTCCTCACTTAAAAGGAAGGCGTACGATTTAATGGAAATCGGAAGTATTCTTATCTTTGGTCTCATTTACAGCAAATAGTATCTATGGTGTCCACTGCAGTCCGACTATAGGGGTAGGAACTAACCAGATGGTCCACGTATTTCCAGTTAGAGTAATAAGAGTTTGGTTAAACTGCGTGACGGTGTAAAGAGAAAAGTTGAAAGCCAAATGAGTCTACTCGTATCATAAACTTGGCGGCTTATGGTGAAGCATGTGATGTATTTTTGGTTTGCTCGTGCGAACACGAACGCTAGAATCGCGAGAGCCGAGGAAGAGTCTACTTCAGTCTTGACGAAGAATTTTACAGCATGCCGATTTACAATGTCCAGAAATTCTGCTCACGCACTTGTGAACGTGGTTATTTAACGCTATGTAATGGCGATTTAGGTGCTGTAGTTTGTGCAGTTACGAAAACATCAAGACTGTCTATGTAGCTATACAGGTAGAGACTTCCAAATTAATATGTGCACAGGGACTGTCGCGAGAGGCAAGGAAACAGGGAGAGTGCTCCCAAATTCAAGAGCAGGGATGGGACCATGAGAAGCAACCGATCACTGATAAATTGTTTTTCTGGCGCACTCAGTAATTTACGGTATTGACTGCTCTTAGTTCTTCAGTTCCATTTTTTCGCATAAGGGTAAAATCTTATTTCTGAACTCGCGAAAAACCTCCTCGTGCAATGCAACTAGGTTATCGTATTTAGGTATCTATTTCGGGACATAACCTGGGCGGTGGAATGATTTCCAGTCATAGGCAACGTTAGTCGTGCGGCTAGATAAGACATTAAGCTGTAATTTGTGGATGTTGAGCCGCAATGACGAGGCAAATGAACGTGATTATTCTCTGACTAAATATATTCTGTTCAAGTTGTCTGTCCAGTACTGTACCAATGACTAGTCTGACCATTCGGCTAAGAGCTACCCGGATGTACCACGTACATAGACCACGTGCAATGAGCAACTACTGTATACTGTAGTGTATTGCTGTACTGTATTTATATACAAAATGCAGTATACAGTATACAGTACCGTTTACTGTACGGTATAGTTATACAGTATTGTAAATACATACTGCTACTGTACTTCAGGACAAAATATGACAGGAACGTACAGTAACAAAAGCTGCATACAGCATGGTGTGGTGAACATTCATTTATCTCCCGACTACGTAACAGCCGTCTAAGAGCATCCCTATCACCAGGGAACAAAACAATCACAAAATAAGGGCTAAAACAATTTGATACTTTGTTACTAGGTCAAACCTATTTTGGTTATTCAACAGGATGAAACTTTTGTCATTACACTGTTGAGTATGAGGGATTTGTGAACATACTCATACTCGGAAAACGTTGATGATGATGTTGATGTTGAAGACCAACACCATCAACATCAACTGTTAACCACGAGCTATTTTCCAGATTGTGAACATCAACAACATCGAGATTGTTCATCGCCTACATCACGTACCTTTAGCAATGGCGTCTAGCCACCTTTTTCCGTCAACAAGTGACAGAATAGCGCAAATTGAACAATTATTCTTAGACAATGAGAATGAAGCAGCATTCACTCAGTCGGTTTCGGCTGCCATTGCAGTATTAGATCACGACAGGGACGCAAAAACGGCTAACGAGGTCGTGTACAGGGGTTTTAAACATTAGAAGGGGCGTTTGCCCCAGGATCGCAGATAAAGTTCAGCCAAATTCAATATACCCGCCTAATAGGTTTCGAATGACCGTTAAAATTCCGCTTCGACCCTACCCTTTGCTCCATGATGAACTATTAGACGAAGAGACGAAACTAAAACGGAGAGTTAATGGGATCGGTAAACGAGGACACAGCTCCCATCAGAATGTTCTTTGTTCTCTACGTAAACTTGCTGCTAGACTCTCATTCCAACAAGAGGATGACATGATCCACACGTTACTGGAATCGCAGCGCGAAGCATTGGAGCTCACATTAATGGAAATATATCACCGTCTCTAGCCTGTCTATCCGATTCTAGAACCGAACTTGGAAGAGATTCGAACAATTCATAACGAACACGAGAAAAAGGGGTATTCTGGTTACATGGGCGCGGTAGACTGCATGAATTTATATTAAAATCACTCTGCAAAGTCATACAAAGGGAAATCTCACAACCTAAAGAAGGAAAGCTAACATCGATAAGCTTCGATGCAGTTTGCGATCGTCACTTGTATTGCTGGCATTGGTTTGCCGATCATTGCGGGAATAAAAATGACATAGCTGTTGTCGATAATAGTCCTCTATTTATGGAAATTGTAACGGCCAAGAAGCGGATTTTCCTACCAGAGGGGTATTATGTTAATGGAGCAGCAAAATATTGGCCAATGTATTACCTTTGTGATGGAATATATCCATACTGATCTATATTTATATAAACGCTGTATGATAATGTCTTCGGTGACATTACCATACCTTATGCGAGTACTATAGCATAGAACGTTATCCTATGGTTCTTGATGTATATGGTTGTCTTGGGCCCGGTTTGGTCAAGCCCTGCAGCAGGTCGCCAAATTCTCGCCGGCAAACGTGATACTTCTGTTGCCGCTAAGAAACATGGCCTACTCATTCAATTCGATTTAAATATAGTCCTATACTTCGCTACTTTTGTAAATCATCACCTTCTCGTTTACCTAGGTCAAACAGTGAGTCCGCTCGTAGCTCTACTGTGTAGTCGCAAACCTAGCGTTCTATGGCGCTAGCAGGCTTATGAGTACTTTCCAGCAAAAGTGATGCTTTCTTAAATATCAAACCCAAATAGCCTTCAGAGATCAAAAAGGATTTTAGGGAAGGGAAAAGGTTCTAAACTCACATACTGGTTCTTACACGTTTATGGAGCAACACATCATGGACCACGTGTATACCCTCAAACCTTTCCTTAAGTAAAAATTTAAAAAAATGAGGCCTCGTTCCAAATCCTGCGTAACTATTTCAGCGTGTTCAGACTCTGATATCTCCTCGGAGTGGTCCCACAGTCATGCAAAACAAAATGAGAATCATTCTTCGAAAGCCTAATAGAAAAAGCGATATGGACCTTTGTTGGTGGGGTCCTCGACATATATACTGTATATCCAAGGGGCTTAAGATTCCCATCACGGCTGAGCGGAGGAATCCAAACACACTATGAGTTCCCTGAATTATCGGCTCGAGGCTGGCCAGAAGGCATTCAGCGTTGTATATCACGCCACAAAGATGTTCACGCAAAGGCATAGTGCAGCGGCTGGCGGCGCGTTGCTTCGCGTAAACCCTCAAAGATCCGCTGGGATAATTAATCTTACCTTTGTCTGCTTAAACCCCCGTGTGACGCATAAACCGTGAGTTCTGTTTCCATCTGGCTAATCTATGTAATCGCCAAACAGGTCTTGGAAAATCAAATCTACATACAGAAACCACAATAAAACTTCAAGCACTTGGTTATATTTTTTTGGCTAGGCAAACACATGTAGAGAATCGGGTGGATGACCAAAAATTTACGAAAATGTCCAAGAGGAAGAGTTGCGAGCTTTCGCAGGCAGAATATCCGTAGCATACATGTTGACGAGGGCCTTTTCAACTAAGATTTACAATCAAAATACATATCCCGATCTTTTCAACGATGTAGCTCCGTAAATTTTTTCAGCATCTTCATTAAATCCTCAATTTCTTCCCCTGCTTTCAGAAATTTAGGACATATGGACAAAATAGACTCAATATTAGCAGAGGCATTCTCAAGAAAGGAACTTGTCAAATTAATTTCTTTTATGTTAATTTTTGGATAATCATGCCTTTCTGACTTAAATTTGGGCCAGGAATGCTCCTAACTTCCCCTGCTCCGCCCTCAAACCAAGTAATTAAATTAAGATCCATACTGAACGTCCTCATCGCCCGTTACTTCTAGATCGTTGCCATTACAAGACTATAAAATATCGCGATCCAGTCCAAATAAGATCAATTTCTGCGCGGAAAGCGGAGAAGATGTATGAAAGATAATAGATTATTATTAATGCAAGATATAGGACTTATCAACATGTAACTGTACCATCTTTCTAATTGAAATTACACTAGCATTACCTAGCAAACTATAAATATCTTCCAAAATATAAGCCAGGCAGTTAAATAATCTCTTAACTCACTTAGGTCAAATTGCTTGTGATCATAAATCATTTAAGAACCCAGAACTATTGCGCTTTTTAGTCTTAATTGAGTAATAAAGAGCCACATTCGTACTTTAATTCCTCTGATAAACTCTTTTGGATATTTACAACTACTAATTTCTATATCTTAAAAGAAAACTAAGAATGAAGACCCAGAAAAGTATGCATTTTTAAAAGGAGGTGGTCAAAACCAAGACTGAGACTAATTCGAAGAAATTTAAATATTATTTTCAAAACTTTCTAGAACTCCGGGACCGTTACACGTAGCGGCTCAAAAAAGAGAAAAAAAATTTCCATCTATGGAAAATTAGTATTTTAAAGTTCAAAATATTACAAGTCAAACAAGCAAGTTTAAAATTTTCAAAATAACACCAAACGATAAAAAAATTGTTTCATAGCGCAGTGGTTTCAATTTTTTCCAACACTATACATAGCTAGAAATCTAGGTAAATATCGATCAAGATTGCTTGATAGATACCTTTTATCTAAAATATTACCCGTAATATGTTCATTTTGCTGTTGAGTAACTCACAGTTCTCTTATTTAATGGAGTAAATAAGGTTTAATACAAAAAAGTTTGCAGTACTAAATTAATTAAGTTATAGCATTATTTTAGTCCTTGCTTTGTATTCCTCAAGAAAAACACCAACGCAACGTGATATAGTAACCCGTATGTTACAAATGTAATATTAATATTTTTCAGCGCGTAGAGAAGCCCCAGAATTGAATAGAATAGGACCAAAACCATTACAGAACTTTCCATAATAATAATCGGAGCATTATAATGAATATTTATGGAGCATAAATGTATTTAGTAATCTAGAAACGGTACAAAATGACCTTCTTCTATCTGAAAATATGCATCAGTATTCTGCCTCCCAGTCAGAAATATGAGACCTATCCTTCCGACATGTGAAAAAGCACTACATTCCACGCTTCTACTAACATGGAAGGAAATTTAGCTTTTCTCTTAGAATCATGTCAGGAGCCTTGCAGAACATCTGAAATAGCAATAAAAAGCGGATTCATTTGTAGAAGCCAACTATTTTCAAATTTCTGTTCACTTATTTGACATATTCGTGATGCTATCAAAATATTACTTCTTTTTGAATATTATTTATTCGCAGAAGAACGAAATATCTTTTTGAGCCTAAAATGAACAAAGCTTCAGTTTAGGTGCTCAACTGATTCCTTTAAAACATTGAAATCGAGCATATCTCAGATCCCCTGTGAAATATATAGCTTTACTTAGTCTTTTTCATGACTTATCGCTCTCTGTATGGATATAGTTTCTGAGCTTTACCACCTTATTTCTTTAATTTTACTTTGGACCTTTAAAAAATCAGACAATTTGCGTTTCCTTAGTGAGAGCATCTTTGCATATACAAATTCGTGCTATATCCTCATGTAATGCTAGAAATAAACCTTTAAGTCATCATGGAGCTATTTAATCCGAATTATGCATACAGAAATCCAGTCCTAGTAATAATAGCGAGATGTATTTTCGTCATTTTTCTACATTTTGATTGCTGTACAAATTCCATTGATTGCTGCCTTCCTATGTATTCGAACGTGAACAGATGAAAGCGCTGTACATTCACTTTAGTGAAATTCCCAGTGCGCAGTTGCTACCGTCTAGGTACGGAATCCCGCCAGACAATGACAAAAATAACACAAATACACACCAAGAATCACAGGATATTCGCTGTCCCTCCCTCTCTTTAAGCACCATGCGATGCAGTAGCATAGCTCGCCGATGGCTAGGAGATGTTGGGGTGGTAGATCGGGGGTGATTCCTTGGACGGGTGGACGGTATACTTGTCCTCCGGGTTGTAAGTCCCGGCCAGGATCCGCAGAATGCTAGAACCTTCAGAAGAATCAAGTCCAAAGAACCGTAGACACCGGGGTGCAGTATTGGACGAAAAAGATGTATTGATGCGTCAAAAGTGCTGATTATCTCCTTTCGAGAACAGGAAAACACCCCTTATCTCTGGAGATAAGGAGTTTTTTAACCAACAAAAACCTTGAAGTTCCTGTTAAGTAAGTAAAGTCAATGTCAGCCAAGTAGTGGAGATCCAAGTTAGAGATGATTAAAGTCGACAATTGGCCCAATAGGTGACTTTCAACTGCGAAAATATCAGATCCAAGTTGGGAGTTGCGTGGTCCGGAATACACGCCCTCGGGCCCACTCGGGTGGATAAATTGTTACTGTAACCAAGACGGATGGTGGCCGGCAGTCGACACAAATGCCCTTACTGTACAGTGTAGTACTTGCGGATGGCAATGTTATCGCCTATATAGAGAATTAGATATAAAGAGGTCACCAAAATAAGCTCTGCAGGTGGCAGTGCAGTACGAGTGCCAATTGCACTGCATTCACATACATTTATCTTCCCCAGGACTTGTATATATTTTAAAGATCCAAGCCAACACGATTTACCGCATGCGTTTGTGAACTGCATGGTTTTTAATGTATCGCTATAACTGATAACGGGAGTCGGGCAATCTTACTTGTGCTCGTTGAACGCCTCCCATTTATTTACTACATGAAAGAAGTACAGTACGTTGTCATGTACAGGTTTATTGCCGGAAGTGGGGATGGGTCAGCAAAAACAGAGAAATGCGAGTTGCGATTTGTTGATCAGAAACCACCAAAAACTATTATATCGGGCTATAAAGTATTCCTTGGTTTAATTTTCGTCCACAATGACATTATGGACCACATATAAACCCCGACCGTTATCAAAACTGCAAGAACAGGGTTTTTCGAGAGTCGAACTCAAAATCAACCCACTGTAATAATCTAGGGAAGCAAAAAAATCTGAACTAGTACGTTTGTTTCTCTTGTAAGGAAACCATTTCATTTTGAAGAAATTTGTCCGTAAGCATGTCTTGATTCGGTCACTACTTATTCAAAAAGGGGGAATTTTTCTCTGCCCTGTTACGAACTAGTAGCCACTCATATTCTGGAATCAGAATGAGGAAAAATCATAGGTCAAATTAAAAATTGTAGAACTATCAAAGCTTGTATGAATATCTCGAGGAAAGGCAAGAGATTGATTTTTTTTTCATTCGGATACTGGTGATTGAGAGCGGTCCACGAGAAGTTGCGGTTCTATCCGTTTTCAAATGACAGTGGATGCGACGGGGAACAGTGATAGTAAGGTATGAATGATATTTTTATTTCTTTGTTTGGTCAGCTATGGATTCAAGGACCATCTTTCAGTTTTGCTCTTTTTAAAATATTCAATATTATGATTGATCTCACGTCCGTAATTTATTGCATTATTACGAAAAATGTGATTGGATATTCCTGTCGATGATGAAGGATCAATTTCCTCAAACTTCAACGGAAATCAGAGTATTGATTCTGTAACCAATATAAAGTGCGTTTATTTTAAGTATCTTGATTGATACTGGTACATATAATAATGCTAAGGTACTTTTTTGAGTTCGAGACCTATTTTTCCATGCATTTACTGCTTTATTTGGGTATTTTGTGACTTTTCCTACGACCAAGATTTCCTAGAATGATTACATAAGGGTAACCTTCTTGTTCAACCAGCAAGATTCAGGCAAGAGATTTGAAGAAAGAGATAAAGCACTCGGAAGCTATGCTTTCGGTCTTGGAGAAGCTCTTGATTCAGAACCCACCGCAAGTAAGCCCATATTGTTTCTTGATTATTTATACCAATGAAACCACAGCTATAGTGGTCGAGGATCAAAAATTTCTGGGGATTAAGACGGTGTTTGAATAACTATTCGGCCCCTGCTACAAATATATACCTATTGTTCAATCAGTCCCTTGTATCCCAAAAATGAATGCTGTACTAAAAACTTTGAAAGAACAAAAAGGCCCATTTCAAAACCATTTGCAAGACATTTGTAATATTGTGACACAACTTTACAAAAAGATACAGAAAATGCAAGAAACTTTTTGTGTGTTCAACATCAGGTTGACTGCGTGGCATCCCCGTAATTTACTGTAGTTGCGAAACTGCATGTCAAAAAGGCGGCGACGCTTCTCTCCATACTTTGCTTGCACATTTCGACGCTTCTCCAGCTGAGTCGAGCCAATGTTGTACCGCCGATTCCGAATTTTGAGCTAAACACGCCCGTTATCAGTACGTAATGGGTAACATAAAACGTCAATACTAGTTAGCCTAAGACAAATGCGAATAATAGGAGAGTAATAGATTACCCCTTTCCACCTCAATTTCGTACAAAAAGTGTTCCAAATTGAGCACATGCGTAGGAAAACATTCTCAGCAATGACCCTTTCAATCTATATGTGCCTATTTTCTGCCAATCAAGCAGGACTGAACAAGTAATTTTTGGCTTTTCAGTGGCATGAATGCAAAGAATAATATCCTGTCCGCCTTGATATCCTTTATCAACAAGGATAGCCCATTGGCTCGCAAAATTCAAGGCTACTGGACCTTCATCCTCAAATGATTGTTCGTCATGCATTCTAAGCAACTTCTGCTTGTGAAGCCATTGAATTTGCTGAAACATAGAAAATTCAGAGACAGAACCAAGTTCGTGCGCGCTTTATCCTATCTCCATTCCGTTTGGCAAAAAAGATTCTCCAGCCTTAATTCCGTATTGAGCATTCTTTCCGCTTAAACATTTTAGTCTCTCGTCCGAATACCCAGACAGGCGATAAGAGGGTTGAAAAATAACATATGTCACATAATGATCCATCGGATAGTTTGGTAAAACCTTTTTGTCATTCAATAACCTGAATGGTATCTTTGTCAGCATGACAAGAAAGTAGTTCTCGTACTAAGCGTCAAAAATCATCCGATTAAATTGATAATGAGCATTTCAAACGATGAGATCTCTATTTCCAAGATTGTAACCATAAGGTCCCACTGGCATCCATGTTTAAGTACGCTGAGCGTCATGAAAAGGGCATCTTTGGGGGCGTGAGTGCACTTTATTCCTCTACCGTTGCAAAAGTTTGACTCAATACGTGACTGCAAGGCCTTCTATATGACTTAAATTTTCTTGACCGAAAATTGTTATTCCGACAATGGCCATACTGGACCCTTCCCGTAGAAATCGTTAAAAACCGGGAAAGGGCTGTGAATATCTTCATCAATGTCCTCTCTGAGAGGAAGTTAATTTCCATCTTTGAGTTCTTGGTGTCGTGCTATTGCAGCATCTGCCAATAGATACACGTCTTTTAGATGCCTTTGTTGAGGAGTAGAACATATTGGGTGAGTTCTTGAAAGAAGGTAAAATAAAGACTTTGGGTGCGTTTTTTGTGTGCTAACTTCCTCAAGACATTTTTACGTATGATTCTCGAAAGGGTGATGTATTAAAATTTCATTTTTAGAGCCTTTTGTGGCCGACAGGCCATGAAATGTGGGATGACTATAGATTTTCCGAGAAAGGCACATGTTTCCGGAATTTTCTCGCCAGTTTTGTGTATGATGCGGCGTGTACTTTTGTCCACTGTATAGTAGTGATTTTTTTAATATTTTCGCGTCACTTACATAATTTTAATATATGTTTGTAATTTGAGCTGTTATTGAACAATTTCTAGACTGCTATTTCATTTCGCAAAAACTGATACATACTTCAAAAATCTGTATTTCAGCATGTAGTCAAATTGTGACTATCAAGAATCGAAAAAGTAGAGCAATGGCTGGTTGGAGAATTGGTAGAGTTTTTTTGGGTTTCCTATGTTATTTTAATTAGCGTTTGAGATGTAACAGTCAGTACAGTACAGTGTAGGTTACGATAGCTAAGAATAAAGATATTAGTGCTTCTTTTGAGGAAAATATTTGATGTTCTCCCTACCGCCACGAGAATATATTCTGTCCGCTTCCGGAAGAACATCTGATGTTCTCACTCTAGTACGTAGAATATTACCATTTTTCCCTTCCCTTCTTGAATAATATTTCTTTATTGTGCTTCCAATTACAGTTTCCGGAGGTTGAGTGAGGGAACAACTCTGATATGATGTTAAGCAGGGCATTGAAGTTGGTGGTGGAGCAAGTTCTAGTACCCGATCCCTCTAAGGCCTTCGCAGACACTTATACCTTGGACTGGACATCATGCACATTCCAATATGCTGCGAGCTCACACAGGCTCCGAGAAATGTGAAACCGCGAACCAACTCCCTTTCCGAATCCAACTCCTCTGTCAACAAAATAGCAATCGGAAGAGTATCCACTACAGTTCTCAATATCTCTCGAATACTTAATGATGATGCGTAACATAATTTCAAATCCTCAACTTATGCGCCCCATCATTATTTACGTCTTAACTCATCTTATACGAAATATCCCTGGCACGCCTCTTCGCAGCTCGAATCCTTACTTGCTACTACCTTCCTCCCTGCGGAAGTCCACGAAAGCAGTTACATGGATCCAAAAAAAATATTGATAGAATAATTGATGCCCTCTGCACAAAATCAAGAACGCTCAGAAATTGAGACTGAATGTTCCTTAGAATAGACCTCGTGAACGCCCGCAGATGTGTGCAGCTGTTCTGATTCTTGCATTGAACCTACAACCACGCTCTACATGCCTTCTTCCTCGTCCAGTTCACCCAGAGACGTAGCTTCAAACTCTATATCGGATTTGATACCCTGAAATCTGCGTCCAGGACATATCGGAGCGATCCGCGGGCCATGCAACTGTATGGATTTGGGATCCATTCGTTTCGTCTCCAATTACGCAGCATTTTTTCTCATGCCGCAATGTATTATTGGTATTATAAGTACTGTTTTATCATACTTCCTTCCTGAGATGGATAAAGTTTGCTACATAAAATCGCCAAGGAATGCTTCGCTTCAACATATCCAGATTATGCAGAAAACTGTACCTTGGTAGATCGGAAAGACTAATTTCCTAATCTTCAATGCAACCAGTTACCACAGAAGAAGTGAAATTACTCTTTTCAATAATTTGCACCGCCCAAGGATGTATCGCTCTCCTTGGAGAACTAATTTATGCAGCAAGAGACATCTGGTGAGTAATATCCAAACCGTATGATCCGAAACCTGATTTCAATGTACTCAGTCATTTTTCAAGCGCGAATAAACTCTTTTGCGCTCTTAAAACCACACAACCTCTTCTAAACCTTTCTATATCAATAATTTTTGACGCCAAATTGCAAGAAAATTTTTAAAGCATAAATTTACTATAGCTCTGCAAGGCAGCTCTTTGCTATTCGCTCGCTACACTTACACTAAACATCTCAATGGTATGGCTCGGATTTATATCTATCAACCATCTCCTTTGCCACAAACACCAGCTCCCTACTCAGCACCTTCAGTCCGAATAGGTACCTAATTCTAGGGAATAGCGACGAAAAAATCTCCACCACAGCATTCAACACATCGCACAGACTTATTCGTACATCTACGCTTCTCGGGATTACCGACTATCTCCGTCTTCAACCCTTGTCACCTCACTTACTCTTGTGAGACTTATTTCATGGTCCCCAATCGAACTTACCGTTAGCAAACCACCATAAACGGCTCCAATACTACCTTTCTTCACAGCCTCAATACAACACAACCGCAAAATGCTTGGAAAAGAACAGGACCTTTAGCGGCCTCTCTGTTAATTCGCCGTTCCTTCCCTTCCAATATTCTCGTAAATCGCCCCAGAGATCTTGACCTACATGTTTCTCTACCTTGGCAACCTAGTATTTAACGGTCAATTAAAATGCATGCGATTTTTGTGTCTAGTTTAGTCTCTGAATCACTTATACTCCCTTGGAAAACTCTATACATACTGCCCCTTATTGGATAATTCCTACAAGCCACAATCATATACGGTATAGGCCATACTCCCTCCTCTGAAACTCATCCATTCAGCTCAACACCATTCTGTAATGTAGCTTTCCAAGTGAACTGCATTTAATACCACAGAAACGTCGTATAGTAGGCAATATGGTAGACGGTATTGAGTTCTTCCCTCGACAATACACAATAATTATGATTTTCAAAAGCCTCCAATCAGAAAGGGCCCTCCAAAGACCACGCAAAACCAAATTTGGGGCAATTTGCTGGCAAGGACCCAGTTTAGGGTGCTTCATGCCGACCATGTTGCTACGGTACACGCCCAGCTCCTTCCTGTTTACTATAGTGTTATCCACCTCCTTGAGTTATAGTTTTAAGGTTGTACAATCAACCTTGGTTGTCAATAGAAGATGTAGATGGATGAGAAAGGTAAAACGTTTTACTTGGAAAAGGGCAGAGGGAGAAGGGCCGACACTGTGTTGTGAGTGGAACAACTGATTCAGCGGAATCGAACGTAGAAAAACTTCTTGGTGGTGTTCTCTGTCGAGAATTCGAAAAAGGGGCGGAGGTCGCAGATGTATAACGTGCAAAGGTGTGCAAAACTGCGTCAGAAACGTGGTATGCAATTGCGCATTACAGTGTAAAGTGACATACCCCCAATGCCAATACACAATCTTTGCTTTCAGACAGTACAATATGGGCTCGCAAGTTTCCAGCATCGCCACCCCCATTTCCGCCAGATCTACAGATCATCCTTCGGGGGATGCATGCTTGATGGTACCTACTCTTTCTTTTCTTCTCTCTATTCTTTTTCTGTTTGATACTGCTATGTTGCGAGCCATGAACAGGCGCTTTGCCGCCTCCATGCCTACCGCAGACGCCTTATAACGGTTAGTTCTGTACATCAGCACGTCGAAATCACGCAGAAAATCAAGATTCTCGTTTGCCCCTGACAATGATCCCATGACGCAAACAGCTGTGAATGTATCCTCAGCGTGGCATGAAGTTGCAACGATTAATGATGGTGCCCAGGGAGTTACCGCTCTTCCAGCTCTGAAGGGTGCCGGCGAAAATGAGGAAAATACACAACCGATTGATGAACAGACACCAAACGACGAACAAGTTGCCATAGTTTCCGTGATCGATCGCACGCAGTACAATATCAACGGCGTCATCCTGAGTAGTTGAGTCAAAGTGGGCAACAGGGAGCTCAATAAAGGGCTTTGGTACGGTTGCCAAACTGCAGTGAGTGAATAAATATCGTACTTTGAGATCGCGGCAAAAAATTTAACAGCGCCAGGCTGCGGAGCATAGCCAGTTTCATTCCGGACGAAGTCATTGGACTTAATGGTTGTCTGTGCTCCAGATAATTGCCCTTGAAGCCATAGAAGGGCACTGAGGAGGAGTTTCCTGGAGCGTGAGACAAAAAACTTCGTCTTGTAAAGTATTACGAAGTTCTGTAAGCAGAATCCTTGATTCGCAGTAATCACTTGTGGAAGTAGGGCAGCGAATATTGGTTCTCTCCAACATGCGGTTTTGAAGTCCAGGTATCTCATACAAGCGAAGAGGCTCTTCACATGTGTTCCAGCTGCCTTTTTAAATGGCGTACAGTACTTCGGAGGGCATGACGGGGTAGATGCGGCCAAAGAAAATTTCTGAATTCTTCATTGAAACCAGAGAATCTGAAGCAAGTTGGCATTAGGCTCCAGGGACTCGGGTTGAAGTTGGCATTTCGAAAGCTAGCATTTTGAGCTTGGATAGCCCAGAATAGAAAAGGTAGTTCCTTCGAATATATTTGTGAATTTCATGGTGGAATACGGTTGGTACGTTTGGTAAGTACATCTGGGCGACGTGTTGATCACTGCATCCTAGTGAACGCAAACAAGGGTATCATACTTGACTTAGCGCAGTCGTTCGTTATCCATCTGTGTGCGGATAGTTCGCGTATGTGCGACGGTCTAGATAATGATAACTCCGAGTTGGCGGAGGGTAGGGAGAGAATAAGGCAAAAAAGAAGTGAATGAAAGGTACCCATCAAGTTATCTCTTCCGACTTGATTATCCATTGGTCCGGTACAACATTAATTTCTCCGGTCTCGATAAAATTCCTGAGCATGGCTTGGGACATAATCTTAGTCAACCCATCGGAAACGTTGTTATGGCTTCGAACAAAACCGATGTCTGAAATTACTCTATCCTGAAAGCCTTCTCTCGCGGCGGCTATATCCAAAATTATACATTTCTCAGAAGTTCGTTGACCCTTAGATATGGCATTGGACACAATTTTTCTCTCTGTGAATAGTTGAACTGGGATGGGAATACTCAGTACTTTTCCGAGTCCTTGCGCGACCGAAATGTTTATATCAAACATGTCGCTAAATTTGATGGCCTCGGCGGACATCGCTTATCTAGTGACTCTTCGTGACTTATACTATTTGAAAGAGATGGGCGCAGATCTATCACTTTTAACTCCGAGTTAAACAATGTACCCAAATTGCGATGATATATCGGCATTATTCCAGAAAGAGGAATCAGAGAAACCTACAATCTTCTGCGACTTCCGGTCAATTTTGCGCATCTTGCGTTTGAACCTATTTTTGATGGCCTAATTAATTGCCTTATTGGTCCTTCGAATAAACATGTCATTATTTTCATCAACCATACTTTCGGAGATCTGGGCGATTTGTGAGATTTCAAAAAAGCATTCCGGGCGAGAGTTTGATAAACAAGCAAGCTTCATCGAAATTGAACGGAATTGCCTGAATCTAGCATCCTTCGGTAGGTACTCAAGTTTCCTTAGGTAGCGGCTTTGGTCGATGATTCTTATCTTGATCAAGAATGAACCCTCTAAACTCTGTTAGTAGAGGAACATCTTCAGCCGTTTCAAAGCGCGCCTTGCTTTCGCTCGAGACTTCTTTGAATTAATCGTCTCCACACCGTAATAAATCATCGACATAAGGTAGATGCTACTGAGTCCTCTTAGTAAACCATTGGCAACGAGATAATATAAAGCTGGGTCACACCGGAACACTGCGTCAGAAATGTATTGTGCAATTGAGCATGACAGTGTAAAGTGAAATTTTCTTGCACTTCACGAAGGAATGGACACGCCATCCCGATCACTTGAAAAATCGCTCGTTTTTACTTTGGACGCGGTAAAACCGCCTCCAAAGAATTCCATCAGCTTGCTGCCACCATACTATACAATACTACGCCTCTTTCATCAACTCATGGATCCGACTAATAATACCGCGACATAGAAAGGGAAAGTAGAGCTTGAAATATGGAAAAGGGGCAAAATCGGAATGTGGTGGCCATCTATGTGAGAAAAGAAACAGGAAATTGGCGTGAGCACGTAAAGAAACGGCGCTAATTGGTGGATGAGAACCTGTCCCTCCCAAACACCTGTCTGTGGCTTGACGATTCGTTTTGGCTTTCGTTTCAACTCGAAGTGGCAAGAACGCTTGGATGCATGTCCACCTACGGTATGCGAAATTCTCATAAGTACAGGAAAAAATTTGTTAGTGGTTGTGCCATGATTCCCATTCTGGGGATAAGTAGCCATCTTTCAAAACTGAGATTTTCCGCCAATTCAGACCGGTGGATTTTTTCGTACAGTACTAAACACTAAGAGAGCAAAGTTTAGAGGGAAACTCCATAAGTACGCGAAATTGTATATGACCCTAACACCCTATAGGTAACTTCCCGCCAACTAACCAGCCCAGTGTAGTATTGAAACATCAGTTCTGCCTATAATAAATGACCACGTTACCCTTGAAGCCATAAAGACTGTAAACAATGGCCAGGGGTTCAGCGCTTTCAGATTTTTAAAAAGGCCAAATTGATTCCTACTCTGAAAACAAAATGTCGTTGCGAGCAATTGCAGCGGCAATTAATCGCTCCAGAGGTGCGATGCAGAGCAATTTGAGCTCTAAGAAGTTCCCAAAACCTGCCAGAAAAATACGCAAGCTGCGCAAGATATCGGAATCTGACCACCGTCGTCTGATTCGCACAGCCTCGAAGGGGGAAAATAGCGCAAGAAAGCTTCAAAACGAAATGGAGTTGGACATTTCTGTGCGCCGCGTTCAGCAGCTTCTTTCTTGTTGTGAAAATTTAAAGTACCAGCCCATGAAAAAAGCTCCATTTATGCTTGAAAGGCATAAAGTTGTTATGCTGTCTTTTTCAAAAATTCATCTAACATGGGGGATGAGTCAGTGGGAAAATGTTATATTCAGCGATGAGAAGAAGCTCAATTTAGGCGGCCTCGATGGCTTTGCGAGTTATTGGCACGATATTCGTAGGGAAAAGAATTTTTTTCTCGCTGGCAAATGGGTGGTGGTTCGCTGATGCTCTGGGGGTCAATGTCTCATCACGGACTTTCAAATTTATTCATTGTAAACGGCAGGATGGACTCTGAAACGTACTGTGATCTACTGGAGCAAGAACTAAAGCCTTTCGCTGCTGTTAAACTAGGCGAAAATTGGATTTATCAGCCGGACAATGCCGCTGTTCACAGCTCAAAGTATACTTTGAAGTGGCTGGAAGACAACGACGTCTCTGTTTTACCCTGGCCTGCGAAGAGTCACGATCTCAACATAATTGAAAACTTATGGTGCATATTAGCCTGGCGTGTTTATTGTGGTTCGCGGAAGTTTAAGTCACTGTAAGAGCTTCGCCTGGCCGTGAATGAGGCGTGGGCTGGAATTTCACTGGAAACTATTCAATCTCTGTATTCGTCCATCTCAAAGCGCTTAATTGAGGTGGTAGAGAGAAAGGGAGGGGTTGCAAAGTACTAGCTTAACTAAAGAAGCTTGCAAAGCGCTATGGTACTTTATAGACGTGAAGTGGGTCATATTCTATTTCGCGTACTTATAGAATTTCGCATTGATTTCGAGCTTTTCTGAGCCAATAAGAGGCTTGAATGATATAGTACCCGTAAAAGCCTTTAATTGGTGCACACTTTCCAGCAATATGGCCTTCAAATGTTCAACTTTTTTGTTAATTGTTTTTCGACATTATTTAAAGGTGTACTTATGTCAATTTCGCACACAGTAGGAGCTATAATCTCCGTACCTCTTGAACTGAGTAGAATACAGAGTTGCCGCCAACACATTGGTACGAGGAGTCTATTTGGTTACTATTTACGCAATGGTACCGTGTCCCTGGTTGTGGTACCGTAAAATGCTTGCAAGGTAATTTACGTTTCCTACCCCGCCAGTCATCATCTACATACTCTTCCTACGTCTAGAGCGTGCACGCCACAGTACTGTACAGTATGTATGTACAGTACTGTACAGTACAACCCTCGGGCACAGTACCTGCAGCACAGTACCTGCAGTATCTCCCCAGGCGGAGTGTGTACCCCACGTACGGTACGCGCAGGGCAGACAGCCCGCCAGTAACCCATCTGATGTGATCATTTTTGCAGCTCTGCACTGGATGCGATTTCCAAGGCACGAACGTCATGCCGGCGGCCGCGATTATCAGATTGAGACACCGCTCCATATCCCGGGGACTACACTCCGTTCCGCAGATAACCTAGCTTTCCCCATTCCCGAACGCCATACCCCCACAACCCGGCCCACCTTTCTGCGAGGGGAAACGTTTGGGTGTTTTACTGTTGGAAGATATTTCCGACCTATCCCATGGTTTTCCAGACAACCGCAATCGACTCAAAAAGGGTATACCTACAGCGTAATGGGGAAGGAACTACGCTTCCTTTCTGCGACGTCACTATTGCATCGCCTTTTCAGTCGGCCACCCGCACGAAAGCCGCTCAAATAGCAGGTGGCGCAGCGGACTGCGTGCAACGGGATAAGATTCGCGACCTCGACACAAGCAAGCTGACACGTCGCCCGCGCAATCTCCGGGATGGCCCTCGGAGCGAACCCCTTTTCCAATTCCAACCCCATCACTTTCGATTTTCTCGGTTTCCCCCTTCGACCGCGACCGCCCGATTCCGCAACGAGTTTTTTTCGGCCATCGCTCGCCGCTATCATACCTCCACAGGTTATTCGTCATCCGGTCTGCGGTTGCCATGGCGATAATTGCGCGAGCAGTATTGCGCGGGACTGACATTGACCACAAAGTTAGCTCCAAAGTGTAAGCCCGGACCCGATCTTGATTATCCGAAAACTTAGCCGCACAATTAAATGAAAAACTGCATACAGTAGTACGTACAGTATGATAACACTAGTTAATCATGCACTATATCGTGACTATTCTTGATTACAGTACAGTACTGTAATACCGTACGTCAAATACTTTGAGCACAATAGAAAAGGAAATGTCGGAAACACAGTACAGTATGTACAGTTGTCCGTGCTATACAGTACAGTACACTGCTGACTGATGCCATACGACACCCCCCCGATTCGCTGATATTTGCTACTTCGAAACGGTAAATTAAAAAACCGTTTCAACCAATGAAAAGCTTGCATAAAATAACGTTAGGAAGATGCCCTTTAAACGGTAATATACACGTGGCATCGGTGTAGTCCTTTAAAAACAGAAACGGGGGTTACTGATGCCATACGACATGTGCTCTTATACTTAAACTAACTTGCTTTTAGAGCGTTTCAACACTCCCCAATGACATCCTCCCAAGCCGCCCTGAGCAACAGAGTAAACATCTATCAAGCCCGTCTATTAAGGATGCCGAAGGGGACGCAATTGAGCTTACAAGGGCGCGCCCAAATTTCAGGCTTGAAAGAAGCTGGTTTATCAATCCAGGCAATTGCTAGGCAGCTTGGTCGATCGCGAGCCGTGGTATCCTCATTTCTCAAGAGCCCAGCAACCTATGGCACCAGCAACGCCCGAGCAAATCGGAAGAAAATGACTGCAAGGGATGAACGGAGATTGCTTAGGGCAGCAAGTAATTCCACTAAGAGCTCAAGAACATTAAGAAATGAACTCAACCTCCCCATTTCCGCAAGCCGAACAAGAGCATACCTCAATGGTTCAGGGATTCTACGTCATAAAAAAATTAAAAGGCAGCCTCCACTTCAACAGAGACACCGGGATGCCCGTATTAAATTTGCAAGGAGTCATTCAGACAAGAGCGCGAATTGGTGGGGCAAGGTCGTTTGGAGCGATGAAAAAAAACTCAACTGCGATGGGCCGGACGGAATTCAGTGCTATTGGCACGATTTGAAGCGCGAGGAATTGGTTTTATCTAAACGGCAACATGGGGGGAATGAAGTTATGGTTTGGGCAGCTTTTTGCGCACATTGAAGGACGAAGTTAGTGAAGGTGACTGTTCGATTAAATGGAGAGGAATACGTGAAGATATTAGAGAAGGAATTACTTGACTGGGCCGATGAAGAGTTGCCAATTGGATGGGTATTTCAGCAGGATAATGCTCCCGCCCATGCCTCCAAAGTAGCTGAGAAGTGGTTTAAAGATCAAGGAATATCCGTTATAGAGTGGCCAGCTCGTTCTCCAGATTAAAACCCTATAGAGAATCTTTGGGGTATACTAGCCAGGGCCGTTTATACCAATTCAAGGCAATTTTCTACTGTGCAGGAACTCATGGATTGTATCACTGAATGTTGGGACAATATTGACCCTAATATTGTCCAATTGCTGGTGAATTCAATGCACAATCGCTGCATCCGAGTCATTGCGAGGCAGGGTGGAATGACAGATTACTAGTTTTGTTTACAGTTCTTGTCATAGCCAATAAGGCGTAGGGTGTCGTATGGCATCAGTCACCCCCATTTCTAGAGATGATGCAGTATTTCTTGCCAAGTTATCTGAATTTCCATGTTTGTACGTTTTTTTATGTAAAAATGCCGTACAAATCGATTGCCACCATTATTTTAAACAAAACTGAAGAGAAACATCATAAACTGAGAAATTGGGGGGTGTCGTATGGTATCAGTCAGGAGTGTACTGTTGTGTACAGTACAGTACAGAGCATGGTCAGTATCGCAGCACACAGTAATCGTTGACACCAATTCATTATCGCTGTAAGCGTTCTGTTTATTTGTATTTACCAGCGGTTCTTAGGTAGGTAACAAATACTGTACAGTACCTTAAAATAACGTACTGTACTACTGTACCCCTTCCCAATCTGCAGAACCACACTTGGTTGTGTCGGTCGAGTCCTAGTATAATATTGCCAGCCGCCTTTCACCACAGTATCTCTCAATAACATGTACTGTACTGTACCAAAGGACATCGAAGAAGCATCGATATCTTCACATAACCCGAAGACGACCTGAATACAGTTGACCAGTAGACCAGTTGACCAGTTAAACTGTATTCCTTCTATAGTACATGAGGACCACCGTCAGGATTACCCTGACAGCATAGCCCACTAGGCGGCTTTTATTAGTCAGGAGTTTAAATAAATGTTCACCACACCGTCAGCAACGCATACCGGCACCGCCAGCCATTTGATTCAGTTACATTTACAGTATGACAAAACCTCCGATAGCGAGACTAAAGTAGGAGGCAGCTACAATATTCATCAAATACCGCCATTGCACTATTCTTTGTATCCAGCTGGCCAACTCAATCCAGCAGTGCACTAAACCGTCTACATACTTCCAGTCGCTACATGCCTCCACTGTTCATATTTTGACCACCTTCAAAATGATGCGGCATATACAACGCACAGTATGGTGCGTGCGTCCTGACAAGTATGAAAAGGCGATCAGGTCGCGCGACAGAATTCATGGATGTATGTGCTGTGATTGTTACTGCCAAGACTTGATGGGAGTTTCTTGTGGAACTGTATTGTCAGGCATTGTCGAAAACTTGTGAGAGTGCCTTTGTAACGCGGTGATCATCATGTGAAGAGAATGAATAAACTGGGCGTACAGTGACGGAAAGATTCGTGAGGGCGGACAGGAGGAGGCGACTGCGATAGGGGGAGCGCTATTTCGTCTAGAAATCCAATAGGGGATTGAATTCTGAGAGGACCGCCGTAAACGGCTAGAGTCGCTGAAACTGGAGTAGGGTAGGTAATTGAGTTGATACCGTATGTAAGATGTATTCCATGTAAGGTGAAAGTGTTGTGATTACGATTGGGAGATACCTCGCGATGGCTCCGAAAGAAAGGTCGGTTTGTGTGGAAGCGCATGTCACGACAGAGAGATAGGCAGAGGGCATGGAGAAGCATTGACAAGGAAGTGGATGGACGAGATTAGGGAAGACAGTGCTGGTTGAGGGCCAATTGGGGTTAGGGTAAAGTGGAACGTGGATGTGGTGCGGTAGGGAGCATCATGGGTCGCAGCTTGTGACAAAGCAATGGGATTAGTTGTAAAGTGTGGGATGTGCAGAACGGTGCGGTAAGCGCCGCAAGCTAATCCGTGGTGGAGAATGGGACGTGGAGTTGGCGACTTTGATTGCGGTGCGGCACGGGGGAGCGATGCGTAGCGGGGTTGCTCGAGACAGACCTTGAAGGTGCGGTTGTGAGGAAGGGTGAATGGATTTGTTTTGCTGGACATAAGGAGGGTTTTTTGAATTTGGCCGGAGAAGGGGGATGTGCGTGAAGGTATTCATGCGTGTGATACAAGGTTTTTTTTTTGAATGAAGGTGTGAGGCTTTGGTATAATGCTAAGCAATTCCCGCTGCCTCTTGTAGGACAAAAGTATTTTTTGCCAAGAAAAAGGATATGCAGTATTGATCAAGGTGGCATATTCCCAATGTTACCATGTACTGTATGCTGTGTAGTGCACAGGGGGATGTACCGTACAGTACTTGTTGACTGCATTCAAATATCGGAAAGGACAGGGTTGGGGAATTGGAAGGGATAATTGCATTGATGGAGAAAATAGTTGGTCTGTGAAAAAGTGAATTTGTGGTACTAGCAACCGTTCCGCAATCACTGTCAAAAGGGGGCTGAACTGAAAAATCTTTGATTGCAGTGGTGACATTACGATATCAGCAATTTCCGCATAGGCGATGTGTTTGGATGTTCTGGTTAAAACGTGTCATAGACGTGGATCCTGGAAGATGAGTCGGCAGGACAGGGCCCGCATTTCGTTTTTTGGGGTTCAAGTGCTGAATGGCTCAAATCGCAGCAAAAGAAATTCAGTTTGTGAAAGGTCGCATTTGGCCTACGTTTGAAAGGATTGGATGGAAACAGAGTGAAAATTCAGTGAAAAACAGCTGTATTCTACACTACTGTATACTGCACACATTGTACAGTCTGCACAAAACACAGGAGTTCCATAAAACAAATAAATAACTGTGCAGTACGGTACATGTCGTTACAGTACAACGTGAAACATGCAACTTTCGAAATTTTTTTTGTGGACAATCGGAAAAATATGACAATTGACTAGAGTTCACATTGTATTGAAGGTTAAAGCTTCAGATTTCCAGGATATTGATCCGAAAACTTTAAACGTCGAGAACAATCGAAATAATTTGGCGAGTATCATCACGAGAGCTGCAATATTCTACATTCTGGAGCAAGCAAAAAGCCAAAAACGAGGTGGAGGAGAGAAACTTGACAAAGTTTTTTCAAAATTGTACTACACTTGTGCAAAAAAAGAAAAAAAAGCGATGATACAGTAGACGCAGTACTGCACAAAACTGCAGGGGGAAATTTTAGGGTCATTTTAATGCATGGAAGATGTGGTCGGTCGGCAGTGCTGCGCAGTAATGCCTTTGGACAAAATTGTACAGCACCATACTGTACATATACTGTACTGGCAGTACATTACAGTGCTGTACGTTATTGTACAGCAATGGTACGGTAATTATTTCGGTTACTACGTACATCAATTTGAGAGCACAGTGCGGTGCGGTACAGAACGGAGCTGTACTGTACTGTACTGTATTGTACAGTTTACTGTGCGCATCAATATTCGGCAACCCTACACCAGAGGAACGGAAGATGGTTGGTCATTGAACATGAATGATTATGTGAGGTGTCCAACTTTTCTTTTAGATTTCGGATTTTCCCAGGAAAATGTGTTTTCAATAAAATTCCCTGACATGAAAGGCCAATTAACGAGGCGATAACGCCAAAAATATGCCAAGCGACAGGGACAATGCCAACTGTCGAGCACCACACTGCCACGCATTAGGCCACGAGCCATATTTGTGGCTCGAAGGGACGTTTCTCGTAAACATTTACCGTCCTTTGAAACCACAGGCTTGATCCCAACTGAAGACAGGACGCAACGTTAAATTGATGTTTGCCAGGCTTCCACTAATCGCAATTTGAACGATCAAAGGGCTGTAAGAGCCATGAGAGCAGTTTTACCGCTGCAACAAACTACGCTAGGCCAAAAGAAAATGGAAAATTAGATGTAACTCTAGTCCAATTGGCTCTGTACAATTTGAGGCTAGGTTGAATCAGTAGTCAAGTACAGCATTGGACTCTGTACACTGTCAACCATTCAGTGTAATCGTTTTAAGGTTGACCGTGACAGAAGCTCAGGGGGGGCGTGAAGAATCCACGACAAGAAATTGTGGCGGTAGTCAGAATTCAGTTGAGAGTATGTGCAGATTTTTTGTGGCTTTCGAGAATATCTGCAAGTCGGCGCCGGGAATTTGTGGAATGACGATGATTAACTCGTGGAAGGACTAGGACGAGAGGTAGGGTGTACTCGTTGGAACCGGAATTCAGCCCTCATTGTACTCGTCCCAGCAACAATCACAAGCGCGAGAACAGTAATTTGCTGAGAACACACTAAAAAATTACTCCTATTGAATAACTGGATTATCCACACAAGCATGTTCCGGCAGACTCGACTGCAATTCTGCAAGAACAAGCTCGATAAAAATACTACGCAGAGGAACCTGGTCACTGTTTAAAATTTGAAAAAAAATCGGAAAAGAATAACCAAGACAGGATAAAACCGACAGACAACACCAAACTGCGAATTAAGTAGGGCAACTACGGCACAAAAGCCTAATTCGCGGCGGAAGGAAAAACCAAAGTACGGTATGATTTGTCGTGGACATGAAACAAAGGGGGGGGGAAATCTTTACGGCGGTACGAACAAGCACTCAAAGGCGGCGAGGAGGGGTAGGATACAGAGAATTGTACGTATGATACAATGCGGTACAAAAAAATCAAGATACGAACAACAAACGATAATGTATCTTACAAACTTTCATATATTGTTTGAATGTGTGCACTGTGCAAGTTGTTTCAAAGTTTGGTAGAATCGGGTGGGGTGTATCGTGAGGCACATTGACGACTTTCATGACGTGGGCACGGCGCATCAAATGTCTCTTGCGAGCGGAGCGTGGGATGTCTGGAGAGGGGGGCATTTCAGGGGGAGTAGAAGGAGTACAGTACAGCCAAAACTGTATCAACCGGAGATGCATGTGTACGAGACGTGGAGTTTTCCTTTCTACTTGGCATTGATTTACTGCCTCCATTTCATTTTACTGTATTTCAATTGGCAAGTACTTTACTGTACAGTGTACAAGACAGTACAGGATTCTACAGTATGCTACAGTACATTTACAGAAGGAGACAGTACAGGAATAGGAATTTAGAATCACCAGTTATTCGAGCGCCATCCGGTGATTACTGTTCAAAAGAGGGTAATTCCCGCAGTGTGGAGAGTTTGTTGTTCAATTATTTATTTTTGAATTTTTAAGTTTTGAGTTGATCATACAGTGATATACTACAGACTGCACAAACCGGTGGCATGGAACCCTGCCACAGAGGTGTATCACGATGCGACGTGAGTATGATCAGTGCGTTTCGACGAATTAGAGTCGAGGTTGGCGTGAAGGGATAATTGTATTGGATGAGCGAAGAGTGACAAGGTGGTTGGAACATTTGACTCTTATCATACTAATTTATGCAAGAAATGTCAATACCAATACTGTACGGTACCAATCTGGAGGCTGGAGTTACACTTCTCTTTACTCACCTTACATCTTTTCATTTTTTCTAGAACAATAACCTGAAGGAATTGAAAATATTATAGAAAAAACAATAGGTGACAGTTTTATTGATACGAAACAAAATTAGAAAACTGTATTTCATTGCAGGTTTGGCATTGCTTACCTACATGCATTGTCCAATGTGATTGATTCTGCCTACGGCAGGGGCATATGAAAAAACGGACTCCGTCGGTAATCCTCTCTCCCCCACGTTCTCGCATCCCTTTTGCCGTATGCGGATGGTTATCCAACACAAATTTCCGGATTTATCTCATTTCATCCAATACGATTTATCAATCCGAAATTTCAACGAAAAAATACCATATTTCTCACTCCACTCCGGGAATCATTCTAGTCCCGTCCCTTTCCTTCGCTCCGCCCAGCAAACCAACTCCACCCGTCGTCAGCCTGCCGTCTTGCATTTGGCACTGACAAAATTTCCTTTCATAACACCATCTCAACCGCAGCCCAGTTTCAATTTACATATAGCCCAGACTTTACGCGAATCGAAATCTTAAAGCCTGGACTTTATATGCCAATCGAAACTGGTTCAAAGTGCACCACCGCAATTTCTGTCGTTTCTTCCCTCCACCACACACCAATCGCTACCGTACCTACTTCCACACTCATAATTGTCACTATATCTCCGTCACTTTCCTCCATTTCCCGTACGGACATTTTCACGACTGGTATGCTCCACGCATCCCTTTACTATCACACCACTCTTCGCATCTTTAAGTTATCTCCACCCCTGACCACATCTTCATCGTACGACGTCTTTGACTGCCATCTCTCACCTCTCCTCCCCCGTGCGCCATATATTCCTGTGGTCCTCTGTTCTCTCTTCCTTCATCCCCTTCACAATAACACTCGTCCACCTCGTCGCCCTCCCACCCGCTTCCGTCTTTGAAGGACCCATTATCGATCGCAAATATTTCTCCACCTTGTCACCATGGTTATCAAGACTCAACACTCCGCCCTATCCTCCTCGTCCTTGCTAAAAACCAAACGTTCCGCACCTCCCACCCTCCGCTACTCCAGAGAGGAGACTCTCACGGGCACTCTAGCTCTCAAATCGAGGGTGTTTGGAGTCCGTCGTCGCTTCGTCCGTCTCGACCGCTCCGTTTTGCACATCCACTCCCACGGGGACGATTGCGGCTATCCTCTTGCCTCCCACCACATGACGCAGGCACTTGACGTCGTTGTCAACACTGCCCGTTCAATGATCCACATCCGCATCTCCCCAAAGGCACACATCACTTTGGTCTTTCGTCATGACGCCTCTCTGTTGCACCTGTGGGCAGCCGCACTACGTCGTTCAATGGCCGCCAAAGTTGAGACGTACTACAAAAAGTACGGCCGCATTGGAAAGGGTCACTATGCTACTGTTTATGAGGCTGTTGACCGCCGCACCGGGCAAAAGGTTGCGATCAAGGAGGTCCCGAAGGAGCATGATGACCCCAAGATTGCGCTGTATTCCAAGAGGGAAGCCGAGATCGCCAGGTTGGTGAACCATGAGAATGTCGTGAGGACTATTGACGTGTTTGAAACGCCCAACACTGTGTACATTGTCATGGAATTTGTGGAGCATGGCACTTTGCTAGAGTTTTTGGCTGGTGGCAAGAACCGTATCAATGAGAAGAATGCGCTGCGTTTTGCAAAGCAGTTGCTGCGTGCCATTGCGTACTTGCATGCGGAGAATATCGTGCACCGGGATGTGAAGCCGGAAAATATTTTGATCACTGGCGATGGTCAGATCAAATTGGCGGATTTCGGACTGGCCAGGATTTTAGATGGAATTTGTAACGACGAGTATTGTCTGTCTAGCATTTTGGGCACCCCGGCATACTGCAGTCCGGAAGTTGTTACCAAGTCGCAGTATGGCAAACCGGTAGACCTGTATGGCTGCGGGGTACTACTCTACGTTGCATTGTCGGGTAGCCTCCCGTTCCGTGGAACGACACCGGAGGAAGTGTTTACCAACATCCGGAGGGGTAGATTGGAGTTTCCAAAGGCCCGCTGGGCCTTGGTGTCAGATGAAGCCATGGATTTCGTGAAGCAGTTGTTGAGCTACAATCCGTCCGACAGGCCGACGGCGGCGGAGGCATTGAACCATCCGTGGTTGATGTCGAATGGCGACCGCGTGAGTGACGAGAGGCCGATTTCACCGCGGCCGTTTGTGAGGAACGCCTCGGCGAGGCAGTACGCTAGCGGGCATTTGAACGTGGGGAGAATGCCAAAGGTAACTTCGACAAGCTCGTTTCGCCGGGCGGCGTCAGGTAGTCTGCAGCAGCTCAGTGCTGGGAGGGAGAAGCGCATGGGACACGTGTACTAGTGCGGTATCCGCCTTGATGGAAGCTTTGATATCAGGCACCCTGAGAGGTTGGGAGATGGACTAATGTTACTGTTAACAGTTAACATTGACAGTTGTCTGGCAGACATCAGTACTATTGTAGCTGTGTAGGGCTAATTCAGGTGCGCGACAGATGTAAATATTTTTTCGTGCGTTCTTGTCGTGGTCGATAGGACAAGCGGTGGCGTGTCTCTTGCTAATGCCAACCATGTGGTTGTTTCAGCAGGCCTGGAGATGCGCCACGTACCCAATGTGCCAATGCTGTTGGTACTGTACTGTACAATACTGTATCTATCTATTTCTGTCCGCAGGTGTGCGATTTCACTCATATCGTTACCAGTGCAAAACTGCAAAAATTGTCTTCAACGGATCTCCTGGCGAGTGGCTTGCGGTAGTGATCATGAGGTTGTCAGGAAGAAAGATTGTCAATTGCGAACTAGCAAACGCACGTACACTGCGATCGTTCGGCCATCGTGCAGTAACATGGGGTTGTACGGCAGCACTTGCTGGCTTTCGAGCCGACCTTCCTTGTTGCATTCTCATAGCCCTAGAGCTTACAAGGCAGCTGTTGCTCGAGGGCTATGAATGCACTTCCTTACTCTAAGAATAGAACGAAATTGAGGCAGACTCGTGATACCCAAAACAGTCTTCAATACTTGAAAGCAAGCTCGGTTTGTGGGCATTTCAACGTTGCTTATGCTTCGCTTGTAGTGTGCGAGTGCGAAACAATTTTTTTGGTTAGTCGCTTTTACCTAACCAGCTGTCGCTTTTACCTACCCAGCTGCCGCCTTTAGCGCCGAGCAATCCGTGTAGCAGCGGGAGAACGATACAATGTGGGTGCGGTAATTTGCGCCTCGTGCGGTGAACATTTATTTAAACTCCTGACTAAAAGCCGCCTAGTGTGCTATGTTGTCAGGGTAGCCTGGTGAGTGGTTTCACGATCAGTCTCATATGGAGCAATTGAATTTACATTGCCTCCAACACACCGGAGAGAGGTAACCCATTTCAAAGAGTGAACAATCTCGCGCAAAAGCAGCCTGTGGTAGTGCCACGATTTTTTGGCTCTTCACCCATCTCTACTGTTACGAGTCGGCCTCTGTACCTGGATGCAGACCAATCATCCTCTGAAGTAACAAGTGCAGTCCCGCGATTAAGCAACATGGGTACACGCTCTTGTTGCTTCACGCCTACTTTTAGCGGCCATTCCTGATCTTCCACGAGTTCTGAGGGCATTCCCTACTCACCGAGGCTTCCAACGAAACCAACCACGTCGCAGGTCCCAACACGCACGACATCGCCGTGTATTAGACTTCCAAACTACGAATTCATGTCACTGTCGTTGAATTGCAACCCCGTACGTTGGAAACCACACGTTGGCAGCGCTAGTCAACTACTCCCCGAAAGAAACGCAATCGTCAAACTCAGTGTTTGTGCAGTTTTTTTCAAATAGAGAGATGATATTGACATGTACTTGGGAAAGCTCTTACCTTTCTTTGTCAAGTAAACTCATTTAAAAGTAACGCTATCACACCGTTCCACACTTTGCCGGCTCATGTATAGCACAGTACTGTACAATTCACCTTTTTGAAATAAGAGCTGTATAGGTCTGCTCGGAAATAATCGCGAATGATAGTTGGCCGCGAGTAATTGGACTGAATCGAGACATCGCTCGCTTCTCTATAATTTTACTTCGCAGATAGCAGTGTCGATTGGCAAAATATCCAACGTCTCAGTCACTGATTTCCGGGGGAAGAACCCTTGGATATTCGGCCTTTTGTCTACGGTCGTTGATTGCTAAATCCGTATAGTAAAGGATGGCAGCACTGATTTGTATCAAATGCATTCTGGTTTGTCAGAAACCGTCAGAAACTTTGCTTTGTTTCTGCGTCAGAAACTTTGCTTTGTTTCTGTGAGTAGGATGCGTTCTAGTTGTTAATCACAAACGTTGCTTACATTGGCCTTCTTCACCGCGCATCTTCGAACGAAAACGTGAGCCTGGGAGCTCACCACGCCTGCAGATGTAGCTGGGAAAGCGTGCAGGTCACTAAGGGCAGTTTGTGACGCCATAACAACCCTATACCTTTCTTCCTTTGCACGATCAAGTTCAAACAGGAGCGCGTTGGCATCCCCTGCTGTACTACGTTGACGAAATGGTTAATTTGTTCTTTGGCATTTGCCGCGGCGATCGCGACACAAACGTCAATGTTCGCAGTGCGTTAATCCCGCGTGCAAATCCTACGTACACACTCTCATGATCCCTTCTGAGGCGATTTTGCCTCCGCCGCTGCCTCCCACCCAAGACGTCTCCATGCCCCAGGTTCCGCCTGGTCCCGCCGCCCAAAAGGCGGGAAGCCTGCAACCCTCTGTCCACTGTCCACTCCGTCATCACCATCAGCACGTCCCCCCTACTGCCCTCCCGGCTGCCCTGGCACCCCCTCTTCCTTTCCCTTCTGTCCGGTATGGCCTGGTCGCACCTCTACGCCCTACTGATCTCGTCACTATTCCCAGCCCTTGCATTCACAGCGATGCTCTCCAACTCATCCGTCGTGTGCGGGCGGCTAGCACCGCTTCAGACCCCACTACCAGTCATAATGCTTTTCTCCGACTGCATAGTTCTTCGGTGTGCCCTCCCCGGTGAACCCTGATGCTACTCCTCGGCAGGCCAACCGAATGCATTTCCTGAAAAGAATCGCCGAGCGGGGAACTGTCGCCGAGTAGTCCGCGCTCTGGCATGAAGCCATCGCGCCCCAAACATCCAGGTGCGAGCGGACCGCCCTCCGACCCTCTCGAACCTGCCACACCGTTATTCCTAATTAGTGTATCGATCGTGCAACGCACCATACAAATCACGCGCAATACTCTCGTGCTAGGTGAGCCCTCACGAATTCCTCCATTGCAGATCCAAACAATCTCGCCACGCAGGCTGCTCTCAATTCCCTCTGCCCTTCCCCACACACTTCGGTCGTCCCCTTGGATGATGCGACCCTACTCCCTCCCCCCAATTCCTCCATGAAATCCGTTTTACGAGCTGCTCGACGTATGAACACGACTTCCGCCGCTGGCCCTGGCCGCGTGCCCCCTCGCTTGCCTCGCCTGCTAGCCACTACCTCGGTGTCCCCTGAAGCTGGCTTGACTGGTCTCTCGGCCCTGACCTACCTTATCTGGCGCCTGGCCCGTGGCGATCTCTCGCGCTCCACCACACCATTCGTCGCCGCTGCCACACTCCTGCCGCTCAACCCCGCCCGGACAAGATCCGGCGGATTGCAATCGGCCAGAGCCTGAGGTGCGTGGGCTCAAGCTATTCCTGCCTACCGCCTTGTCGCACTCGAGTGATTTTCTCGCGGCCTCCAAGCTCGTTGACGGTGCCCCTCGCGGCCTTGACACCATCATTCATGATTCCCGCATGATCGTGGGGCGCAGATGTAAGCATTCAGACTTTGTTGTGGTCTCTGTTGACGAGAAAAATGCTTTCAATCGGCACACGTTGCGAGCCCTCCAGTCCCACGCCTTGCCTTTTATCAATATGATCTATGCTTGTATTCCTCCCCCTCTCCTCCTATCTTCTCGGCACCTTCCTCTTCTCTCCAGTTGGGAGGGATCTCATCAAGGTACCCCACCTGCATGCTGTTGTTTTCCCTAGTTCTCCAGCCTTCCGCGTATCCGTTGCATGCCACCCTCTCCCCGAACCGCTGGTACGCAGAAAACCACACGATGAATGGTCACATCTTGGAGTTGGCCACTGCGCTTCGGATCTTACAGGGGCTCGGTCCTGAGATCAACTTCGTAATCGACGCCTCAAGTCTCGCGTGTTTTGGCCCACCATGTATCCGAACCGCGTCCGTGCCCTGACCGACCCTGTCGCTGTCTCCCTGGTGTCTGAAGATGGCACTTCGCTGCTCCGCGTCCACCCCTGTCGGCAGCGACGACTTCATGGGTCAACACCCTCAGGCTTCCACGTATGTATAGCTGCCAAGCTGTACATACGTGGATAGCTTCACTCTTGACATTGGCCCCTTCCAGACCAACACCTTCACTCAGCGTACCGACCGTCCCTTCACCCTGCTGGTGCAGATGCTTTGAGTCGCTTAGGCCCGCAAATTCAAGTAAGATGACCTTTCAGGCGCTAACCCCAACCCCCGCGACCCCAGCGCCCAATCAATCCGCCGATGCGCTCGCCGCAACTCCCCTCTCTCCCCTAGCGCTTTCGCCTTCCTCACTGTCCACCCCTCCGCCACTTCCGTGGTCCACAAGTGTGGCCAGTTATGCCGTGCCAGCACATAGGCTTCCGCATTTATTAGGACACAGTTGCAATATGTTGCCACCATTGCCATCTCCCGATGGACGCCAGCGTTGATCGTTCCTCGAATTGCAAGTCAGGCCCTGTCGTTGTGCACCGACTCAAAACCATGCGGGATTTATTCACCCGACATGTTTCAAGCCGGCCGGTCTCGCATGTCGACAACAAGTTACCTTCCTGTTGGCTGAAACTGCGGATCGCCCCGCTAACACCCCCGTTTAACCCAGCCTCCCAGCCCATGGTTCGCTTCCTGACGAGTCTGCGGCATACCACATTATGGTTCGATTTTCGCTTGCCTCTGCTACGATCTGACATCCCGCTGAAGAGGCCCGTGGCGGTGCTGAGCGAGCTAACGCGTCGAAACTTTAGAGTCTTAGCGGAGGGTGCGAGATGCACTCCTTCGCCCTGAGGACGCCCACCCGTCCGTTTAAGTCCAGTGGCACTTTGCTCGGCTCACAGTTTAGCATTTGACACCCTTGGCGCGCTCTCTTAGCGTTCTTGACCTACCCCGATGCTTATGCTAAACGGATTTCTTTCCGCTCTACTCGTTGATACTCCGTCGCCAACGCTCAGCTGTTGCAGGAACCCAGTTTTCCTGTGGTCCAGTATCGCCGCTGCCATCCTAGCTCAAATGCCGTAAGACGGAGAGGGTACTTTTGTTGCATGCGTACCCTGTAATCCCGTGCGTAATGTCGTAGTGCGACCACACCTTATTCTCAACCATTTTTCTCTAAACCATTACCATCTTTTCGACTTCTGCGACTAGTCTCTTTCAATCTTTGTTTCAAACAGCTTGGTACCCGGGCCATGCTGGGCTCTGTTGCCGAAGCATCAGTGCCTAGGGGGTCTTACGGATCGGTCGTCCTCGCTTCAAAGCTTTCGCGGTATCGATTTTGGCTTTTGCCGTTTTGTTTGCATTGTCATCCATGGTCCTGGGCCCACGTTAGGTCGAACTAGGAAAGGCGTGTATGGAAGTCCTCCTCGATCAGGCTCCGCGATGATCGAGCCTGATCGACCGTACCCTGCTGCCCTCAACCACAATTGTCAAAGGAAGCGAGGGCCCCAATTTGTAGCTGTCCTGCTGGCTTAACTCAATGTCGCCCACTCTAAGAAACCGTCGCCGCTGTCATCGAGTTCTGTAATCGCATCGCTTTCAACGGGAGTTTTTCAACCTATTGTTATCTCGCCTTGCCGAGATTGCACTGGAGGAATTTTCTTTCGCGAAGCGAATGCAACGCCAGGGGTGTAGTCGAGAAGGTCCCGATGAACAAAATGGCTGGCCTTCCCCTAGGATGAGAGAAGGCAGCTGGCGTGTTTTGCGATTGACTATCGCCCCTCACCTCGACTCCCCTCTCAGAAAGTGTCTCCCTGTCGTTGACCAATCATACAGTTATCTTCTCCCAACCGGTTCTATATGACTAATAACTGTACACCAGTGTGGTACCCGCTGTAGAAGCCGAACTGATCTGCCCTCTCGAATCGTCGTCAAGAGAATTCTGCCTGGAGTTGAGGGAGTCTTTGTTTATCCACAGAGTCGGCGGATTTAGCGTCGCCCTTGTGGACCGGTTACAGGTCTGGGAGACTGTGAGGGCAATGTGCAGATTTCTGTTATTTGCGCCTTTACCACAGATTGATTGAAAAGCTCTCGCCGTAAGCACAGTCTTTTCAAAACGCGACGATAAAAGCAAACGCCTCGGGAGACTAATCTTTAGTAGAACCAGGAGGACTGCAGCAGCCAGGACCCCTTCTCTGCTTTGACGTAGATGATCTTGACTAAATGCAGCAAGGCGTGCTGCGCCTTGCAGATCCTGATCGAGGAAGAGGGCCCTCTTGCGCTGAGTGTGAGGGATGATAATCTACTTCAGCGGGCAGTATTCAAAGTCTAACCATCGAAGGCTCCTCTTCTACGTCGAGCGATCTGGAAGACGAATAAGGACTCTGAGGCTCTGGATCTTTGCTCGGTATGGCACGGGCGCCAAGCAAAGGCGAGATGAAAATTGAAAGAAAGTAGATGAGGAGGATGCTGAAAGGGAACAGTTGGGGCTGTCAGGCAATGCTCAGTTGCATCCCCAGCGAACTGCATGGCACAAGTGCGGGGATTTGCTCCGAAGGGCGACGCACACGTGATATCACAAGCAAGAGAGCTGTCTCTGCCTCGTAACGAAGGGCTTGAAGCCTTTTAAGGATGTCTGCCGGCCGCGATTCGATGCCTGGGACTAGTACTAGAGCTTTAAACTGCCAGAGGCGGCTTTCAGCAGTGACATTGTATAAATTGAGGGCGTTTGAGACGGAGTTTTGGCAATGAGGCGGCCGAAACCAGAGAAACAATAGTTTCGATATGATCCCCACAGGCGTCCGCTGTCTTGCTACTCTGATGGCAGCATATCAGCAGAGGGTTAGTGAAGAGCAGCAGTCCCAGATGCCGTGGAGGCATGATTGTTCAATTGATGATGGGTATTGCAGCTTCCGTGGAATATGCAGTAACACAGAAGGCTGCGGGACTGGGCCGGGGGCTTTGAGCGCGAATACAGCGCTAGATGCCAGGGCTACAGTGATGGGCAGCGGAAGGGAGGACTTTCGACGTATTGCTGTTGCTTTGGGCACAAACTCAGACTTCCGGCAGTACCCTGTATATAAAAGATTCTGTGTGACTATGAGATGTAATGAGAACTGCAGGGCCTTAGGGACCGAGGTCACGGGAGAGGCCCAGGTTGTTGGTTCGGGAAGGAACACAGGAGGAGCGTGATTTGCTCAAGTGGAAACAGCCGACAGTCAGGGCATGCTCGGTAGTTTGCAGCTTGCAGTGTGGCGGTAGCGGTCCGTTACGGTTTCAGTTAAGCAGAGTGAGGCAGTGGCTGAGTGGATAGACTTGATTTAGCAATGGCTTAATTTCTGACAAGCCATTACAACTCAGGCGGATGCACAGGCAGGTTTGTCTCCATACTTTGTCCTTGGGGTTTATTCCACTAAGCATTTAAGCATCTTGTAAAACGTATAAAACATTGCAATCTGCCAAATTCCGATACAGCATAAGAGCGCTGCGGGTCGGAAAGGCGAAAGGCGCGGGACATGAGGTATGCTGAGTCTCACATTGGGTACATTTTAAAGGGTACAGTACGAGCGGATTGCGGACGTCTTGCAGTAGTTGCAGCGGCGTCGACACGCCTCTATTTTTCACGTTACAAAGGAGCTAAAGAGCTCGTGTTCACCGGTCAGTGCGCCGAGTTCGTAGCTGTGATTGGAATACTTGTCTACAGGAAACCTTTGTAAGGAGCTGCCGGGGCAGGAATCCTTTGCTAATAAATGGGCATGACGCGTGTTACAACGTGGACACCCAAGGCCGGGCCTTCTCTTTTCATCACGACTAGCGCGCGGCGAAGACCCCACAGTGCTCGTATCGGCGCGTTGTCGTCAACCCTCCATTAGTATGGTGCCAGGGCTAGATCTTGAGGGAGAACATCAACATTTGGTCGATTGTACTCGTCGGATCCCCAGGGTGCCGTGTAATGTTGCCATTTCACGATAGCGGACGAAGTGCAGTGGTTGCGAACGAGCACGGATCAACTTGAAATAGCAAGCGAGAGTAGATGTCTAGGCCAAGAGAAGGTCTAGCGTGGACTGCCTGTTGACATCAACACGATTGAAGGAGATGATGTAGGCACGATTAAGGATTGTTGCAGCATGGCAAATTTGTCACTTTGTCATGTCTCCGCTATAAGTTTCTCCTGACCCGGCCTCTCGGTATCTCGAATCGACTGCTCATTCTCCCTCCTCTCGCCTCCGCGTGCATCAGGTGCATAGTTCAGCCAGCTTTGCAACCAACTTATCCATTTCTGTCAGCCGTTTCTTACTTAAGTCGCAACAATGTCACTACCCAATGGAACACATCGTTGGTAACCACGAATGTTCCTTCCGACTTGGGCAACAGCTTTACAAAATCTGATAAACTTCTACCACATTGCCACACGAGACGACATATGCCTCAAGGCTAGGAGTTCAAACTGGGATGCCTAAAGAGACTCAGCCGCCGGCATGAGGGCTACGAGTTTACGCCGTGTTGGTCCTCCCTGATGAACAAATGCTGGTAGCTCTTCAAACTTAACCCTCTGGAGCCACGCTGTCAGTTTGCCCTCCTCAATTAGATCTGTCAACTGTGCCACCATAGCCTCTACATCTTTTCTGTCACCCTTGGTCAACCAATCTGCTAAAGAAAAAGTAGCCGCCGTTAATCCAGCCTTCTTCACGACCTCATCATCTCCTACCCCTGGATAATGTGTCACTACTGTCCCGCCCTTTCCAACCAAGCCCGCCAAGACAGCACACGAATCCTTATCGCCACTATGGATACCCAGCTTGGGCTTTGGCAGGTCATCCATCACCACATTCAAGGCTGCGGATCCTGCATAACCTTCATCGACTACAATGTCCGAGCCCATTAGTTTTAAACGTTCGACGGTGGGTGCGTAATCGCCTGAGGATTCGGAAACAAGAGATATAGTCTTAAGATTGAGGGCGCTAGCAATCTGAATAACAGCTGTACCAACAGCAGATGAAGCGTTGTTGATAAGTACAACATCGCCTGGAGATAGGGATCCAAAATCGGACAACAAGCGCAGAGCCGTGAACGGGGATGCTGAAAGAGTGGCGGCTAGTTCCAGACGTAGAGTGTTAGGAACACGCATGACTTGGGATTCATTCACCATCGCTGATTCGCACCAAGTCCCCACAGAAGGCTGGACACGTCAATGCATGAAGCGGATTTTGGGTAGGGGTACCCCAGGAAAACAGCGCGATGGACGTGTATATTGGTTAGAAGAAAGGACAACGTAATGAAGCACAATCGGGACGTCATTGCCCAAAACTCTAGCAGATAAAGTTAACGGGCCGGACAACTTACTTGAATTGGAATTACAAAGTCACCATGCTTGATAGAAGAAACATTAGGACCCGCATGTTCGACAATGGCAACTCCCTCAGACCCAGGAACTGCCGGTAGAGCGGGGGGCACAAAAGCGCCTGCAGCGGGATCTCCACGGAGAGCGGCGAGATCAACAGGATCTATGCCTGCGGCGAGCCATTTGACGATGAGATTATCGCCACTGGGAGAGGGAGGGGTAGGCCTTGATTGACGAGTAAGGACGATCGAAGCTTTTCCATGTTCGGAGATTTGATACGCTGTGCTGGATAAATATCGAGGGGTAGGGAGACGGGCGAATCGCAGGGAAGACCGAATCAGGGACATGGTAACGTGAGAAAGAGATGGAATGACGGAGGTGGATGATCGGTTGGGAGGTTTGAGAAGAACATGGAGGAGTTGTGCGTCACAAATGATGGGCAACCTTGTCGGCAGAGGCAAAGTCCAATGACCTGTGTCCAATGGAAATGCAACACGTGAACATTTTTTCCAAAAAATTGCTTTTAATCCGAAAAAAAGATTTGCTCACGGATATTAACTGGTCTATTTATACACGTATGAAACGTGTCCACAAATAATTTGGTACTGGTTATACATATTTTAGTTTAATTGGTATTTTAGATTCCGATTCCTTGAAAGCTGCCTTGAAATTATATTTGAATATGAATTGTTCTGCATGTTGAGCGACACGGGGAACGCGTCACACTCATCAGGAACGCTTCAAATTCACAAGGTCCTCGAACTCTCCGAAAGACGGCACACACACTTGGGAGTTTGCAGTTTAAATCTGTTTCTACCGCTTGAACATGAATCCGCAGGGTGGCCGCCCCGCCCCGACAGCCACATTGCATATCAATGTGGCACCCCAATCCTTCTACAATTTAGTTTTAAGAGTAACCACCACTTCACGAGTCACATCCTCGACCATTCCTTTGAATACCTGCCATGCCGCTCGTTACCTCCGCTTACGAGGACAACTGGGGCTCGGACGCCGACAATGAAAACGGCCAGCTTACCCCTTCCAAGTCCCGCCCTTCCTCTGCTCTTCATCCCACCCACGCCTCGCTTTCAGCCACACCTGTCGGTTCAGACGCCAACGATATTGACTCGGATTCGGTAAACCCCCACGACTTTAACCGCTACGCACAAGAATCCACCCTTTTGGAAAAGACAGGTTGGCTCGTCCTTAGATCAACCGCAAAGAGCTTGAATAACGTATTGCGCAACCTTGGTGTCACCGGATTGCGCGTGTATCAAATGTACAACTCCGAAGTACCCCCCGAATGGCACGTCAGATGCTTTATTCTTCTCTACAAGTGGGCTCCCGAACGTGGAGATCTACTTCGCTGGAATCCCGAGACTCTTTCACGCTCCTGTGTTAACAACCGGCGTAGACCACTTCAAGACGAGTCTCATGTTATTGCAGACGACGATCAAGTCCTGTTCTCATGTCAATCCATGGATAACGCGTCGGCCACGCAAGCTCTTGTAATGGCTGTACTGAACATCACAGAAGATACAAATCGCCATGATGGCGATTCCGTCGATTTTTCACTTGGTGACGATCTCACTCGTCTGAAAGCTTATCTACACCCCATGGACCCTATTGTACGTGGCGCCGCCATCAGCAGCTCACTTGCCGTCCGTAATGCACATAACAAAGCTGCCCGCGAGCAGCCAGGTGGACATCCGGATTTGTTGGATGAAGATGGCAGACTGCAGAATATTGCATTGGCCGATGAGTTTTGGATGTATACGGTTTATATCCCCGGCAACCGTGACTCTTGTCTTCATCAGTTGCATGGCATCGCCGACGGGCCCGAGACCACCTATCTCGAGAACAACGAATCCTGGGCCGCAGTAGCCCTGCATGCCATTCAGAAAAAGGTTGTTACCTTGCAAGATCATAATACCCCGTTCTTTGCCTTTGCTGTGACAACTGAGTCGAAGCGCCAAAACTTGGCGAGGCCATCGAGGAAAATGAGAGCGGCCGGGTCTGATGGTGGCGAAACCGAGTCCAGCTCTGATCGTGATTCGTCGGAGAGGGATGGCTCTAGCGTGGAAAACCGAAATTCCTCACAAGACGTTGACAGTGATCGACAGGACACGATGGACGAGCCGGATCAGGAGACTGTCAAGGATGAGGTTGAGAGAATACGCGCCACACATAACTATGACACATTCATCATCGAAATGATGAAGCTAATGGCAAGTAGAGGTGATCTTAATGGACTCATTCGCGACTATCCGGAGTTTGGCGATGGACAGTCCACGGAAGAAGAAGACGGAGAGTGACCCTCTTGGTCTATTTTGGTCGGATGAGCTTCAATATCTCTCATGATCGCATACTTGGATTATCTTGCAGTGCTTGCACGGCTACGCCAAGTACAGCTAATAGAAAGGATGCTCACTGGAGAACTCGAGTACAGAAATGTGTCGGACCAACAAGTATGTTGGTATCTATTTAGCTTATCTGCAGGGGACGCGCAAGCCAATCTCTCGCATGGAACCCAATGGCTCGGTGAAAGGTTTCTCTCTCTTCGACAACACAGATCTGGGAATTCTACTTTGGGTGCAGAACATAAGTACCAGGCCATGGTGAAACGACCCCATATCCCATCGATTGCCTCCCAACGTGGGCTGGGGGTTGCTGATGTGAATCTCCTCATCTGAATGCCCAGTCTCCATGTGTTGATGAGCAATCACTGGATGATAACGGCTTAGTTGAGCAACACGATGCATAGCTCTCAGCATCCACGTAGAGATTGTAAAGCACGGATTTCACATGGTACACCGTTCCAGCATAGCCATACGTAGTCCGTCTTGGCGACATCATATTTGTATTTTCCTTTACGCAAGAGGACAGTTATTGAGCATTGATGTGATGCCTAATTGAGGAGTTATGTGCAATTTCTATGCGACAAACAGCTAAAACTTGAAAACGCTACATCCTGCGAGCAAGAAGTGCCCACTCAGTTACCATAGCTCGTAGCTCAGAAGTACAACGTCGAAAGTTGTTATGCCTGCTTAAAAATTTGGGCTAACACCAGCAGGGCCTCTGCCTTGCTCGCAACAACTGCACTTTTGCTGCCCTCTTTAAAATTCAAAAACTCCGAAACAACTCTCATCAAGGTCTTCTCAATGTCGACAACGGACGCAAGCCACACAGCTCCAAGGGTGCTTACGGCCTCACGCCTAGCTGCTTCGTCAATGGACTCGTTTTCGGTAGTATTTTGGGCCTCGGAAAGCGCCTTCAGCCCGCCCTCCAATGCTCGCATTTGACTCTTAACACTGTGCGCTTTCTCGCTTATGTCGTCAATAAAGCTAGCCACTCCAGTGAACGGTCCTTTGCCATGGTCAAGCACACGAGAGGATTTCTTCTTATAAATGTAGGCAGCTGTGCGCAGCACTTCCCTTCCAAAGGGCTGCGCCCTCAATGCACGTACTTCCAATTTTGCATGCTCAATAAAAGAAGTCTCATCACCTCGCAACCAGGGCTCGCACCTCTTCTCCAGCAACTTGACAAGATTAGCCTCTCTCTTTTCTTGAAACTCCTTCTTTCTTTGACGCGCGGCCGTGGCCTCTGGGTCTCCCTGATCGCCTTCAGTAGCGAGCTGAGATTGTAACATAGTCGCTGTGGCAAGGTCACCGACAATATGCTCGAAGTCCGAAAACATAAGGGCGAAGAGTGCCTTGGGATCAACCATTTGGTCCTCGTCGGCAACGTTGGCACCTACACGGTGGTATTCTTCGCGCTTGACGGGATCAGAAAGAATTCTGTGGGAATAAACGAGGGGGAATAAGTAGAGCAAATAGAGGAGAGGAAGATCGTGAGACGGGAGAGAAAAAGGGGAGAAAAAATGGCAGTCAGTACATAAAATATGCCGAACTCAGGAAAGGAGGGGGAAGCTAGCTAACACGAGAAGGGGATATGGAGATCGACGTACTGATATGCAGCGCTAATCTTCTGAAACTTCTGCGTAGCCTCTGGATCGTCTGGATGCTTATCAGGATGAAACCGCTGAGCCATCTTATAGTATGCCTTCCTGATCTGCGCTGGAGAAGCATCGGCCTCAACCCCCAAAACGTGATACAGGTCCATTTCGACTGGGGGCTGCAAAGTACCTCCCGCCGTACTTCCATTCTTTTCAATTTCATCTAATAACGATCCATATATGCGTGCGCGACCCTCAGCGTAACTGTTACCAGTATAAACATCGTCCGAGACCCTCAACTTTTCAGATATTTGATTTCCCTGGAAGCTCTTAATAGTTCTGCCGGTACCCGTCACAAGCTTAGCAATCCCCGAGCCAATACCGTAGGTAGTAGTCGCGACACCGACAGCTAACCCACCTAAGGCACCCCCTAGGGCTCCTTTTGGTCCTCCTTGTTTGAAGCCTTCGACGGGGCCCATGACAATTGCTGCAGCACCTAAGGCGGCACCTCCTAGTGAATCGCCGACAAGACCTACGGCACCTTGACCGACATTTTTTGGGCGGCGAGCCTCTCGGGCGTCTTGATCAGCACGAATAGCAGCAGCAGCTTCGGCGAGAAGCTCTTTTTGAGGGTTGATGTCTTGTCCTGCATCGTCCGAATCGCGAGTAGACATTGTTTGTTGTTTCGAAAGGACTCAATAGGGTGACTGACGTAGTTGGATGTGATTGTCTCCGGGACCGAAATTTTGCGCAGCGTGATTGAGTGGCGATGAGATGATCAACGGATTCGCCCAGGATGATGGCGCTGGCGCTCAAAGTGACACAGGCGAGACGAGCGTTTTTAATGGAAGAGAGAATATACTTGACGGAGTATGTACAGTAATGGCGCAAATCGAATAAGTTTGATTTAGGGAAAACGTGACCGGTTAGGTCGCACATTCTGGAAGCCCTTCATTTTCTTTATAATTTAAATGTTCTAGCTCTTAACTGAATAGTCGGTCAGTCGGTGTACTGTACACTCAAGATAAGTAAAGAGTAAAGAATATCTCTCAAAACGGGACAATACTGCGCTCCGCGATTTCCGCCCGATTTTTCAAAAAAAATAAATAATTTCCCGTTGCCCACGAAAAGTGATGCGCCATTGGTGAATTGCAACGAATCAAAGGTAATCAGAATGCCATTCTGCGCCATTTTCAAAAATAATTTTTTATATTTGTTTTTATCAGTGCTGTATGAAATTGAAACAGTTTTAAGGACAACAGTGTACTGTACATTATTTCAAAAATAATTTACAATTTGTCATTATAAATTTATCAATTTATCATACTGTACGGTATTGTACTGTACTGTACTGTACACTCTGAACGTACTGTAAAAGGACAGCGCCATCACGTTGTCATCAGCAATATTCCACACGATAGATACTCAATGAAGTAAAGTTTCTTCTCTACTCCACGCAACGCCATTGGAATAGGAAACAGCTGTTGAATAAAGATGAAACGTGATCCACAATTCTACCTCACGTTGGCAAAATCCATTTGCGCGACAGAACCTTGCAATGCGAGCTGTTCTTTTCATGCCGCATTGCCAAATTTTCAATTAGAGCTATAAATTAGCGAATCTCGACCTCTAGCTAGAGTACCAACTATTTTCAATTACAATGGATGTTTAGAAGCATCTACTGCAATTACACTCTAGATCTGTCGCACGGGCCGATTCGTTTCAGAGTCGACGTATTGGGTTGAATGTCGGAATCAGGGCACCACCATGATTGTTAGTCCTGTCTGCAGGACAGGATTCTCTAGCGGCCATTCCAACCCTGCAGACAGGATTAGAATGACTGCAAGATAATGTAGTTGTAATATATGCCCTTCAAATCCAATTCAACAAGTGTCGAAAGCGCAGTCCTTCGTATTGCACCCATGTGGACCTTGGCTAACGCGCACCGGGGAAACTAAGCACCAACTCTCATTGCAATGGTAACGCCATCTCAAGGTACAGGAGTGAAACTGACACAAATGCATCTGCTGCTACAGCCACTAGAAATTATTCGCTTCTTCCAGCCAAGTCATAATTGCTCCCTCCGCTTCTTTTGAATGAGCTCCTCCGCCTGGCATAGATATTTCTTATTGCAACAGTACCAATTTCGTTTATTAGTCCGTGTACGAACGATACCATCGCGTAAGGTTGAACTTAGTCACACAAGGAAGTTTGCACGAGGCTTGAAACAACTTGAAGCCTTTGCTATACTCTAGATTCAACTGCGTTGATTTTTCCATAAAACCAAGTATTGCAGAATTACATCAGCATAGAATATGAAGGTAGCAGAATGATGGAATATAATTCAGACCTTTTAAAGACACGTAAGCTAGCAACGCACTTTCAGCTAGTGTTATGCTGATGTGCCTTACTTATTTCTCGCAGATTGCGGAATACCCGGAAGAAGTACTAGAAGCTCGCTGGGTGGGAAAGCACAGAGGGAACCAGAAATCAAGAATCCACCGAGTCGCCCGTATTGTAGTATCAAGTATGTCTTATATTCATTTCATCCTTGACCTTTGGCAATCAAGAGCTGTTGTAGTTATCGATACCATAATTTTACTGAGAATATTCTTTCCCTGTGTTTTCGAAATAGGTGTTGGCGAGGACAGTGATCGTGAACGGCTTTTTATTCTTGTTCATATGATGCAACTCTAGCCTGAGTCTTATTCAAAAAAGGACAACGATGGACACTGTGGCTCGTGAGAATCCCACTCTCAGAGTCCTGCCTTTTCTTAACCTGTTACAATAGAGCGTAGATGACACCAAATAGGACACTTCAGATTGTTCAATTAGAAGCAGATCAATAGATGTCCTAATTGACCACGAAAGGACTTCTACTGCTGTCAGTTAAGAGCACTACCAGCTGTTAAACAGCCCCATGAAGGTATCGACCTTGACAGTACCTTCATCAGGGAATTGACAAGTTTGCGTAGCCCTTTGCTTCAACTAACTCTTACCTGAACTGCACAGGAAGGTCTCTGCAAGCCCGGGTAGATCTTCATGTATCACTTCGATTGAATCCCACGTTTGATCAATCTGATCCTTTGGTGCCTGCAACTCTACCATAATCTGATTGTTGCTCTGCTCGAGACTGTTCGATGAGACGCGACAAACGGACGCAACGTCATCATTTAATTTGATCAATTGCTTAATGCATCCTTAAAATTCAATGTCGGAACCGCTTATTGAATGTATCATGAATTGTCTTTGATTGTCAGTGTTTAGTCATGATCGCAGTACATGTAATGCATCTACTTAGGCTGTCCAAAGAAACTTTGAATACTCACCTGGGACAGTATTTATAGCTCTGTGTGACGTGTGAAGTATCAACGCAAAAAAAGAAAAAGGTCATCTTCGGAAAACACACCATTGTTAATCTTGCATCAAGTCTGACTCCTGTGCCCATCGTTCAGATAACCACCAACTATCAGTGGTAGCATCGCGGTTGCTTAGTTAAAAGTTAAACGATGGAGTCTTCGAATGAAGACAAGTTGGTGATACCGAAATTTAATGGTCACTCTACAGAAAGCGTTCGACTATGGAAACTTCGCATGGAGGCTGTAATCGAGACAAAAGAATGTCTTAGTATCGTTACCGGTGAAGATTAGCGCCGAGAGGGCGATTAAGGTGACCCACAGGTCATCATACTTCAGAAAAACTTCGAAAAGAGGAAGAGGAAGGCTTCAGCCATGTTCATCACCTCTCTTGGAGACAAGCCCCTAAAAGTCGTACAAAAATACTCTAAATCACCTACCGAACTTTGGACTAAACTCTGCATGAGGTACGCTAGTAAGAATACTAGCAACAAATTGAGTTTCTGCACAGAGGCTTTTAGCAAGACGAAAGGTTCCGAGTCAATTTGCGATCACAATGTGAATCTTGAAACTATTTTCGCACAACTCGATGACGCAGGTCAGCCATTAAATGAGTTAATGCAAGTTTCAATCTTGCTGTATTACATAAATGGATACAAAGACTATGAAGCAGTTATCGCAGCCATTAGAACTATGGATGAAAACAAGACTACATGGGATTCTGTCCCTGTTAGTTTAATGGGGGACTACAAAGAAAAGAAAACTCTGGTAACCCTCAAGGTCACACTGAATCTATTTTAAGAGCAGCAGTTGAAAAGAAGAGGACTACAAGGCAAGAAAAGCTCACGAAAAATGTTTGTGGATACTGTCATAAACAGGGTCACTCTACAGTCCAGTGCTGGGAAAACCCAGAAGGCAATAATTACGAACCAAACAATACCAGGAAGTTTTAAGAAAAACGTGCTGCAAATACCCGTCTTGCAATGACAGTGAAACAAAACGAACTGCAGTCGTGAACAGACAATGAAAGTGATGGAAATCACCGTATTCAGTATGCACACTGTGGAATGGCCAAAGCTACTGTAAATATATCCAGAATTGAAAGCTATAGTTAAGACGATAAGCTTACATTCGATAGAGGTGCGACCCGCCACATGTGCTCCAACTTGGAACACTTCAGTGAAATAAAGTCTGTTCCTGAGTTTAAAGTCATTTTGGGTAATGAAATCGTCATCAAAGGTAATAAGATCGGCGAAGTGGACTTCTTCTTGCGGGAAACTGACAAAAGGGACACCCAAAGTGGATGGCTAAGGTTGACGAATGTCCTTTATATGGGGGATATGGGCCTGAATTTGCTGTCCATGAGTGCATTGGACGATCATAACATAAATGCCACATTCAAGAAAGGTGAATGTTTTCTACTAGACAGAAATAATTACAAACCCATCGGAAAAGGTTTTAAAAGGCAGGACGGCTTGTTTCAGCTACTAGATTCAATTGCGAAGCAAGCTGATTCTGGCGCTTAAAACTGCTCTGCAGTGTCGAAAAGAAATGAGACTGTATTGAGTCTATGGCATAATAGATTCGGGCATACCAGCCCTAGTGTCATCGAGAACATTGTGAAGTCCAGAGTGGTCACTGGAATCGACCTAAACGAAAGTGCGTCTAAAATTGACTGCATCTCGTGTCTCGAAGGCAAACAAACAAGAAAACAGTTTAATAGAAAGTTGTTTCCGTCATAAAAGAATATTGGAGATGTAATTTTCTCCGACGTATGCGGACCACTGTGCATTCATTCATGGTTAAATTAACCTACTTCGTGACATTTATTGACGGGTTTTCTGCACATATTTCTGTTTATATTTGTTTAATATGTTTTTTTGTAATTTTTTGTGGTCTGCTCATTCAAAAGTAAGTTCTCGCTCTGTAATTAATTTTTGGTTAAACTAATTTCAAACCTATATTTTTCTGTTCGTTCAAGAAATAGTTTGTGTTAAACTAATTTCGAACTGAAACTAATTTTTGCACACAAACTAATAACGGCGGTCGGGTGTACTGCTCACGAGAAAAGACTTAAAGGATCCAAGTGGGGTATATGTATACGATCTCCTCCACTATCGGTAACATAGCCTTACGTGATAAATCCACCTGAACGAATAATATTTTTGAAATGAGTGGTGAGAAGTTCTTTTGAATTTCACATTTTTCTTTATCTAAAATATCAAGGATGGACCATTTTTTTTGCATCAGAGCTAATCCCTTAAGGAGCTGGAATGTCTCTCAGCTGATTCGTCTTTTAGTATTTTCCTATCAATTTCCTTGAAGTTACATTGGGTAGTTAGCAACGGTTCCGATTTCATGTTCGACATATAGAAGCTTGAAAAAGTCACTAATGATAAATTGACAATCAGGCAGCACAGTTTACCACAAAGCTGAACATAGAAAATAAATATAATATTGACATCTGCGTCATTATCACCATTTGAGGGCTCAGAAACGACTCATTTCAAGTTATTGGTTTCTTGAACTCTTCACTCGCGAACGATGATGATTTATCCTCCCAGCTTGGGCAAATTTTATTGCTAGGCAATTCATCTGAAAAAATCGTACCGATTCGCTTCAATTCATAAAAGTCGAGGAGAGTCAACAGGTCTGCTATGTTGGGGGAAGTGACAGCGTTTAGGGACATGTTCAGTGCTGAAATATAAATTGACCAGGAACTACAGGTTGTTCTCAATGAACACTTACCAATGCAGCTTCTCATCGATAGCAAAATTTTGCTTGGTATATTTTCGAAAGGTTCTTATACAAATAAAAATCGTACCATTTTGGATATCACATCCGCGAGAGAAGGGTTTCGTGAGTATTGCATGCTAACTGGCATGCGTCAGATGGCGATACTTCTGTATAGCACGCTTTATGTTGATGACTGCACAAGTGCATCTGACCTTCCCACACTTCTAGCCGCTGTCCGGGTTAAACCATCTGCTCTTTTGCATGTATGTAAGCATCAAATAGAAGCAAAAAGTGCACAGAATGGACTGTGGATGCCGGTATAAAATAAGATTTACTGTCCACACCGATCATTTCCCCATATTAATCAAACTTCTTTTGATGCAAATCTGTATTATGCTCTCGACCCCACAGATACATTTGTAATAGAAATAAATGGTACCACAGCCAGGATTGCAGTATCTTATAGAGTTTATATGCGTCAAAACTGATCGTCAGTCATATACCTTAACGAGATTGGCATTGATTTGAATTATTAAGGTGGAACAGGCGTGCATGGTTTTGGTGCTAGGGGCACGATTTCGAAATAAATAGATCGGAAGTTGAGACCCGGTGACGATAATTTCTAGATCTACACTGCTCATTTGCTTGAAGAATCACGAATTTGTGATGAATAGCCTTCCAAGCGTTTGAACATCCACCAGCTCAACACTGCCATACATTATGGTGTCAATATCCTAATGGCATTCACTCGATTCGCGCCCAATGCATACCAGTGAATACGGAACAACAACCTACCTTCTCTAACAATCACCATTAATACCAGTACTGTTATTGGAACTGTCATTGTATGAATTGTTCTTCGTATGATGCCCCTGTAGTTCGTCTGTTTGGGGTCGTGCATTGAACATGGGTAAAGCCACCCGTCTTCGGTTATCAAACTTTGTAACTCCACCGGAAAAACCCTCCGCCGCAAACCTGCATGAACCGCACCATTTCTACATTGAAACTCGAAAGGAAATAGATAAGAAAGATAAAGAATAGACTGATGATTAAGCTCCACCCTCTAGAAGAAATGAGAGCTAGCAGTCGAACGTGGCGGGAACACCCGGATTTATGCTACAATACATGGAAAGTATCCTTCGTATGTAATATCGTGTGGTTATTAGTGTTTAAACCCGAATTGAGTTGATCTTAATTACTATTATTTTCACATGGTCCTGGCAGCATCACTTGATAATTTTTCCAAAATTGCGGGAATGATATTTGTCACTTGACGGTCTTTTTGATATTTTGAAATTTATGATCGGTCTTTGTTTGAAATGGGAAATTATTGAGTATTTCCTGTGTATTAGATTTTTACTTAAAATTGTATCGCAGCTTACTTTTGATTTAAACTCTAGGATCCAAACGCAAATCTGATCAAAATAATTGACTCACACTACTGTGCTTCAGTTGGACGATAATTGCTTCCAAAGGATATCATTTATGAAGGAAAAATACTGCGCTGACGTGAAGTGCATGGTATACTGTCGCCATGAAAGCTCTGTTACTTGCACAAATCAATTACTTGTAAAAAATTATATCCGCCTTGCCTCTTCATTTTGATTGTACAATCTGTAACCAAGGATTTAACAAAACAGGTTTTCACAACACGCACTGTAACCATTATGGCTGCAGCTTAGGCATTCAATGTAGTTGAGGTGGGAGATATCGCGAAGAGTTGCCCTCGTGCTAAGGGAGAAGTGATTGAAGTTGGAAAAAAGAATAGGCAGCAGCCCCTTATGCTCCAAAATATGGGGCTACGAAAAGTAGAAGATTTTTGTAGTCCTACAATGACGCATGTGTTATGCTAGTCTAGAGCCATAAGTGGAGGTATTGGAAACCCCACTCATCCTACCCTGGCTTGTCGCAACGTCGCTCAAAGGCAGAAAAGATATTAAACGACTTTTACAGACCCTTTGCACCTTTTTCTTTCCTTTTGCAGGCTTTCCCGGCTTTCCCAACCCTGTAATGAATTTGCAAGAATGTTTTGATTCTTCGAAGGGAAATTCAGCAAATTAATTTGTTTATTTTTGTTGGAGAACCTCGAAATTAGTAGTACGTTGTGAAAAAATATTGAGGGGCTGAAAATGGCGAATAATTGCCATAAACGTCGAAAACTGCAGGCGGAAAGGCATTCAGCAGTCAAGATGCGAGGAAACACGGCGAAAACCCACATTAGCGGGCCAGAAGGTGTTCATGCTTAGATAGGTTCAGAAATTGGGAAAAGAAAAAAATCCATTCAGTTGAATGGAGCACGAAATCGCGCCAGTTCATCTTTAGAACGATCGTGAACTCTCAGGATGGGAGAGCTTACATGCGAGGCATTATTGTCGCAAAATAAATCCTGAATTTAGTTGATTTGGAGTGTGAAAAGGTCACAGAAGGGAAAGCGTGTCGTTTGGGGCTGATACAATCAGTAAATGATGAAACTGATCACTATCGTCTGTAAAAGAGAATAAGTAGACAGCTAAAAAGATTTGGATATGAACTGGGGAGCAGTATGAGAATAATGGTGGATATCATGCTCCTGATTTGTAAACGAAGAGGCAAACTTTATTTTTTGATCCATATGCATGTTAACGCGAGCAATCATCACGCTTCAGTAGGAAGAGATTGAATGACGCGCATGCAATAAATAAATGGTAGGGATGAAAGGCTTACTGTAATAGGTGAACTCTACAAGGTATTTTGTTGCTACCATGGGATATAACTACTGCCAAAAAGTGCGAAGAATCGATAAATCCCACCAAAAACCCTCTTTTTAAAGGATTAAGGCGTATTTTTCATGTGTCACGATACCGGAAACGAATTTTTGATAACATCCCTGTGGAATGGAATCGTTCTGGTGGTTAAAAGGTGCAGAGTTGTGGAGATGATAAATTTGGAAATCCGATACTTGAAAGATCAAAGAATAATTCGCGGTTATTATCCAAGACTAATTTTTTCCCGAGGGATTTAGAGCAGAAGCTGTGTCGCTGATTTCAAATACGTTTTGTGTGATTAACAGAAGTTCAATCTTTATGAAAGATTATTTGCAGAAAGACGGAAACATGGACTACTATTGGCGGTCATTCGCTCTACGTGCAACCTCACCCATTACATATGAGCCCATAAGAGATGCGCTCCGTGATGATATTGGACGGCTCTGAAAAAATTTCGATGTAGTGCTCTCGGTAACTGAATTTATAGGGTTTCAAGGCATAAAAAGGGCAAAATTATTGGTCAAAATTCTGTAAAGGGACCTAAAGAAGACTTCAAAGAAGAAAAAGTAGAAGTTTAAAGGCGATATTCGCATTGGAAGAAACGTCCATTAGTTTTCTAATCCCTAACCAACGCGGTACTCGATGCAAAGTAGAACATAAGAATGTATATTACTTGTATCCATCATCTTGTTGATGTGAGAGTACATTGTTTGAGGTATACTCGTTTGAGCATCCGCAAGTCTAAAAAATCCTGGATCTCATTGAATAACAAGTTTTTTACTACTCTCCAATGAATACCGCAGGCATTAAGCGACTGTAAATCAACTATATTACTTTCTTTTACCGATTTTTGGGATAATAGAATAAATATAAAGAAGTCTACTGTGAAAAAGAGCTGAATTGAGACAGAAATCCTGAAACCAGCTGATAATCCTTCATTACGGAGTAACGGCCTATCAGCAGACTGAGTAATGGCAATGATCTCATTTTCAACAGACGAGACTGATACTCTGCTTGATTAGAACTGTACAAATCCAGAGTATTATAAAAGAATAATACTTCTCTACCGAGAAAGAGTCCTTTCAAAGGACCCCTTTCACCATAGTCTGCCATACTAGTACCGGGATCAGGGAATGGGAGCAGACAGAAAGCCTTCAAGTCAGTACTGCGTAGAGACGTAACGTAAAGTAGTTCCTCGTTTTCGTAGTGAAGATCACGTTTCGGTACCAAGCATAGTAGTGTAAGATGGCACTTAATCAGCTTCTTCACGTAAGTATCCTCGACAACGTATTTACTTGGATCGCGTTTCGGTTTGACATAGTCTTCACGTTTTTCGTAAGGTGTTCGCACGTATTCAGCTTCCTCGTAGAGTGTCACGTAGTCAGGGTCTCACGTTGGTATCCCACGCGCGCGCCCAAGGTACGTCAGGTAGCCGTGCGGTGGAAAAGGAACAGGCACAAGCAGAGGTAGTCGTAGTCAGTCCGGTAAAACGTCTGGTGCAGACGGTTGGCCGCCGCACCTATGGTGCGGACGCACCTATTTATTTTGAAACTAGAATTACAGTATCTAGCTCGCGCGCGTGCCATGTGGCAGTTTCTACGCTGACTTGTCAGGAGGATCTGCAAGTGTACACGGCCCCTGAGCACGGTTAGCTTGCTGGGTGTGTCCATGAAGGGAGAGAAAGGATGCTCTTGACCTCGTCGACCAAACAATTTTTGCCTTTCACGTTATTAAGGTACGTTGTAACGATTTCGGGTACGTCATTGTAAAGATCATGAACGTTATTCCAGGTCCAGTCTCGTTTGTCCGGTAGACCTGTCCATTCTACGTGGAAGAATAAACCGTCATTTGCTTCGCCAACATCGTGTATACGTTCGACTAGTTCATATTGTGCTTCGGTACGATTAGCTAGTTCCAATAGCTCAGGTTTTACGGGCTCGTTTTCATCCGACTTACGATACAATTTTAAACGTACACAGTGAACGCGTTCCGTAGAGGTACCATCGAGTTTAGAGACATCGTAGACCAGTTCGCTCACAACATTCGTAATAAGCCTTGGGCCCAACCATCGGAAGTTTAGCTTGTGGCCCTTGTCTTGTGCTCGTCGTACTAAAACGTAATCGCCGCTTGTGAAGTTAGGTTGAACAAAGTTGGTCTCGCAATTGTGAGCTCGTAGTTGTCGTAAACGTGTTTTTGAGACGGAAGTTTCGAGGTTTTTGTGCATGTACTGTATGGTCTCTTGAAGCTTGTCGATACATGCTATTTGCGTAGCCTTGACACGTTCTAGAGTTTTTCGTTCAACTTTTTCGGGAGTAGGCTTTGTACCAAGTAGTAAAGTACGACGTGGACGTATTCCTGTCATAACTTCAAGTGGGAAGCAGTACGTTCCATCTCCACGCGTGCCAAGTCGACGTAAAGGAGCTTCGTTAAGTACGTTTTCAACGATAGCAATGATGTCAGTCCAGTCGTTGGGCGCGAGTCCTAGCTCAGTGGCCAACGTGCGGCATGCAGCTAGTACATGTTTGTTAACGGATTCAACGGTTCCGTTAGCCCAGGGCGAGTACGCGACGGTAAATCTGTGACGTATTTTGTAGTCGTTTGCGATGATTTCCATCACGTTGTTCTTGAAATGCGAACCTTGATCGCTTACCCACGTATTCATTGCGCTAAATGTACGTATCCATGAAGCCAAGTGAGTGGCTACTGTAGCGGCATCCGTCGTTTTTGCCTTGCGTAACCAAACGTAGCTTGATAGGTCATCCTTAATCACGAGAACGTAGCGGAAGTCGTTTTGACCCGGCCCTATGTACAAGTAGTCGAAGTGCACGACGTCGTTCGGAGCAGAGGCGTGTAAGGTTTCGGACATATTACGTGGTATCTTGTTTCCAGTCTTTGCCATTAGGCAGTGAATAAAGTTAGAGACAAAATCACGTACGCCGTCTTTGAGAGTTTTCCACGTAAATTGTTCCCGTAGTATGTCCTCAGTAGACTCGGCCCAACGATGACCACCAGCTCCGCAGCGGGCGACAGTAAATAGACGTAGTTGAAGTTCGTCCGCTTCGTCGGGGATCCAAATTCTTCCCTTAACGTTCCAGAGGGACTCGCCATTACGTTCGGCGTTCTTCGGTCTAGAAACGTTATATTTTTCCTGGGCCTCGATGACTTTATCGACATGTGGCCATTCGAATTCGTTTGACTCAGGCGAGGTTACGACGGCGTTCTCCAAGAGACGATATGTAATCTTTCGTACAGCAGAAAGTTTGCTACGATACCCGCGCATCCATCGTGTCATGATGTCGGCCATAACGTTAACTTCTCCATCAACGTGCTCGATGCGATATTAAAACTGCGAAAGGAAAACAGCCCAACGTAAGACTTTCATCACTTTATGACGTCCAAGTGATGGCTCCAACGTGGTCGGCGAGTAGCAGAAAAGTAGATTACGGTGATCAGTGAAAACACGTACTTCTTCGCATAGTAGTAAGTAGTCCATACGTTGAAACGTTTGCATTATCGCGTAACCTTCTTTCTCGTACGTTGTCCATGCCAGTTCGGGCCCCGTGAACTCTCCACTCAGAAAGGCAAGTGGTTCGTGAAGTTGCTCGGCTACTTCCTTCTCGAGTTCCTCTACGTTGCATTGAGTTACGAATCCTGCCCAGTAACGTTCACTCGCGTCGGGGTTTACGAAGAGTTCTTTCGTCTGATCACGGTGAGATAGCTTGACGGACGTACGTAGTTGTTCTTGTAACGTTTCCAACGCGACGTCATGTTCGTCATCCCAGCCCAGAGAATGAACGAAGTACTTCTTAACTGAACGTTTCGTATGTGATCCGCTTTTCTTGCGAGCGTCTTCGAGTAGTGCTCTCAGTGGCGCAATACGTTCCGTAAAGTCCGGTATCGACGTTGACATCCACGTGACGCAGTGCACGAATTCGCATAGTTCTGCTGCGGTTTCAGGCTTGTAAACGTTCGTCAAGCCAGAAAGTCGACGTGGGTCGAGACGTACACCTTCTTGGTCGATAACACGACCGCATCACTTCAACGTTTTAGAAAAGAATGTACTATTTGTAAGTGATACCTTGAGGTTAAGTTTCCTGCAGGTCGTAAGAAATTGTATAAGTTCTGCGATCAGTTGCTGTTCGGTACGAGCGTGGAGCGCAAAATCGTCTAGCCATGCCTTCAATGCGTGCCGTTGTTCACTGAAACATGGCTCGACTCGACTTTGGAAGTTCGCTCCTGAGTTACGTCCTCCTTGTAGAGTACTCGTATGCATAACACAGGCTTTCGTTGTCATGAACGTGTGGTACTTTTGCGATTCCTCGTCTAGAGGTAACTGCCGGTACCCACTAACGAAATCAATTAGAGCGAAGTAACGTGAAATACGTAAGTCGACGAGTTCACTCTCGATGTTGGGCATCGGCCACGTCATGGGTTTCGTTACCGCGTTGATAGGATGTAGGTCGATAGTAAGCCTAAACATGGCTGGAGGTGCCTTGGGCACGATCGAGGGTGCTGCCACCCATTCTTTGTAAGTTTATATACGTAGAAAACCAAGTTCCAAGAGTTTGTTTGTCGTATGTTCCAGGAATTCACGTTTTTCTGGTGGGTATCGGCGTTGCGCTGCACGAACAGGACGTACGTTGTCCTGTAGTTCGATAGTCATCGGTGGTACGAGTGCAGGTCCCTCATTTCCAAGTCGGATACGTAGTACGTCTGTAAATTCGTTCAAGATAGCCTGTAGCATATTAAGTCCTTCCTTAGAGATCCCGTTTTCTTCTGCTTCACGTAAAGAGTTTTTGATCCCGTTTGTTTTTTCGTCGCCGTCATCCTCGCCAAAGTCGTTCCATTCCTCTGCCTCAGTATCAAGTTCATCGACTCCTCCGTTGGAGTGGTAAACTCCTTCGTTGATGATACGAGATACACGTCCTGATGCGTCTCCGCCGAGTTCGGATACGTCAAATTCTCCACCAAGTCGATCTGCTACACGTTCGATGATATCTCGGGCTACTAGTCCGAAGCGTTCAAGAACTGCCCGACTTAGTAGCGGGTCCTTACAACCATCTTTCGTGACTATCCACGTAACGTTACGAAGTACTAACGTTTTTCTGTGACGTATGTGAAGTTCTGTGGACATGACCGCGGCCTTAGTGCATATGAAGTTAATCGGCTTGGCTTGTATAGTATTCTCGATGGCGACGTTGAAAAAACGAGGTGGCTTAAGTTCTCGTACTTCGACTTTGCCGTTGTCGTTTTGAATGCGTGATAAAAAAGTGTTATCCATGAGGTTAACGTCTGATCCTGTGTCGGCGGTAACGTAGTCACGTGTCTTTCCTGCATACGTACATGCAAAAACGACACTGCTTTCCTTTCCGACGTGCTTCTTCTTTTTACGTATTTTCTTGACGTCCTTCTTCGCGTTACGTTTCTTTTCCAGCTCGTCACGGTGGGCCTTAAGGAGGTTTTCCTTCTCGTCTTCAGGATATGAGCGGCATTCCTTAATACGTTGACGCATACCTTTTGCAGCGTGAGGTGGCCATAAGCACATGGGTGCTTTAGGCGTAGGAGTTGTATGTGTTGAAGGTGATCCAGTGTCCTTGGGTACATCCTTAGGATCCGTAGGAGTCTTACGTTGACCGTAATTTTGGCAAGCTTTTGCCTCGTCAACAAATTCCTTGACGAATGTCTTCACGTTCTTTTCCAAACTCGTATCGTATTCAACACGTTGTTTCATAGAGTCACGTAATTGCTTGGGGTAGAGATGTTCGCAAAGTAATTCGACTGTCTTTTTCGGGTTCTGCGTACGAAGTTCACCGTAACCAACCGCTTCAAGACGTGGGAAGAAGTCGTTAACGTAATAGAGGATTCGTGCCGCTCTGGGTCCGCAATCTTGGACGGGACATGTATTCCCTTGAGTGCACCATCGACAACCTTGGGGTCGAATCCGGACGTAGATACAGTAATCAACGAAATAATAAACGTTTTGATGTGTTCAGATGTAAGATCTTCTGCTTCGACGTCCGGAGCGATTGTGTCAAACTTTCCGAGGAAAACAAGGGTTTTTAGTAGACCCGCGTCAATGGAAACGTTGTACGAAGCTGCCCGTAGTGTAGGGAGTTCAGCTTGTTTTTCTTTCACTTGACTTTCGTATGTTTCCTGTTCACGTAAAAATTTAGAAACGGAGACGGGGTCGGCCGATTTGAGCTCTGGATGCGTAATCGGCGTGAATACAGTGACGGCCCCATGGCCATCAGATTGATACATTTCGCCAGGTAGACTTGACATTTTTCTGCGTACGTTATCGATTCTTCGACGTGCAGGTGGCAGCGGCGGTTAATCGTATCCTCCTCCGTCACGTGTGCGCATCAACGTAGTCCCGAGAGTCTTCGAGCTCGATAGAAATTTCTAGAGACGTAACGTAAAGTAGTTCCTCGTTTTCGTAGTGAAGATCACGTTTCGGTACCAAGCATAGTAGTGTAAGATGGCACTTGATCAGCTTCTTCACGTAAGTATCCTCGACAACGTATTTACTTGGATCGCGTTTCGGTTTGACATAGTCTTCACGTTTTTCGTAAGGTGTTCGCACGTATTCAGCTTCCTCGTAGAGAGTCACGAAGTCAGTGTCTCACGTTGGTATCCCACGCGCGCGCCCAAGGTACGTCAGGTAGCCGCGCTGTGGAAAAGGAACAGGCAAAAGCAGAGGTAGTCGTAGTCAGTCCGGTAAAACGTCTGGTGCAGACGGTTGGCCGCCGCACCTATGGTGCGGACGCACCTATTTATTTTGAAACTAGAATTACAGTATCTAGCTCGCGCGCGTGCCATGTGGCAGTTTCTACGCTGACCTGTCATGAAGATCTGCACGTCTACACATTGCGTGCCATGTGGAAGTTTCTACGCTGACCTGTTAGGAGGATCCGCACGTCTACATGCGCGAATTCGAAGGTGGTGAAAGATAATATACGGAGGCGCAAAATCTTTTCAGTTTATGGAATATGCTATTGGCTTCGAAAAGATGCTTGACGCAGTGATAGGCTGCAAAATTCTGAAGTCAGTTAGCGGCCCAAAATGCAGCAGTTATTAACTATAGTCATTAACCTTCAGCTTCCCTTCCATAACTCAAAGAGAGTTAAAATCCTCTGAGGTGCATCCAGCTTTATGCTTCTTCGGCCGCCTCTGGAAAAGATAAAGTAGGTATATCCATTCCAAAAAACAATTAATCAAAACAAATACCGACTTCAGCGGCTGCGAATGGATGGGAAAGGGGTAGAAAATTAACCAAAAACCACAGAAAAATTGAAAAACTTTAAAAAGCATGCGAAGTTGGTCGTGAAAGCGGATTTCTTCTGAAAATTTAACACCAAGCAACATTTTGCCTACATCATTGGCTATTATAATATTTGGAATGGTAACTTAATTGAAAATTTTTGGTATTTGTGCGAATATACGCTAATAGTAGTCTTCAGGCTTCTCTTTAACAACAAATTGTCAAATTTGGCCTAGCTATACTAATCTTTACGTCTTTTTAACGATTTTACGCACTTCTCTGAGATATTTTCCTATTTGCGAAGAGGCCACATGCATATGTACCGTGGACGTTTACTTTGTCTTAAGTATACTGCAGATAAATCCAAAGATGCAACTTTATACTGTAAAAATTAAACAGTAGTGCAATTGAAAAAGAATGCGCATTAAGAATACCCGTATCAGCTCCCCGGCTCTTTTTACTCTCCTATGCCTTTCAGTTCCCCTTCTCCTACCCTTTTCTGTTCAAAAACCTTACTGTAAAATCCTCACCATCCTCGAAAAATCCAATAAGCTCCCCAGTAGCATATCCAAGACTAAAGTTAAAGAATCCCCCGACATTTTGCACGAATCCTTTCTTTAGGGCCCTAACAGACTTTTTACGTCACGGATGCAACAGCGACTCGAGAATATCCGTTTGAGCCACTTGTTATAAAGAAACACCATGTCGCGCGATTCACTTTCCTTAATGGCTGAGATGCAAAAAAATTCCCCAGCACACTATCTAGAGCTGTGATAGTAACATTTTCAGATGCTTTACACTGTTAAAACGGTGATTATGGTCAAAGAGGTATATTATACGTACTTAATCTATAGGATAAACGCAGAAAAATTCGCGGGACTTCTCCTCAATGGACATTTTATCCCTTTCAAGTACAAAAAAAGTAGGAATTTTGATAAAATTTAGCATAGCAAGAAAAGGCGAGAAATAAATAAAGGATTTTTTTATTCCAAAGAGAAAGGGCAATGCGGCTCGCAAAGGCAAAGCTACAGACTGAGTCCGCGCAGCGTGATACTTCTCTCTGATATTTCGATTCTGTCTCTCTCCGGAGTAAGGGTGAGCTTGACATCTCGCTATATATCATTCTTTGCAATACAGGGCACCACTAACTACATGGCGCAGTTAGTGGTTGACATAACGCAGTAGAAATGATGTTACTTTAAATGCAGTATCATTCCGTACATTATCCAGATCAAAATTATATCTCTTTGTCAAATGACCCTTTTAGTGCTTTAAATACAATTTGTTATATTGAATTTAAATTCAAATTGCGGAAGAGAAACAGGTGGACGGCATTTGAATTTAAATGGATATTTGAGCAGCGTAGGCGGAAGATTTAATCTTATGTCAATGTAAGGATGGGTACTTAACTGGTGGTGTTGCTGTTGGTATGCTCCTCGAGAGGACATTATTTCGCGATTACTGCCGCCGTCGTGCAAAAGTTCCCTTCTTGTTGTTTTCGGTTCCTCTTTAGCAAGGACGAGGTTTTAAAATTATTGCACCCGGTTTCGATCGAAGGTGTATTGATTATGATGGCATGCTGTTAGGCCTGTTAGCACTATGTGTGTAAGGGATGCAGACAGCCCCTGGGGTCAGGTGAAAGTTGAAGCGTACCAAAGATTTTGAGAAAAATACAAGTGGGAAAAAAGGGTGTGAAGCAGCCCAGGACATTGGTAACAATAGCGAGGCAACCGTTGACAGAAAACTAGGTAGCGAGACCAATTCACCAGCTTACAATGGAAATGCCAAGAAAACTATGGGCGCAGTTCCATAGAGTTTGAAAGGTGTGTAGATAGCGAAATATCTTGAAATTTAGAGGAGGCGAAAGAAGGAGGTAGAGAAGTTGTAAATTAATAAGTACGGGATTCAAGAGATGTAAAAGGGAGCTAGCGAGAAGCGAACAGGAAGTTTGCGACGATTGTGTTGATTGTCCAGAATATGAGATCGATGCATTAATGATGGTAAATGGTAGAGGATAAGAAAGAAACTCAGTATGGATATTGTGAGAATCCAAGGGATTGTTCGGGTTATTTTGAGTTGGAACAGAAAATATACAGAGTTCCTGATTTGGGGCGAAGATAAGTGGTCTTCGACACGTTTCAAATAGAGAGCTTACGCACAAAAAAATCAGGAATAAAACAGTCAAATTTCATTAGTACAATTACAGCCTGTAATTCAATTACAGAATTCTGGTCGAATAAGTCGTTAGGTAAATTGCTAAAATTTTGCCAGTTAGTGAGGATGCGTTATAAATGTTTGTGAGAAATAAATATGATGTAGTAGGAGTTCACAAAGCACCCATACCGCTATCATGAACAAGGTTAACAACTTACACGCTGCCCGTGTTCTTTCTCCTTCTCCTTCCCCTTCTCCCTCCGTCTCCGCCTGCCGGAAAAATCAAAACAGAACTCCCCCGGCAATCCGTGCAAACACTTTTTATCTACCAAAGCGATGTAGTGGAGATCAGAGGCCGCCAATCCCACTTTAAATCTTGTGAATACCCCTTATTTTGCGGTAAATTGCGGTATCCAAAGCACATGTAGCGTCTTTTGGGGAGACACGGACGCGATGTAAGACGACAGCGACTATTTAGAATGACGATTCGTCTTTGAAGCAGCGCGTAAAGCGGAAAAGTGTTCAGGACCTGTACAGGCGCCTTTAACAGATGTTTTATAAAAAGTACCGAAGGCGTAACCCAGTGTCGGTGGTTGGAGGCGAGCTAAGCGAGATGAATGAGCTGGTGATGACGCGAGGAAGGCAGAGAAACGGGAAGTGGTGAATTCGTTAGATAATGGAAATGGGTGAGTTTCGGATCCCATGAGGAGCGTAACGAAGCGAAGGTAGGGCAGCAGCGACGGGAGTGATGAAGGCGATGCGGAAAGTGAGGGCGAGGAGCGAAAGGATAAAGCACGACTCGTAGTGCAGGGAGGGAAACGGGGAAACGGGGGCAACGACATGGCGGGGGAGATGAACGATTTGGTATGTGTTTACGCGATGTGAACTTGGCACAGATGGCTGTGGACCGCGAGCGTTTGGCGTTTAAGAAGGATGGTTTTGCGATGGAGCTCGAGGAGCGAGAGGAGGATCGTAAGGAGCGCCACGATAAACGCGAAGCACAGCGGAATCTAGAGTTGGAGAATTCCAAACTGATGCTAGACGCGTTTTGGTGCAAGTAAGGGGTCAACCAGTTACTTGTAAAACTTTTTTTGTGTCTTGTGCTTCTCTGAAAATGAATGATATGAAATGACATGTATCTGTACCTGCGGAGCTTCGGAAAACGTCCGCGGTAAAGCTCACACTATCTAACTTTGTCCTCGCGCATAGCGTGACGCCCGAGGAGCGAAGCATAGATTAATACTTCTACTGTACTAAGTATATGCACTTTTCTAGCGTTGCGGCTCGCAATTATAGAAGATAAATATCTGGTTGGGGTATATGCAGTTTCAGATGTTCACGAGGATCATAGACGCATTGTAAAGCGCACTCACAGGCTACTCTAACGCCATCCACTTCTTCGTGAAATCCATCGTGCTCAAGAACAACTTGATTTCCTTGAGAAACCATTCTACCAAAACAATTCCCACAGCTATAATCTTGTTGAACGTCCTTTCAAACGGTTGGAGGTTGCTTCCCACATACGGAACCTCCAAGAACCACCTCCGATTGTGCCCAGAATCTCCGTACAAGCAATATTTCTTCTCTTCAATTTTCATCGTCTCTGGCAAGCGCTCCTCCAATCCGCTCCTTATATATAGAGTCCAGTCGTACCTCCTACATTTAATCGGTCCATACGCATGCAGAACCGATCCATCCAGAGCACTGGCAACCTGATACTTGAGACTGTGCTTCCTTTCGTGACCATTGCGTGTCACCATTTGCTTCATCTTCCCCGTGGATCTCGCAATACCAATGACCGTTCCATCTATAAAACCGACACAATTACGCAGACCATATGTCTTTTCGTGGATGGATTTTGCATACGTAGACGCTCGAGTTTCCATAAATTACTTGCTAATTCCTCTACTCTATAAACATTTCTTTGTATCAATCAAATGCATTATTCCCTCCCAAAATATTTCTGAAAGCTGTGTGGTATGCTTTCCAAACATGAGTTCCATATCCATCCAGTGAGCGGGAATAGCGAGTTGTCGAAGTATGACGAAGGTAATAAGCAAGCGATTGACTGAGTAACGGTTTCTGCTTGTAATCAATTGCTCAACTGGTCAATCCAAGACGTCAAAAACTTTCTTAATATCGCTCCTTTTAAATCGAAAAACAGCCAGACACTCATCCTCGCTGAAGCGATTAAAGTTGAATTCAAACTGTGCACTACTGATGCCGTTACTTCTAGGGATGACATCAGATAAATCCCGACGATACTTGGCCGAATGACATAAGATTTTTCCCAATGTTCTAAAGGAACTGAAAGCAGACTGCAGTACTTCTTGGCGGAGCCTAACAATGGCTATAAAAGCTGTAGACCATTCACTCGCTCGTTGTTGACAAAGAGTTCTTGAAAAATCCTTCCGTCTGGCCTTCAACATGTCAGGTGCGATGTTTGAGGTCGCTAGCAATACTAATACGCCCTGCCAGAGGTAATACTCCTATTTGCTTTTGCCCATTCGTCCATGCGTAAACGTGTTTTCAAATTTCACAAAATAATTTCAGAAATGCTATTCAGAAAATTATCATAATACCTATTTCTGAAAATCTTCCAGGATTCTCTTTGTGCGTAAACTCACGAGTGACGTAAAGTTTCTTTCCAAGGTATAAGCAGCGATTTGCAGACAGGAGTTCACTGGTTTCAATGGCCTCTCAAGAGGAAGTCAAATGCATTCAGATGCATGTCGTGGAATGGTACAAGGCAGCTGAAAGATGGTGACACCTGTGTGTCCCCCCTCCCCGCCAGGATCGTCAGCCACCTGCCCTTTTATTCTGTCCAGCTTAACAGGGTCGTGCTTATCACTTAAATTTGTATGTGCAACGCAGTTAAGTCGCTACAGGGTCCTCTGAAGATGAGCTCATTCATCTACCTGTGGCCATTCATAATAAAGTACACGTTTCATAGTAGCTCTGTAATTCCATTTTACATCCTGTACTGCACAATCCTCAACAGCAGCGACTGCTGCGGACCGCTGTTGACGGTGGAGTAGACGGCAGTGTACTATACAGTATAGTAAAGTACAGTACAGTACAGATACCATAAGACAGACCCCCATAAGTTCAAGTTCTCTATTTTCCTTTAATTTAATCATAAAACTAATGGTTCCAATGGACTCCGACGTCCATAAAACATAACACAGTACCCGTTGACTTTGATTTATTGTGATGGGGAAATACTTGCTACACTAGTCCTAAAAAGGAGGGTGACTGATGCCCTAAGATAGATGAACAAAAGTATTCATTCTTCGCCTACAAAATATTTTATACAGCAATAATTCATTTGGTAGCATTACCTGTTCAGAACTAGACACAGCAAACAATCAATCATGCCGAAAAAGACATAATTGACATCAGAGAAGCGAGCACAAGTGACTAGTCTGAAACAGGCCGGTCATTCAATTTCAACAATCGATAAACAGCTCAAACGATCGCGAAGAGTAGTGGCTGGATTCCTTAAGAATCCATTTACGTATGGGACGCAAAATGAGCGGTCAAACCGAAGTAAGGACGAAAGAAGGCTGCTACGAGCAGCATCCAACTCAACAAAAAGCGCGCGTACACTGCGAAACGAACTCAATCTTCCCATATCAGCCAGCAGAACTCGAGCCTACTTGAGTGGTTCGGCTTTCTTGCGCTACAAAAAGATCAAAACCCAGCCTCCACTCTTGCAGCGGCACCGTGACACCCGCATAAAGTTTGTTAGGGCTCACTCCCATAAGGACGAAAGCTGGTGGGGTCGAGTGGTCTGGAGCGACGAGAAGCTCTTCAATTGCGATGGACCTGTTTGGCTTAAATGCTACTGGCATTATTTAAGATGGGAAGAACTAGTTCTATCTAAGCGCCAGCATGGGGGAAATGAGTTGATAGCTTGGGCTGCATTTTGTTCCCATGTAAAGACAAAATTAGTGGAAATTCACATCAGGTTAAATGGAGAAGAGTACGTCAGGATGCTAAAGAAAGAATTAATTGATTGGGCTGATGAAGAACTGCCGGTGAATTTCACTTTTAGGCAAGATAATGCCCCTGCGCATTCGTCGAGGATAGCTGAAAAATGGTTTGAAGGGCAAGGGATTCGTGTTATAGAGTGGCTTTCAAGGTCTCCAGGTTTAAATCCCTTGGAGAATCTCTGGAGAATACTGGCGAGGGATGTCTACGCCAATTCAAGGCAGTTTACAACTATTTCTGAGTTGGTAGATTGTATCACAGAATGCTGGAACAATATTTGCGAAGACATTGAAAAGACTGGTTAGTTCAATGCACAATCGGTGTATTGATGTCATTGCTCGGCAGGGTGGAATGCCCGACTACTTGTTCTGCTGATAAGGGCAGGTTTGGCCGATAATCTGCATACTGTCTTATGGCATCAGTCACCTCCAACTTTAAGACTATTGCAGTAATTCTCTCCCTATCACAACAAATCAAATTCAACGGGTGCCCTCTTATGGTTTAGGGCCGTCGGAGTCGATTGGAACCATTATTTTTTTGATTAAATTAGAGGAACATAGAGAACTTGAACTTTTGGGGGGGGGTCTCACGGCATCAGTCAGGAGTGTACAGTTGAGAGTTGAGTAACTTTATGGCATCAGTAAAACGGGTGTCCGCTGCAGGATCCGACTATATTGCTAGCTAGGTGCTGACCGGGTGGTCCACGTCGGCCACGTGCAGCCAGTACAGTACAACAGTCGGCAGTAATCACCAAAAAACCCTGCAGCTGCCTCATACAGTAATCGTGGAAAAATCCGGCTTTGGATACAGGTCTCACCTTCGCGCTGGATATAGCAGCGGCAGTCTTTTTGGCTTGGAATGCCGCGTCGAGCAAACTCTGTGCTCATGTCTTGACATTTCCGATTACAAGCCTCATTACGTACTCCGATGCCACTTACGCGATTTTAGCCTGGGATTCTAATTGCCGCCCACCAGACAGACTCCCGTTCAGCAGCTTCTGCTCCAAAATTACTGCCACGCAGAGTACTCTGACGAACGCTGCTCACATGGCACTCATGAAGCAATTACCCTAGAGTGACATCGTAAGACTTACGTGAATTGGTGAAACTACAAGGCTCGAAAGGATGAGTACACTGCGCCCGCTGTCCAGGCATGAAAACGCACATCCCGAACAAACAGTTTTCTATCTGGCTGCAGTACTTCTGCTAGGTGCCTACATTCGCACCAGGGACCCCGTACCCGAGACAATCATGCCCCGAAACTTTGGACATTCATGGGGATCACTTTAGGCATTGTTGGTACGGAAAAGGGCTCATCCGGTGGTTGGCATAACAACCAAGTTGCCCTGGTAGGAAGCGACCTCATCAGCGCGGCAAGGCATCCCGTCATAGACCCTCCAAAGACAAGGCCCGAAATCAAGCAACAGTAGCGACAGTCGGCACGGACCATTTCGACGTCATGTTCTTCAACCCACTAGCCCCCTTGCACTGCAGGATTCGAAACTTCAAACCTCTCACTAGTCTTCACGCTGCCATATCAGACAAGCACAGAAGGTGCCAAGGCTTCATTTCTGCATGGCCCGAGAGGGCCAGATTCCTCCCCAACCCACTCTGGGAGGATAGCATCCGGAAGCATTTTCCGTTGTCACGGGGCTGGCAAGAGCTGTCGCGAATAGAGCCATGGGACATTTCTCGAGGGGGAGATCAATTCGTTTGCAACGGCACGCCGCACTAGTGGTCTCCTCTGACGCGGCCTGTTTGCTGTCTGGTCTCACCGCATCCTTCTAGATAGAGTGGAGACGTCTGCTAACTTCTTTGATACACAACGCTTTCCTCACAAACTCCCATAAATCTCTGCCTTCGCAGCCCCCGCAGGAAACAAACCCCCTACTCCCCCATGTGCGGTGCTGTCGTCCTGGGCGCACTGGCGGGGGAGTTGTGAGAAGTGTCGCCATTGCCGCGATGATGCCCTTCTTGACAACCCTACCGGTGGCAATGTCAGGTCTTCCCTAAACAGTCGGTCAGTTAGAGCACGCTAAAGAAACAGTGAAAGCAAACACTTGAATAGATTTCCCGTGGTTACTCGAGCAATTTTGGCACTTGTCACTGAGCCCCCATCAGCAAATGCCTATTGTACTGGGCGTCACTGCCTCCAATCTACTGGTAAGGTCACTGCAACATCTAGCACCGCCGGTGCAAAACGGCAACGCTTCTCTCCAGTGGCAACACACGATAGCAGAAGCTCAAGCAGCCACAGGCGTGTCGCCACAGGCATTCGCATAGCACTGTACAGTAACTCCAGAGTGCCTTTCGGACACACCTTTGCGCGCATAGCCAACCAACCCCGTCAAGTCATAAGCCATTCCTAAGCCGCACCCAATACCCCCAATCCTTCGGACATTGTGACGAAAGCCCTCGACAATCCCTCTGACCCAGAATCTCCCTGCCCGGTCCGAGGAATCTCGATAATGTCGCGGTGTAAAACAATTGTGGGCACAGTGCCTCTGCAATTCACAAGCCACAGCGGCTGTGCAAAAGGCCATAAAATGCGCGACGTTGATGCATGCGCCGTACGTTGGATTTTCTGTGAGGGTGCGGACGCTCACGAGATTCGGATTCGGAGTCATAGCGCAACGGTTTCAACACTCGCTTGGCTCCATGCATCACGAATACAGATGCAGCTACTCACAAGACTCAACGCTGCCCATTTCATCGTGCTCCACATTTCAGCGGGGGGGATCTGCGGTTGAATCTGAATGCTTTGTAGGCATAATTTGATTGTCTTTTTGAGACTCAAGTTGTGAATAGGATACCGTAGACAATGTAGGGTGGGTTGCGAGGAGCTTGGAGAGCCGGCTAACCTTGGCAACTTCACCGTAATTTGAAACTGCTGTACTGTGCAGTATGCAGTACAGCACTGTTCTGTACTGTACAGTATTGCGAGGTTATGATCAATAGGATGACCGAATGAAACGAAACAAATGAATATCAGTACTGTGCTGTACTGTATTGTACTGTACACACAGATCTCGATGAATGATATCTACTGTACTCATGACTTGTCTCGGGATGGATTGTGGATATCTTTTCTAAAAAAGCCGTATATTCATCGCCCTCTCTCTCGTTGCTCCTTGCCTCCACAATGATCACAACCCTGGAACGCAACATCGCCCGACGCCTCCCCGCTCCCTCAACTGGTCCATCTTCTGCGCCTTACACGCCGAACTTCACGTTTCGACCTCTGGCGTTTGATTCCCTAGGTGCCCCTTCCCCCGGAACTATTGCATTTATCGAGGAGTTGGTTCCGCGGATCGCGTCCAAGTGTCACTCGACAGTTGGCGTTATCCGCCGCCGTATCTACCAGCGACTGAGTTGCACCCTCTGGTCATCCATCGCTGAAGCTATCCTGTCGCGAGCCCCGATGCGCATGGACGACGAAGCACACCCGGTTAGATCTTAACCGTATAGTTAGGACGTGCGCAGTCCCCAGTAGATACTGAACGCATTAAACTTCCTTCATGATAATGGAAAGTTTTGTTTTCAGCCCCGTAAGTTTTTGAACAACTGTAAGCATTGGTAAGGTACAAAGAGGCAATAATTGATCAAAGCAATTGATTGGTCTTTCCGGAAGCTATAATTTTTTTTCATTGCATGCAGGCAGATGTGCCGAATGGGCCAATAGATGACCATGTAGAAACTGAAAGCGAGAGATGATTGGCGTAAATATCGCAAATTTAAATGAAAAAGATAGGGAGGCTTTGCTTTGTTGTCACTTTGTTTGATCTGTGCTGCAATGACAGCAGTGCAATCCCAAGTCCGTTCATCTGACGGGAAATTTTTCAAGCTTCTGCGGCAGGGTATACTTGTCACAAAATAATTGGGGAAAGAAGGCTGTGAAGTTGTGCCTCCTGTACGAACACTTGAACTGAAGGACACTGTATAGCGCCATTTCAGCGCCATCCCTCCATTACGCGTTATATTCAGTATCATGGTAGCGCAGTATATACAACCGTGCTGCCTTAAACTTACCTCAACCAGAATTTCGAGCAAGCACTGAAGCAAATGAATTTGGGCGGAACTGTAAGTCACTATACAATTTCATAAGAATTAGCCTTATTATTGGTTTTTGTAATTACAGTTTGGAAAGAAAAGTGCGCTAAAATATACTCCCTGCCTTGTACAGTAATAAGGTTTTATCAAATCTTGCGGACTGTGGGCCGTGGATTTATTCTGGTCCCCCTCCATGCGAAAACAAGGCAAAACATTACCCCGAAGAAAATCAAAAAGTTAATCCCGCACATTACCAGAAAACGTGTTTTCTTATTTAAAATCCCTCCGAAATGCTCTTTTCACCGGTTAAAGAGCTTTCCGCCTGGTCTTTAGCAACGGCTGTCTCTCCAAGATTTGGACCGAAACGTTACCTTATACGGCAGTCGCTACCTCGCCACAGCTGCCTCAAGGCACACCTTCAACTACCAGCGTCTATCCTCTCTGTCCAAGCGTAGAGCCCCCTTCCCTCGCCCTTGAGTCTCCGCGGTCTACCATTTTCCCTTTCCTCCACCTAACCTTCCCACCCATTTCTTGCCCCTACTACATTTCCAACTATGACTAACACCTCTCGTCTCGTTTCCAGACCCTCCAAAGATGTTTTCACCAAACCCCATTCAACTTCCGACACACCACAGGATCTGCCCAAACACGACTACAACGCTTCCAATTCACCATCCTCCCCTCATTCCCCACCCTCATCTCTCCCTCCCCTCCCCTCTTCCTCCGCTTTAGCCTATTGGAATCTCGAATGTAACTTTAATGACCATCGCCATCATCTAGGCGTCGGCACATTCGGCTCCGTTCACGTCGGTCGCTTTTTTGGGGACCTGGTTGCTGTGAAACGTGTTGAAATCCCAGGCCGTTCCAACCGAAATTCTGATGATCCTTACGTCCGCAAGCAACATAATGAACGTATTCGTCAATTTGCCACTGAAATTCTTCGTTACGAACGCGTTTCACACCCGGGCATTGTCCGTTTCATGGGTGTTGCTGTGCCCCCTGATTTATCCGCAGCTTTACTGGTAACCCAGCTCATGCGTGGTGGAAGTCTCGGTCACGCCTTGGATAGTTTGAGAAAGGGCAAAATCCTTTTGCACCACTCTTCTTTTGTAAGCATCGCATTGCAGGTATGTGCAGGCTTGAGGGCTCTTCATGCATCGGATTGCACATGGGGCGATGCAAAGCCGCGTAATATATTGTTGTCCGCACCCATCGATTCCACCGGTTATTTTCCAGAGAACGCCGAGGCTAAGATTACAGATTTTGGTCTGAGTCTCTCCGCAAGAAACCGGTTGCTGGCCGAAACTACTCTGGCACAAACGGGACTCCCACCGGGCACCTATGCATATAAAAGTCCCGAGGGTATTGCGGGCTCTGAAGGGGCGGAGAGCGGAGAAGGTGGAAAGAAGAGTGATATCTTTTCGTTTGGGATGGTTTTGTACGAGATGCTCACGTTACGAACTCCATGGAAAAAGAAAAGCATGACTGAAGTGCACCAACGCCTGATTGAAGGAGAGCGGCCAAAGTGGCCGAAAGAAGGAGACTCAGACTTTATTGCTGCCGTCCCCGAGGTGTTAGTGGACGTAATTGAAAACTGTTGGGATAGAGACCCGATGAAAAGGCCAAACGCGGAGGAGCTATTTAACTCACTCGAAGCGTTTATTGGGTCACTGTACACAGGCCAAAGAACCCTAATGCAGAGAACTACCCTGGGCATCGCGAACGCAGTAGATCCCAACTTCGTGGACGCTGTCCCGGTGACAGGCAGCCTTACACGTGTGGCGTCCAAGCAGTCCACCGTATCAACGGCAGTGGCCATTGGTGATGCCTCTATTGACCTGCAGAGCTCCGGTTTAAATAGTACCACGGATACGGCCCGCCTTGCAGATGGGAGTGATGACGGCGACCAGCATGTCATGTACGACAGCTTTGCCGGGATTACAAGTCACATGACCAACGGCATACCTAGGACGAGTCCAGTCACTTCGCCAGAACCTCGTTCTCTCAATCAGGCCCTAGGTGAGATAAGGTCGACCTCTGAAGCGGAGACAGGGACAGAGATTCAGCCAAAGCCACGTGCCGCCGGAATTGGTGAACCAGAGCTAAACGTTCATCTTATGGGCGGGGTTGGTTCCTTTGGCGTTGACCGCATGCATTTATTGCCGAAAAAAGAAAGCTCCAGGACCCTTGATCGGGAGCCTTTCGAAAGGCGTGCCGTGCCGGAGATCATGGGCCATGTGATGGACTTTACAGATGTTTCAGATAGCCATCTGGATGAAGTTGCAGCGAACGCTACCGCCGGTGGCACCGCCCTTCAGGACATTCCGCACAGGCACTTTGAAGAAATATCTGAGGAATTTGCCCGGGAAATGTCTCAAGCCGCTGCACAAATACCAGGTTCCTATGCGTATCACGAGGATGGCTCCACGCCATTCCTGGAGGCAGTTGCGTCCAAGACGATTGCAGGAGATACTGTTGAGGGAAGTAACCAAGAGTTGGCGTCATCCTCGACTTCAACAGCGTCCCTCCGCCGCAAGCGTTCAAGACGTCTTCAATCCATTATTGAGAAGGCCGCTTTGGCATTCATTGAGCTCCATCGCCGACAGGAAGCAGAGAACAAGATACCTCCCAAGCAAAGGAGGGAAGCTGCCGATAGGAAGGCTTTGGAGGATGCTAAGAATGAAGCGGAGAACCTGGCTCGCCGAGCGATAGAGACAGCAGCTGCAGAGAAGGACTTTTCGACAATCTTGGGGATCATGAAGGATCATCGACGATCAAGATCTGTGACAAAGGATGCGGCAATGTACTTAGAGGGCTTCTGCATGAGAGATCCGCAGTATTTTGATCTTTGCGAGGAGGGAGGCGTTGAGGAGCTGATGTCCGCTGTGATACATGGCTTGAATGACCCAGAATTGTGCGTGAGCTACTGCAGATCTATGAGTGCTCTCTCAGAGCACTTTGATGACAAAGTTGGACATCTCCTGAGAGCAACCGGGGTGCCATCAACAGTGATTGAGATTCTTGAGAGACACGGTGAGGATGTCCATGTGCAGACTGCAGGATGCAAAACACTAGGAGCAATTGCCGGTACTCATGAACTGTCGCGATCTGCTGTTGCAACTTTAGGTGGTCCGCAAGTTGTCTACCGAGCCATGGCAAAGAATAACAGTAGCTTTCATGATGTTGAACTTGCACGGGCATCGATGCGAGCTGTTCGTCAGATTGCCCAGGATAATGAGAAAGCTGCGGAGTTCCTGGTTCAAGTTAGCGCGTTGGATGCAGTCTCAAGGGCAGCAGAGGTATTCACTGATGATGGGATAGAAGGGGAAATATTGGCGGCGCTACGTGCGTTTTCGTTTTACACGAGCGGCCCACGGAACATTATCATGAGTTCTGGGCTTCGGGCTCTAGCTGAGATCATGCTTCGCAACAGAGAGCCTGAGTTTCTCATCCAGTGCTGCCAATTTGTTCGATCGATCGCGCAGTGGCGAAATGTTGAATGTGAGCGAGCCATGCTACAGTCTTGCATTGCTGAGCGGATTACATCTTTAATGCAGCTATCTAATGAAATGGCTGGGGAGCAAGGTGCACGGGTGTCGTGGTATGCACTGCAAGCTTGTCTGTTCCTCGCGTCTTTTGGGTCACGGTCGCGGCAAAGGCTTCGGCTTGTGGGTGCGATCGACACAACTGTGGCGATATTGAACAGTAGAAGAGAAAATCCGCGTGTTGTACGGGGTGCTACTGATGCACTTGCGGAGCTTTTGAAAAGAGAGCCCGAGGCTAAGCAGTATGCAACGAACTGCGGAGCAATGGCCGCACTTCGGACGGCGGCGGACTTGCATCGAAACAACGGAAGAGTGCGCAATGCAGTTCAATGGACTATTGATTCTATTCTCTCTAGGGATGAGATTGAAGCGGGACCTGCTCAAGGATCTCAAGTGCATCAAGAACTATTGCAAAGCAGAAAGGAGGAAGAAGATTTGTCAGGCAAGAAGGGCGGTAAATGGCCATTTAGGCGACGATTCCTTGGGTTTGAATGGAAGAAGCAGAAATAATTTGAGGTGTTTATGCCTCGCTGCTCAAGAGCGAGAAATTGGGAAAATTGAGTACTGTAGAGGTAAAGTGAATCGCCAGCTTTTTTATCCATGGTTCTGTACATGAATGCATCATCTGTTGGATTTTTATTTCGTGTTCAATAAAGCAAGGTTACTTTCATTTACTCCCGAACTCGCTGAGAGAGACAATTCGTAATCAAGCAATACTCAGAAGTGTAATATCCAATAATGTCAGGCCGCATCGGCGACCTGGAGATTGTCAGTCAACGGGGTGGCGACATGAAATAGGAAAATAATTGAACATGCTAGTGTTTGAACATTTTTATCTGCAGAGCAAAAATATTGACCCCAATCCGTCATAGAGTTCAAATTGAGTTAAAATTTGGTGAATGCATATTGAGGTTGAGGTAAATCTCCTGATCGTCGACAACTTTGATGAACTAACAGTAGCAACATTTATACCTCCAACGAAGTCAGCTGGGAGAACACGTCCAGTCCAAACAACGAACAGTTCGACTACTTTCCATTTGACAGAAATGCCTCGTTTCAGAGTCCCAACATTTCCCTCACAAAGTACCTTTCCGTCGTCAGAGCAGGACAGGGGGAAAGAAACAGAGGGCGGATCAATTTTCAGTAGCGGTGGGAAAATAATAGTTTCTTTAATGGAAAAACAAAGCACCGGATTTGAAAATGATGATGAAGATCGTTTTGCGGACGCAAGTACCGTGCACACGGCGTCAATTCATTCTGACGACGATGCATCCAGTCAGTACTTAGAGGAGAGATCCTGTATTATGGACAAAGTCAACCCCGTTCGTGTTTTTGGGCTTTACCGTCGAAACTCTCCCAGAAAACAAACTGCTAGTACACAACAAATCCCCGGCAATGACCAGGATATTGCATCCGGTCGAAATAAGTCAGCGCCTTGTTCTACATTAGAAGATACGTCGCTCAGTTCGATTGCAGAGGTTGAGAGCAGAGCTCTTTCCGAGCACGACAGTTCACCTATTAAGAGGTTAGACTCGTTAGACATCAATCTGTTGGAGAATCTGCCCGTATTTTGCTTTGAAAATGAACAGGACATTAATAAGCCATCACAGTTCGGGAAAGAGTCGGCAACAAAAACCGAAAACAAGAGTTCATCTTGGGATGGGAGCAGTATCATCTCAAAGAAAATACTCGATGGTCACCTTCGTCCGAGTTTAGGAATCGAATCAGAATATGGGCAAAGGGTCTCTCCGCATGACAAGAAAGAGAAAAGCGATACCCTTACTGCCGAAAAAAGTAGCTCAGCAGCCCGAAACGTTTCAGAAAAGTCTGGAAGCGTGCAAAATGAGTCTATCAACATCGGCAGGAGGCCGGAGGAAACCACTTCTATCTTTTTTTCGAATGAACAAATCATGAATGGTTATCTGGAGGGAGTTTATGCCCGTGTTTTGACTGCTGGGAAGACCCTCCGCAACGCCATTATGAGCGCCTGCCGACTAGTTTGCAGCGTACTCCGCCTTTCTCTGGATCTTTCGAACGAGATTGCAAAATACAGTCTTCGATGGGTTCCATCCAAGAACCGGCTCCGTGGGCAACAAGTTGGCGTGTCTAAAAAGGATAGCATCAATACCACTGAGACCTCGAGTTGTGTGCGCAGTGATGAAACTGCAAGTAGAGTGAGTGGGGAAGGAAGAAGCAACATTAATGACAGCCCATCTGAAGGAGCTTTAAAAAGCTTTCACTGCGACCGTAACGACTGTACAAAAGGCAAAGGAATTTCGTCTGCATTGACAGATGGACTAGCAGGCACAGGTGCGCAACGGAAGAACTCTACGGGGAAAACAGATAGATTGGAAGTAGGCGTTCAAGATTCTGTTTGCCATGCCACAGGAACAAACCAGTGTGCAAATGCTTGGGGAAGGTTTCCCAGCGACAGAATGGGAACTGGACACGCCTCTCGTTCATCAAGCTCGGAGTCCCCCCCACCACATACAGCTGTGTCAGATATTGAAAGTATCAGGAATTTGTCATCCGAATTTGACCGGTCTGTATTGAGTGTAGAGCACGTCAACTCTGAATTGGTGATTTCTCCTTTGAGGAAACAAAGCCCCACGGAATCGGCAGACTCGGAGGGTTCATCGAGTATTGCTCCATTCTTCGGTAAAACTTCAAGACGGGTTGAATCAAAAAGGAGCAATGCAAACGCACCTCCGAGAAAGATATCAAGGAAAATTTCGGCCATGAAAGAGAAGGCATTTCCGAGGCCGGGGAACCATATTGGGGGTAGTAAAACGCTTGAAGAGTTGAAGGCGATCAAGGATTCAGTACTTCGGGTTGTTTTGAACAAGAAAAAGACCGGTCGTGAAATACATTTCGAATTTCCACGGCCAGCACCAAAAACGCTCATATTGCTTGCAGATACCCTTGTCAAAGAGCATACCTGCTTTGTTGCAGTGAAGAAAAATGGAGGGTTGAAAATCCGGTTTAAAAAGACGTTTGGGGGAAGAATGTTGCGGTGTCGTGCAGTGTTTCATCCGAAGAGTGCGTTTTCATGCATCGTAGCTGTGCAACGCTCGAGGGAGGACGACTGGAGCGTGTCAACGAAAGAATTGGAGGATTTTGTATCGAGATTTCAGGAGGCAATGAAGTCTGATTGCGGTGCAAATCTTAGTGCTCCTCGCAAGCAGCGTGGATATGATGGATGCAGGGATTTGTCTGGGCAATAACATTTAAGATAGACTATTTCAGTAAAGAAGCTTGAGACAAGATTGGTCAAGTTTCTCCCTGCATCCTGCAGTGGACATGATGAAAGCATGCTGTATTACCTCTCGCACGTTTACCGGATAGCTCTAGTGGTTGACACCCTCTGATTTTCCTGCAGAGCTCTCCGATTCAATAGAGGGATTAACAGGGACTTCGGATGATTCAGACTTGGCAGAGGTCTTGTTGCTTTTCTGAGAATGAGATAGACATGCTATGACACATTGCTCGAGACGACTCTGTAGCTCATGAGCAGTTTGAACACCCAAGGTTTCCATGCACCTTAGACCTATTCAGAAATGCAAAGAGAAGGAAGCGAGAGGGCAATTTTCTCGACACGAGCTCAGTATCAGGAATCAGGAAAGGAAAGCAAAAGACGATGGCGACTGTGAAAGAGTGGTGGCTTGAAGGATGCTGTGTTGGACGTACTGTGTTCAAGGTCATTCGAAGAAAGGAGCACAGATGCTAAGCTGTGCGCAATGCGACGAGATGCTGCGCCCAGTGGATCGCGTAGGTGGTCGGGATGAAAACCTTGACGGTCGGTGATTGAATCGTTGTTTGTTAGTTGAGGGCTGGACATTGTAGGTCGAATGGTACTGACCGAATTGTCAAGGATGATGGTCACAGAGTATGAATGACATATTTTACAACGTCACCTCTGCATGCACCACATCTTTCGGTTCACCGATCAGAAGCGAAAGTCCGCCCGCCTCAATGATATCCTCGCCAGCCTGTTTGGTGACCTCCTCCTTAATCTCGTCCCAAGATTCCAACCGTCTTAAATCCACTTCCTCACCCACTGCATACCTTGCTTCACGGACCAGTCGATCCAGTTGCGATACTATCAACGCTTGATTCTCCGCCCGGGACGGAAACTTACTCGCTGAAAATCGAATCTCCTCTCCGTGTACACGAGGGCCCCCCAACTGTTTCAACGCTTCAACTGCTGGTTTGGACAACTTCAACTGACTCATATCGAGTACTGTGTTCACCTTTTTGGTGATGGGAAGAACGTAAACATCAGATAGTGCTGCATACACACTGTTTGTACAGATGCGGCTCGCACGAAGCACCGAGATGGTATGCGGGGTAATCGCAGTTAGAATTTCTCCTTTCCTTGGCGACTGATCCACCAATGAACGCGTTGCAGATTTCACCATCCTTTGCACCATCTCTGACGCCAGTTCCGGAGTCATGTCTTTGTCAGTGTCCGGCGCATCTTGCAGTGCTGCGTCAAGATCACCGTCTTCAATTTCACCGAGATCGAAATCGCTCAACCCAAACGCATCCTCTTCCTCATCATCATTATCTTCGTTCTTGGAATTCGGGTTGACTACTGTGGACGAGGAATCGGGATCATCATCTTTTCGTTTTGTTGAAAATTGTCGATGAACATATTTAGGATGAGCACGGCACAGGAGACGGGACCATGCGCAATGGGTCTTGTGTCTTGCGACGGCGGAAAACATTTGTGCTAAACGACTTGGGAGTTGCTAACAATTTGAGAATGCCAGCGTGTCCGTGTCGAGTCAAGTGACTCGGGCTGTTGGGTGTTGCAGGAAGTTATATCGGCAAATTGGTGCGCTTCGGAGGTGCAGTCCGACTCGATTCGGGGCTACCGTTCCTTGATAAAAACAAAATACGTACCGTAGAGTGAACCCAAAGCCTTCAAAAGGATCAATGCTGTATTTTACGCTTCAAAAAAGCCTCTACGGACCAATTATTTTTTACTAATTCGCAAAATATGAAAATCTATCCAAAGGAATCGGGCTGTTTTGCCAGAATGCTACTCCCATGATTGAATGAACTGGTTGGATGCAAAGATTGGGGTACTTCGTTTGCCATTCCTTTGCAACCTGTCTCTGCGAAACTTCACAGGTCCGCTTCTACGAGGTTGCTCCACGGCAAACCACACTCCTCTCAAATTGGAGGATGGCAGTCCTTACATCTCCTTAGCTCGTACCCATCGTCTAAACGTTTTCAGTTACTACCGCTCAACTCGTTGAATGCTTTACGCGCTCCCATGCTTTATCAACCAACCGTTGTGTTACAATAGACTCTTTCGCCCATTTCTTCGCGGCCCCGTCATCTTTCTCCAGAATCATCCTCGCAAACTCTCTCATCATCATGGATGGCTGCGATAGCCCATCGACTTCCTCCACTACATTCACCTCGCGCACAGGATAGATTTTCACCGGATCGTCATGCTCATCAAATCCACTCACTGACTTGATCGTCACAATCTCTGTTTCCGTCGAATAGTCAGCTTTAGGCCTCAAGTTGTTAAATACATCTGTAGCACGATCTGGCACTACAAACCCATCCACAGTGATGGTCCCCAAAGTACCAACAATGTGCGTAACTTGTTCCCACGCGCACCTCAAATCCGCATGAAACACCAGCGACACCCTCTCCTTTCCCTTACCAAGCACTGCAACCCCCTCCATATTTTCCATCACTTGTGGATATCGATCATCAAGCTTGCCTACCGCACTGATTGACACCACGTCCTCCGCTCTATCAACCCCTAGGTATGCAACAGCGGACTTCATTGTATACCACCCAAGGTCGCCAGCTGCGCCCATCGGCTCCAACTCCGCATCGGACCGAATGTTTCCATGTAACTGAAGCGGCACACAAAATGACGAGGCAATTCGTTTGACAGTGCCAATATCGCCTCGCTCCAACATTTGCCTTACTTTCACAGTACGACTCGCATGAACAAAATGAGTAGCATCCATAAAGAAGACTCCATTTTCTTGACACGCAGCTACAATACTCTCAACGGAAGCAGCATTTGGAAACGGCTTATCGACAATAACATGAAAGCCAGCTTGGGCGCAACGAATCGCCCATGCAGGAGCGAGTGCTGTAGGGATTGGTATGTAGACGGCATCGATTTTCTGTTGCAACAGTTGGTCGTAAGTAACGGCAGTCGGGATGTTGTGTTTGGCGGCAAATTCCTGGGCTCTAGTGAGGGAACGTGACGCCACTGCCAACACGCGAATTGTGGACAGCGGTTGGAGTGCTTCAATGACGGTTTCAGCGATAGAAGCCGTGGAAAGAATACCAAGCTTAACGACTTGTGTCATGGTGGGAGTGGGGCAGGGAGGGATACGGGGTAATGTACTGGTTATGAGTGCCTTGATTATGAGTCGCTCGGACTGTTAGATGGGGAAACGGTTCGGGAAGCCAAGGAAAAAAATCAGTGTATCTCTGTCGGGGACAACTGCCTGGCCGTTTAACCTCGAGCAAGACGGTTGGTAGTTCGTGGTCTGTCCATGACTAATTAAAATATTGCGAAATAACGTCAGCAGATATCTGCGTGCACTTCTGCACCGAGACTTACGTATCTAGCCTTGCAGCTCGATATCACATACGTCCTGTGTTACTTCGGCCATAGTCTGATGCAAGTTTGCTGCGGTCACTTGGGAACAGGGCACGAATGGCAATCACAGAAAGTAATAGTATATGAGCTACCAAGTTGTAATGGATAGGTACAATGGGAAAGGTCGGTTCCTTGCATCATCATCAGCGTGGCCAATGGCTATAATTCGGGGAGAAAAACGTGCAGAGTCTATGTAGAAAACGATCGGAGAATGGTCTCCCACTTGAGAATACAGATCTCGATCTGAATGAATTTCCTCGTAGCTCAGAAGGTTATAATAGCGATGAAAAACACCTTGCGGCTCTCACCGACTTTCTTCGCAATGCTAACCAAACCATGAACCTGCCCGCAGGAAACAGACGTCTGAGCTACAAACGCAAAAGAGATTGTCCCGCTTTTTACAATGATAGCGTCTCCGCTCGTTACTTTGCACCGTACCCAAGAGTTCAAATTTGCAATGATCACTTTGATGATGTTTCTGGAAATAAAATTTCCACAACACCTTGAAACTAGATGCGGTCACACTAGCCACGCCGAGATCAAAGCGTCTTCAACTCTGAATTCATCCCTGCACCTTTATCTTCCCTTCCCAAACCTCGCCATCCGATGTCCCCCAAACCCGTCTCCTGCCAGAGGCTTCTCTCCTTCGCCTCGCTCTTTTATCGTCACCCTCACTCACCCCCAGTTTCGACCTCAACTTGCCGTCGCCGAGCCCCGCTCCGGGCCCTCTGTTCATACCCAACTAGTCCGTCCCCATCTCTCAATACCCTCCTCGACCTTGCCGCCACTCAAACCGGCCTTACACCGCCCCAACTCTCAAGTCTCCACCATCTCATATCTCTTCTCATTCAATCCAATCGCCAGTACAACTTAACTGCCATCCGCAATCCAGATGCTATCCTCATCAAGCACATTCTCGACGCCCTCACTCTCCTCCCCCATCTCGACCCCCACTCCCCCTCCTCCCTCATCGATATTGGCTCAGGTGCTGGTTTCCCCGGCATCGTCCTGGCCGTAGCGCGCCCCAACATCCAAGTTACTCTTCTCGATTCATCCCGCAAGAAAACAAAATTCCATTCCGTCATTCGCCAAGCTCTCTCCTTGCCCAACATTCATTCCATATGGGATCGCGCAGAACACGCCGCCCAACAACCGACCCTCCGCGAATCCTTCGATATCGTCGTCGCCCGTTCCGTCGCTGAAATGCCCGTCCTCGCAGAACTCTGCCTTCCCTTTGCATCCATTGACGGTTATTTCTTCGCGCAGAAATCCCTCGACCCTACCCACTCAGAGATTCGACGAGCCTCCAATGCTTTGCAAACCCTCGGTGGTCGTTTAGAGTCTGTTACTCCTGCGTGGCCTCCTGAATGGACCGCCGCCGCGTCCGAACCAGACAAGGACCAACATGCTAGGGAGAAGTCTATTGTAAGCGTGCGGAAATGTCGCCACACGCCGTCAAAATATCCACGTTTGCCGGGAGTTCCGAAGAAGGCCCCGCTGTAAAACGTTTGCACCTTTCCATCGGATACGCAGCTTGGAGGCACATGAAGAGGGCGGTGTGATGTGAGCGAGGCAATTTGGTTTTATTTGAAGACGGCTGCTGTGTGAAGGCAATCTCAACCCTGCGAGTGTCGTGGGATTCTCGAGCCATGCACTGGTTTCCGTGAATTCCAAGCTGGACTGTTGTATTCGAATCAAGTGCCTGACATTATTCTGAATGGTATTGCAGAGTAGTGGGATAGTGATTGTCCAAGGAGGCAAAGTCTTGCCACGATGTTACGCCATCTTTAACAGGCATCTCCACAAAAAAATAACAGTACTTGTCACTACCTTTACCTTTTTGGTTTACGCGACCGATTTCAGAATAACCTCCTGTAGCTTACGAAGCTCGGTGCGGGTGGACAAGTCCATGAACCGATCTCCGACCTGAACGGTTAAACCACCTAACAAATCTTCATCAATGGCCGTTTCCACAGCAAGCTCAGTGTCCGGGTTATCAGCAAAGAAACGTTGCTTAATCTTCTTTTTCAGCAGTGCCAGCTCCCACTCAGTCAATGGCACGGTCGTGGTTACCTTACATGTGACTTCACCCTTCAGTGTTGCAATGATCTCCTGAAAAGACGCCAAGCTCTTTGCTGCTTCAGCTGTTCGACCATTTTCCGCCAGAACCCGCAAAAAGTTGGAAAACACCACGGAAAAGCCTGCCTTTTGAACAATTTCCTCGATGGCCTCCGTCTTTGCAGCACGCGGCAGAGTTGGGTTGAGCAAAAACTCATTCAAAGTTGAATTGGCTGCCTGCAGAGATTGCATCTGCGCGACATCCGCAGAAACGGCATCCACTACATTGCCCTTCTTAGCAGCATTGTAAAGCGCATTGGCGTAACGTCCAGCAGTGTCAAAGGCTTTGGGAGGTTCCACCTCTACCGCAGCGCTCATATGACGCGAAGGCCCGGACGCACGGAATGAGCGCGCAAGAAGACGGGATCCATGACGCAGCATGATGGGGGATCAGGTGTGAACCGCTGATGGAAAGGTTGCCGGTTCGAGTTCTTTGCTTTCCTATTTCTTGCAAAGAGCAATTGCCGATCGAATGTGCTGCGGATGGAGATCGGTCGGTTTGATGTACTCGAGGAACCATCCACAGTATCGAGTGATTGCCGGTGCGCGTCAAAAGGAAACATGGAATTGGACAGCTGTCCCTCAGAAGAATAATCAAGTGGATGGGATAGTTGCAACTTCGAAATTTTCTGCTGTTTCACTTATGTACCGTAAAGTACTGTACAGTACAGCAAGTGTATATTCTATACTGTACAGTACATGTACTGTACAGTGTACAGTACAGTACACTAAGTCCCGCCTTCTCTGTTACAGTACGTGAAGCACCCAAATGTTGGACCATGAACGCTCCCGTTGCTTACAGTTGACTTTGAATAGTTGCGTGTTGGAATTCGTTCTGTGCACGGCGCTAGAAGCCAGAAAATAATGGCCCAGGAGGGGCTGAGCCGGGTCCGATCGAAGGGACCAGTATTGGCTTACAGTAAGCTAGTAGTTCAGGGTGTAACTGTAAGGAAGAAGGACCGCGCAGGGTCCAAAGATCGTGGAGGGTCAGAATAAAAGGAGCGAGTGCAGTCGCCGCCGGTCACCCGAGCAAGGGGAGATATCAATCATCGTAATATGGTAGCATCGCTTTTCAACCATAACAATCTTCCCTCTTTGATTGCAAACCCTTTCTTGTTTTTCGAAACACACCTTTTTTACTTCACATCCGCTTGAGATCGTAAAGCTTCCATGCCGGAAATCGACGGGGTGACGAAGCCCCCAAAGCTTACGGGGACGAAAGACTTCATCAATCGGAGGCGCCATGTACGAGCATACATTCACCGGGAAGATATTGATCACCAAGGTTTGCAAAATTGTCCTCCTGATTCTGCTTCTCTTGATGAAAATCGAATGTGGAGGAAGAGGATGATCCGCGCCAAGTCTGAGATCTTTTTGACACCTACGAATGGTCCGATGGCTCAACTTGGTACTATTATTGACAACAATGAACCGCTGAGGAACTTTGGAATGCTTTGTCAAAGCTGTACAAAAGTTCAAAAAACCAGATGTTCATCAATTTGCAACAAGAATTAAAATTACAAGAATTAGAAGATCTACAGTTCAAAATGGATGAAAAGTTTGACGATCATCTTAACAAATTCTATGACATTCTTGGGAAACTCGGATCGTACGACAAAACAATGGATGAAGAAGACAAAAAGGCGAGAATGATTCGAACACTACCCGAACAGTTCCCACCAATCGCTATGTTGGCTGGAAAGATGAGTTTCGAAGAATTGACTACGGAAGTTCAAACTGAGCTGTCAAGGCTCCACTTTGTGAAAGAAACTAAAGCTCAATTTCATGTACCGAAGGCCTCCACAGCAAAGTTTGGTCAAGTTGGAATGTAACAGGATAGAATCAATAAGAAGAAAAGAAATGAAGTAGTGTGTTGGGTATGCGGAAAGCAGGGTCATTTTGCGAAGGATTTTTGGAATCTACAGGATGATTTCGCAAACAGAGGGAGACGTGAACACAATAGCGGTCGTGGGCGGAGGCTCTTTGGAAGAAGTAGGGAAAGAAGCGTGCGAAGATGAGGTTCACTTACATCGAATGATAATCGATATTTATTCAACCCATCTCGTACAACACCTTATTCTACGAAGGTCAGCCCGGAAAATCAGGAAGTGACTCATGCGCGTCATGCAAACCCTGCAAAAGCCGGAAAACAACAAAGCACGATTCAATGTAATGAGCGGAGTTACCAAGGCAGAAAACAGGACCCATTCATGTGGGGCTTCATGGCTAAGGTCGAGTTTCGGAGCAATGTAGCCAAAATTAGGGGAGAAGAAGACCTGTTTTCGCGCTAATCGACTCCAGGGGGTCGCAAGATTTCTTTTTTTGGGAGAAAATATTTCTTTGAGTATTAATCTCTAGAAGCGATGGACGTACAGGCAGCTAGTGGTACATCAGTTATTGTTGGGAAAGGAAAAGCGCGGATTACTATTCAAGGTGGCTTCATTGTTGAAGCATACCATGATCCAGATTTTACAACAAATATCCTTTCGGTCGGGATGCTTTCAAAAGAATTCCGCATCCTCTTCACTGTGGACCTCCCAGCCGTTTAATTTATCAGCACCTGTTTCTTGTTCAAGCGAGGCTCCGAGGAACCTGTGTCTAGTACACTGATTGTAGATGATGGAATTTACACTCCTGACCTGACGGGATCTAGGAACCAAATTACCACAAAGAAAATATAAAGCAACATCCGCCTATTCTTCAATTCTTCAGCATCCCTCTCTGAAGCAGAGCTCGCACTTCAATGGAATCGTAAAACTGGGCAACCTATGGAAAACCGTTATATGAAGTTATCTTCAATGGTTGAAGACGTACCAAAGTTCCCATCGAGCATTCTGTTGAGCTTTTCTTGCATACTATGTCAAGTTGCCAAGGCTAGGAGAGAGCCAATACAACCAAATCAAAGAATGACTGTCAAACCTTTGGAGTTGGTCCACCTGGATATTTCGCGGAAGCTGGTGACAACATCTTTGGGTGATAATGACTACACCATTGGCTTTTTGGTCAACTCTACAGGCAAGTCTGATGTGAATTTTATCAAGGCAAAGGGTAACCTCCACCCAGCTGTTAAGCACTACGAGAAAAGATCGGAAAACGAAACTGGGTTTAGACTGCTCAGCTTTCGATTGGATCGTGCTGGAGAAAATATTGCAACTGATGTCAAGAGCTTCCGTTTTGAAAACGCAATGCATCTCGAATATTCACCTCCACATGCTTCTCAAAGCAGTGGAGTTTCAGAAAGATTTATGCAGGAACTAGGGACTCATGCACCTGTCCTGCTATTCGCATCCAATTTGAATCAAAAGTTGTGGGTAGAGGCCATGCATCATTGAAAATGGTTTAGAAATCGGTTACCATCTGATAGAATCAATAAGGAAATACGAATTTTGCGTTGGGTCTGCAGAACAAGAATTGACTTCAAGAACCCTCCGGAATTCAGCCAACATGGTATCGCTTTCATTTATAGGCCTGAAAGTCGGAGGAACAGGAAAATTTCAGCCCTCGCGTTACATGGGCTTTTTATGGGCTTGGAAAGCGAGGAAAAAATTTACCGAATATACGTCCCAGGAAGGAAAATCATCTGCAAACGGCGTCAAGACATCAGCCCATGCAATTCTGAAACACTGCCAGGTGTTTCATCCCCCTTTGAAGGAATCGAAAGACAATATGGATTAGAGAACAATCGAGATCTTGATGGTCACGCAGACGAAATGTTGATACAGAATTTTCAGGATAATCAAAGAGCCCCGGAATTTTCAAGCACCTTCGCAAAGGCAAACACAGAAGATCCTCGTCTTCCACTAATGTTCAAAGACGTAATCAAATCAAAAGAGTGACGCGGAGCAATTGACAGAGAGTATAAAGCTCTTCGCATGCGTGAACCCTGGTCTTACACGCCACGCACTTCAGAAATGGAAGTGGTACCAATCACATGGATACTTCGCTTAAAATATCTTGATAAGGAAGCCAAGACTCACCTTCACAAAGATGGGTGCGTGGTACTGGGTGACAAACAAAACTCAGGTCTTGATTTCGATCCCGAAAATGTTTATGCCCCCGTTGCATGACATGAGATTATACGTATGATCCTTGCAATAGATTCTGCAGAAGGACTTTTCGTCGAAGGAGGGGACGTAAGTAATGCGTATCTACACGGGAAGATAGATGTACCGATTTACATTGAACAACCAACTGATTCTACTGGAGTTGAGGAGCGACCAGGAAATTTCTGTTTTCTAAAGAAATCTATGTATGGCGCAAAGCAAGCTGGGAAGATATGGGACTCTCGACTGTTACAAGTTTTGCTAAGTTGGAAGTTCGTATAGTCGTCTGTAGATGCCAGAGTTTTCTTTAAGCGTGTGGAGGCTCAATTTGTCATCATTAGTATTACTGTGGACCACATGATGTTCGTAATAAACTCCCTATCGCTCCTAGACTACACCAAATAAGAAAATGAGTGATCAATTTGAGGTCAAATTTTTTGGCAAAATGGAAACATGCATTGGATGGGAAATCAAACAAGGGACTCAAGGGATCATGAATTCGCAGAACAGATATGCGAGAGACCTTTTGAAGAAACACGGTCTAAGCGAAGCCAATGGAGCGGACTCCGCTCCCGAGGGACGCTAATTTATCAGGCGCAAATGCAATGGAAATTCCATTTGCATCAAGAGCACACTCCTACTATCGATATAGCATCTGTGAAATCTTGTACTTGGTAGTATGTACTCGACTGGACATTCGCTTTGCTATATGTGCACTTGAACGACAGGTTCATTCCCCAACACTTTGTCATTTACAATAACTTAAAAGTTTGTTCAGGTATATAGAAGGATCAAGTAACTTTGGAATACTATTTCCTACAAGAAATCATGCATGGAACGATATGGAGTTGGAAATGTTTACCGATGCAGATTGGGCAAGCAATAAATGAGATTGAAAATCAACAGCGGGCTACATGATCAGCTGGAAAAGTAAGAAACAAACTGTCGTGGCCCTGAACTCCGCGGAAGCGGATTATGTTTCCTTATCGATGGGAGCAAAGGAAATGGTTTGGATTCAGAAATTGTTCTGGGAATTCGTTAAGCTTAGCCGTTTTGCTGATTCCGCTCTTATCTTCACAAGCGCGGTATTTGTCGATAATAATGCCGCTATGGCTATCGCTACAAACGAAAAAATTGGGCCGAGAAAAAATATATCTCGGTGAAGTATCATTACATCAGAGATCTGATTTAGCGTGGAAGAATCAGATTAGAACACATCTCAATCTTCCTCCAGGTCTCAGAAATCCTTACAAAACCAGTTTATTTGAGAACATTGAAGCGACATTGCGGAATTTTGCATTTTGAAAAGGAAATTTTGCAGGCCCGAGCAGTACTGAGAAATCTACTTCGACGCCAAGTCTTTATCAAGCCAAAAGAGAACATCTAAGCGTTGCAGTCAGTACTTACCTTTTCAGGCTGAATCTCTTCGCAATGCGTGGGATTAATAATTGACACATCTACTCCTACTGTCCTTTTACAGGCCACTGGCCCTCAATTCGCTTTCGCGGTCAGCACTGGTGGGAAATTGAAGATGTTACTCCGCTTTTCATACCACACACTTCGCAACCTTGATGTTTTCGACCTTGCCGTTTTCTCTCCGTTCAAACAAGGCGTGCGCACAAGGGACACACAAATGGCCAGCGGCGCCGCCGACATTGCCCACCGAGACAAATTAAAAGACTTAGAGCGCAAAATGGTACGCCGAATCCCACCCCCTTCGCACAACGCCCTCCAGGAACCGAATTTCAAGTTTCAGCCCCTGGCTTTTGATGCCTTGGGTACCCCATACCCCGCCTCTATTCTGTTCCTCGAAGACTTCATCCCGCGCATCGCAGAGAAGTTAAACACAACCATAGGAGTGATCCGCAGACGTATTTATCAGCGCATAAATTGCAAACTGTGGTCTTCTGTCGCAATGGCGATTCTATCGCGTGCCCAACTGGACGTTACTGACGTGGAACATCCGGCTAGTTAGCCGTATAGTCAGACCTGCAGTGCACAAGATAGATACTCAATGAAGTAAAGTTTCTTCCTTTCTTATTTATTCCAGCATCACGGCTACAAGAGTGGGTGGTGGATAATTTTCTGACGATTCTGTATTTGAGACAGTCGTACGGTTGAATGGTTCTGAGCTCCATGTTCTTATTTTAATGCAGTATATTTTCGTTCTTGAATTTTTCGCAAGGGACCGAGTTCAATTCTGAGTGAATAATATTGATGAAGTTTATTTTTCTGTTCTATGAATAGTCATTGAGAAGTGATGGCTAACACTGAGGAGGGGTGTTGGGAATCGTTCTCTGTACGGCACCAGAGCCCAAAAAATAATGGCCCAGGAGGGGCTGAGCCGGGTCCGGCTGAAGGGACCAGTATTGGCTTACAGTAAGGCAGTAGGTCAGGGTGTGACTGTAAGGAGAGAAGACCTCGAAAGGCCCAAAGACCGAGGAGGGTCAGAATAAAAGGAGCGAGTTCAGTCGCCGCCGGTCACCCGAGCAAGGGGAGACATCGGTCATCTTCACATTGCGCTCTGACTTTGTAAGTCCCTGTACGACCGGCCGGCGAGCATCAGAGTACAGTTGATAAAGGGGATAAAAGACGAATAACCTTTGTCATCATCTACAGTAGCCCTCTCTGTCATAAATTGAGCAAATTCTCAAAATCTGTCGAAATCACAATATCTCTGCAGCGCAATCGTATATCACCAAGAATTTTTGCCAAATGAAGAATTCTAAATAAAAGTATAGCATTTGAATAAATAATACTCCATTCTATTTTTTTCTGTACGCCAACTGCACAACTGTGCTATTAAAAAAACACGAAAAATCAAAAAATGAAAAAACGCCATTTCCGAAAGCGCGTAGGATTTGAAAATTAGCGCTCCATTTCCGAATGGATAGTACATTGCTGAGGTTGAGCTTCAAACGGCGTTGAAAGACATCACAAAATACCCCGCTAGTGCTTTTAATTTAAAAGGCCCTAAATTCGAAAAGATGGTTACTAAGTTTATCGATGGAATATGGAAGTTTGAATACGACAGTTACATAAAGGAGACGGATTGGCTTTATCCATTTAGTGAGTTGCTTGAGAACCAAATCCGATTCAGATATTTTCCTTGAGCGCGTTAGGCCATATACGCCACGTTTCAGCAAGGCAACAGGCCTTCAGGGAACATGGAGGAGTGGAAAAAATATTTCTCGGGAGAGCACAAGCTCTACGGCTATAAAGTGGAACTTGTTGTTTTGAAAAATGGGCAAGCTATAACTGCAGTGCGCACTACCCGGGAAGCGTGGTAGATCTGGAGATTTTCCAACGAAATGTGCGTTTTCACAAAAAGGCTTTAAAAAAGACACCGTCAGAAGTGAACATAGCGGATGTTGGAGAACTGTCTGGAGAGTATCCTCAAAACTGGAAGGTGTTGATGGATCAGGTATATCAGGGTGCTGGGGTGCTCGTTCGGGCAATCATTCCAAAAAGAAACCGAATAATTGGTATTTACCAGCTGAGGATGTAAAAGGAACAGCAAAATTTGTTCCGATCGCATAATTGAGGAGAACTGGTTTGGCCGGCTGTGTTCACTCTGTGGAGTAATGGGAGGGAAGTAGAGGCGGAGAGGGGCTATCTATGATGCAGTATTTAAGCTTTGTGCAGCTCTCACGAATTAGCTACCACCAGTTGAGGGCGGAGGATGGTCACACTTACAGTTCAGTGAGAAACCGGTTGTACTCAGTCGGAATCGAGGGGAACAATAAGCGACGTGCTACACAGGCGGTCTACCGCGAGAAAAGAAGGCGTTTGGGTTAGTTTAATTTCAAAGCGTCCAATTTCGAAATGGACAGCCGTTTGACTCGCAGTAGTATGTATGAAGTATTTACAGAAGTAAAGTGCAGTTTAATTTCAGAAGCGAGTACGAGGGGATGGGGGACAGTATCATCTAATGCTACGTCGCGGAGATCGACACCTTATGCCACTTGAATGAAAACGTCAGCACGAATCGTCGAAGGCGAAGATTCAGAGGTGGAACTAGGTGGGGGGGGGGTGATGTTCCATTAGAGCGGTAATGACGACTTTGTTGCAGAAGCGGTGCAGACCATTTCGAAGGAAAATATGACGGCCTGCCTGACCGTCTTCGTACTTGCAAGTAAGAACATGCTTATCATCGGAATATAGAACCGAGACCATCTCATTAGAGCGCCTTGAACAGACGGACAGCGTTTTGCACAGGAAAGAGAGGCATACTAAGACGGCGGGATACAGAAAAAATCCACGACTGGGGGAGAGGCATGTACGGCGTGGAGGGTGGGGGAGAGGTACGTGCTGCGGTGAGGTTTGGGGAGTGTTGGGAACACAGAGGAAGGAGATGGTTTGCAGGAAGACAGCGAGAGGGCCCGGTTGGCCTCAGATACAGAATGGAAACGGAGATCAAACTTCGAAGAAAGCAGTTCAGACATTATCATAGATTGGAGTCATTCAGCAGGTAGCGGGGAGTTGCAGCGTTCGAAAAGCGCAGTGCTGGTCAGGGTAGAGGAAATAAATGGATGGGGAGCTGTGAGCAGGGGAATAGCGGACCGGTTCACTTCCTGGATGTGACAACGGGAGGCGGTGAACCTGATGCGAGTTCGCATGAGGGGGAAGCTGAAGATGAGCAATCGCAGCATTGGCAAACAACGAGTGTGAATGCTACAACTGTTAATGAACTCTCCCATTGCTCGTCCAAGATTGTAAAAAGAGGATCTGAGCTCTTTTCTCAGCTCTGATATCTGTGAAGGACGCACTACTGTCCTCAAAACAGTAGGAGAAGCATTGGTTGCTCGACGATTGAAAAAAAGCTGCTGCGAAAGGAACCGCAATCGGATACGAAGGTTTGGCTTACATGATGGCATGGATGGCAGCCGACGGAAGGAAAGGATATTAGGGTGGTGCGCCAAGTATAGATGCCCTTCGAGCCTTTCGATTGTGCCACCGTGACATTTTTTTTCGAGCACTAGAGTCTAAAGAGGCTGCCAAGCTACAGGCCGAGTATCCAGAACACATAAAGCCATTCCTTGATATTACAGAAGATATTGGCCAAAGGTTCCCAGGGCTCCTTGAGAACCCTCATCGAGTAGGGAATGTAGATGATACGGCTATTGATGTGATCTACGGGAAGAAAATAAAGGTTTTTACGTCAGCCAGCGGCCCAAATGGAGAATTGAAACGGTGCTCTACAACCTGTTGTTCAGCACAATACATTATAGAGGTATTTTTCGTGTCTTATAGTGGCCTTAAAGTATCACCGTTCTTTATCGTTATAGAGAAGCGGACTAATAAGGAGTGTTTCGAAGCAGTGAAGATTTCAACTAAGAATCGGACTGTGACAGGAGGAAAATGCAGTCGATACTGTCTATCCAACTGGTTTCCAGCTGAAACGGCTGTAATTTAGGTAAGAAGGAAAGGTTCGATGGAGATGGACCGGCTAGAGGCTTCCGTTAAACATATGGCTAAGTTTATCAAGATCGTACTAGGAAATGAAGAGGTCATATTGACAATAGGTGGGTTTCATTAGAGGAATGGTGTGGTATGGATAGAAGAAAGCAGCCATAATAAGATGGTGGGCAAGGTCGCTCCGACAAATGCGTCCCACTTTCTCCAGCCCTGTGACCAACTCGTCAATAAAAGCTTCAAAGACGGCGGGCGTCTTTTGGGGGATAGCTTCACGGGAGAAGGCATAAATTACTACCAATTTGTCGCATTTAACATTGCATGTGGGATTTATGGTTACAAATAAATCAGCACCAATGAAATTACTAAGAGCTTCGCAGAAACGGGATCGTATCGCAGATTTTGGATATAGATATCAAAAACAGATGAACTCCATACAAGCCGAGGCCAAAGAGAAGCCGAAAGCATTGAAGGGCACAAGAGTTTCCAAAAAGCTTTCAAATATTGTGAAACATCAAATCGGCATAGGTAAATACCAAGATTTACGCCGAACTATTTGGAGCGGCATAAATCCAACGAAAGCATTAGAAAATGTTTTATACCTGCTCCAAAAGGTTGCGACTGTCAACTACATCGTGAAAGGAGGATCTAAAGCCACATATAATGCTGTTGATGAAGTCATTTCGAATATTAACGGAGTTTTCGAATAGTAACGGAGTTTTCGAATAGTAACGGAGTTTTCGAATAGTAACGGAGTTTGTACGAGGCTCCAGCAGGAGCGGAATCCTTGACACTCGCCGAAATTGTCCAACGAATACAGGAGTAACAAGCTGCGAAGGAGAAAAAGCTACAGCGTGAATTGGCTCACAAGCGTCGGGAATGAGCAAAGAACTATGCCCGGGTTAGGCGTAAGGCCATCTAATTTCAAAGAGCTGAGAAAAGGCGCAAGATGCTGGAGGCGGAGGAAGCTTTCGAACTTTGTAGGGAAGAGAGAAGAGTAGCATGAGAGCGCGCAAAGGTGGATATTTATCAATGCAAAAAGTGGGAGGGTGACCTTACTTCATCCGCTAGTAGCTGTAGGAAGCTTATGTATTGTTCCTGCCGGTTGGTAGTTGCAATTTTGCTTCATACAGTTGATACTGAATGCGGTAACAGAATGGGAAATATATCCTCAGGTGAACATAATTGACCTGTTTTTGGGCGTTTTGGGTATTAGGCCCGGTTGTGTGGCAAACAAGAGCTATTCGCAACTAAAAAATCGAGTATTATTAAAAGAGAACTCCTTTAACATAGCCTCTCAGAACCACGTCGATTGAGATGCTTTGTTAGTAATTTTATGAGATGCTTCATGTATTTATTTTTTATTTCTTTGTACGGAAAAATGTAACTTTACTGGAGTGGTACAGTAGTTGTGTTTCCTTCAGAGTCGAAAGGCGAATTTTTGTTTTAATTTGATGCGGAGTCACCTTTTTTCCTTCTTCCTTTTTCTTCTTTTCTATACTCAATTCAATATTAGGCAATTTCTGTACGACGATCCGTCCAAAGTGAAGGTTGAGATAGGTTTCGGTTGATGAACGAGACGTGTGTCCGATGAGTGACTCCGCTGTTGGTTCGAGCTTTTGAGTTTACCGGATGTGTTGCGCAGCTTAAACAACAAAGAGGAAACCCACCTGTCGGAATAATTCCGCTGACTTGACAAGAATTCAAATATTCAAACAATCAGCTACTGTACTGCGCGTCCAACTGTAACAGCTCCGTGTTTCACTCTATGACTACTGTACTGCGCGCCCATCTGTAACCGCTCCGTATTTCACGCTATGACTACTGTACTGCAATTATACTGTATGGTGCATGTGGAAGGCGCACGCGCCAAGTTTCACAGTAAACACTCCTCCTCGCCGACCACTAGCTCTTGGCCATTGGCAACACCTCCACAAGCCATGTGACATTATCGATGGGTACAGGATTGGTCAACAAGTCAGCTTTCTGCATATCAGTGGGTATGTAGTTGATGCTGATTTTCCCGCGCGTACATCAATGTTTCTCGTACAAATTCCACCCTTTTCGACCCAGGAGATTGAGGGCTGATTGTCTTCCCAAATTTATGCCATCTTTACTTTGATACCCAATTGCAGTAGGAGGTTCCTTGTACGTGGGACCGCTCTCACACATTCGGACATTGCAATGTATTCCGCCTCTGCTGTAGAAAGTGCAGTCACGCTCTGCTTTACCGAGCGCCAAGCAACACATCCCCCTAGAACGTTGATCAGATATCCTGTAGTGGACTTCCGACTTCCATGCTCACCAGCCAAACCTGAGTCCACGTATGCCTCAATTTCATGCTCAAAGCTATCTTTAACTACTCCAATTTTAATCCCGTTTTGAGTACAGTAGTACCGCGAATGTACCTCATCAACCGTTTTGCTTCCACCCAGTGGTGCTTGCAGGATCTTGTCCTTTCCGACAGAGCAGCGATGCTGCGAAAGTGATGTCTGGGCGCAAATGTATTGACAAGTAAAGTTAAGTATCCGATTGGCTCCCCATTTGGTAGCTTATCCATTTCCATTCGCTCTTCTTCGTCTAGAGGCCCATTGGCGGAGATTGACAAAAAAATGATGCCATTGGAGCACTGAAAGGTCTGCAGGTTCCCGTGCCGAACCTTTCCAGTATGCGCTGTGCATCCTGCGACACGGTCATTGTACGTCCATCGTTCGATCGTTCGAACTTAAAACCATGGAAAAACTTCAAGGGTCCTAAGTCCGTAATTTTGAAGTAACACATGAGATCCTCCTTCGTCTTGGTCCTTTCGGCCGTCGATGTGCTCATGATAACCATGTCATCAACATAAACCAGAAAGACAACTTGGCTACGACCAGATCCACGGACAAAGACGCAATCCGTGCCCCTTATCTCCTTAAAACCAACCTTCTGCAAGGCACTGCTTAGTTTGTTGAACCAGTTCCTTGGACTCTGCTTTAAACCATACAGTCTTTTCTGTAATTTGTAAACATTTTGCGTTGGGTCATGCGCATTGGGCAGGTGTTCGTAAACCTCCTCCTCGAGGTCACGGTTGAGAAATGCCGTTTGGAAATCAACGAGTTCTATGGTCGCCTTCCTACGAAGCATCACTGAAATAGCTGTAAGTGCAACTTCCTGAACAACTACATGGGCATAGGTTTCATCATAGTCGATGCTGTACTTCTGTAAGTTTCCGTTTACGACAATGCGTGACTTGAACCTCTTCACCTCTCCGTCAGCGCCAAGCTTTCGTTTAAAAATAAACTTAGTTGAAATAGCATGCCGGTTCGCCGGCAATTTTGCTGACTTCAGTTTACTAGATTTCATAATTGAACTCATCTCCTCCTGAACAGGATCTTTTCATTTCTGCCTATCATCACTATTCATCACCTCAGAGTACGATAAGGCCTTTTCCATTGCCAATGCGGTGAATTCCTCATTGAATCGAATCGGTGGCTGGCAATTTCGAGGAGGGTTGCCCCTTACGGTTTCCTCCGTAGACCTTTCGATGAATTCTCCAGCTGGTTCCGCTTCATCGTTTCCAAATGACAATGTTTCAGGTATTTGCTCAAGAATTAAAAACTTTTCGTTGAGTTCTTGACCATCGAGATTCTTTTCTTCGGAAAAACGGTGAACATGGTCCTGCTCCTCCTCACCGATAAACTCTCCTCCTCCAGCGAAAGACTGTAGTGAGGTAGCGCCAGCAGCACTGGGTGTATTGGGAGCATTAGATGATATATTCTCCTCATTTATATCCTCTCTCGCATCGAGACTGCTGAGAACATGTAGTCCCCGAGTAAATTTCTGATTCCTATAGTAGTTCTTCTCCCATCCCAGAGCGGGAACCGTAGTCTCAACCACGCGACAGTGGCGAGATGTTACGACAATAGCGTCCCTCTCAAGCTAAACACGGTACTTTCCGCAGCTGAGAGAACCAAGCAGTACTCCCCGCTTGGATTTCGGTTGTAGTTTACGCCTCTTTATGTCTGGAACTCGCACCCATACAGGGCTTCCAAAGACCCGTAGGTGAGCGACGTTAGGGGCTTCTCCGATGAGTTCTTTCTGAGGTGTTTTATCCTTACCGGACTTTGGAATAAAATTTCGAGCAGAAGTCGCAGTCATTAAACACTCGGCCAAGAACTCTTTTGGCATACCAGACTGGAATAGAATGGCGCGAATTGTCTCATTGATTGTGCGATTAACTCGCTCTGCGCGTCAATTTTCGGCTGGTGTGTATGAGGCTGAGTGTTTGAGCTCAATTCCTATTGGCTCCAACGCTTTCACCGCCTTGGAGTAGTCAGTCTTCATCGCACCATCCATGGTGGTTTTTTTTACCCTGTTCCCAGACTGGCGTTCGACCCATGCGACGTATTTTTCGAGCTCTTCTGCGGCATTGTTCTTGCGGGCGATTGGTACCGCGCGAACATATCCTGTAGCTTCATCCAGGAACGTTACATAGTACTTGCTCCCTCCCAGTGACTCAACTCCCATGTGAGCCACGTCTGTATGCATTGAAGCACCAGGGATCTGGCAAATATTCGTTCTAGGATACATTGGACCATTTGCCATCTTACCTTCAATGCAAGGTTCGCAGAGTTTACTGTTTGCTTTTCCCGCAAAGTACAATCCAGCTACTGACTTGAGCTTTTGCATACGAGCAATAACATTCTTGTCTGAATGGCAAAGTCTTTGATGCCATAGGTCTAACTCACTGACTTTTTCTACGACTGCTCTTACTGCTTCGCCTTTCGCGAACTTCATTAGGGGAATCATTTAGGTGTTGTTCAGGCGCTGACCAGTACCGATTACTTCTCCGTTCTCACCACTGACACCTTTCCTGCGTCGAAATCCACTTTGTGGCCGTCGTCGCATGGCTGCGACACTGAAATAAGATTTGACTCAAGGTCTGGAACGCACAGTTCATGATCTAGATGAAGTGTCTCATCTTGAATTCCAAGGCCTACTGTACCCTTTCCAGTACCCGTTGGCAAAGTAACTTGGTCTGTCGCAGTTGAAACCAAGGTTGAAACATCTCTCGACTTATTTGTCAAAAGGTTCTTATCGTTAACCATATGTTTTGTGCATCCGAACAACTAATGCAGTCGCGGCCGCCCTTGCCCGGACCATGTGCGCGGGCTCACCTTCTTGCCAACGACCTCGGATCCCCTTCTTTCTCAAGTTAGCCTTGCGTTTTCTACACTCAGACTTGCGGTGTCCTTTCTTTTTGCAGTACCAGCAAACAACATCCTTGAGATCAATATTTTAAGCTTGTTCGCTATGCTCGGCACCATCCATTCTTGGACTACCTGTGGATCCCGTAGCTCCACGCAGTGCCGCATATTCTTGGAGTATTCTACTTGAGGCACCCGCCCATGTAAGTGCTTCTTTTGTCTGCAATGCGGCTATGACCGCCGCACAGTTGGCATCAGCGTTGGTAGATAAAGACTGGAAAAAAAACGTAACTAGAAGGGACTCATCTATGCCTGCGTTCATAGCGTGCAGTTTCGCAGACAGCTGTTCGTATTCCGCGATGTAAAGTTCCATTGCCTGTTCTTCGTATCGAAGTTTGGCAATGGAGGTCTGAATGCTAGCCTTGTTAAATGTGGATACTACAGCGTACCTCTCCTTGAGGGCGTTCAATATGTCTTTTGGACTGTCAGCAAAAGGAATAACAGCTGCAAGCGGAATATCTCCGAGTCCGCTAAGAATCACTTTGCATGTCTTGTTCTTGCATGCCCTTTGGGTTTCAGTCAAAGGCTCAGATTAGCTGGTAGATATAGCGTCCAGGGCATCCTTATCCATCAACAGCGCCTCGACCCGCGCCTGCCAGAACTGGAAATTATACTGGCCCCCGTTGAACTGTGGAATGGAGTCTGACTTCTCCCATGTGAGCGCCATCATGGCTCGCTCAACCTTCATAGCGGGTGCTCCGCGTGCAACATGGCTGCGAAACCTTTGAGCCGATCCCCCGCTCAAAACATGCCGCCTACTCTCCGTATCTTTGCCACGATAGAGAGACCTGACTGACAGCATCGTATACTTGTGCTTGGTTTGCGCAGGTGCATCCCGGCCAATAACCTGTAGAACGATCCCTCCAAAGTGAAGGTTGAGATAGGTTTTGGTTGATGAACTAGACGTGTATCCGATGAGTGACTCCGCTGTTGGTTCGAGCGGTTGAGTTTACAGGATGTGTTGCGCAGCTTTAATAGCAAAGAGGAAACCCACCTGTCGGAATAATTCCGCTGACTTGACAAGAATTCAAATATTCAAACAATCAGCTACTGTACTGCGCGTCCAACTGTAACAGCTTCGTGTTTCACTCTATGACTACTGTACTGCGCACCCAACTGTAACCGCTCCGTGTTTCACGCTATGACTACTGCACTGCGCGCACAACTGTAACCGCTCCGTATTTCACGCTATGACTGCTGTACTGTTGTCATACTGTATGGTGCATGTGGATGGCGCACGCGCCAAGTTTCACACTCAACAATTTCTACGTTGCATCTCTCGATACGCGAGATTCCCACGGTGTCTGATACTCCTAAGATGCGTATCAAAGTCAATCTACTGCGTGAAATCGATGTCACCCTCTTCGGACCAGGACCGCTCCAGTGCTTTCTTCTCCGTCTTGACCTACCTCTTATGCCTCTGGCCTGCCTTCTATACCTCTTGCCTGCTTCCTATACCTCTTTAGGTCGAAGACTGACGAACTATATTTAGCAAACCCGGAAGTACAATGGGCGTTTCTTTCTCTTCGTATTATTCTTCTTTTGCTATCGGTCTTTGGCTACCCATAGTGCTATTAAGCGAGCTTATCTAATTTGATGTGGTGTTCGGATCTAAGTGGCAGCCAAGTGATATCTACTGTACGTTTTAAGAGCCTTTAGAGCAAATATTTCTTCTGCGGGTAGGTTAGAAGAGGCGTTTAAGCGCCCAGAACATGAAAACAGGGCGAGAAATTGAGACGTGGGAATAGAAAATGCACGGGGATTCCTCTTCAGCTCTTTCTTGGATGAGTGGATGCCTAGGTATCTAGTTGCATGTGATGTCAAGGCTGTAGAGTTATAATTATCTTTTTCACCAGTAAAGTCAGCCTCTACCTCCTTAAATCTGTCTCGCTCTCTCTTTTCTTCTTCCAATCGGCTGAAAGCCTGATACTCCTCGTGAACCACTCCGTGCATAGGGCTCCCTAATTACTCTCGGCCGACGGCTTAAGGATATCAGTGCTTCAATACTTGATATAAAGAGCAGGATTTTAATGTAGGAATCATCTCTAGGAGGCAAGGAATAGGCACCGAGGGTTCCAAGAGAGAATTGAAACTACAGTTACATGATTATTCCAACCTTGAACCTCGATATTCAAAACGTAAGTTAAGGGGGAGAATTTGCAGCACTTATTTAGCGGTATAGTTGTGTTATTGTTGTTGGTTTGCCCTGAAGTGGGGTAAGAGTTGAGGCTCGGTCGCTCTCCGGTCATGGTTTATACAGAGAATGGAAATCTTCAAAATTTAGGAAAACAGTAGTAGATACCTAAAAACAGTACTGTTCTGACCCATTCGGTTTCTGATACCACGCCTGAGAACCTAAGGATAGAATAACTAGACGCCAGAAAAAATATTACTTGTTCCTCACTGTCATTTAGCCCGATATTATTTTCTTCTCTTTTTGTACTCAGTCAGAACAATTTAGACATAAAACGAGTTATGGGCTACTATCCAACCCACTATGACTCTCCACGATTCCGTACTAAACTACATTCAACTCCATGACTGCAAAACGATCAACTCGATCCCAATTTCGACCGCGGGAACCCTCGAACGAAATAATGGAACCGTTGCTTACCAAAGCCACTCTCAACGCATCCAAATAGATACTAAGGAACTTGAAAAGGTTGATCAACACCCCAATACCGCCGCCTAAATGGAAATATTATCCGGTATTTTCATTGGTCATCCAGCATTACGTCTTCATCTAACCTCTGGAGCGCTGTATTCCAAAGCTATCCGCACAGCTGATGCTGACAATCACATAGACGACGAATTTAGGCTCCAGTTAATACGTAATTGATAAATGGGGCCACCTGGGAGGCAAAAAGTTCTCATTTACCGCTATGGCCACTATTTAAATAGTTAATTTGGCACCTGCACAAAAATCCATGTAATATCCATTGGAAGGCTGATTTTTTCCCAACTGGCTATCAAAACTTTTAAATCCCCGAAATATCAGCCACAATATGGTTTTCAGTTGTTTCTTCGAAATTGAGTTTGACCAGATTATTATAATTTTCATTTCCAAAGGCCTTCCTGACAATCTCAACATACGCCTGATCTATAGTTTCATGAAAATAATTCCACTTTCGTCGTCAATTAAAGACCTTTCACTTGCTTTGATCTCTATTAGGCTGAAAATGAAGTTAAGTGACCTGTCCTCCAGCAACACTTCGCCTAAATTATATTTTTTTGCGCGCACACGGGCGAGGCCAGTTATGCCTCAAAAGTTCCTATAAAATACATGTACTGCCTGCAAAATAAGCTGGAAGTATCTATCTACTGCCGCCTCGGAAACAATTAACAGCTAGGCGAAGTAATATTATCTGATATTGGAGGCCATTTAGTTCCATCACGCCCGAATCGTGAATTCCCCCCCTCTCGCTCAAAGATGCAGGCAGCCGTTTCGCAACCTTAAAATTATCTTATTCGGAGCCAATTTTTTGCAGCATCTCTTTTATAATCTCAAATGCTTTCTACAGGACTTTTGTTGTACACCACGCATTGTTGTAAATGAAAAATCTGGCGAATATATCTTCAAATTTACTGAGGATCTCCATGAAGGGGTAAACATTCATTTCGGCCTTCCCGCCTCAAATATTTCGAGATAAATGGAGTCTTGGAAAAATTAATGGCACCGTAAACAATACTTCTAGAGCAGCCCTACCAACATTACAGATCCCTAGAAAGTACTGGATATTGCAGCCAGAGATGCTGCCGACATATGAAACCATTTGACCTTCGCAACTAGACTCTCTTTGTAATAGATGAGACCACAAGAATCGATGGAGATGATGGCGGAAGAGCTTGCTCGCAGTAAAATGCATGTGAAATAGAGTAAAAAAAGAAAGACGGCGAAAGATAGGACCCCCTTCTTTTTGTGAGAAAGACTAATATTATTGAGTACTGAAGATCAGGAAGGGCATTTCCGATCCTTGTCGATGGGGGCAGATTGTTTCAAGGGGTACAACAGTAATCACGAGCGTTATAGGTATCTTTGGGTTACAGCAGCGGAGATAAAATAAATTTATGTACCGACATGGATTTGAATAGGCTTTCCTATTTTAACAGTGTGATTACGAAAAAAGTTTCGTGAAAAAAGCAATTATTGTAGTGCAATTAACACTCCTACTGTACTGTCACCGGCAGAGATGATTTCTGTGATCTTATTATGATCCAAATTATTCTACAGGGAATCACACTGCTACCAGCAGTTACTGTACTGTACAGTAAGGGAAAATTTTTATTGTCGACCACAAGTAGTCTCGGACTGTATACTCAACCGAAAGAGCCTGAGGGCGTGTACTACGGACCAATCGGCCCTAAATTTGGACCTCATATTTTCGCAGGCGCAAGCCACCAATTGGGCCAAGTGTCGACTAGCTCATATTTAACTTGGATATTTATTTCTTGGCTGACATTGACTTTACTTACCGCGCCGCAGCCGGTCGTCCTTACTTAGCTAACTAGCAGTATTTATACCCACCTGGCCACTATGGCCCCCGATTAAACAGCTACCTCGGTGTTGGCTCTGGACTTGACTCCCAACTTCCGCCTTTGCAGAAACCTTGCCAACGGCAACTTTAGCTATGGCCAAGTTTATCCGCCCGAGTTCCCCTTTTTGTTTCCCCCCTCTCTTTCCAATATTATAACAACCCTTTTGTTGATTGTTTGTGATATTTACTCACGCTTGGCGCCCCGGACTCCGGCGTCTATGTACGAATAGGAACTTCAAGATTGTCGCTGGTGACAACATCCTTATCTCCAAAGGAGATATTCAGCACTGCTAACCCACTACTACATCTTCTTTCTCCAACATTTTACCGTTGTTGTCTACGGTTCTTTGGAGTCGATTCTTATCAAGTTTTTAGCATTCCGCGGATCACGGTCTGGCCTTACAACCCGGAGGACAAGTATACCGTCCAGACGACTCAAGACATCAGCCCCGCCCTCTAGCTTCACTTCTACTCGCCGTCGGCGAGCTGTGACACTACATCACAGGGTGCTTAAAGAGAAAGAGGGACAGCGAACACGCTGTGAGTCTTGGCGTGTGTGAGTTAGTATTCCAATTGTCTGACGTGGTTCTGTTCCTAGACGAGAAGATTCGCACGGCGCAGTGCACTACAATTATGTTAGCAAAGAATTTCGAGAGCTCAGAACATTTCATAATCGTTTCATATTTATCCTAATTTTACACGAAAAAGGTTAAGAATTTCGTAAACCATAACATTTTTAATGGGTAGAGAAAAGTCCTACATGTACCATTCGGATAGAAAATATTGAAATAGTTTACATAGTGGCCCATTAGCCCCCTATACTTCTTCAAACCAGTCAATAGTATTTTATAATTTTTCTAACGCATAGATGTTCAGAAAAAATTGATTCTGTGTAATAATTTTTCTCATCAAGACAAAGCGAAATAGTAGAAATTGATGATATTTCCATCGCTTTTACTTGGTAAGTTGGAGCGGGGCATGAAAATATATTATATACGCTGAACTAACAAAATGCCATGCAGAGTACCTATTTTACCCGGAAATTGTGCTCCTTGTATCCGAGAACTACTGGGGATAGTTTAATATGGTACATATCCTCCATTTTCGAGACTTTACTGGTCCGACACGATTCAATCTAAAAAGATGAAATTGAAAGGATGAAGAAATGGAGAACCCAACTCTTTGAAAAGGAATGAACATCGATATAGCCCAATGAACTTGTATGTGAATTTCACTCGTTTTCTACTCACGCGTTTGCACTGAGTCATTTCGACGAGAATTTCCTTTGCGTTTAGACTATCCCATAATGCAGATATAAAGTTTCATTTGCTTTTCGAATAAGTATACTGGATTGAGTTTCGTGAGAACGTACTACGAAGGAGCGCTATATTATCGAGATCCAAGCATATTCGAGAGCACAACGAGTGAGACTTGTTTATCAAGTGCGTCAATTGACTCGAAGTCCAATATTTTTTGTGATAGATTGAGAGTAGTTGATGTGTGTCCCCGTGAAACCCCAAAGGAATTCACAATAATGTGTCCACAAGAGGGGTTATTGCGAAATAACCCCGTGCGACAATCTCCTGAACGGTAAACAGGGTACCTTTCGTGTCTCGTTCATGCTTTGAATAAATGAAAATATACAAGGAAATCCGTTGCAAAGCGCAATTTGCACTATCTCCAGAGCCAATTTTGCAATGTATCCTCACAGGGAGACTTTTTGCGTGTCACCATGCTTTTTCAAAATTTTCGCAAAAATAATCTCTATACTTTTACTAATCAAACGATATTAATACAGCGGATAGTCTTAGAGCTTCTTTCATCTATGTTTTAACACAAAAGCAGCGTTACAATAGCTAGAAGCCAGATATCTGATACGTATAATTTTGGGGATTTCGTAATTTCGGCCACTTACATAAATTACATTTGATTTTACAGGATAAATGTTGGATGTGGCCTTTTCAAGAATAATTTCGAACGATGAATGTCCATCATGTTATATTGCAGCTAGAAAATTTTCGCACGACAGCTTCAAGTGATATTTCTTAAACTGGAGGAAGCACTACACTCTGTTTGAAGAGTACCTCACGTCCTTCAGAGGTAATCTCGAGTACAAACATATATTTGGAGCAAATTTTTTGACATATATTCGAATTATTTTTGGTATAGTAGTCCCTCCAGATTTCTTTTTTCCGAAGAAGAGCTCACTGCATGAGAGATACCTTTTTGTTTTGTATATTTGACTCATGAAAACATAGAAATGTGTCCGAATTTCTCTACCTTCAGTACCGGAGTCTGAGGCACGATTGAGCAGTTTGATACTTCGAATAATCCTAGTTTTATTATGAACACACGCAATTTATGCGATTTAAGCACATTGACTTTTCTTCAAATCACAATTTTTAACTATAACACTGTCCTTACCTTCTGTTATGTAGAGCATAATCTCTATTTATTTCTTCTCAAGCCTTCAAAAAAGTCTCTTTATACAGAGTGTGAGATTCTAATATTTTCACTTCTCATCATAATAGTTGAAGAATGGCTCAAAATTTAAGGGCTTGAACTGGAAACCGATGACCATTTCCAAAGGCAAAACTACTGAAAACTTAATTCCTGTGGAAGACTGGGGCAACCACCATCCAAAATATGGCTTTCATCGTTTTTAAAAGAAATCACTTCAAACTTGGTAGTAATTCTCCTTGCCTGATCCCGTTACCCTTGAAAAAAATGGAGCCCGACCAAAAATGTTCATTGAAGTTCCCGGTTACACCGTTCCTTTCTGAGTGTTCTTGAAGAGGATGGTTGGATTCTAGGATATTCAAAGTGGCAAAGATCGGAAACCAGAACTTCAAGTCACAGAGTTTGTAATCCCCTTCTTCCATTACATGCAGGCTTCTCCGAAGAATTTCACTATCGTCTTTGACCTCGTGTCATTCGAATTACAGCTGGGCCGGCAATTATCGTCATCGTAAACATCGATATTCCGCTTTAGTTCATTAAAAACGATATTTCTAGTTACTTCTGATTCTTTCCTCCTATTCAGTGTTTTGCAGACGTCCAATAAACCTCAAAACATACAGTCAGCTACAGACTCAATTTAAGCCTTCTTAATCGGCTTTTTGAGTAAACTTAGTAGTTTGAGCAAGAGAAAAGTATAAATAAACGGCGCAATTAAGACTCAAATTTCATCAAAAAACAGAGGAACCAATGGAGTTGACTACATCCTAAATATCAGTTAGTTTTTTCAAAGTTTCTAAGTTTTTTGTACCATATGTACACATCTGATTTCAACTACCAGTGACATTGTTGATTGAGAATTTTCCAGAACGAATATAACACTCAGATTAACTTGTGATCGTTACAGCAACGTTTTTTGCATTAATGTTTTTCTCTACGCCTTTTCTCATGTTTATATGAAAATTTTCTCAGGCAATAACGCCAACTCGCTTTGTTTCTCACCAATTCATATAAGATGAAGCTTGTATATAATAAACATTGATTCTGAAGGAGAGTCCTTATTGTTCATATTATTGCTACTCTAAGTACTTCTACGGAAAGGGATCTGCTATTTGAACAGGATTTCACAAGTTGTTCGGCGGCAAGTCCGCGGTACTGTGACAAATAGCACCTCAAGTCTTCCATTTTATTCATTTGAATGGAGAAGAACCTATTGACAATATCAATGAACCCATTTAGAGAAGACATTTCAGAGATTTTAGGATTTTGCTAGTTCAAGTTTACAACCAGTTGAATTGCTCTGACATGGACATCCTGCTTGTAGTCAATCTTTAATTGTTCCTTCACCTTGTCAACTGAACTCTGCGTAGCTCGATTTAGAGCTATGTAAAAGCGTTGAAGTTCTTATCCGAGGAAAAATTCTTTTGGGTCTTGTGTTATAGGGGTTTAGCGGTTTAGGGGTTCTAAACCGCTAAATTACGTAAAATAATTCAGCAGATACTATCAATTCAAACTCAATCACAACTATCTTCCTTTACCGTAGTATATCTCGGTACAGTTTAAATACCGATCGGGCGATCGCACGAAAACTTTTCTCTAATTCCTTTTCTTATCCCGTTAGTGCGGTATGACGCGATATGAGTGTCACGAAACTCCGCTGCAGGCGCGTAGCTAACTAGTTAATGAGGCTGAAAGCCTTAGAATGTAGAAAAACGTAGAAATACAATAGTATGAATGAATGTTTCCTTTTCTCTCCTAATAAACCGATTGTGCGGCGAGTACTACAATTACACGGCCATTCTGTTGTATAAAACAATTTACTACACGCCTCAACGAGCAAGTTTACGATCAACTGCTTTACTCGTCGCGGCAAACACAGAGGTAGACGTTGAGATAGTTGAATAAGGCGCCAACGTATTGCACTCTAGCGGAACACACTGGACTTTTTAGTCAACAATTTGTATTCCTTAGTTCTATCTCGCCCTACGTGACGCCTTAGGTGCGCGTCTTAACGCAGTGTCTATACACACGAACGGAACTGGAGCTAACGAGACGGCGGCGACGGTTTGACGAGGAATTAGAGTGTACACAGTGTTGAGTAGAGTACAGTAGATCATGCGGGTGTACAGTGTGGGGGGAGGATCTTTTAATGTGTTCAAAAACCTGAACCATACAGGTAGCTGTTACAATAGAAGACTAAGAACATCTCCAGGCGACGGCTGAACCATCACACACTCCAACAAGGACAAAGGGGGGACTAGAAGAAAAGTCCACCATCTAAATACGGGATCCAGACAGCTTTAAAAATTTCTAGTGTAAGCATGACAACTTACAGACGACGACAACCAAGACGAAGAAAACTCCGGACGAACGAACTTGTCGACGGACTGATAGGGCTGCGCAGATCACGTTCCTTCGGAGACTGTAACAAACAGTAGGTTTAAAAGCGAAAGGAAACAGCGAGTACAGTGTACAGTAAAGTGCACAGTATTCACGCGACTCATTCAGATGACCCTGAAGCAGTGCGTTCATGATTATTGCAAAACTCATTCTCGTCCTCATCTCCACTCTCGGAGGTTGGCACCCAGATGCCTACGTGCTACGAAATGTGCCGGTAAGGACAATGGAGACGAAATGAAGGGTTAAAGAAGTCCTCACCCAAAGGCACGCCGCACCGTCATCAATGTCCAATGCTGCCTGCCTGATAGCCAGACTCCGGCCCTTTTTCTAGGGTGACACGGCCACGCTGCTAACCCCGGACTCTGTAAGCTCGCACCCACTCTCTTCAATCTCTAATGTAACGTGTGGCCTCACTTCAAGAAATGACATTACTTTCTAAATAATAAATTACCCAAAAATTCCCCCCCGTATTACAGGCGCACTATACTGTACTGTACAATACTACTGCCACTTGCCAACCTAGCACTCAAGTAAAAGCATGTGCCTAATCATTGCAGTCGTGGCCCATTATTGGCCACGGCCATTGGTACAGTATGACCATTAAAACAAGAGACTGCCATTTCAGTAAACAGAATACAACCACAGAAATAACATGAGGCCATACAGGGTATACAGTACTGTACGTATAGGGTAGTAATATCGCTTTACCCCTTCTTCCTTTATTCAAAGTGCCTCGTGGCACACAACTGACTGAAAAAGAGCGATCCCAGGCGTTAGCTTTGCGAACAGCAGGCCAAAAACTCTCAGAGATCGCTCGTCAACTTCAAAGGTCTCGCAAAGTTATCAGCAACTTCTTACGTGCTCCAGGCGCTTACGCACAGCAAAATACCACAATAACTGACGAAGGATGAAAGAAGGCTACTTCGAGCGGCCTCATATCAGGCATTGAGCTCCCGAGATCTCCATAACTCCTTGTAATTGCCTATCTCGGTAAGTCGTAACTTGCATATCTTACTGGGGGCGTTTTCTTGAAGTATTGCAGAGTTAAAAATGCTCCTTTGTTGACCGAAAGGCACGAAATTGCTCCCATCGAATGGGCTCGGAAGCATGCGCAAATGGACCAAACCTTTTGGGGTGCAGTCCTCTCTACCGACGAAAAGCGCTTTAATTGTGATGGTCCGAATGGTCTGCATTACTACTGATATGATTTAGGAAAAGGAAAACAGGTTTTATCGACGTGTCAACAGTGGGGTAATGTTGTCATGGTTTGGGGTGTTTTTTTGTTCTCATGATAAGACGAAGTTGAAAAAGATAGCGTGCCTGCTCAATTCTAGCATCTATGTCAAGATGGTAGAAGAGGATATGTTGACGTGGGCAGATGATTTCATGCCAGTGACATGGACATTCCAGCAAGATAATGCTCCAGCTCATGCGGCGAGATCAACAAAAGACTGGTTTTGCGAGAATTGAATTAGAGAAATGGACTGACCCGTTCGTTCTCCAGATCTGAATCAGATAGAAAATTTATGGGAAATACTCGCAAGGGAATTTTATGGAGGTTACCGGCAGTTTACGACCTCAGAAGACCTTATAGCCTGTATAACGGGTTTTTGGCCTCAATTGTTCAAATGTTTTTGTAAAGGCTGGTTTCTTCTATGCATAAGAGCACTTGAAACTTATTGAAATGCTAAAGAAAGCAAATTTATTACTGAATGTAGAGATTTTCTCTTAGCTTTAAGCCGAGAAGACGAAAGTGATTTTACTGCAAACACCCCCTCAAATCTGTTTTGCCAATATGTTTACAATCAGTTCGCTATATGTTCCCACAGCACAGTTTCACTGACTTTCTAGAGCATTTAATGTAATGGACAGATATCTTTTTAAATTCGAAAATTCCATCATGGAGAAACACTGAGTTAGGGGGGTGGCTAATGGCATCAACCGGCAGTTGTACGTACTTGGTATTACACACAGTACAAAGGCTATCTCTTGGCGTAAAAAAAATATGTAGTACATTAACATGCAGCCGTCTTCTGCACAGTGCGATACAGAAGTAAAGGCCAAAATTCACCTGAACAACAACCGCCGCAAGCAGCTAACATCAGATGCCAAATGGGTCAAAATAACTAAAAAAAAGCAATACAGAGCACTTTCTTGGCATGAAAAAAAACAACTCACAAGCAGAAATCGCCCAATAAAAGTCGGAAAGCAGTAAAAAAGTTTCTAAAGGATCACCAAAAATACAACAAGCCACATATGGGTGCAAAAAGGCGAAAAATTACAGAGAGGTAGAAAAGAATCCTTTGAGAGGATTCAAAATCTAAAAAGTCAGCAGAAAAGCTGCGTAAGGAACTCGAAATAACCATCTCCAATCGTGGAACTCAGCAGATCCTTACTAGCATTCAAATTTTTAAATATAAGAAAGCCAAGAAATCACCGACGTTGACAAAGAATCATGTTAAAAGTAAATTGAAGTGGGCATGGGAAAAGGAGATTTGGAGAATTGAAGACTGGGAAAAGGTGTTGTTTTCAGATGAAAAAAATCAACCCCGATGGAACAGACGGATTGAAATTTTATTGACATGATCTAAGGGAAAAGGAAACATTTTTATCGTGTCCCCAACAAAAAGAAGTTTCATTAATGGTCTGGACTGGCTTTTCCGAGAAAGGACGAACTGTAATCGCTGTTCTTAAAAGGAAACAGAATGATAAAAAATACATAAAGGACTTAGAAGACTACTTTCTGCCGTTTATCGAAGAAAAGAACCCATTTGGGTGTATTTTCTGCAAGGCAACGGCCTGATACACAGAAAAATATTACTGTCATAGACTGGACCGCGAGAAGTCCCGAACTTAATCGAATTGGAAATGTTTGGCACGTGCTGGCAAAGGCTGTGTATCGGGTATGAAGCAGTGGTGGCATCCAGAAAATATCAGTTCGCCAATTCGCCAAAAATACGACCAATGAGAGCCCTTAAAAAGTGGAGAAATTCTGCCAAATATGATCAACCGGAGAGACCCCCCAGGGGTCTCTCCACTTCGCCACATGCCAGATGTGACATAAAACTGTGTTTTGGAGGTGTAAATAAGTATCAAATATGACACCATACGTCATATCGAACACACTCCCAACCGCTATGCATCCAACAAGACGAAAGGCTTTGGCTGCCTTGGCAGCATCCCTCACTGTTGCGATAGTCGCCTTCCGAATTCGTCGATCCCGAGCGCGACCCCGGCACCCCAATCGGTCTCGACGCAGCGCAAAATTCCGCCGAGCCGCACTGCTCCATCCGATTAGAAGCTTAAGCTCAACCCGTAGAACCAGATTCTGTCCTGTGGTACAGACGATGACTTTCTGCTTACAACAAACTTTACTCGTACTTTAGTCGAGGATCAGCTACTCCCCTGGTTTGAGGCAGAACGACAATGCTGAGCGAGCGACAGAATGCAGAATGGGGCATTCGCTCCATAAAGGAGACATTCGCAAGGCTCAAGGTCCCGCTACCAGCAGACGCAGCAAAGGGCTTAACGCTTCTGACCATATGTTGCCATTTGTTAAACTATAGGACACGATATGCAGGATTGAATCAAATCCGCACAGTTTACTGCCGGGTTCAGCAGAGAGGGTAAAGAAAATAAGACCAAAGTTCGTATACGATGAAGCTTCTAGCCCTGATATTCGGATAAACTCTTGATCATAACAGCCATTTGTTGCAGCAACTCATTCATTGGACACAAGCTCTTGGCAACCTCTTCCTTGATAGCACTTTTAATGTAATCTCTCGTCATAGCATTCGTAGTGTTGCCCTCCGCTGCCGGAATCGCCTGCGAAATCGCAACCATGTGCGATGAAATTTGACCGACGTGCTCGAGAAGCTCGCGATCAATACTCGCAGATCTCTTTGAAGGCGTTCCTGTGGCCCTACTTCCCGCCTTCCGCTTCCCCTTCCTAGTTCCCACAGGCTCAGTTTCCGTCTGCGTTTTCCACTCCCCACCAGCTGCCAAGCTGTTCATTTGCGATTCGTTTTGGTCATCATCGCTGTGCTCTCTAAGCACAGTCGCCGCAGCCTTGTTCTGTATGTTTCGCTCAAGGTGTTTCGCCCGCCTTATCGGCTCGGGGGATGAAGGGTCGCCTGTCTTCTTCTTGGCATTAGCCGACTTGTCAAACTTATTCTTGAGGGGTTCTTGATCCCGCATAGGCCGATCATTCCCTTCCGCCCACGTCTTGAATATCGCCGCAACAACTGCCTAGTGGTTACTGCTCATCGGCTCTACCTCCTCCACCGCATCAATCATTGCTTTCGTGTCGTCTGCGGAATAATTAGGGGCAACGGCGCGTGTTTTTTGTCTTTCTGCCCGTTCTACTCGAGGGTAGAGAGCTTGGAGTCCCGACTAAAACGGTGGGTCCGGACGGTGCCTGTAGGGGCGACCCCGCCGGAGGCGACGAGATAGTATCTGGTGATGCACTGGACACCTCACGCTCCCTGGAACCGGGAGCGGATAGAGATGCCATAATGTCGAGGGCGGCAAGACAACGATGGGTGAGGGAGGGGCGCGCAAATGAGGGGGTTGCAGTGGAAGAGGGGGTGGGAGATGACACACAGACGACTGGTGAGGGAGGGGGGTGCACAAGTGAGGGGGTTGCGGCCAACAAGGAGCTAGGGGATGAAACGGAACCGAATTGGGAGGGAGGGAGATGATGGGAGGGAGAGAGGCAACGCAATTGAGTGTAGAGGTGTAATGTTTTTATGGCGCAAATATATTGTCTTGGTAAGGCAAATCGAAAGTGGCGATTTCGCTTCGTTGCATCAGGAATGGAATTTTCTGGGGCGCCAAAATTTGGCGAATTGGAGAACTGACATTTCCCGGATGCACCCAGTATAACAGTGTGAATGAACTTTAGGCAGCTGTTTTGAGTGAATGGGAAAAATTGGACAGTGCCTCGTTGTCCAGTCTTTTAACAGACATGCAAAAGCGTTGTTTAGATGTAGTTGAAACCAACGGTCTCAAATCAATCCATTGAACGCCTCAAAGTCTCCTCTTTCAGCGGAATTTGCCAAATGCTCCATAGTTTTTTCGCCGCCTCGGGTAACCGAAGTGTGTTAAAATTTTTGGAAAACCTGTTTTTATGAGATACTTTGATCTTTTTTATAAACCGTATTAAAGAGACGATTGGTCAGATTTCCTTTTAAATTTGGCCCGTTCCCTTCATTGCTATGTGGTGGTAAATCTTTATGGGTTATACTGTACAATGTTGTTAGCGACGAACTTCAACTATCTTAGCTTACACTGACAGCTAGGCTTATGCGCCTTTTGCAATACATGAAGTAAAGATGATGGTACAATGGACGAATCCTGAAATACTAATTGTGAGACTCACAAACTGCTAGAAAAACAAAGTAAATGGTAGTAGCAAATCCAAATTCGGCACGGAAATAATTGCATCATTTTGTGCTCTAACGCCTTTGCAGAACAGTATGAGCATGTGTAGTGCTCATAGTCCAAGCTTCCGTGCCATCCGCGCAACCTGCACGGAAATCCACAATTGTCAAGAGACTGATGCTTTGATCATGCCGCTCAGATCGCTCTTACTGCTCCTTATTTTACTTCTAAGCCGAAGACAAATTGCCAATGAATCCTTCCGTTCTACCCTCACCGCGAAAGGACGACGACGTCGAGATAGAAGAATAAAAAGGCGTGCTCTTCAGAATCCAACAATGTCTGCTTTCGCAACTTTGTTTGGATCAGGGTGTGATCAGTCACTAATAACACTAACTGGGTTTGACTTCCGAGCCTTCAACTATGTTCTCGAGCGATTCGAACTTTATTTTAACCAATTCTCTCCTTATTCTAGAGATGGTTATATACGTCGCTTACCAGTACGAGAACGTACGCGTGGAAGACCAAGATCAATGTCGGCTAAGAACTGTTTAGGACTCGTGCTTGCGTGGGGGAGAACTAGGGGATCTACTATGGTCTTATGCGTGCTTTTCGGAATCACTTCGTCCGTTTGCTCACTTTTTATTCGCTTTGGGCGTCGCATTCTACTTCATTTGTTATGTAGAGGCCCCCAAGCATCCGTCAGAATGCCAACGGACGATGAAATTGCCTCTTTTCAGGTAGCAATTTCTTCTAAGCACTCTATGTTTGAAAATGTTTACTGCGTTGCTGATGGCCTTAAACTCTACTTGGAGCAGTCTAGTGACTCTACTATACAAAACATTTTCTATAATGGCTGGACGCATGATCGCTATGTCGGAAACATTTTCGTCTTTGCTCCCAACGGCTATATTATAGCTTGCGCAGTTAATGCCCCCGGATCCATGCATGACTCTCTCATTTCTGACTGGACTGGTATTTACGCTAAGCTTGAAGGTGTATTCAACCGTTCTGGAGGACAGTGTGTTGTAGATTCCGCGTTCTGCAAGTCATCGTATCCATTACTTATCAAATCATTGCAAGATCCGTTTCTGTCAAGTGACGGAAATCCGCCACTTCGAACACTATATTCACAAGAAACGTCTGTGCGACAAGCATCCGAGTGGGGCATGCGCGCGCTGAAGGGCTCCTTTCCCAGGATCAAGGACAGATTTGTATACGAAGAGCGCGGAGAGCGTAAAATCGTTCTACTAACCGTTGTACTGCTGTTTAATCTTCGCACCAGGCTCGTCGGTATCAACCAACTGCTTAAAAACTTTATGCCTCATTTGAGTGTTGAAGCAAACCACTTCCTTGCCACCGAGATTGGTTTACTGTAACTTCGATACTCTAATGTACTATACTAAATGTATCGCTTAGCTAGAGATTTTTTCTCTGGCAGTTATTGCGTATTGGGACCTCCATAAGCTGGACGGTTTTGTTGAGAATTTTGGCTGCCTAGTAACATCATCATCATGGATCGCATCATCTGATCATGTCTCTTCTCCTTCCGTTCGCGACGCAAGCGTTCCTCAGCACGATCTTTCTCCCGTTCCTCCCGTTCCTCCTGTCTCCTCTTTCGTTCTTCCTCTCGCTCTTCAAGCCTCAACTGGTAGTCTTGTTCGCGTCTCTGCTGCTCTTGCAGCATCGAAAATTTAAAAACAGACATTAAGTCATCTTCTGTACCGTCCGTACTACGTCGAGGACCCCGTTTGCTAACAAGTGGACGCGGAGATGGCGTCACAGATGGAGATCGCCTGCGACGCTCGTTATGCGCAGGACCGATTTCAACCGGACCGGGGACATCTCGTTTATATAGATCGTTAGAAGTCGGCAAATCAACCGTCTCTGGTGTTGGATGCGTCTCGCCTGTTGATGATGGCTCAATACGCATATCTTCAATTTCATCTGCAGCTTGTTCACCATCGCCCATATCTGATCTGCTTGTCATACGTTCACGAATCTCTTTAGCACGAAGAACATCGGGGGGAATCATCGGGTCACCAGTTGGTACACATTTACGGTATAGTGTAGCGAACTTCCTTCGCAAAGAATCAGCAGTTCGGGAAACCGTAGATAATGTTTCGATGAGACACATTCCCACTCATCTCGGCCAAGAGGCAGATTCTCGTCAAGAAGATCTAGAAGTGCGTCCGTTTCCATCTGTATGAACATCGTACCGCGCCCGCCAGTTGCCTAATTTCCCCTTTGCGTGTTTGTCTGAACGTCTCTCTTTCGTACGGTTCTACGAATCGGAAGACGAGCAACAATGCGGGCGCCTGCAGTTGGATTTGTTTGGGAAAGCCTTGAAGGCGGCATAATAGATCTAGGTGCAACAAGCGCTTCACGAGCTGACGGGTTGTTGTTGGCAACAACGTCATTGCCCTTAGGGGGGGGAAACCGGTTGACGATTTGTAGTCATATTCGGCAGTGGGATAGAGTCGTGCTGATCGTTACTATTCGACGGATCTTCATCTGTTGGAGTTACTAAAGCCCCCGCTTAGAACTTGTCGTCTTTGCATAGAGGGAAGTAAAAGAACGTTCTCAGCAGGGATGTCTTCTGTCGCACTGCACTCATCCCTTGATGTGACAGTTGTCTGTCTGCGGCTAGAGGCGGTATCGGGGATCTGGGAAGGTGAAAGAGAAGGGTTTTGCTGCTCAGTTGGCATTGTAAAGACGGACATGCTGTTGTGATGTTCCCCGCGCTTGGCAGCGCAAAAGGATATTCGAGTTAGCATGCTAGTCGCACTTGGCGCCAAAATAGAGATTTGTGTGGCATATCTTTTAACCTAGCAGGGGTAACCACGTCGAGCAAAATTTCAATTTGTGCAAAATCAGGATTTGAGTGTGCGCAAATGTGGATTTAGGTGCTCTCAAAATAAAATTTACGATTTCAGGAGTCGTCCAATGCTGCACAGAAGCGTGCGGAGGGTATTCATAAATTCATTGCTGTAGAAGCGGAGGCCTTAGTCTCAACAGAGGGTCACCGAGCAGTATGCCCTCGAAACAGACAGACTCGAATTAGTACGGATGGTTCTTTGGTAAATAATGTAGCCACCATTCTCAAGCGACATTTCATGGTGGGCTTAAGGTTTCCTCATAAGAATCGTGGAATTGGGGTTGGTTCAGGAAGTGTTCAGTGTGCACTACCGTTGTGGATTGTTCAGTGACGAGTCGGAAAATTCTGGGATACTGGAAGGACGCGGTCATCCATGACATCCGCACCCTGCTTCGCCGTTTCTCTGGTGCTCCGCATGTTGCCACGGTCCTCATTGACGCCCACAACGCTTTCAACCGCGTTGATCGCCAGTCAATGCCGTGTCAACTTCCAGCACTCGCTCCTTCTCTGGCCCGCTTCGTGAATATGATGTACGTTCGCACTCAGCCACCGTTGCTTGTACCGAATCGCCAGAACACGGTCACCACAAGTGCTCAGGGCACCTAGCAGGGCGACCCGGCCAGTATGGTGCTGTTTTCCCTCCCGATCCAACCACTAATACGGAAAATTGCCGAGGACAGCAACATTGTGCTAATCAATGGTACGCGGACTACGGGACCCTCATAGGGACACTCCAGGGTCTGTGGCGTGCTCTCCGCCTCCTGCAGGTTGAGGGTCCGGCTGTCGGCCTCTATGTCAACGCGAGGAAGACGCGCATTCACTGGCCGAACACGCTCCTGCAGGACCGCACGGACTTCCTCCGAGAATTTCCTCTGTCCGAGTGCTCGCGCGACGGCTTCGAGCTGCTGGGAGCGCCGATTGGCAACTGTGCCTTCACCGATGCTACCTACGGGGCAAGGTCGGATGGGTGCCGCCGCACCCTCCGACTGCTGACCCACGTTCGTGACCCCCGCCCCCGTTTCCAATTGCACCGGCTGTGCGCGTCGGCATGCCTCGTCACGCACGCGTTTCGGCTCGCCGACCCACAACACTCGGCCCCCGCTGCACAAGCCTTTGACGCCCTGCAGAGGTCGTCTTGCTCGGAGCTACACGGGATCGCCCTGTCAGACACTGGATGGGACCAAGTCACACTACCTATCCGCCAGGGAGGTCAGGGATTTAACCTCATCTCCCCGTTCCTACACGCGCGGTTGCCGCTAGTATCATCAACGCGGCTCCGGCCCGTGAGAGATCGGCATCGTACACCACGCAACGTTCCGCCGCCCCTCTTCGGTCACCGATACCGGGGCGACAGGGCGTTCCTGGTCCGACAAGCCTTGCCGCGAATCCGTGACTTCATGCAATATATCCCCGGGCGTCCGTTCTCCATCGTCCTTGGCCCCTTTGACCCATGCCTGCTTGCTGCCAAACCATCCAACCTGTGAACCTTCCTAAATGGTGTGCAGCAGGAGGCACAGGCAAGGGTCCACTGGCGCGACGACTCGTGGGCGACATACCCCAACCCGGCTCAGCACAGCACCGAAGAAGTTCGACATCGGATTCGTGGCCTGGCGTTCCGGAACAGCCCCCGCCGCCGCATTTCTCATCGCCCATCCCACAACCGCTACTGTGGTGTCCTCGGCCCACTGGCAGACCATGATCCGCCGGCACCTCGGCCTCCCCGTATATGACGACTCTAGCCCGCTCACCTGCGCCCACTGCAACCAAACTATGGACGCACTCGGGGCCCACTCGGCGGACCTCTACCCAGCCGGCTTCGGTGCCCCGCATCGCCATAACTCGCTACGCAACGTTTTCGCCTACCACGCTGCTCGCGCCGCGGGCCTGGACTGCCTATACGAGGTCCAGCTTCTTGTCCCAGGAACGAATATCCGCCCTGCGGACATTCTCATTCAAACCCCGCCCCTGTCCATTGGCCAACAGGTCCGCCCCATTGCCTGCGACCTTACTGTTGTCTCTCCGTTCAAACAAGGCGTGCGCACAATGGCCACACAAACGGCCGGCGGCGCCGGCGACATTGCCCACCGAGACAAAGTCAAAGACTTGGAGCGCAAACTGGTACGCCGGATCCCGCCCCATTCGCACAACACCCTCTAGGAACCGAACTTCAAGTTTCAGCCCCTTGCTTTCGACTCCTTGGGTGCCCCATCCCCCGCCTCTATTCTGTTCCTAGAAGACTCATCCCGCGCATCGCCGAAGCAGGAGTGATCCGCAGACGTCTGTACCAGCGCATAAGTTGCACACTGTGGTCTTCTCTTGCAATGGCGATTCTATCGCAAGACCCACTGCACGTGCCTGACGTTGAACATCCGGTTAGTTCTTAGCCGTATAGTCCGACCTGCAGTGTACACGATAGATACTTAATGAAGTAAAGTTTCTTCAATGCTGCAGGGTGCAGCTTCCAAACAATACGCCAACTAACATTCCCCCATTCCCCTTTCAAGGCCGTTGAAGCCAGTACACTATAATTGTGACGCTTTTCTTTCCCTGAAGCTTCGCAGTAAAAGTTTGTCGGTCGCAACACCAGCAATCCGCGTGTTATGCCTCGATCATGGCTCTGTTCGCCTGGCGGAAACGAAATGTCGTAGAAGCTCCTTCAAACTAAAGCTTGTCGCCCGTCTCGACAAAAATCATACCGCGAAAGAGGAAAGGGCAGAGAGGGAATCGGATTACTTTGCCGTTTGAATTAGTCTACAGAGTGAAAAAGTGCTATTCCCATGATGACTGAAACAGTACCTGGAGAGTTTGGTTTGACGCGCAATGACTATGAAATGAATAAGACTTTTCTCGGCTTCCGGAAATCGGACATCTCGAACACTTTCTTGACGTAAAGATGTGTCGTTTTCAGTGGATTTTTGTAATACATCTTAGGTATTACACATCCGCTGTGAATCTCTCACAGTAACTGTCCGTTGGCCGACTTAAGATATCCTGATGGGCGCGTCAAAAGGACAGGTTCGTACCCAGGAGGCAATGTTAACATTTTAAGGGAGTTTGGGGCGAGGGTGAGTCACTTTTTTAACGGCAGGTTTCACAGAAATGGATGCGCGTGAGTGGATCAAGAGGGGTACCTCACTACCGTGATGCTAAAACTGCATAGCTGCAGTCTCAATAGTGAGTTCAAAGACAATGAATGCTGCACACGGGTACCATCGGTCGAAGCTGTTGTCGGGGCGCATTATTGAGAGGCTTGACCTACCGAATTTCGCCTTATTGCGTCCCCCCTTCTAACGATGGATATCACTCATCGTTGTGAGTGTACTGTACAATATTACATATATTTTGATCGGTCGCTAAATTTTCGGCAATTACAGTAAGCTACAACGTTTCCCAGCTTACAGTTCGTAACTAAACTTAGGTGTTCATCCTTTATCATTGGTGTACAGTCCAAATGTGAAACGTTGCAAAGTACTTAAAATTAAGTTGGAATTGGGTGGCTAAGCTCTGCGTGTTGCGGTGCGCGACAAATTACGGATGCTGCACATGTTGACCAGATTGAGTAGCTAAGCTTCTGATACAGGCGAGTCTTCACTCCCCCAGTCGAGCATCCGCTACGAGACGCTACTGCTGCCGCGTATGTCTCTATAACCTTGGATGTTTCTAAAGAAGGTGTTCCTAACGAGTCGAAGGCTATTGGTACAAAATCCCATCCTAGCCTTGATCGTCCCGGCATTGCCTCGCCTGGAATCGCTGCCACTTTCGTAGCTAAGTCTCTCTTCTTCCGCTTTCCTGCTGCGTTTGCAACAGCTCGCGCTTCTCGTGCTGCCATTGACTTATAGCTCTCTTGGAACGGGGATGATACAGTCACGTCATACGCCACTGGGAGAGGGGACTGGGTGTTTGTTGCATCAGACCTTGGGTACACCAGAATGTCCGCGGGTCGCGCGTTCAGTCCAGGAAGTAGGTACTTCACTTCGTATTGAACGCTGACTCCTGCTGCCTTGAACAGCTCTCGGCCAAGTACCTTTACCACCGCTGTGTGACGGTTGGTCCATCCGAGACCTTTGTTGCATAAGTCTGCTGCATGGTCTCCTAGAGCGTCCATGGGCCTGTGGCACTCCGCGCACCGCAGCGGAGCAGTGTCATCAAATACGGGCACTCCCAGATGGCGACGGAGCATTACTGTCCACATCTCGTCGTACGTTCGGTTGACCGCAGACGGATGCGCAGTCAGGAACGCTGCTGCAGGCGTCCCCATGTATGCTTGGCGGCGAATCCTTCGCCGAATATCTTCTTCCGAGTGCGTTGCGGGGTTGGGGAATCTCGCCCATTCATCATCCTTCCAGAAAACTTAGGTGGTCCGTGTCGCCTGAAGGCGCATACTGTACAGTACATATCGATGCGTGAGCTACTGTTGCCTTTGCAAAAGCGGCCAATGTGAAGACACTAAAGCGCGGGTATGATACGTGCCACGATGAGTAATTCACGTGGAGTTATTATGGCAGCGAGCGATGGCCGGACAAATCTCATTAAGAAAACGGCCTCTTTCACGGATGGGACACCGAGGGAATCGAAAGCAAGGGCTTAGGATTGGAAAGGAAGGATGCACCAAGGGCAATCCGGGAGATTGAGCGCACGACGTGCCAGCTTGCGGTCGAGGTCGTAGAATTTGTTCCGGTGCACGCAGAGTCTGCTGCACCACGTGCTATCTGTGTGGATTTCGTGCTGGTGGCCGACTTGGAGGGCGATACGATATTGATGTCACAGGCGAGTTGGCGCGGTCGCGGCGATATGACGTTAGACAGGGGAAGGACTAAGATATCCGCTGGACGGAGGTCAGCCCCCGGGATAAGGAGCGGTGCCTCAAGCTCACAGTTGCGGCTGGGCGGCGCGCATGTTGTGAGCGACTAGGGCGTTACGCACGGAGTTGTGCCGATGGAAGCAGCCGAATCTGGTGGGAAAGAGGTCTGCGGCGTGGTTGCCATGAATGTCCATTGGCTTGTGGCAGCCCAGGGGTAAGACAGGCGGGCAGTTGGAATACACAGATAGGCCAATGTGCCTTTGGAGCAACACGGACCATTGCCTGTCGGGGACCCGGTAGGAGGACGCGCGATGGACACCGAGGAAGGCTGCAGCGGGCCTGCGGCGCAGGGCGTGGCCCTGCATAATCTGAGAATATAATTTTGTGCAACATGCATTACCAGTTAAGGCAATGAGGTGCAGCGTTGGCGAGGTTGGCGTGGCAGAAAGGGAGACCTTACACACCATCAGTAAGCAGCAAGAGAATTTGGCCTCTGTTTGGAGAGATCAGGACGTTGAGGCGAGTGTCTGCGATCGAAACTGGCGTAAGGTCCACCGAGAGGGGAGGGTCGAAGCGTGAACGAATCCCGAACCTCGCGAGCAAGGGCATTGATCCATCAATGCAAGATAGAATTTGGCTTGGGCGCCTGGGATGAGGCAATAGTGGAGCGTACATGACGGTATTCGGCAGTTTTTGACAACATTCGGCCGTTGGTGTGGGCTTGTGAGCGGAGGAGGACACCGAACAAGCAGAAGTTTCCTCTGACGGCGAACGAGAGGGCTTTCATTTTCGTACGGGTTTGCCAGTTAGGACGGGAACATGTAGCGTCAAAACGCGCCGATTTTTAAAGGTTTCATGAGGAATGGGAATTGGGTTCCGTCTTCTGCAGGGATCTAAGTTCGGGGAGCCGAGGAGTGATTAAAGGGGGACAGATGTACCTGTAGATCCTGATGGAGCAGCCGATCGAATGAGCATGGATCGCGATTTATCGCAGCATTAGTCGGCGTAAGAAGACGTGGAAGGCGTTGCGAGGTTCAATAGAGATCATGGCACGATTGGCGGGGGGTTATTCACTGGGAGTGACATTCTTGTGGGGCAGGGCAGTGGTTGGTAGACGGGCTTTCCACTAGGGTGCGGGGGTTAAAACTGTGGGATCCGGGCTGTATGCGATATCGGCGTCTTAATGTGGCTGTCGAGGATCAACGATCGCCGTGGGTAGGGATGTAAACGGATACCTCTATCACGTTATTCACGGAAGCGTTGCCTTTCTTCCTTTGCGAAGGCTACGAATGGGGAAATGGCCCACAACATGACAAAGTAAATGCGCATATTTGGCCAGAAGCCACTGCTGTAGAATTGCCGGTTGTCTATGGTCAGCTGTTGGCGGACGGAAGGGCTTTTATTCAGGAACGCTCTGTGGTTCTCAGAGACTATCTAATTCAGCCAGTGAGCTGTCTGTTCAATGCTACGATTCTTTCTTACCCATCAAACAAGAGAAACCCATTCGTTACGATCCATATCCGGACATCGCATAACCTTGACTCAAAACAACTTTTCCTCCCCGGCAAATGTGCCCCGATGTCTTCAAGAAGCTGCATCATCATCAAAAAATATAATCATAAGGCAACCATTTATCCTTATTGAAGACAGAGAAATAGCTCAGCACCGATTTGCTGCACATTTCCGCTCCTGAAAGCACTTGCGTGTCTCAAATAGTGGAAAGTTTACAAGTGGAAAGCATCAACGCACTGGGCGCCGAGGAAACGTCCGTAAATCACGCGGACAAGCCAATTTTCGCGGTCATTCATGAGTCCTTCACGAACTGCGCCTCTTAGTTACACTACCTCTTGTCATTCAACTGCTCCGGGCTCAATCTTCACGCACCTGGTCATTTCTCAATCTCTGTCTCCAAGGCAATTTCATCGTATCACCTCTAGTTGTCTCAATAAGTGACAATCGTGGCTCCAAGCAAGGATAAGGCCACTAACATCCCCCAACTTTTCCTAGACTGCCCTCAAGAGTTACACGGTTGTCAAACAGTCAGAAGTACACTTCAATATCCCGCGACGCAGTTTCCCGCTCGAGCATCTCTGAAATCACTCGGCACGGTAGTTTCGACACATCCAGGCATTTCAGCCGTGGACAAACTTGAATTAGTTTTTCCACATAGTCGTCAGATACATGCTGACAACTAGCCAAATTGAGAGAAGTCAGCCGCTCTTTGCATTGGCTAATGATACTGTCAACACCTCGATTCGTGATATAAATGCAACGCGCAAGATGCAATGCTTCCAGTTTGCTACACCCCCTGGTCAGGTCCGCGATTCCCAAATCAGTCACTCGTGTCTCCGATAAACCTACATCTACAAGGTCTTTCATAGAGTACGAAATCTTCGAAATAGACCAATCAGTCACCTTCCCGCACCACGAAAGATCCAGGCCTTTGAGTCGCGGACACCCTTTGGCTATGTGCGCAATCCCATCGTCCGTCACATTACGTGCGTTTGCAATGTTCAGAATTTTCAGGTACGGGCAGTTCTGTCCAATAACCTCGAGGAGTGAATCTCGCACTCCACTGATGCAATTCATGTCTAGCACCTCCAATCGTGGACATCTTACCGCCAAAATTCGTACGCTACGACGTGTAACCAACTTGCAGTGGGAGAGACGCAGTTCCCGCAACCCTGGACAACGAGAAAATTCCACTACGCTCTTATCGCTGGCCCCACTGCACCAAGACAAATCCACGGATTCTAAAGTTGCCGCACAATCCATCCGCGGAATAAGTCTCACAGAAGAGTCCGTTACACCATGTATCTTTGCCAAAGAGAGTTTCTGCAATCGTTGCAAAGATTTTGTAGCCCTGCACAAGGCAGTCAGATTGTTGGTTGTCAAATGCTCCTGGCCCTCAAACGACAATGTCCTCCACAGGCGCGGGTTGCAAGAAACTGTGTACCACCTCTTGCAAACTTGTCTTACGGATAGCAAACTGGGCAACGGAGGAAGGTGCTTGAATACCTCTATGAGCAAATCATCCGTCAACATATCCGGACCGCTTCGCCCTTTACCATTTCGCACATCTTCTCGAGTGAGGAGCCCTGAACGGCGACGACGGGTTGCGGGCTCTCCGTCACTAGTGGAGCTACTCCAAGCAAAGGGAATTAACATCATGCAAACATCTTGTTAGCTTATCGCTTCAACTGCGAACGAAGTGCCTACCTAGGATTCGGTTGAGGAGATGAAAAGTAATCACTGAGTGCTAACTTACCATGCCCTGTAACGCTTGCGGACTGTCACTAAAGATGTAGTATGGGCGCGATCGGACCTCTTTCTCGACTGCATCAGTGCTTCCCGAACTTGGGCCATATGTTGCTCTTGATCAGGGTCGATGATAACAATTTCAACATCCTCCGAATCTCGTGTGGATGAATTCTTGTCTGCTGCAAGTGTATGCGCCATGGTTGTTGTTCTAGGGAAGCGCGAAGCTAATGTATCCGAAATGAAGGAAGACGATGTTCAGCGACGGCAATCGGTACTTGAAGTGTACCGGTGAGAGGGTGTCGAAAAGATGATTGCCGGTTAATCAACACAATGCGATTGGAGTGAGTAACAAATCTCGACGAGAAGATTAGAGCAAGCCAAATCGCACGGCACAGACAATTTTGGGATCCAATTTGACGGTTGCGGGGGACGGAGATGAGGACGGGGAAGGACAGATTTGAGAAAGACCGCGTGAGGAGGTAGTAATGGTCCGGCGAAGACTTGAGGATGAGAACTTCGGGGAAAGGAGGCTACGGAGATGACGTGTGAGACAGAAGTGAGGGGGCAGGGCTGCTCTTGTTGGTAGTAACTTTTGATCAACGGTACGGGTATTGCGTGCCGAGAGAGGCCGGGTACCGACAAGTGGTGCCCGCGAGAAGGTAATGCAGCGGTGGGGTAGCGAGAAACTGCAAGACAAGAGCGAGGAACGGCCGACAGAGGTGACTGAAGAATTGAAGTCTCGATTTTGAGTGGTTGGCTGTGTCGGCTGGAAATGCATTCTTCTGAAACCCGACCGCCTTACTGTATTGTTGATGAACCTTGCGAATAGCCGGAAACCCGTCTGTAATTTGTCAATGTAAGAGAGATGTAAGCTTTTGAACCTCACCTGTCGCATCTTCATTGGATAGCACGTAATGGGAAGACAATATTTTATACTGATGTTGCAGCCGCTACTGTAATTGGATCAGGTGCCACTCAGTAAAGGTAATTTACTGTTTTTTTACAACACAACTAATTTCTTTTTCAAGGCGGTAATTAGCAAAAGACAAAACCAAGAAAAAAATACGTACTGTATATCCACGTTGGCGGAGTACAGTACTGCAACGTTTTTTTTCAAGCACACTAGAAAAACGGACCGTTCATTGACCACGACATCCCTCAAGGAACAGCTGACCATATTTCTCATGGATGAAAAACACCCCAAATTTCCTCCTTGACTGTAATTCATTAGTTTACTCCAGGGAGTAAATTTAAATTTTTTCAATACAGTAGTAACTACTGTAATGTTACGCTTTACAGTACGGTACTGTATTTGGCAACTTACTGTCACTGTACTGTAAATGGAACAATATTTTAAACCGGGTGACTGTCTATCCGACTTTTATTAATGCCCACGATGACAATGACACGTACACTTCTTCATTTGTACTGTATAGCACTAGTAGTTCTGTCTAAGTGAATACTTGACTTACGCATGATCTCGCAAAATGCATGAAAAATCTTTTTGCGCGGAAAAACCTACGGATTTGAAAAATCAACCAAGACAGGCTGTCTGTATAACATCTTTACTGTATGGCATTAGTATAACATAAATATAAAATACTGTACCTTTAAGATTGAAGGATTTAAACCACACGTACTGTATTTCTCAAGTTTTTCAGAGGGAAAGCATGCCACGTAGCACAATTGAGGAAGTCGTACGAATTCTAGGTGGCTCACACGAAATTTTCTTCGCGTAAGGAGGCAAAGATACCGTACTAACCTCATTTCTCGTTGAATCTAGAGGGAAAATTCGAGGTTCACGGCAGAACACGGGCTACTGATCCAGCGACGGCGCCGGTGTTTTAGGTCCTTCCGTGACGGAAAGCAAGAAAACTTACATATGGAGGCTAACCTACTCATCGAATTGAATAAGTCTTCCTCTGGCAGAAAAAAATCCCATACCTTCCTATCGGGAACAACTTACCAATCCTACATACCACTAAGTTACCAACGTTCACAGACACGCCTCCTCATAACCTTCCTAAATACGTTACCATAGGTGCTTCTGCGCTTCCGAACGCTTCCGGTAATCTTTCTTCCGATCTGCTAGCAGTTTTCGTCCTCAGCAGTACTGTGCTAAACTTCCAGAGCTCACACGGCAACTGCTACAATTCAACCTCTAGAGCCGCTCTTGCCAATGGGGAGCAGGAGGGCTCGGATCTCACCCTGCCAAAACTAACGAGTGATAAAGATCAACTTCGAGTAGATTCTAAATCCGCCAACTCAACATCGGAAAGTGGTTTGAGAAGGAACAGACGACAGTTCCTATAGCTCTCAAAATGGTTCCCGCAATAATGATCTTAAAAAGCTCAACATATTTAACTATATGCAGTTTGATACCCTTTTACTCAAATCCGTGGGTGCGAAAGATGCTCATGCTGTAGAAAATGGTGAATAGATGAAAGTATTCGAGAAGGCACCGGAGCCATTTCGCAAGGAGATCGCGTAAATCGTGTTCCGTCTTCAAGCTAAACCGTCTGCAAAAGGTCTACGTTACCCATTTATCAAGTTCGTGGAGCAATACCGTTGCATGGTTAAGTCTAACATGAGAAAATCCGAAATCGCTGAAGTGCTATCCGAGAAAGCATTCTCTGCTGGACGATATATTATTATAAATAGACGAACAATCAGAAGCAGTCAAGAAGGCAAAGGAAAAGTAAAACGATGTGGGGAAGAAGTTGGTTGAAGTTGGGGACAAAATAAGGTCAAATGTCATAAAGCGGAGGAGGAAGAGTACATATTCCAATGAAAAGTCTATCAATGAGAAAGAGAAAAAGAAAGCCGTCTCATATGTGTTTGAGACGCGCAACGAAGAAATGACGCGGACCATCAAGAAAAGGAAGGGAACTGATTAAAGCACCTTGAAGCTGAGCAAGGCCAAGATTGAGCCCGAAAAAAATTGATACACAAGGAAAGGAATTAGCGATTTAAAGGGAACCCAGGCTGCTGTAGAACGACTCATTCGCTTAGATGAAGCTTTTTTGCAGCTAGTGAAAGAGGACAGAGAGGAACGCCGTATAATGGATAAGGACGAACGCGAGGGAGGGATGAGAACGCGATGACTCTAGAACTGATGAGAAAAATTATTGACAAGTTCTTGTGATGTTTATTTTCACGGGTTACGTAGATTAATGTGAAAATGAGTGTTTATTAAAGGTCGAGTAAGTCATCTACGGATCGTTCATGCAGTTGAGGGTACACTTGCAATGAGTGTACTTCACACTGCAAATACGATAGAGTTTGTCCCTTTTTTGTAATGCACGCTAGAATGTAGAGAAGGGAAACAGGAGATTTACGCATCTTGAAAACGCGAGCGATATATTTCATCGTGAAGATCTACTTGATGTACTCGTGGCTCCATTCCACACTATCGCGCAAACGAGAATATCTTGCTATTGGAATCCATTAAGTTAAATCGACGGTCGAAAGGACGCTGTTTATAGGGCCTCAGAACATATGCCGAATCACCAAAGATATAGAACTGCCTTCCATTGATGCTTAATCTCTCATTAGGCTGATTATTTAGGCCGCTCTCACGCAGTAATATGATATCGTGCATAACCCTTCCGGAATGCCGCACAAGCACAAGATAAGACCGTTTGGAGTATATATTGAATGATAACTGAGGCAGTGAATATTTCTATGGCCCGAATAGCAGCTGAATTTCATATTTTTCCACATCAGGACGTTCCATTGCAATTTTGGTGCAGTTTATGAAGCTCACGAATCCATGTAAATGGTATTCTTTCCCAGTGAAAGCTTCGGCGTACAGACCTGCTCTCTCCTGCATCAGACCGCCGTGAAACTCCAAGAGGTTCCTTTCACTTGATACAAAATTTTGTACCGTCTCCCAGAAGATCTGACCTAGTTTTGAAGATCTGAACCAATACTAAACTTCAAGATAGTGCCCCAGATTCCGCCTCGCTAATCCTCGCAAAACTATGCATAAAATTGTAATCGGATCGCAGCAGTATCTACTACGTCTTATAGAGAGGACTTCTATGTGAATGGCGGTAGATGTGGACCAAATTTTCGAGGCCGTAAATCTGTACCTCTGCCGGCATTCGGATGCCGAAAGGTTTTTACCTTAAAAAACTATAGCGTGTATCGCTATAGAACGTAGACACGTATTCTTTACATAAACTTCGTAAACGGTTTGCGTTTCGTGTTTCGAGTAATGCCAGCTCTAACTACTCGTTGATAAATTCGATTTGCGTTGATACCAACCATGCATTACTGTTTTATGTAACGTATGAATGGCGGTTATTGTGCCGTTGCATATCGCAGACCGTAATGCGCTTGCAAGTTTGTGACAGTTACTCGTGCAACGGCGGAGAAGGTAGTGTAAAAACATGCCGTTGAGTCGTTATTTGAGAACAGAGCGTTTTGTCGTATAATTGATGCGAGCTGAAGTAAGCAGGGACGAGGTTTACAGTCTAGGACGATTTGGGGCTAATAAATGTTCGATATAACCTTTTTCGCCTACTCGTCATACTAAATAAAAATTTCTTCTCCGGTATTTAATTTTTTAATTTTTTCATGAGCTGAATTTCGTAACACGCCGGACGAAACAGAGCACCGAAAATATTATTGCGTTTTACAGACAACAACAATAGGGATATAACTTCCTGCGTCTATAGGCATGATCCTACTCAACTAGAAGCACATGGAAACCAGTATTTTGTACATTGCTTACAATAATTGCGAACTATCTCTGTAGGAACTCTCCTCGAACCCGCAACACCTATCGCAACACGGAATGCACCCGAAAAATTACAACACTTTCTTCATCAAGTTCAAGTTGATCTTCATCAAGTTAAATCGATACGACAACCAAGACGTGTTCCACGCGGCAATATTAAACCTCGACAATTCCACATTGCATTCTTCACTTCCCCACTGCCACGCTGATTGGCAATTTCGCTACTTATTCCACTTAAAAACAGGAGCAAAGCTATCGCTAAGGAAAATATTAAGAATTAAAACATGGCCAAGCAAATCCAGAGCCTTATTTAACTCCATTGGCCACAAGAAAAAGACACCAAATACATCTCATTACACAATCATACACAATCATAATCATATTCATAGCCACATCATCTTGCTTCTTCCACTCACGGCCCGATAACCTGTTGTAGCATTAGCAAGCCAGTAAGTAAAGACCTCTAGGCTTTCTGTCCACCCACCTAAAGCGCTTTACAGTCCCTCAACAACCCTTACAAATGTCAAACCAAGACATTCATTGAACTTTAATGTATCCACGGAAACACACCGAAACTCGGAACGGCGCATTTAAATCAGGAAAACTCCAGAGCTGAACGTATCAGCGCGACGCTTTTAAGCGCCACAAGATCAGCTCTCTCCACTGCAAACGTAGCCTCTTAATTTCGGGAAATTACCTCACAGGACGCAATATGTAAATACAATAACATAAGTCACAGCTATATTGGAAAAAACCGAAGAGCTGTATTAAATCATCTTTCTAAACATGAAATTACTGCTTTTCGGGTATTTCGACTAAATCTCTCGGCTCAAGTCGAGTTCTGAACTACACCTAGGATCTTTCTTCGTGCGATATATGACCGCACTCGAAGATAACATCATATGCGTCTGGGAATCTACAACTAACACGTACATCCAAGTACTATCGAAAGACTTCAATGACTACAACCCGTACCTCACCTTTTTCCTTACTACATGACCAGAACTATACGCCATTCTGGGCAATCTCCTCACCCTGACAAATCGTTTCGACAGGCTCACGCGTAACATAAAACCGCTAAGTTGACAGAAGCTCAAAAAAAATACAGCACGAGACAATGAATTTCGAGGACATCTTTAAGTGGATTCAAAACAGAACAAAAACGAAAGCTGTGAAATACATTACGCTCAAAATGAAATTAAGCTTCAAGCACTCATTATCATTTGATCTAGATCTCAAGTTAAGATGCTAGACCTGTGCTGATCGCATGCAACCGCACCTCCACTTCGACTTCACTGCGAAAAATCCTAATTGGCCGAAAACCATCATCCGCTTTCTCTTCGGAACAGCTGCCTACTTACAATGGAATATCGGCCATATCGATGTCGCCGGTGCGTCTCTCCATGAAATGTACCCAAACTACCGCCTAGTATTCATTCGAGAGCATTCCCAGATAAATGTGGAGCTCAAAAGCACTCCCTGAAAAAACCTCTTCCTATGAAATCTGTACGATAACCCCTCGCCGTCAGAATCTATTTCCGAGATTCAACATTTCATCTCTTCAAGCACCACTACCGCCAGGACCAGACTTATTCATTCCTGTCACAAAAACCGGTTTTAGTGGAGTGCGCAGTGCTTATGTGTTCTTTTCTAGTTATGGGATATCTCATCGGACAATTTTCAACCCATCAGAAACAGTCAAAGACTCAAAGACTGTCCGCTGTTCCTATTTTTTTTCAAGCACCCCTCTATGCAGTAGCACAGCTCTCCAGTTGAGCTCATAGATCGGGGGAGATTCCTTGCACGGCTGGACGGTATAATTTTCTTTTGGGTTTTTAGGTCCGGCCGTAGTCCGTGGAATGATATGACCTTGCGAAGAATCGAATCAAAAGAACCGGAGGGGGGTGCGAAGCCGGGGAAAAGCGGTGTACAAATAGTCCAGCGGCGCTGAGTATCTCCTTTGGAGGTAAGTTTGTTTTCAACTACGACGACTTGGAAATTGTTGTCTGTATAAGACACCAGAGTCCAAGTCTCCAAGGCGGGGATAAATAAATGAATTTTAAATGAAGTATAACGTAGAGCAGAAAGGGTTCAGATGGGAGTTCTTCCTCAGAGGCGACGGACTACATCACGACACTCAGTTCTCTCTCATCGGCTTCGGAAGATAGCCGGAGCCCAGCTGGAGCTGTGCGAGAGGGATAGTCGGCCCTTGTATTCTTTTCGGCGAGTGTATACTCGACTTCGAACTCATCCTCTGCAAGGAAGTCCATCCACCGCGCGAATCCTTCCTGTACATCATTCTTCTTGAAGGCTTAACGAAGATCTTAGTGGCCTGTTGCCAACTGAAACATTTCAGTTGCCAAAAGATCAACTCTAAATTTCCTCAAGGCAAAGATAACGGTGATCTCTTCCCTTTCGCAGCTGAATAATTCCGTTTCGCCGAATAAATCGTTCTTCTTGCCCATCGCACGGGATTAATCTTGTCTTCTTCCTTCTTTTGCGCGAGAACATCGCAAAAAACCGACAATTTAAGCGTCATTTATCACAATAAAAGAAGACCCGAAGTCCGAAAAGCTGGTACAGGCGGCGAGGGAAGCCTTTCTTTAAGAGTCTCGAAAGCGAAGAACAGCGCCTGTGGCCATTTAAACTTCTTGTTTCCCTAAGTCGCGCCATGAAGATTGGCGGATATACCTGCAGAGTTTTTGATAAAATGGTGGTAGTGCCCCGCAAGGCCAAGGGACCCGCTAAATTCATTCGTATTCGTAGGAATTGTTGCCTTCTTTATGCTTTTAATCTTAACATCGTCTATGAGCACTCCGTTCTTATCGATACAATGCCTGAGTAGCTCAACCAACGGCCTGGCGAACTCGCACTTGTTATACTTAAGCTTTAGGCCAGCCTCTCCTACGGCTTCGAAGACGACCCTTGGATGTTTGATGTGCTCCTCTATGGAGTTAGAGAACGCGACGAAGTCATCAGTAGACACGAGCAAAGATAATAACCCTTAAGATGCTTTCCATCATTTTATGTAACGTAGAGGGCGCATTTATTAGACTAAATGACATCACTTCGAGCTTTTTCTGCTGAAGAAAGTCGAGACCTCTTTTCAATCTACACCCATGCTTATCTGAAAATACCCATCCAGGCATATAGGGCGATGAAGACGGAGCTAACCTTTAGGTTGTCTAATATTTCTTGTATCTTGGGTAGCAGCCTTTGATCGGCCTTCAATTTCCCGGTTTAAAGTTTCGTAGTCCGCAGAGAAGTGGCTTATTCCGTCCCTCTTGTTTACAATTACAACAAGAGATGACCAGGCGGAAGATACGGGGGTAATAATATCCTCTTCCAACATGTTGTCCATTTCCTTACGGGCAATCTCGTTATGTCGAGGCGATATTCGACGAGCCCTTCGTTAGACCAGAGTAGGGTACTTCATTTAGAAAGAGTTTTTCTTTAGAACTGACGCAGGTTGTTGTTCGTATGTAGACCAAGAGACTATTCTTGTGTCGCGGAGCAAGCTACTGATCTCAGCCTGCGTTTATTTTTGCAAGTGAACGAGTCGAGTCCTTAGAGCGTCATGCATTTCTTCTTTTTTTTCTTCATCGATATTAACTTCCTAACAGGTAGGCGCTCCGTCACTTCCAGTAGGTTTATCTTCGCGGATAGCCAGGACTATTTTCTCTTCTGATGAGTCTGACGACTCCGGACCATCATTTGAATCGGATGTAAACTCCTCTTTAGGGGTCCCAATATCTTCGCCTTCGACCATTCTCTTCTCGATAGATTAATTATCTGGCTCGAGCGGGAGAACCACTTCCTCGGAGCCTGTTTGCATGCGCACACACTGAGCTCCGAGATCCGTGTTTGCAAGCATAGCCGAGGGCATGATGAGCCCTATATAATAACAATAATGATGATAATATCTAACGGAGACTTTTCGAAAACGAGGAAGTTCAATTTGACTGCTTGGCTTTCAAATCGTTGGTACTTTCAACAACGAGCCAACCAGTGAAGAACAGTCACCACTCGCGACGGTAATTCTCTTCCAGGTATAGTTTGGTGAAAGATTCAACCGGAGAGATAAAACGGCTGACATCGCAGTGGTCACGGCTCTAGAATCCAGTAGAGCCCAGACTTCGATACCGTACGCTCTGTGCCGAGCCAGTTGCAACAAACGAGTACATGAATTCGAAACGACTACAACACAATAAATTGACTGTTTTGCGAGAACACTTCGCATAAACTTAATAGCTCCTTCAGCATATCTACGAAGAATATGTCCCAATGTTAAACCGCAATTGGCGTTTGCAAGCTCGGGGAAAAAGTCGTATTTCCCGACGTACTCATGCAGCTTATTTTAATTCTTCTTACCACGATTCGATTTCTGAGCCTTATTCTTGCGGATCAAAATGCGAAACTCCTCCGGCGGAAGCGTTGGCCTTGGCTGCGTGGTGCTATCTTGGGGTGCAGTGACAATTCATGAGATATGGATGCCTCCATGATCATTCTGACGAAGCAGTTTCGGCAGTGCCTCTACTTCAGCGTTTCTATTTGAGACAATGACGCCTTCATCCTGTGATGATCACTGTTGGACGAGTCTTCTCTGATGATGTTTAATCAACCATTTCCTTCCCCTTCTTCTTCTTTATCGCCGGCTTCTCCACGATCCGCCACCTTTATTCCGCCAAAAGACCAGCACGGAGCTTCGAAGTGACCTATCTTTTCACAGAGGGGACAGCGGGTATTTCTCTGCGGATTATTTTCGCAGTTCATGCCATTCTATCTAATCTCATTGCAGTAAGAGCACTGGCGAACCCGATTGTTCATTTTCAGAGCTGAAGATGACCCAGCCTTTCTTTCTCCCTTACCCTTCTTCAGAAACAACGTCAGATTTGCAAGATCTTCAGCAGGAGAGTCCATATTATCTTTAATATTCCTCAACCGCGAATCAGGACGAACCAACAACCTTGCCTCGGCAATGCAATTAGAAGGACTGACAAACGCGATAAGATTTGAATGAAAATATTTCAATGCCTTGAAGGTTCCCGAATAATCTTCAGGTCCTCGGAATGTAAAGAAATTCTCCAACTCCTGGTCTTAAAAGGCGGCAGTGCGAAGAAGTCGATCCTAGCGATGTTTCTGAACACTGTCTCATCTTGTAGGCGCTCCATTTCATTTAGAGAGCCATTAATTTATTGTAAGTCAAGCTTAATTTCTAGAGCTTGGCAAATGAAGACCTCGGGAACCCCATCCTTGGCGAAATGATCGAAAAACAATTATGTTTGACGCCACGGTAGTTTTGCTTCGAGGACGATCGCTACGTTCTACGCAAACTTATCGCAATAAAAGCCAAGCCCGGCGCCATCCAGGTGTTCGAGGAGAGTAATTTCTTTCTCCTCGCTGGACTTGGATTCTATCTCAAATTGTTCGAAGAAAAAGAAGAAATTTGGAACGTCGCTCGTGCCGCAGAACGCGACCGCGCTGGCTCTGAGGTTATCGGCCCTCCAGAGAAGTATTATGTCGGCCGATCGATGAGCGAAGCAGGTGGAAACAGATGTTGGCAGTAGATGGAGGGTGGAAAGGGTTTTTTCAGAAAGGTGTCTACTTTCAATATGGCCGAGGCGTCATCGTGTTCCAGGCTATATATCGGACACACGGGCGATCTAGGTCCAAGAATATTTTGTACAGTAGTTGCAACTATTGTACAGCATAAAAATTAAATAAAAAAATAACAGGTACGAGATAGTAAAGTACAGTGAAGTACAGTAGAAATTCATTATGTGCACCCCTGAAAAGATTATGTTGCGTCTTTTTCTTTGTACATATCGTAAGTTTCCTCTAATACCGCACATTAGTGGTATTTCTAAATGTCTTCAGTAGAAAGCCCGTTTTGAACGTAAAAGAGAAAATGATAGGGCCGTAGATGGGTGCAGTCAGAGCCAGAAGAGGAGGAAGTTGTGATAATTCCAGAAAAATGCAGCGCAATATATATCATTATTGATTGCGTGGAATGTACACACTGCTCCACAGCTCTTTTCACACATTGGATTATAAATACAAATCGCATGAAATGCCAAGTACATGCGGAGACTTTTTTTGTAGAAGGTCGCGAAACCACACGCTTGCACGGTAATCAATTACATTTGAAGGGTCATAGTACGTATTTTCGAATTTTCTTCCATCTAACGCCCAGTCGGCGTGCAACTTGATGACAGGTACACCTGTGGCGAAAGCGCAAGACGCTGCTCCAAGGGCAGCTGTTTCCCCCTTGCGATCCTCGTACGCACTGTTTTAGCCACTCATCTTGAGTGTTTGATGAAGGCTGTTTGTGTCGCTGTCCCCTGATCTCAAAGAAATATTTCGCCGGTTTCCTCTGTCCAATCTGAAACTCTTACCATTCAGATATTACGTCCAACGGATGTGATTGGTCGGTGCCACAACTCCTTTTTCGCTCTAGTCGTAACGTTTTCCTATCCTTTCCTTTTCTTCCAGAAGTTATCGCCGGTATAGTGTAAACTATCTTGAGCTTTGATACTTCCTGGATCCAGCATAACCTAAAGTTGGCTGTCAATCACGGACGGCCAAAGGCCAAAGATGTAGTACTGCATCACGATAGGGTTACAACCCCGTGCAAGTACGAAGTCCCTGCCACGTGCTGCTTCATTTCTACGTTCTTGAATTATATCAACATGAGCCAGTGTCGTTGGCACGCGAGATACTTTCTGATCTACAATTTTGCACCTGCGATTGTAGCCTTTTTCGGCCATATTGATACGCGCCCCAACAGCTTCCAGACCCACTGCTCTGTATCTATAATTTATGACAGGTATATAATTTCTTATAGAATTCGCACCAACTTTCCCTCCACCAAAAGCCACCCAGCACAGGCAAAGATGTTTAGGTCAGGTGCTTCAAAGGCATTTTTTGATCTTCATCACAGAAACGTATAAACTTGTGCCATTTGGCATCGTAGGATCGTTGCGTTTTGTTTTAACATCCGTCCATCATTATATTAGCTCCTACTTGAAGGTCTTTTGTCGCTTTATTGCCCGCCTTATGTCATGACGTGATCTTGGGCCTTTTCCCTGATACGATACAATCGCTTGTGTGGCTGTAGTTTACACTCGCCACTTTCCATTGTTTCCTGTTCTGCTGCGCTCCTGGTTGAACTATGTGGACGTGCGTTGCCGCCTCTGCCGCCATCGGCCACCAAGGTTGACTGTGTCGGGATGGTATGTCCAATACCCCTTTGAATGATTTTCGTTTTGCCTTCGCACCGCTAGGGGGATTATTTCCAGGTTTGGTCTCAGATGAAAGCAGACTTCCAGTTCTGACTTTAATCCGATTCTATGGCCCCTGTCCATGAGCTCTCTGCTACCGCGTCGGTTACCGAGTAATAGTAGATTATCTTGCGCCTCAAATAAAGGCGGTCTGCGTATAAGGTTAACGTGTTGGGGATATAGTGGGATTCCAAGTGGATTCCGGCCCGCCATAATTACACGTGTGTCATTCTGACCTCTTTCATTAAGTTCTTTGACTTCTATACCATTTCATTGATAATAAACATGGTGCACATATTTCCTGTATACAACTTGACAATATTCCCCTCTTTTGCTGTAATCAGATTTTTGAATTCTCGTATCGATTACCGTACACTCCGTAACTCCTTGTACTTTATGTGATACACCTGTCTGATAAACTCGTCCCAGTACCTAGACACCTCTTATGTACCTTGTTGCCCACCATTTGGCTCTCCGAATGGCAACTTCACTCCCCACGCCAAATCTAATGAGTCGGTGTATATGGTTGCTGTTACTCCATTTTTAGTTCAGTGAATTTCCCGAGATGCTAGGTGATTTCTTAACTGCTTCCTTCACAAGATGAAACGGATATCTTTTCCGTTCAATCGAACCCTTCCGCCTAGACAATTTCCAATCACTTCGTATATGGAACGGAGGTGGAAACGCATATCCGGAACAGCTAGATTCAGGCTTTGGCATGTTCTCGCAAAAGACTTCAGCCTTCTGACCTCTACCTGCCGCCTCTTTTTGCGTACCATGCGCATCAAATATCGTTTTGCGCACTCTAATTTGATTACTATCCATTCCCGTACCGAAAATGTCACACGCTCAATATTTATGACCAACCCCAGGTCTTCAAACCTCGACGCCAACCCCATGTCTTCAAACCTCGACGCATCACTGCCAAATCGCCCTTTTCTGGGTGGATATGTACCCCGTATCGTTCCATCACATTCATTATAATCTCGGTAGCCCGTCTGCAATCGGTGGCTCTCGATTTCCTTGTCCCATTGGGGCATATTAAAATTCCGTCCATATAGTCCATAATTCGCCAACCGTACCGCTTCCTTAGATATGCCCATAGTCGGCTTGTTAGTCGTATGCCCATAGTCGGCTTGTTAGTCGTACAAACCATAAGTCACTTAAACTCCATCCGAAGGGAAAGGCGATGTATTGGAAGTACCGGTTTCCAAATTTGACTGTAGAGTAGTGTCCTATTGCCGTGTGAATACAGTAGTGATTGTACCGCCTTTTAGATCGAAAGCTAGCATACAATCCCGTTTTATAAGCTTTGCAGCAAATTACTCTATAGTTTTACCTTCTTGTGACTTGGATGCCAATGGCTCGACAAATAGTGTAAACCTGCCACTGATCTCAACTTTCCATTCTCGTTTTTGGAAATAAGTTCTGTCGACAAGTAGGGAAAGTACAATGTCTCCCGTGGGGACAGCTCCCTCCAAACGCGTTTCCTTCAGTCTCTTTTAAATCTTTTCTTCCGCGAAGGCTTTCTCCTCTTCCGTCCAGGATGTCCAGGACAGATCCTTCAAAGAGATTTGTTTGAATCGGGCCACAGTAATATTCGGCAGATCGAATATCCCGTATTTTATTGCCTCCCATTCCCGCTGGTTGCAAACCAGCTCGGACCGCCACAAGTCCACCTATATCTTGGTTCCTCCCCAGGACCAATCTTTCATAAATGAACCAATTCTGCCACAACGTGAGCAATCTAATCCATGCTCACCTTCGAGTGCTCACCACGCGCTACTCCCTTTGCCTACTACTGTCTGTCGCCGGTGGCCGCTCTCTTAGCGTCGCCTGTCGCGTTATCGGACCCTTTTGTGCTGCTCTTTTGAGAGCTGTCAATAATTGACTGGCATTCTTAGAGGCCTTATTATCTTATCGAGACGTCCTCTTGAAGCTAGCCTTATTGCCCTTCTTTTCACCATGTTTTCAGGTGTTTGGACCGCTGCTACTCCCAAGGTTACTTCCTGCATTCTTTTTGGCTCTTATTTTAGTTTCATCTTCCACTACCTTCATAACGAGTGACATGCGATGCTTATGTGCGGCCGGCCTCATACTATTGGAGACTTTCTCCGCTTCCGTCAACCTCTCGAGATGATCGGCACCAGTAGCATCGATAGCCCTGTAAGACAAATAGTCTCGCCGTTCCCTCAGTGCATCATATTTAACCTCCTTCCACTGCAAAAATATATCAAACAGTTCTTCCAATGTGTTGTTCTTCACTCCACTACCAATGCATACTTCTCTAGAAAGATTGAACGCTAACATTGCTCTTTCTTGCAAAACCCCGGTATTTAATAGCATTGTTCCTTCCTGGAGCTCAGAACGGTACCGCAATTTATAACAGCTCTACGTGCCCACTCCTGTGTCCAATTTACATCTTTGGGATTAATTGAGGCACTAGGTTGAATTGGTATATCCGTTGGGAATTAAAACGCCACAAACTTGGAGTAGCCATTGTTATAATCTTCATATATACGTGATCTGTATTCCATCGATTCGGCTATCTGCCGAGCTTCATCAAACAGGCGAACGGCAGCGGACTGCGCCTCGCGGCCGACAATCCTTGCAATAAATTCATCTGCACTAATAATGTCTTCTTTTGCAGTGTTATAGTCGGCACCAATTTTCTTGAGCACAGCGAGTATATCCTCTAATGCTTTTAGATTTTCCGTGTTTTCCATAATACTTGTTCAAAGACTGGTGTGCTGTTCGCGCAGTATCTGCCCTTTGTAGGGATCTTTATGCCCTCGAAGGACGTTCTTTGAAGTGTTCTCCCCAACTTATGTCGCGACGACGGACAGTCAGAGCCCCAAGAGGAAGAAGTTTTGAACATTCCAGCAAAATACCATACTTGATTGCGTGGAACGCACAAAGTGCCTGAGTGCTCTTTCACACATTGGATAATAACTCCAAATTGCATAAACTCCATGATAATCGGCCTCCAGTAAATGGTACCAACAAAATCATCACTAAACTGGAGTATATTATCACCAAAATTCTGAAAATTTGCAGCTCAAGTCACACAACAATTTGACACTGTCAGCAGTCCTTTCCATGTTCAATAAAGCACCCCTTTAAACATGACTCCCTGCCTAATGCTGTTTTTCGTGAAAATTCTCTCCTTAGATTCAAAATAATCTTATCATTTGAACGCAAACTCATTTGAACTGTCTAAATTGAACCTTTTCTGTTGAAACCAGACAATTGAAGCCCAATCTGCATGTATCTAACTTCTTCTTTCATTTCCTATACCATTTGATCCATTAAGTCCCTTCTCTGTATAGGTGGTTCAGTTCTCACCTTTTCATATTTCGTGAATTCTGAGTCGTGAACGCTCCGACGGATCTGTCATTTATTTCACTTAAGTTTCAAGTAAAATCATCCTACCGAGCCCTTTTTTCTTGTCTGAGGATCTCTAAAAATTCTTCTTTGGCAGGGCTCCCTTTTTTCCGGGCGAAACCTATTCCTACAACTATCGCCATATCTCATAACTTTGTAGATTACTGTTGATATTATATTTAGCTCCACATTACTCTACTAAAGTAACCATTGCACACTACTGAATGATACCAAATTTGTCCTTTCTCCTTTTCGATGATCTCCGTTTGCCTCTACCATTGGTTTCGCGTCTAAATAAGTTCATAAGGTAACTTACAATTTTCTCTTTTTATTTTTTGTCGGCTTTTTATACTTAATATTGATACAAAAGTCTTTCTGATGAAAATTGTGAGGGTCCAAGGTTCAGAAATATGAAAATAGGTTGTAATTGTTTCTACATGTAATGTGTAAAATGTTTATGTCGTTGAAAATACTTTTTGTGTAAAGTGGTCTGATAAAAATGCCCGTTCTTTCTAAAAGGCAATTAGAAACAGCCTTTTCATCCAGTATTCACAGTCGCTGACAAAATCGTGAGTTTTTTGGAAGATCTCCATTCTACAGCCAAAATGCCAAGTAAAGTACAAAACAGAAGGCTCATTCTTAATTGTTAACATGTTGCAGCAATATTCCTTCAAAAAAGGCTCTTAAATTCCAAAATAATAACCAAAAAATATCTAATCATGGACAAAATTATAAAAATATTTGAACAAATAACAGAAAACGTCCTATTTTATCAAGTCCAGTACTTTTCACATTCAGTTCCACACATTTAACCGTACTTCAACTTTTTTAATGTACTTAACTAGCTTATGAAGCACTTTTAATCAATATTAGTCCCAAAGCTCAGCAAAGTTTCCTTAAAAGATTATTTGCTACCTAAATCCCTCTTTTTCATAGACAGACCTTTTCAGAATGCTGCACTATTTTTTTTTAACTTAAGTGTGCACAGTACGCAGACTAGTCCCGTACACACACGCACTCATCGTATAACCATTTCTTGACAATTATGGACCAATGAAATGGATCCCTATCTTGGAAAAATTCCAGTCAACGGGTAGTTCTTGAGAAAAGAGGTTAAATTATTATTCAGTATCTGCAGATGAGATCCCTCGGCCACTGACTCCTTAAAGTGGACTTAATTGCTCTTTCTCATACCTATTAATGCTCCTTAAACCATTCAAAATCAACCCTCGATATTAAATATCTTAAACAGATGGTATAAATCACAGTCATTTTGCCAGCGCATTGCTAAACCATCCAAGACGTTCGAAAGGGGAAAATGGAGTGTTTTTATCATTTAAAAATAGGTAAGCATATGTTTCAAAGTGCACCAAATAATTGGTATAAATAGTCGGCATGTGGGAACCGAGAAAGGGTGTTAAACTGTTTCAAGTTAGCTAGAAGGCTGGCTCGAGGCCAGCTAGCAGGCAGGCCGCATTTGACGTGGAAGCGGCGGCAGTGTTCCTTTGCATGAATACCCTGCGAACCTTCTCGCATGATTCAGTGGGAAGTTGAAATGAATCTTTCGTCATCCGACAGGACGACTATTGATACTTCCCCGGAACTTTAGTCACTCTTAACCATTTAACTATACCTTTCTAAGTCATCGATTTCATTCCGGGATCATTCATGATCTTCCTATACTTCATAAAATTTTGAGTCAGACAAGCAACGACGACCCGTACGCCAACTGCAGTCAACTTTTAAGCTCATCGTTATGTCTTTGAACCCTTTCTCAGTAATTTTTGCCTCTCTCAGGATACGAAGGGTGTAAAGTTTATGTGAGTTTCCGGGGCCTTTGTTTTTAAACATTTCCCCCATACCCCGCCGTAAGCCTCAAAAAGTTTCTTTAAACCATCGTACTGCGGCCAATATTTTTCTGAAATCTCGTTAAACAACCATTTTCCATGCTTATTAGTGATATTTTTGCCCATACCCTCGTCTTTGTGCCTGATCCCGCGCACTATTTTAGGAAGCAATAGGTCCGTATTTATGTGCATAGGAAGGAGTTTTTATGTCCAGATCAGGGTCTCCTTATTCATCTGAAGCGCATAATTCTTTCCGCTCATCTTTTGACTGGAGTAAAATTTATCTTAACTATTTATTTTATAATTTTGTTCATATTCATATATACATGAGATTAAACTGTATCCTGAAAACCAACAACTTTCTAAAAAAGGATATTTGCATCATTTTTTGAATGAGAAATAAGTTAAACAAGACGTCTTCAATACCATCGTTTGTATTTTGTCTTTATTAATGAAATACCCACAAAACTTTTTATTTTAGCCTTCATGTTTCTGTACAGTACATTACCTTATACTCCTCAAAAAGGAACTTCTATAAATTCCCAATTTATTTGGCTCGCACTTTTTTTCAAACAAAAAAAACAGTGTTATCGCGAAAATTCAACGGTTAGAGTATTGAAAGCAGAAAGTCAACGGTGACCGCTGGTCTGACAAAAACGCGACAGTATTGGCATATAGAAGACGAGTTTAGTAAGTTGAAAAAAAAATTGTGCTGCCTCGTTCTACTCCAGTGCCCTAGGTGGAGATTTTTTTATAGGCAACAAATGCCGCCAACTATCTGTAGGACACTTACTGATAACTAGCTACATTCCCTAGCATATGGTCTTACAGACTGTCCTCGTGACCTTTACATTACAACGAGCCTACCAGGCCTCGCTAAAAGTACGATTACGTAGAGAAATTACATATTACATGGGTTATAAATACTCGCAAGTGCAAAATACCAATACTACAGGTCTATAAGTGGGAAAATTTTTAGTTACTTTACTATTTGGAAATTAATTTCGTTCCATGAAGTGAGGCCACATGTTCTGTTATGGATTGAGGTGAGTGGGTGTGAGCTAACAGAGTGCGAAGTTAGCAGCGGGGTCACGTCACCCTAGGAAAACGGGCCGAAGTCCGGCCATGAGGCAGGCAGCACTGCAGATTGATGCCTCTGTGGCATGTCTTTGAGTGAGGACTTCTTTAGTCTCCATTGTCCTTACCGCTAGGTTCCGTTCTATAAGTAACACAAAAACAGATTATATTGAACTGTATTTTCGTGTGTGCACAGTCCTGATATTTTCGACAGGGAAGAATTTTTTGGTTCTTTACTGTAAAAACATGTAATGGCTGTTACCCCAAGGTCATTACTGGAGGAGGGTGGCGGGTATGCGTTTTTGATGACATCGAAGCTCGACGCAAGGTTAAGCGAGTTTCTATCACAGACCGGGATATAATTTATATTTTCTTTAATTTCAAAGAAGACAAAAAAGCAGAGCGGCGCTTGCGAGCGACTCTGAAAAAAAATGAAGGTTTTTGTCTAGAAGTTTTGGTTGTATGTTGATACAAATCTTTCTAAAGTATGGATAAATATCTACTCAAATAAATATCTATAGATTATGTGGCCCATATAGACCAAAGGTAGATATAATTATTAATGGAATATCTACTGTATAGATAGAATAGAATTACACTCTTATAAATGGGTGCGGTGGCGATGACTACAGTATGCTGTAATTTATGTGCAAGACACATACGCATAGATTTTTTCTTTACTTCCACTCTTTCGCCCATATTCTTTCTCTGTAATACATCCGATCGTAGGATCCATTGCTCAACTGGTAAATCACATCTGATTTGGGAAAGGACTCTAATGCGTGCTCGGTATTTCCCTACCTTCGTAAACCCATCAGCGGGATTGCTCAAAGTTCGCACAAAGCCGACACGACATATCTCATTCCTCTGATACTCTTGACGTACAATACTTACTTCTAGCATCAGTCGCTTCTCCAGGGTTGAAGAGCACATTGTGATCACACATAATATGCTCGTAGTCCGTGAACATTGATAAGGGTATTTTTGTTCCCAGGATTGACTGTAGATCGTGGTTACTTATTTAAGCCGCATCAAAGGTGTCAGCGAAGGCGTAATTTAGGCACTAGCACAGAATACGTGACTCTTCGGCTTTTTTGACTTGTGTGTGTCAGTACATTGCACTGTCGGATTCGTCCGTAAGGAGTCCAATGCATCTCAGTTGCAGTGTATTGTCATTATTATTCTTGAAGGAAGAGTCCGAGTAGAATTTTAACCTCAGTGTTTTGAAGCCAAGTTTATAATACTTGAGAGGTATAAGTGGGTCCTTCTTCAGGTGTCGGACTATTTTTTTGATGCGATTGATATCATCTTTAGAGAACCTACTCTCTATCACTTGAGCCGCCATGTTGACTGCGCAATATATTTCCGTTCTTTTTGCGTAAGCCAAGCCATTTTGCGCCTTAATGACCTAAAATGCGAGAAGTTTCCATCAGGTGGAAGTATTTTGAGACACTTTGGATACTGGAGCTGACTGAGCTCGAAGCCAAAATCGTTCTTGCTGGACTCTCACACCAGCAAACATAGCATCATCGGACTCCCTCTCTATCGATTAAAATTTGCGAAGCGTTTTCTCATTCAATTTCTTAAACTGATCATTCTTGCAGGCCGATGAATCATCAATGTACGTCTCGATCATTCTTATTAGCTTAGAACTTTCATGTTTGTTAAACACCGAAATATCACCATCAGTGGGTTTCATTCCTAACTTCTGACTTAGATGAAGACTCAAAGTCTAGTTCCAGTAGTCGTAGAAGTCTAAAAGTCCGTAAAAGGGCATTATCAACTCAAGCAGATATCCGGAGATCCTTAGGAGGATTCAAGTAAACCTTTCTCGAAAGGTTTCCCTTGGACTGCAAGTACGCTTGCTTGACGTCTTGCGACCAGATTTAGAATTCAATTATCGCTGATACCGCTACTAAAGTTCTCGTTGAAAGTTGCTTCATAGCGGTGGCATCGTAGACTATAAATCTCTTTTCTTTGTCCTTATAGCCTTGAACTACAAACCGAGCTTTCGGGTATTCCTCCTCGGTACCCATATTCTACACAGAAGCACTAATATTCCAGTCAATAATTTGTATTTTGCGGATACATCCTTTTTCAACACTTTCTTTCAAGTTCTTTTACTTAATTAGACCCTTAAGCTCTATATCTTTGTCTTCCCTAAAGGTCTGAGAACAATATCTGGGATTCTTGGGATGTAGAACTTCGGTAAAGTGAGTTGCAATCAATTCCCCAGATTGATCATCAAAATAAGGCTTTACCTGTGCCCTAGAGTGCTGAACCTCTGATCCATTACGATTGATAAATACTTGCTTACCTTCAATACGAGTGGTCTCGTATGGCCCTGTCCACTTGTATGTTTTAGCTTTCTCTCGAGACACAAGCACTTTCTGTCCCTTATTCAACTAATGTTTGGAGGTATTTGGTATCTGGTAGTTCGATGCGGTCTGGGCCCTCAATTCAGATTTAATCGTTTCCATTTCCGCCCGAACCATCTGTAGTACCATCATTAGTCCAGCCTGATTTGGGAGCTGACTATTAATAGCGGGGATGGCATAGCACCGAAAATGAGAAGGGATGTAAATAATCCGTTAGAGTTCATGGTGCCATTCATTGCTTTAATACTAAGCCTTAGGGCGAGTTCAGGCTCAACTTTTGTCTCTAAATATCTGATCTTCTGGTATATTCAGAGCAGAGGACCATTATATCGTTCCTCTGGTCCAATGGAGTTGTAGCTATAGACGCCTGACAAGGAGAGCTTAATTCCGCTTTCCTTCATAAGTTCCTTGCATGACTTCGATACTAACTGATTTCCTTGGTCAACATGCATCCGATCAGGGCGACCTGTGTATATTGTTGATAAGCACTCGAGGAAGGAGTTCCATACTGCCTGTGTTGACACAATGTGCAGGAACATTGCGTTCGAGAAGTGTGTTCGTGTTTCGACTACATGCAGCACAGGTAAATTATCGAGATACATGATATCCAAGGAAATCTCCTGAATGAAAACTATTCCGCTTGATATAGTAACTTGGAATTATCTCGGCCTTGGATTAAAGCGCTGTTATTTTTTTCATGACTCGCTGATCTCCTCAATTAATTTACGAGTCTCGGGTGCTGCTTGCTCTGTTTGTGCTCTTGATATCAACATAAATAATTTCCTTGCCGATGGATGGAAGAAGAGAAGGTGAAGACTCCTCAGAAGAGTCCTCGTCAACGTTACCTCACTAAAATCCCGTTCGACGTACAGGTGTCCTCTTTTTCGTACAGTTTTCACTTTTCAATTTGCTTACTTCGATACCAGTACGTTTTCAACATTATCAACAATAAGTTTGTGAGAGTCGAGTATCTCTAGTCTGATCATTAACGGTATGTTCGCATCGACTACATACACTTTGATCCATATGAAGCCACCGTCTGGGGTCGGCATCTAATGGGTATCTTACCAATGCTTATGAAAACGCCACCCCCAAATTTGAAGTGGGTGTTCTGCGGTCGTCGTTTGAATATGATTCCCACAGATTTACAGTAAGCATTATTTTTACACTTCCCATTAACGGATTTTTGAGCCCCAGTGTCGAGGCAAATTACGTTATATCTCTCCGCGCGACTCCTCAATCTAATCTCGTCGGTGTAAAATTTAGTATCTCGTATGCGTTTGTATCTGAACAGAAGGTGTCTCTATTTTCTGATTCCTTTTCATCTTTAAATTCAAAAGGCGCAAGGTGACTCCTTTTTGGTCTTCGATTCCTAATTCTTCACAGTTTTCTGTTTCTTAGGAGTACTTCGGCTTATTTGAGTATTCTCCGAAAGTCGTCCAGTGCATTCGATAGGGAGGGATCTGGTGATCCAGAACGAGAGAATCGTTAGAAAAATTGCTCATGGAGGTTATCGGACTCATCACGTAAATAATCTTGTGATATTTTCCAGCCAAGATCGTTGGAGTCAGCATCGCTATCCATGGTGTCGCATAAGAAATCTTCAGCGGACTGGGATTCATTACTTTCCGAGTCATCATCATTAGTGCCATCATCATCCATATTTTTTCTCTAACTCGGCGCAAAACTCAAAGAGAACCGGTTCCTAGGCCTTTTCAGGATGCTTCGAGAACCTCTTCTGGTAATATTGTACCTTACGAGTAACGAGTTTTGTATGAGAGACTCGGCGCAGTCAGAGACTTTGTGCCCAGGACGACTACATCCTCAGCAGCGAATTTTTCTGGTTTCCACTGATTCCGTTGTAGCGCGCCTATCGAAGTTCGACCTTTGCTTGTGTAGCGTCCTTTACCTGCAATGCGTTTCAGATCTATGGCTCCTACGGACATTTTTGGGATCTCGAACTTAGCATACCTGTCCATTATCGAGAGCCTCAGAAACACTACTACACAGTAATGGTTCAATCTCACTTATCAAAGAAAAACTAAGACTTTTGTGGTCCCTCATTCGTCCTATTTTCTCTTCCCGTTCGTACTAAGAAATATCACCTGTTTTTGCCCTGCCGCATGTATCCTTAGCCCAGTGGTATCGAATAACAGCAGATTAAAGGTACTCCACTTTTTGCTTCTGAGATCTCGCGTGTTCTGGGGCTTGCGGTGTAAGTTTCGATATTTCTTCATGAAAATTTTCAAGCGTCATTTACCGCACAGTCCAGTGTAAGAAACCGACTAACTCTCTGGGTTTAGAGGTACGTAGCTATGCGGTTCTGGCGAGATGCCCAATTACACTCTTCGTGTAAAAATTTGATAGGCTAACGGAATTCTTGGAAGTTTCCCTCCAGGTATCGAGTTTAGAAACGTTTGGGGTTGCCGGTAAGGAGGTACTGTAAGTATTTGAGGCGTCGCGCCAGCGTCAAAGAATAGTCCTGGCAATCATAGACGTACTCTGAGAGATACTCATTCCGACATTTGCCTACGGCCCCACAGAAATTCTTGCTTTTGTCTCTGGATCTCTGAGATATATTATGGGATATTTTGTCGTCAAAAAAGTGACCTGAGCACGTAGAACTCCCATTACACGCCTTTTGATCCGATTCACTTCCTGTACGCTGTGTATTACCTAGAGTTAATTGGGAATCAATGCATACAAAGGCGGCCAAGAAATCACCATTGCAATATATAGTGGACGCAGCGTTTTGAAGAATATCCCCGACCCATGTGACACTTTTTTGCTTCCCTTTATCATAAGGAAGGCCAATAACCAGCACAGTAGTGTCTTACTGGGGAGCATGGACGGACCAAAGAGTAGCGTAGGTGGATAGTCGGCCGAAATGATATCCTTGATGGCTGCACCGTTTAAGAGTTTTAGCTGCCTCATAGTCACAAACGCCCTCCACAAATCCGCGTCGGACGTCTTCATACTTTCCAATAACTTTTCCGAAAGAGGTACTGTTCTGAATGTGGAAAAATCAACTTGCTTCCTTCCCTTTTTCTATTTTTTCGTTTTTTCTTCCTTTTTTCTTATTTTCTTTGTTTTTAAGAGCTTTTTGCCTGTTTTACAATACACGTATACCTTCTGGTAAAATTTCTGTTTGTGGGAGGGTTTTTTCCTTTGAGTGCAGTGTATTTTCCTTTACTCTGGGATTTTTATGATTTTTTTGGAATTTTGTTAGACAACGGCAGAAATATTTTTAAATTCAAATTTCAAAAGAAATTTACTGCACTAGATCCAGTCACGTGACTACTCTTACACTACTGACTATCAGCTAACATGGCTCTATGGGATTTGCCACTAAGATGACGCTGTAAGTGAGAGTGGCTTGCGAAGGTTACCGAGCAAGTTTTGCACGTCGACGGGTTCTTTTTGATCTCCGGTTGAGTAGTGTGTCTACCGCTAGGATGTGGTCGATAAACTTTTTCGCGCTATTTCAAGTTACCTTGCCCAGCTTAAAATAGCGCTTTCCTTGAGGTCCTCGATTGGTTTCCTTCTGAGTAACCCCTCCCCGATCTGCGAGAATACATTCCTGCTTACGGCGATGATGGATAGGAGGTCGCAATTGGCTCTCTATCAACACTCTTGTACAAACTTTAGTTGTCGTATGTGGCAAATGAGGCACACGGAGCAGCTTCTGAGTGGCCACTTAAAAGGTATTGAATATGGGTATTTTCCGGGTTCTACTTGTCACTTCCACAACCTCGCAATCGTCATCAACTAACCTCTAATGGGCGGTTACCAATCATTCTGCAACCTGATTATTCGTTAATTTCACACGGAAAAAATACTTCCGAAAGTGATGGAATTCTGGCATCCACTTGGCTATTTGTAATTGGTCAGAGGAGGTCTATCTGCGGACTGATTGGGAACAGAAGTGACACTTGGTAGTCGGAGGACTCAAGGAGATGTCGTTGTACTTGGTGGTTCCGTTACTGTAATTGTAGGACTGTTAAAGGTCCGCAGCCACCCCGTCAGACAGCTTGTTGGCCTACTTTCGTAGGCTATTCAGACTGTTCTGGATCTAGACGCGATTAACGCCAGGTCTGGAGCGATAAGAGGCACTGCGCCGCTTTCGATGCGAATTTCAGGCACTATTGAGTATTCAGAGGATACAAGAGTAAATCTTACGATAATAATTTGCACAGACTTACAAGTAGCTCTAAAAACCGCTGTGAAATGTAGTCGATAAGATTAATATCAGTGGATAGAGCGAAAAATTACTTTTTGGAAAGACCTGAATCCACGGATAAATCCGGATTTTCGTGGATTTCAAAGTAGATGAAAAACAGTGTCACTTGCGGATAACTCTGAAAATGCGAAGGTTTTTGCTTCGAATGTTTGGTTTCATGTAAAAATCTTTCTAGAGTGTCGATAAATATCTACTGTAGTAAATATGTATAGATTCTGTGGCCTGCACAGACCGAACATACTGTACAGTATATAGAAATATCAATGGAATATCTGCTGTACAGAAAGAGTAGAATTACACCTTCATAAAAGGGTGCACGGTAGGGGTCGGGTCGAGCGAGCCATGACTCGGCTCGAGCTCTACCAATAGGGTTCCGACAAGCTCGTGGCTCTCGTAAGCTCATTAGGTTATTTCGTTGGCCCTTTTTAGCATGCTCGACAAACTGTAAAGCTCAGCTCTATCCTGATGTTTAAAAATCTACTGTTTAACTCGCTCGAAATTCGCCCGTTCCAGAGCTCGACTCGAACCAGCTCTGTTGAAGGGGTATTTTGAGCTCGCTTGTTCCATACGCTCGACTCGAACCGGCTCGGTTGATAAAAAATATACGAGCTCGCTCTATACTAAGGGTACACGTCCATACGGCAGAGACCCGTCGGTTCGGACCAGTTCTTTCTGAATAGTGGTTCGAGCGCGTGCAGAATGTAATAATTCAGTAAGACTTTCGAAACTATTTACATTCGCTCTTGATTTCCAGCATTTGATAGTCGAATAGGCTTCAAGAGGCGCTTTATTTTATTTCGTATAAATTCATTTCATTCAAACCTTCCCGTAAGTATACAAAACAGATACAATTGTATACTTAAACAAAATTGCAATTATGAGTTGATTTGCATCTCTAGGTCCGACCTGGCGTCCGAGAATTATAGGATTCCTGTAAGTCTCGAGCGGTGCGGTGTTGACAAATCACTTATAAAACCGCTATGGTCATTCGACGCTGAGCTTACTGCCGTTTAAATGCTTCGTGGTATAGCCGGATATCATTTTCAACAGTAACGCACTCAATAGTTTCCCCTCTTATAAACGTTGATATTAGGCTCCATTTAATATAAAAAACATAACCCAGTACTGATGTTTAAACGCAGGATTTAACTGAAGCAATAAGATTTTAAACAATTACTACGAAATCAGTACATTAAAGGAAATGTTTTGGTATTTACCGTAATATTTAACATTGCTACACAGAGAGCTAAGTGTTTAAATACCTGTGGCTCCTTAAATGACATTGGATGTAACTGCACAGTTATGTGGTTTGTAGAATACTAATTAATTACTATTCAAGAAGCAGAATAAGCACCGCAACAGAAATGCAGTCAGCATAACCATTACTGCCTCAAATTGACCGTGAGCAGACAGAAGGCAAAATATGTTATCAAGCAGTCTGAAAATTTTTCTAGCAAGAACTACGGAATTCATAGTGCATACTTGTATGTCAATTGGAGCTGTGGAATAAATATTTTGGAGAATATCTTCAGAGACAATTGCGAAATGGACAGAGAAATAGTTCGCATCTTTCAAATTTAGCAAACCTTCTAAGAGACGTTGGTTAAGCATGAATTCAGAGTTTTCTACTAATAACAATCTGACGTTTTCTTTTCCGTCGGATAAATCCGAGAAAAAGCATCCGATGTACCTAATTTTTGGAGACACTGCTATTTTATAGGCTCTCTACTACAACATAAAGTTCAATCTTAGAATTATCGAGTACAGAGGAGAAAAACACCATTCACAAATTGTTCAGCAACGAATGATTCTATAAAGTTACTGTTTGGATCCACCTCCTGACAAAAAGAGTACCTTCAACGCAGCCTAGTTAGGGCCTAAGGTTACATGATATCTACCATGATAGGAGCGGATTTCAAGGAAAATCCTTCATGTCATGATGTCGTTTGAAATGTTTCGACTCTCACCATAAGAATTCATTAATCGACATGAATTTGGTTGTTACTGGGGTAATACAGTACTCCTTTTTTACTTAAAAACGAACATCTGACTTCTCCGAGTCTTTAAAACAATCAAGTCCTCCACGATGTTTGTTTACTTGAAAGTGGACATCCGACTTTTCAAGTCCTTAAAACAATCAAGTCCTCCACTATGTTTGACCCTAGCCTAGATCTATCGTGTGTCACAATTCGCTTTACAGCGGAGAACACGCGCTCACTGGCACATGATGACGCTGGACATGCCAAAACACGGCAACTCACGCGAAATAACAATGGAAACTGCACCTTGCGCTGTGCCTAAAACTTGATTGCTGCGAAACCATCTCCCATAAATTCCTCCAGTTTGTAACCCAGAGACGCTATGTTCATGTCCATATACCTCGATATCTCATCTCCCACTCTCTGTTCTGTATTGTTGAAGTGAATGTCTGCATACTGAACCAGCGATAACTTGGCTCGCTTTTGACGTTGCATGATTTGATCAGAGGGTTGAGTTTCAACTCCAGTCAAAGCCAAAGCACTCCCGCCACTGTTTCGGCCATCCAAATTCTGCCTACTACCCCCGACTTCATAATTCATATCTTCTAGCCTTCCCCGCGAGACGCTCCCGTCAGACTCGAAATTCCTCATAAGCTTGCGAAAAAAAGTTTGCGCTCGATTTATATACTCTGTTCGAGGGCCCACCTGCGGTTCAAACTGGAACTCTCGTAGGAATGGATGTAAAAGGCAGGCAGCGAGCCACATATCATGAACTTTGACCTTCTCATTGAAGGTTTCCAGCATAGAACGGCATAACCCGCGAGAGTACGGACTGGGTAGTACACTGCCGACAGAAACGCCGCGGTCAACCTCCCCACCATCCGCAATCCGTTGCAACTCATCCTTACACCTCTGAAAGTATGGCATTACGGCATGAAGAGTAGGCTTTTCAGAAGCTTCTAACGCCAATTGCACGCCAACAATAGCCTCGCATGCATCCACAATCGCCTCTACAGCGGGAAAGCAAAACACATTCGTACCAGGGAAAAAGTAGCAAAGTATAGAACTCTTTGCCTTTTCTGCATGCTGCGATTTGTTTTGCTCCACTATGGAGAATGCAGACTGCCCTGATTTGACAAAACGTTCCGCAACTTTGAAGGTAGTTGCGAATCTTGTGTCTACCTCCTGAATCAACAAATAACCATCCGCAAAATCATGATTCCAGCCGGACTGTTTAAATATGCGAACGAAGGCCTTAACAGCCTTCAAGTCCTCTGATATCCGATCAAGTTGCTGGTCCCCAGCACACCTGCTGAGGCATGTTTTCATAATCGTGTTTAGCAAGTGCGATATACATCCCTGCCATTTCTCGTCAAGCGGAGCGACAGCGGACCTCACGGAGGCTCCAGCAATGTTCGGCATAACAGCGCAAAAATCTGTAACGAGTGTAAAACTGGATAGCAATCTTCTGAGTCTGAAACCGTACTGATTGTTAAGCCTGGTGTCCAGTAGATGACGTAGTTCATCTGCCGACTGGCCTTCCATGACCTCCCCGAGTAAAAGACTTTTGCACTTCATCTCAACTTTCCGAGTCTCCAACCCACTTGACGAACCCACGTGAAAATAATGCACTGTCAAATCATAGAAGTGTTTTTCTTGAGTTTTCATTGCCACACCGTCAGTCGTAACCCCACCGCCCATGCTGAGCACATTATTCTCCAGATTGTCCGCGAAATATTTCCTTGTTTTAGCTGCAATTTCGGATATTCCGTCTCGAACGGAACGAGCGGATGGCAAAAGCCGCTTCACATCGATATTGTTTCCTGATGGGGTGGCCTGTCCTGCTGCAAAAACTGCGGCAGCGAAACCAGTCATACCACGCCTGTTATCAGCGAAATTAAACGGAAGTAGATCGTATGCACATGCCAGAGCAGCCGAATCACGAATACTCGCCTTGTAAGACGCTGGCAGTGCTCGCGGGATACGAATTTTCATCGACACCCCGGACATGCGAACATGCGAGGCTGCGTGCCTGGCAAAGGTTGTACTGCCTCCATTTCCTTTGTAGGTGAGAACGCCAGACCGTAACGGACATCCGTTACTGCGCACAGAACGGCAAACAAGGTATCCAACACACTGTTTAGTGTTTGCCTTACAGAGTACCTCGAAGTCCTCATAACATTGTGCCCTCCTGGTTCTGCTCGTGTGTGCAGGACGGAAGTCTTTATAGAGGATGAGATTGTAAATCGACGGGCGATTTCGGAGAATATCTCCAACAGCCTTGATAGCTTCGTCTTTTGATATGTGGAGCTGCGTGTTGCCTTGCGGTTTAGGGGAAGAGGACTCCGATTCGTTTGGCGTCAAATCGATGACGTCGTCTGATGGTTGATCAGCTCTGTTTGGTCGATCAGTGGTTTGGTTGATGAACCGTCTTGTGAGCGACTTGGAAAAGGGAGGGCGGTTCATTTCGAAGGATACGGTCGAGTGAGACTGTTGCTGTCAACAGCAACAGTTTCACTCGACCAACATAGTTGATGTGCAGTATATTTATACTTCTCTCTTACACCGCTATCTAGTATGGAATACATCCCGTCTTTGATGTACTTTCTAGAATCAATAGAGTTTTCTTAAGATCATACACTGTACACAGCATCAGTAATTGTTGATACTTTGTGCAGTGTTTGATTGCTGTCCTCCTAAAGCCTGTTCTATTGAAATCTTTGCGGAGGCAGAGAAACTTTCTATCCAATATCTGAACTCACCTCATCTGATGAATTCTGTAGCTAATGCAAATGAAAAAGGTAGACATTGTGTCTGCAGTATTGTACAGTACTCCGACACTGAAAAGAAAGGCAACCGAAAAAAAACGATTTCCTATCAAAATAGTTGTTTTTATGGTAGTGTACCAATAAGAATCTGAATTACAATACCAAATCTCTTGATGTCAACATATCTGACATCAGATGGTATATGTGATCAGATAAGGTTACTGTCTGACAGATAGCGCTATCTGATGATTCAGTACCAACAACAATTTTATTTCGGGGACTAGCAGGCGTAACCGGCTATTCCCCGAAGTCAAATCACAGTGTTGCGAAATTAATCATGATTACTGTACGAAAAGAAAGGGTACCCAGATCAATACCAGATCTGAATATCACTACTTGTTCTATACTGTCTTTCTGTAAGCTCGGCTCTAGCTCAATGACTACTATTGGCTCGGCCCGATGGGGGCTCGGCTGGAGTTCGCAGTCAGAGCTCGTAGCCCGCTCGTTGCTCGCCATTTGGCAGTTTTCGGCCTCGCGGCTCGCTCCTGTCTGGTCCGAAAATATATAGGCTCGCTCGATACCGTTCAAAAAGGGACGAGCTTTGTCGGCTCAACGAGCTGGCCCGCTCGACCCGACCCCTAGTGCACGGGCGAGGACTACAGTATGCTATAATATGCGAGCAAAGACGCATGCGCATAGATTTTTTCTACGTAGACTTTTCCTTGTGCGCGAGTATACAGTAGTCCCGATTCTACAGTCCCGAATAATAGATGCAGCTGACCTTTTGTCAGTTGCGATCTTACACAGTCGTGAGAACATATTACTCACGCATTGGAATGGAACGCAAGACATTGACAGGTAACCAAAGTAGGCACATTGTATATAAAGAAGTTTAATGCATTCAGTATCTACTGGGGACTGCGCACGGTCTAACTATACGGCGAAGACCTGACCGGGTGTATAGTGTATGCTTCAATAGACGCAAGGTTCAAAGGGGGGAAACGGAGGGGTTCATTTACTGTAATGGAGATGTTGGCTAAGACCCGCGGAGTGGCTGTTATGGCTATGGAAAAATCGTTCAGCGATGTGGCGATGTGGCGCTAATATGTGAATAAATATTTTCGCTTTCGGCAATTTCTCCTTCGCCCACCTTTGACGAGCAACGAATTCGTTGCAGTTTTCTGGGTCGTGTACAGGTCTTACTGCTAGAAGGTTTTACTACGGCTCGGCCTGACAAGGCATGATAGAATTTTAGATCTTGTAGCAATTGGGTGTAGCTGGATTTGAGAGATTCTACGGGACTTGTGAGTGTATTTGAGGATGAATCCTTGGCAACGGCATTCGTTCCGCTCTTCGACACTAAAACATGCTCAGTGAGAAAATGTGCATACAGATGTTCAATAGATGCTCTTTTCCCGGGAATCAGAGCGTGAAGCCCCTCTTTGGAAGCATTTTAAGCACAAATTTCTTAATTGAGCTGACGTATTGCTTACGCCTGTTTTTTGAAGCACAAAAATGCATATAACTATCATCATCATCCCCTTGAAATGAGCTTTTGTTTACCATTGTCGACAAATTTGTGAAATTTCTCTCTAACACTCTTCCTGAGGGTTCACTGCAATCTGATCTCGATTGCGAATCTCGGCTCAGCTCGTCATCAATCGATGCTGACTGTTTGATTCCCATCCATGGACTGACACACTCCTCTGCTACAGGTTCTATGTTATATTTCTTCTCCAAGCACCTACAGATGCGGAGTTTTTTCCTGGAATGCTCCTTCAGAGTTTCACAACAATCTCTCCATTCTTGTTCTTCATGGGATGGGATTTTGATAAAATTCAGCTCACTATCCAGCCGGAAAAGACCACCCTTATCGGAATCAGTCTTGTAGTGTCTCGATTTTCCCGAGTCATATATCGTATTAAGAAAGAAAACTGGTTCCGTCCAATGGCTAGAATTTTCATTTTTACTGCAACAACTATCTACCTCCCACCTAAACACATATGGCGACCCTGAAGCCACAAAAGACGGAGCTTCATTTTTTTTGTCTTTTAACATCAGGCGATCGCCAACATCATATGCCTCTAATGCACAAATCGGCGACCGCGCCAATGCCATGTTAGAACTTGGAAAGCCATATTTTCTGGTTTCGGGGGAAGCAGGGCGGCATCGTTTTGCGTCCCTGCTTAACCTAAAACCTCTCAAAGATAGGCGATCGACTTCAATCTGCTCCCTTTTAAAACCCGATATGGCCAAGTGAAATGGACCCATAGTTAAGCTGGACGTCTAATTCGGCCACTCTGTTCTAGAAATTACTTCCTCTGAATTTAACCAGTGAGAAAAAAGAAAACTATGTCAACCCCCCCAAAGACCTCATGACTACAGTGACACTCTTATACAACCCCGACTGCCACTAAACTTTTTGTGTATCACAGCCGAACTCAGTGTGTAACCTCTCCAACACCTGTACCTATCCTCTTGAATGAATCCCCGTGGAAACGTTTCTCTACGACCTGAACGAAAAGCTTCATCCTTCATTGCCTCCTACCAACCTTTCATGCAAAAGTTGATTGGCTACAGGCTCTGGATCGAGGCCTCGTTCCGTTCAAAATCTTGTCTCGGCACTCTGACTTTGGACCCCTTTCGTGCATCAAAACCGACTATGATACCTTACCTTTGCACCAGTTTGCAATCAAACCAGTACATTTTTCAATTGCAATACCATTGGAACAACCGCTATCGCCGAACAGCCCATTTTCCCGACAATCAAATTATGGGATACAATAATCTTCAGATTCTGAATGGACCCTCTGCTCTGAGCAGGAAATCAAGGGTAAACGACTTCCTACTCTCACAGTAAAGGATTCTACAAGTCCAGAGTAGAGGATTTTCTACTCTCAGTGTAAACAATTCTGAAAGGACGTAACTACTCTAAGGATGGGAAGTCCTTTCAGATTCCCAACATTCTCGTAAAGCTGGATCTGAAAGGACACCAACGAGGGATCACCTCGAACCGCGGATGACCAATGAAGGTCGGATGACGAGGCACTGGATCAACACCGTGTGCATTCATTGTGTGACTGACAGAACCAAGCGTCCCCACTTGGGGAATTTTGGAATTTGAAAGAAAAGGAGATATTGGAGGCAATTCTAGCAGGCAACTACGCCATTGGCCGCTACTCTGTGCCTATAAACGTAACTTTCGCTTATTAGAGTAATCATCTTTACTTCATATATTATAAAAGACGTACTTTCGATTATCAATTATAAAGCGTTCTCCGGGCTGTCTCACTGCGTAGTACTGGGATGGATTCCCGCACAGCGGATTGGAGTAGGTAATCCCCCATTGGCAAACGCCGAGCATTATCACGTACTGTGACATTTCCAAGACGGTCGGCTTGCTCAATTGTAACATCAACCCCGAAGCTACTTCCCAGATCTTACCACAGGAAAACCGGTCAGTTCGTCCACGAAAACCCAACCTGAGTGTGATTGCGGGGCGAGGGTAGGTTGATTGCCTTTGTTTCGGCACTAATTGGGCCCTATTAGAGCCCAATTTTCCCATGATAGGACGCCTCACAAAGTAAGATACTAGCCGGAATGCACTGAAGTGACGTGGCCTGTGACCATGCAACCTTGCTTTAGCACAGCCTGGCAATATTAACGAACATACAGACCTACTTAACGCCCTCTACTTCGAGTGTAACGAGGTGAACTGCCCTAAACTGAACCAACAATATCGCCATCGGCAAGCACATGTTACCCTCTGCAAACATTCCCTGTCAAGTCCGTTTTACATTTCACCCGTCAATAGTGCTCGACAAGTCGCTGGTCGTCACTGATGATGGGTACGCTGCAGTGGACGACAGGCTGCTGGCAGAGTCGTCGGTGTCGGTTGCAGTGGACTGCAAGTGCGCATCCTCGATGGGTGGTGGGGGGGACGGGCATCTCTGGCGAAAAATTTGAAACGCGTCGGCAACTTCTTTCGCTCTGCACATATTCTCGCGCACGGCCATGAGTGCCAAATCCTTGCAGACTTCAGGAAGCAGACCGTCTTTTTCAAGAAACAAAATGCAAACGAGAGCCAATGAAGAGGGGTAAAATAGCTGCGAGTCGCTGTCTGTTCCATGGGACGACCGTTTCACGTTTTAACAGAGTAGTTGTGGTTAGTTTTTGAAACTCGAGTGCAGTAAAGGATGGAATTGACAAGAGGTACTCGAGAAAAACCTGGTAGAGATAAAGCTTACCTACAAGGATACAGGTGAGGTAATGATGGGCGGTTTGGGACGATTGCGGTGGAAGCCAGATACGGTGGGCAAAGATGCGCAAAAAAGTGGAGACTGTGGGCACAATAAGCTTCCACTGCAGCGTATTGACAGTGTACAATTCGACTTGATGATCCACGTCAATATCATCAGGAATCTGCATGCCATCTCCACCCGACTCTTCGAGCTTTATAGCGATTAGTAGACAGGTTGAGGCATACTGATGCGCAGCGGAGAGGGGAATTTGAACCACGTTGAAGATGCGCTCCAGAAAACTGACAGCAAGACACGCTGTGCCAAAAGCAAGGTTGAGTCTTTCGGTTTCGCGGAAAAGCCAAGAAATGAGCATGCATCTACCGGTCTCACCGCCGATGCTGACATATTTTCTCATGTCATGAATGGGTTTGAATTCTGGCTTCTGCTCTTGAACCAGGTAAGAAACATAGACGGAATGGGCCAACTCAATATGTGCTTGACGACGACTAACGCGGGCGGCATCCCGTAGCCTCCACATTGGATGATGCCGATAGAGCAATCCACAGGAAATTTAGATGACGGCGAGTTCGGCGAGAGACCGCACCATTAGGGCGGCAAGCTCAAAAGGGAAGCGAAAAGACATAGGTGTGATTTGCACTTTTCGTTTGGCTGCCGCATACCGTGTCGATGACAGTGCCATTTGAATAAAATCAGCCCGCGGTCCTTGCCCCCGGCCGATGAAAGATATTCACAAGGCTTCTCAAAGGTTGAGGCATCTTTCTAACAGCGGCCTTCCAAGGTTCGGTCCACCGTTCACCGCCCACCTCGACCTGCGCGGCTGTGGATTGGACACCGTCCAACACGGCATCACCGCAAGTATCCCGCAAAGTCAACCGGATCCATCCCCTAGCATTATCCCTGACATTGTACACCATGCCGTTCACCGATGGCCCCAGCACGTCGACAGCCGGCTCCTCTGTACGCGCCTCCAATTCCACGGTGTACCCGTTTCTACTCCTCCCCCAAACTTTCCAAAATCCCCATCCGTCCACCTCCCACCGCAACCATTCACAATTCCCTGCACATGGACCGACGCAAACACGCACGCACGCACGCAAACAAAACAGCAACAACAAGCAATACACTGGTCAGCCGGGCACTCCTCATGACAACCACGGAGACGCAAAGCAAGGAACAAAGGTGGCAACATACAATTTGCAAACTCGTAAAACTCGCCTCTAAAATGCACGGCAATTAAGCCGACCTCTTCCTCCCACGCGACAACTTTTCTTACCGCGCCCAGAGAGGTAAGACTCAACGCTTCGACACCGTCCCATGAATTGCATTGAACCCACCACCATTGCTTGGGAAACGAGGCGCCCCAATTCTTCTCGCAGTAGACCCTAGCACCGTCGACGCAGACGACATCTTTCCCAACGCTAACATAACCACCGTCATTTACCACACCATCGGCAATTAACACCTGGTAACCAGGTTCGAAAACAGGCAAATGACTCAACCACGTAGCAGTGGACCAGCCGCCGAGGCCCTTACCCCACCCAGCGTTAACATGATACTCGAATGCCCATTGCACGAGATTGTTATCCCCCCCAAACACCCTACCATGTGTCGCATTCCACCCAACTTGGTAACCCTGCAGCACAAACTTATCAAACACGTCAGGCTGCATGAGACATGCATCCCCAGCAGCGGCATTAGCATAAGCCCAATACGCGAGTGCAAATTGAGAGGGGTGTGCATAAAAGCGCGCTTGATCGACCAGACCGAGACGTGCAATGTGTAAACGATCAGAGGGATCCAACAATTGAAATGTAGCAGGTCCTTTTTGTTCGACGCTGAACATGAAGGCAAAGCTGCGACGGTCCGGTAGCGTGAGGCGAAGGAACCAGCCCTCGAAGAAAGGCGGTGGCGGACGACGTCGTTGAAAGTGAGAGTGGGAATGAGGTGTTGGGTGTGGATGAGTCATTGAGGCAAGGGGTAGGGAGCGGAGGGAGCGGTGCATCGGGACCGGGACCGGAACCGGGGGGGAGGGGAGGAAGGTTTGATGATGCATGAGGGGGGAGGCTGGGGGGATGGAGGGGATGTTTGAAGAAGAAAGGTGGTTTGATGATAACCTAATGGGCATGGGCTCTGGATGTTGTGCTCATTTGTCGTTGCAAATAATTGATGGAGAGAAGTTTACCTCAATGAATCGAATGGCGAGGGGAGACACAACTCGCTCATTTTTTTGCGCTGCTGGTGCTAGCAACAACCAACCAAATCGAGTCTTGTATAGTGCAAAGCCAACCTTAAATTAGCAAAAAGTATTTTTACTGATGTAAACACCGACGCCCTGCTGACGTATCGATCCATCTTTTCCGCACCTCTCGATTCCCCGCGATCGTCTTTCTTTCTCACCCTTGCCCCGTGAACCCTTTTCCAAAGGGTAGATCAAATACAACATGTCCCGCCACCTATCCCGCCGTCTCGCATTCCTCCCCTCCCCTCCCCTCCCCTCTTCTCCATCTCCGCAAGTCTCACCTTCTCAAATCAATCGTCAAAACCACACCATTCGTGCAATCACAGATGCCACTGCCGATCCCGGCATTGACGCCATAGTCTCTTCCACTCGATACATTTCCCACTTTGCAGAGCAACATTCCAACCCCATCCCGGTCCATCTCGTTGAAAAATCCCAATGGTCCTCCTACATCGCCTCCCAACCTTCCCCGGTTCAAAATTGGCTCGGGCCGTCTCAACCGCCCTCAAACCCTACTCCGGTTCCCGATTTCTCCGCCGCCGATGGTTCCATCGCCCACTACATCGCCCCGCTCAAGTCCGACGACTATTCACTGTGGAAAATCGCTGCCGCCTTGGCTGGTCTACCGCGTGGGCATACTTATCATGTTCAACCTACTCAAGGCCTCAACCCTGCCGTTGTAGAGTTGGCATGGGCCTTGGTCTGGTACTCCTTTGCCAGGTATAAGGCAGAAGACAAGGCACTTTTGCCATCTCCCCAGCTTGTTCGTCAAACCACTCCTGAAAGTCCTGATCGTGCCAATGTCGATCGCATCCTCGGCGCCACTTACATGGTCAGGGATATGATTTCTACTCCGGCAGAGGATTTTGGCCCTGCCAATTTAGAGGCTGCCGTTAGTACGTTGGCCGCAAAGCATGCCGCTAGATCTTCTTCTATTGTTGGCGCTCAATTGTTAAGATTGGGTTATCCCCAGGTCCATCGCGTTGGCAGAGCCGCCCCACCCGACAGAGCCCCGAGATTGTTGGAGCTGCTTTGGAATGAAAATCGACCCCGCAAATTGGTCTTGGTTGGCAAGGGCGTTTGTTATGATACGGGAGGACTGTCTATTAAGCCTACAAATGCCATGATAACGATGAAAAAGGACATGGGCGGCGCCGCGCATGTCTTGGGCTTGGCTGACATGATTATGGATGCCGGATTGGATGTTAGCCTCAGGGTTCTGGTTCCGGCTGTTGAAAACAACATCGATGGCAGTAGCTATCGTCCAGGCGACATCTTAACGGCACGCAATGGCAAAACGACGTTGAATGGAAACAGTGATGCCGAGGGTAGATTGATTCTGGCGGATGCTCTTGTTGCTGCCACTGAGGATGAACCGGACTTGATCATTGACTGCGCCACCCTGACGGGAGCACAGCGGGTGGCATTGGGACCGGATATTCCAAGCATCTTTTGCACGAGTGATGACGATGCCACAAAGCTGGCCAGTATTAGTGAGAAGATCGATGATCTTGTGTGGAGGTTGCCCCTCCATGCTCCGTACAGGAAGATGTTGGATACCCCGGTTGCAGACATTAAGAGCTGCAGTAGTGGCGGTCTTGGAGGGGCCATTACAGCCGCTTTATATTTGAAGGAATTTGTCGGAGATTACAACTGGATACATGTAGATATGATGGCGTACAATGCCGCATCAAGCCCTGGTCGACCCGAAGGTGGAGAGGCCATGGGGATGCGAGCTTTGTTTGAGTTTATCCGGGAGCGCTATTCTACAGCTTGAGCCGTGTTGATGTAGCGCGGCAGGCCCCACGTTGTCGCGGACAGCGTTTTTGTAATGGATAAACAATCTAGTCTCCATGTATTGTGTAGCGCGAGTATGTTTTCGTGGGGTCGTAAACTTCCCACCTTGACGCGGGAAATATGTGGCGATTTCTTTCGTACCACCGTCGCTCTACCACTTTGGCAGCATGAGCGTCCTCCTTTTCTTTCGTAGCATCCGCCACTACCCGCACATCTTCGATGACGTCGAAGCTAAACAATGGACCGCTTTTCTGTTGACAAGTCAACCGCCGGAGTCGCACGACGTTGCACATGAATTAGTCACCGTACAGGCACCTGTCAGTTACTTGTCGCACCAGAGAGCGCCTCAGCTAATGCTGCAGATACTTGCGTTGCGCAAACTTACCCCACGGGCCTTGCTAACTATAAAATCATAGAATGAGTAATGATGAGGAATGATAAGATCCTCCTTGATGAACATGAGCTGATCAGCAGAGGTATTGCGCAACTCCTTCATTTGCGTCTGGACCATTCCCAAGAAACGTCCCACAGTTGTCCCCTTCTTGCAACGCATGACACGGCGATGTCCTGCACCGTCCCAATAACTGTACGTGACTTTCACTACTTCATTCTTAATGGCCTCCTGCTCGTTGATCCATGTCTGTTTCAGGCGCTCGCGCTCCGTCTGCTCTGCGATTTCGCGTTCCCTGTCAGGTAAATACGTAGTATCGACATCCGGATTTTTCCCTAGCTTTCTTCTCTTAGGCTTTTCATCCTCCTGCCTCAGAGGTTTGGAATCTGCGACCTGCTCCTCTTCTTCTTGACTCTCATCAGCATCATCGTCATTGTCAAACGATAATGCAGCGCGATTTGCCTTTTTCAATTTTTGCCGACGCCTCTCAGCCTCAGTCTCTCTAGCCGCCGCCTCACGCCTTTCCTTCTCATCAGCAGCACAGCGTTCATAATATTTGCGCTTTGCCTTAAAGTCCTGATGGGTTACGAGACCCACGGTGTCACTTTTGAGGAGGTCCTCGACAGTATCGGCGCGGGCGGCAAAGCTATTGCCGGTAGCCTTGCTAAGCACCTGGTTTGAAGTGGCTGCTATGTTGTCTTTGCGGCGGGCCAAGTCATCTTGTCGCTTCTTCCGCTCCGCTTCGAGCGCCTGAATGCGAGAGGTGGCCTTGGATCCCCCAGTGTATGAGGCCATTCTAGGAGAATTTGAAGCAGAAACCGCTGAGCTATCGCAAAGGCGCGACTATGTAGCGAGCTTCGGAGGAAGTCAGAATCGAGCCATGGCTGTTGAGTTTTACGGCGCTAAGAACTAAATTTTATATTGACTCTGCGATGGCAAAATCCGCAGCGGCCCTGCTGGGGAAAAAACTGTAAATATGTTAAATGCCTTCTAAATATTTCGGCGATTAAGGCAAGGCGCCTTAAACAAAATCCTGGAGCGAGCATTTTCAACATAACGTCTAACTGGCTTTGCTTCTACCGCACGAGGAAGAGATGCGGCAATCTGAACTCATCCAGAGTGTTGTGCTTCTTCAATGGCTTCGCCCTTCTGCTACTGCTCCGGCGCAAAATGGTTGCCAATATGCTCTCGTTAAGGTTTCTTTGAACAATACAGCCCCAGTAGCGCTCAAGCATACATGCAACCTATTCTACCCTACTCTACTTATTACCTCATTTCATCAGGAGCAAACTCAAGCCCCAACATCCTCACAGAAAATATCTGCAGCCTAATCACCTCCTAACCTTCCTCCCCCCCTTCTCTACTTTCGCCGCAAGCATCCAGCCATCCTTTCCCGCGCGCACCACCGCCAAGCCACGCAAAACCTCCAACCTACTTGTATCCCCCTCGCCAACCTTTCGCATCAGCATGCTTTCAGCCATCGGCTTGCCATACTCTCTCAACACACCCCACACCTGTTCGTAAAACGCGTTGATCTCTGCAAACTTGCCCGCCTTGATCTTCAAATTTCTTGGCAATCTATTATACACAGCCTTTTCCACTGGCACGAAATCTTCGTCTCCCTCTGATTTGGGCGGGGGTTTCGTCTCTCGCCCAACTCCCTGCGCCTTATTCAATTTCTTGCCCTTTCCCGCGTCACTCTTCACCCTCTTTTCCAACTTGCTCTCTTCCGTTTTCACTGCATTCTCTATCTTTATTTCTCTTATGGCCCCTTGATCATTGCCGTTATTGTTGTTCACCTCCTTCAAAATTTTGGCCCCTCCCTGCTCCTTCACTGCGGCTATCCTTAACAACTCTAAATCCAAGTCCCCTTCTTTGACTGCAGGAGCAACCCCAGGAAAGCTCGTGACAAACTTTGAATGCGCGAGTAAAAATTGTCCTACCAACTCGCTTAATTTCCTCTCAGACTCATGTAGTGTTCCCGCCAACTGCTGATGCAACTGGGAACGTGCCGGTGTTGCAGATGTATGGTCTAGTGTCGGTGCCGCTACAGGAAGGAATTCAACTGCAGCCCGATGAAGTGCGGCGAGATCAGAACGGCAAAGCTGTGCAAGGTCTGCCTTTTGCTGATGTAGTTGCAGTAATTCCTCGCGGAGGGTCGGGAATTGGGTTTGGAGGTTGCGAAGTTTGGTAAGGAGGGTAAAAGGGTTGAGATGAGAGGAGGATGGAGATGTTGCGTCACGGAGGGGATAGAGACGAGCGAATTCATCTTGCAGGCACGTGAAAATGGACGACAGGTCGTCGTCGATGGTGGTGAGAACGGCTTGAATGGTTTGGATGGCGTTTTGGGCAGACATTGTAGATAGAAACGCAACTGAGCGCAGGGTCGCCGACAGGTCAAAACAAGTCCAGCTTGGTTGAAGGCGCAGGACAGGAGTTTTAGTATTGATGAGCCGTTGGAAACAAGAATTGCGGATGCCGTAGGGATCGGGAAGAGTGCGAATTCTGGTCCATAATTTGAGTTTGATTTCAAAAGTTTAAAATAGCAAAATCAAAACTGGCGGCAAAATGAGGTCTTTCTGTACAGTACAATTACGTACACATGTACTTTACAGTACAATGAAATGTGGTCTTCCATGTAGTGGATACCACCATATTGTGCTACCCCCGTACAACTACCTTTTTCTGGCACTATACGGAAGTGAGCACTAAAGAGTTGAACATAAATGTGGTGGTGCTTTGTAAATCGCGCCAAATTTGTGCCAAGCGATTCTGGGTACCACTATACTGTAAGTGACACTATTCAACTAGTCACTATATCGCGACCCCCTGTAGCGATATCCATTCTGTCCACCATCCTTAACACGTGGCCAACGTGGAACTTCTTGTTAGCTCTTGGCCAAAAAGTCGGACCGTAAAGACTTACAGTACAGTAGTTTGAACTAAAGATGCTACACTCTTACAGAATTGTACAGTGCCACATGTACAATAGCGTAGTACAGTACAGTCCTGCACAGTTTGGTACCGTACAGTTCAGTTGTGAATTGGTGTAGGCATGGACACTAATGGTTTGCTTGTGATATGTGGACACGTATCGTGGAGTAATCCCCAACTCCGAAACAGCGAAAAAAACTAAGAAACTTTACTTCACTGAGCACATCTTCCATGCATTAAAGTAACCCAAAAATTTTCACCCTTCACTGAGTATCTTGAGCACAGAGCGAATTTTACCCTCTAGACCGGGTCAATTTTGGACAGTTAACGAAAACATCCCTAAAAAAAGGAAAAAATAGCCCGGTCACTTCAAAACCAAAGCTCGATGACAGTACTTTACTGTAAATACTGTTTTCTCCGTAATCGAACAAAATTCGTTGGAAAGGACAGATGACACTGGTCTACCGAACACTTTCCGTTTTATCGACCAAGAAAGTTAAACCGAGTAGTAGATCAATTCAAGACATTATAGACACGTGATTTATAGGATCCTAGAGCCTCCTCCACAACATCTACAACAGCAACAGCGAAAAAAGCTCCCTTCTTTCCCTTTACACGTCGCTCTCCTTTCCTCTACACATACTAAGCACCCGCAATGCTTTCAATAATCCTTCTCAAAGTATTTCCGCATCTTATTTCGAAGTCTGGAATATTTTGGTTCTGAATTCCTAATGGCCACTACTGCAGCTTCCTGTTGCTTCTCAAGGTGCTTTTCGGCTTCTTTTGAAACTAAATGTTGCGCTACGGCTCGATGATGAGCAAAGACTTCTTCCAGAGTGACACATTCTGCTAACCCCCGCTACATGAAGGAGATTATTGGGGTTGGAGTTCACTGCCGCTGCATAAGTTCTAGAGTCATCTTCCGAAAAGAAGATTCTTTAGCCGTCTCAGTGGTGTTTACTGTTTTACTTATCTCTTAAGTCGCATTGACAGGTCCTTGGCCATTCTGCATTGCTTCCTTGATTAATGCTGGATATGCTCATCACTGGTCCTTTTCACATTCTAAGCTTTGGGAGTTGCCGATTAGTTGAGGTAAAGCATCGCAATTCGACCACGATCACGTTCCTCATTAAGCTTTATACGAAAAAGGCGCTTAAACTATTTTTCAAATGGGAACGGACCTGTTTTCAAAGCTCCCCGTTATTTCCAACGCCTTAATCCTTTATAGTAATGCATACCGCGTGCGAGGCTGAAGTTCACCATTCTGATGTCGATTGATCCTTGAAAACAGAACGAGGGTTGCAGTTTCCGACTCCCTATCTTGATTTTTTCATTTACGTATTTATTGCACGGCTGCAAGATGTGAAACGGGTTTGAAGGTGAAGTAAATGCTTCAATGTGGTTCTCTTTGCATTATTCACTCCATCTCATTTCGTTTCGAGACGCATTTCCATCAAGAATATAAATTTTAATCTCCTCCGCTACAGTTTTCCGATTGAAACTGTTGATGTCTTTGATGTTCGCATGCAATACCCATTTCCATCGAAAATTTTTTGGTGACATTCACAAGAGCCGAAGGCGACTGGAACCATCCTCCACTTGAAAACGGGAGGAAACACCCCTAACTGGTTTCATAAAATTGTGTGTCTAGTGCCGGATTTGAAAAGACAATTTATTGCATATTATCTTTACGATGACGAAGCTCGGTTTCTAGTTGATATAAGTTTAAAGGGAACATACAATAGTGTTCAAGGAGATTATTCTCGTACTTTCAGCGAATTCCATTATGAACAGATGGGAATTTACAGACGAAAGAAGTTTTAAACTTGAGGTTCTCCTGGTAGTTGAGGGCGAAGGGAAAGGGTTCTTATATTTAAAAAAATTTCATGTTATAGATGTCTTTTTACTGCTGCTAAGACCTTACAGACTATAACATTTCCTCCACACAACCCTTCTCCGCTTTGACATCGGTTCTAAATTTTCAGTAGTGCCTGAAAATTGTCGGGATGTTTGCAAAGACAAAGTACTGGAACTTTTCAGCGGCCCGTTGCTGACTCAGCCGCAACTAGTTCCACTTAATCTCGAATACTATCCATTTGATCTGAGCCATCGTTTCCGTTAACATTACTTCCTTCATCCCTTTCATGAATTTCACCCACAGCCTCAACGTTGCTCGTTGGAAGGAGCTCTTGCGGGAATTAAACGAGCTTCCAAAACTTTTGCACTCTTACAGATTTGCGAACAGATTTTTCTGTACCCCGGTGATCTCTTAAAGCATATATAAACCAGACAAACTGTGCACTTGAACTTTCTGCGATTCTCTCTATAGTCTTGAGCTTACAGAACGCATAATGCGCAATGATTTACATCTGTCCTGTATGATATCCTCAAACAGAGATTCGTAGCGCTACCACCTCAGTTGAGTTAAAGAACTTCAATCTACTGCGCTTCTTAGGATGTCCAAGAGCTATCAAATGCTTTTCTTCTTGATCATAAGTTTCGAGGAATTTTAAAGAAGTACCATCCACAACACTGCTCTGTAGCCCGATATCAAACGCATAACCAAGAATTTCTTGCGCCACATTATACATGGAGTCAGCAGTTGAATGAAATTTGTGTAGCGCATTTCTATGAGTTTTAATTGAACAAAAACGGTATTGTAATTTCAAAAGATCTTGTTTCTCTAAAATTAACCAACAAATAAGCAATTTATGGAAAGTTTCTTCAGAACTAGACACACCAACTTCTGTTGCCACTTTAAGTGAGATGTGCAGCTCCGCGAAACAACCCGTTGCTTTGTAGCCCCATCTACACCTGCCTCTGTCTCAGAGCAAAACGTCTGGACCACATGTTTAAAAAGTGTTTTGGGATCAAAGCAACCATTCTTTGTGATGTGATTTTCAACAAAAGTCCAAAACTTGTGTCGATTCTTCAAAAATATTTCAATTCACACTCAACAAACTAGAGGATTGATAAGATTTCACAAAGAGTCCACTCCCCCGAAGGCTTAGCCAGTCCGATCCACGATGATGAAAAAGTGACCTTGATGGTGACGAAACTCGCACTACCACTATGTAAATCAACCACCGCTCCCCACTGCCACATTAAGACAGTAAGAAAGCTGCAAAACCTAAGTTTGGTGAAGAACGTGACCCATAGGCTCACTTGGGATGTATTCCGTAAAGTTTTTATCTCGAAGTTCGCATTTCAAAACATCTGGTGTTGCAATTCTAGCAACAGCTCCAAGTGAAATAGAGAAGACTTTATTATTAATCTTGACAGTCGATAGCACTAATATTTGTTCATAAAACTCTTACAAAATCTCATTATCCTTTCAATCCTCAAATAATGATATAAAATGGACAGCTTACCGTCCAGGGAGCAAGCAACGTATCTTTCTTCCTTTATTTCCAACATTCCATGGAGTCAAGGGCATTTAAAACAGCCGGCTCATTAGCAGTGCCTCTCTCCATTTGTTCGATTGATACCTCAGAGTTACAACAACCATCGTCTTTATCCCACTGAGCCTATATCTTCTCATTCGTCTGTCATTGTTGTATTTCACTTCACAGACCTTACAGCTTTACACGAATTCACTGCATCTACTGTACTGTAGATTCAAACCACTGGTAACCTTGCAACCAGTGCTACTAGGCACTTTGCTGTCATTACACCTTCCTTACAGTTCTGAACACAGCGTTTGACCCCATTGGTACACTTGGAATAGTTACGGGCGAGTTTCACACTGGGATATTACATCATTGCTTTACCAATCAAAAGTCGCCTTGCTATCCCATGCCACCTGGACCAATGTACTTCTTACATCTTGTCAGAGTATGTCACTCGTGCCAGCTACAATTCTGAAAGCGCTACTGAAGATACCGTCAGGGCTGTTTTACGGGAACACCTTTGAATTCGCTACTGTTAGACTGCATTTTCCTTTAGTTGGTAGCTATCTTCAGTTCTATATAAACCCTGGTTTGGAGCGGTCGGCTTAACCCAGCAAGCCTCAACCAAAGTTTCAACCACAGTTCTACCTTGATCTGCTCGTGTGCGCTTAAAACCCCACAGTCATCCACCTATTCCAAGCTCCGATCTAACTGTGGCAAATTATATAAGTAATACATATGAAATAGTACTTTTTATTCGGTACTGTCTGCAAATAAACCAGTCAGCGCAACAATACCCTATAGTCAGGACGTCGCACATCACACCACTTTTCTTCTGCCACATGTAACATCGTTGAGAGATGCTCATCGTCGCAATGTGCCCTAATAAAAAAACATCTCTAAGGGTGACGTTCGACCTAGGAACTGAAATCTAAATATTAAATCTATCTTTAGGTTGGAAGGAGCATTATGCATGAAGCACAAAACCTTTCATAATTTCTTATTCACATGTTCACGCAACGCAACTGCGGTGATACGATTTCTATCTGTACTGTGGCCAACCTGTGTCACCAATTTAGTGTCAAAGAAAACTTCAGGTCCGAAGTGAGGACTGTCCTTAATGACGAACTCCTTTTATTTTACCAAACATCACAATACGACTTCTCCACTCTGCTTCACTGACGTCCGTAGTAGACGTCAATGCAGTTTCGACCGACTCTGTACCTCCAGCTGCTTGCCTAGAATTTCTCGCCACATTTAGAGCTCCAACCATAGCGTTGTGCACCTCACCCGATGTAGAACTACCATGTTCCGTCGGTCAAGCACTTGCACCGACCAATGTATCACCCTCTGCCTACTCCTCCACATCTTTTCGAAAGGGTTTCAAATAGGATTTAGACTCACATGAATGGCATCATAAACTGTGATAAGGCATGAAAATTACAGAGCAGAGTCCAAAATCTATTGAGGACTTCACGAACGCTCCTTCGGCGTAACCTTTATCAGCCGTTACTATGATGCCCGCCAAAGCCTCCCCCCCAAGTCTATCTAAAAGCTTTTAAAGAACCTTTATTATGGATTTATGATGGGGCTCGCCTCTCCAGCGAAATATTATTCCCAAATTTACTCTGAACAATGCGTCGGCAACAGTATCGGCGGACTTTCCTTCCCGGTCATTCTTTGCGCTCGACGTCTTAACGGTATTTTCACCGGCCCCTGTTTCATACAGATCGTTGTCTAAATCGGCGAGCATATGCAAAGGTACAAAGCATAGCTTCCTTATTTCTCAAAATGCACTGGTACCACCTTCGTCAAATGTTGTGTTTTTTCATGCTGTTCCGCCTTAGTTTCATTACCATTTGTTCCCCTTCCAGTGAGGGGATAGGGGGATTCTTCCAGCTTGCCATGGAACGGATACAGATTTCTCAAAACAGAATCCTGTGGTGTGTGAGAGAACTATGACAGCCACATACCTATATATGTTAGCCAGTGAGAACGATAATTGCTCTCCTATCTCAATAACTTTTTGCAACCTCAGTGACTCATTACTTCACTCCAATATCTGCCGCAGAAGGCCGTTCATGAGCAAAAAGAATACAACAAAACCGCGTTGGCGAAATTTCCTTGACCTGTAATTCAAACTTTATGTTGGTCACTGCTGCTTCACACAACATTCGAGTAAGGTGGTGTCACATATATTCAAAGAACTCCTAGTCCATAAAAATCTTGTTTGTTAGTTATTGCGGATTTGTTCCAACCTTGAATTGAATCATCCTGCACACGAAATCATCTTCTACCACACCTAAACCTCTTGCTAGTCCCCTTTCAGAAGTTCCTCCCCTCCCACGTCCACACCCCCTAGACTAGTGGTAGTCATCGACTCGTGTCCCTCATCTTCGGTGATATCCGGTGTACTCGAATCTGTCTCTTCCTCCACATTAGTATGATTTTGACCTTGCTCTCTTCCTCGTGTAGGGTCTTGTGAAACGTCTAACACTGTATCGGTCCGGTGAAAACAGGGTGAGTCCTATTAAACCTTTCCTGAGGCGCTGCCTCGAAGACTGCCGCACCAATACGTCTCGACACTTGCTATGAGGCCTGAACACCGCGCCGTAAATTCTTATTCCCATCCGATGCAGATGGAGTCCTAGCAGACCCTCCACGATTCGTTGGAGTCGGAATGGAGGACAGCGCGTCTTGTAGGGGTGCTGGAGCAATCATTCTTGGTCCAATATCGACATTTGAAAACCGCGTCCGTTCCAAAAAGGATTTATAACCCATTTTACAGGCCAAAATGGCTTCATTTAAGAACTTTAACATATATAGTGGTTAAGAATTTCCTTTCGCTAGAAAGATGTGGGATATTTTTGTATGTAACGACTAAACAGTTGTAATCTCATTTTTTCTGGAGCACAAGTTTTTACTTCTAACAGGAACTAGTGACACGAGGCCAAGGACTGCAAAATAGACCTATACAGCGCGAACTTTATATGTTTGGCCGCCGAAAACGTGGAAAATAAAAGAAAATGTCGTATGTATGTTAGTTAAATTTTCGTATAGAATTCCGTAACCAGGAAGACAGCGGGCAAAATTGATTGCAGTTTGGATTCTTTATAAGGCCAAAATTCACCGAGCAGTTGGTATCAGGAAATTATATGCCAAACAGGATGGCAGTAGTAAGTTGCTGTTCCTTCCAGAGACGATTATAGGTATAATCCTCATATCTGGAGAATAGGAACAACTTTCATGGTTTTCAAAGATCATAATGGAGAGATTCACGGTCAACATATCGACAATTGCGGGTGAGATCAATTTTGACGGATGCTGTATTACCTGCAGTACTGAAGATGGTATTTGTATATCTATGGAGGATTATTCGAGGTGGATCTACCACATCAATATCAGCGCGGGCCGGCGTGCCAAATTCAACTCTACAGCGATACAAGGCAAGGTAAGCATGTTCGGAAGTACTTCAAGATAATTGAATAAATTCATTGTTACACTCAGCAATGAATCGTCTACTTCAGTTTCAATTAGTTAGAGTAGATTTAGCTCAACGTACAAAAAAAATTATGAAAAAACTCACTAGGTATAACATTTAGACAATCTTAGAGGTGTGATTTAATATTTAAATTCAAATAATCATCTGCATTAGAGATTAAGTAAGGTGTTTTAAATTACTCTAGTGGGTGGTTTTAAGATATTACAAATTAATTGATTTGTACTACCCGTTATTCATTAGTTTTTGAACAGACTGTAAATGAGGTTGTTTGAGATCTTGAGAACAAGTTTTGAGGTCAAGAATTGCATGCATTTCAACCAGCAATAGAGTCACTGTAGTATGGTTTTAATGTGAGGCAAAATATTTTTATCCATTTTTTAAAGCGTGAACTAAGAGCAATGGACTGTATAATTTTTTGGTCACTGTTCTTAATCTTGACCGAAAGAGTTTTCAAACAGGATATTAGTATTTTCCAGCATCTCATTTCTATTATCTATCTTCTAGGTATCTCCATAAACAAATACCTCCATTTTGTTCTCTTTTCTGTTCAAAAAATCAAAATAGTTGGATGTCGGATAAAGGGAATGTAAGAAGTCATCAAAATTGTCGCAAATAAGTAAATATTTTTATGTAATCCTTGCTTGTGGCTGGATTCAAAGTTTCTACCCGGATCTCATCGGGAATTTCGTATAATGGATTCACTTAGGAATGCAAAAGAAGTAAATTATCGTCGCTTCTGTCAATAAAATACTTGAGTATCGTCAATTTCTGTGATTTCATCCGGACGTGTACATTTCGATGGTTGGGACTTCTCATGACAGACAAAACCTTTTTGACCCTACTTTTATCGTTTTTCGTGCGGTATTTGGAGTTTTCGAGTTGAGTGTATCTGTACTGTAGCTCTTATTACTTAATTGATTACTTTCGAAGCCGATAGATGAAACAAGCGCTTTGGTTGGTACTTTATGAATAAGGTTCCATAAAAATTCCATAAAAAAAGAAATGGCCGTGTATTTTCAGCAGCCCATCCATGTCTATTTGACGAAGAGGGGTTTAATTTTTTCAAGGTTGAAATCAGTCTAGAACTTCTAAATCAGTAAGGAATGAAAAGTTTTCATCAAGAAAATCAACAAAAGCAGGATGAAGAGAAATCAACGGTTGAATAAGAATTGAAACATAGACAATAATTGAAAATATTTTATCACTAAAATTTTGAAGAGTTCTTAACTTTCTTTTCGTTCTGATTACAGCTGCATAAATGTATGAATAAATGTACGAATTTGCTTGTGATTTTAAATCTCTTTTTCTGAGTAAAAGAGTTAACGCAAATTCCCCGCAACTTGTTGGAGTAGTAATACCAGGGAAATTGGCTGTTTTGACAGTTAAAATCTCATTGGTCCGTTCGTATTTTCCTCCATCCTATATTGCTTCCGTGTAAAATTGACAAGTTTTGGGATCGGTTTCATTCGTGGATTCTTGAATCCATCACTATTCAAACTTTCTCCTCTTGTTCGAATTGAGATGCATCAGAGATCTAAATGTAGAATGAAAATGATTGTTCACTCTATTTATCAGAATTTGCTGTACTGCAAAGGTCAAAATCCCCATAGGATCAAATAATTTACCGCTGAAGATATTCAACCTTGAGCATTTTTGAACGACAATGAAGTGGTTCCTAAGTAATTGGCTTGTAAATTTCCTCAGGAACTGAATGAATTGCATAATTAACGATACACGCTGGAAAATATATAATCGCTATCGCGAATGTTTAGTAGGTAGACAGCAATTGAATTTTGCCAGAGCAGAAGTTAGAAATCGCTTCATACTTCCTGTAGGCCCTATAAATGTGCTCATACATAAATTTGAAATTGTTCATTTACAAACTTCTTGCATTTAATATATGGAAGTAGTGGAGATATTGAGGAATTTGAATGTCATTAAAACGTGGCATACTGGGAGGAAAGATATTATTCTTCTTTCAACTCAATCTGAAATTCAGCTAGGCTAGCATAAAATATCTTTCTTATCTACCTGAATCGCAACCCTGTATTTGGAGGGTGCCGTCGGGCCACTAGAATGGGACTTATGGGGTTTGGAACAGTATTGCCTATGATCCAGTTTTTGACTTAAGAGAACTGAGATATGCGTAATTTTAGGCTATTGCTTCGCTGCGTTCACTGCTGTGGGGGCGAATTCACACAAAGGCCTTCCAAAATACGTAAGATTCATGGTAAAGCGTCGCAATATTGCGTTAGTCGAGGAATACAATCAGTTTGCGTATAACCGATGAATTTCTCATGAACTGCGCTGAGAAAATCAATCAGGGTAGGGAATTCCTCAACGATCTTTCAGTTCATTATAAAAGAGCTAAAGATCCTCAATTGAAAGTGTGACGCAAAATAATAACCACTGTTTCAATTCGGATGTCTGTCTAATCACTTGACCAAACCTCATATTTACTAAAGCTTTTGAAATTTGAAGTTAAGATGAGTTGATGCGTTCAAAATATGGCCTCATTTCATAGTTCTCGTTTAGTACTTTCATAGAAATTAAAATCTTTTCTTCAGTTCTAGAGTTGCTTATTTGTCTTTTTTTCATATTAAACCACAGGAAATGTTGTTCTTGATTTAATTTTTCTTTTCCGATATCATTTTTGTTTTTTTCAAGCAAGAATCACGAATAATGTAATACTGAAAATTGATAAATACTCATAAGAGATATAACGTAGAAATTTAATAAAAGAAAATTCTAATTTGAAACTAAATTGAGGTGCTTTCCAGCCTTGTAGGGTTTTAAAAGTGAACGACTCCAAAATGTATGCATTTGAAATTATGAAAGTTCGGATCTCACCTCTTATTCTGCAAGAGATTCTTGTGTATAAGGCATTGTAATCAGTCAAAGTATATTCAAGGCATCACCAGATAAATTAGCACTGCTTAATGGTCCTTGTTAACATACACACCTGTAGATGTGGCCTTAGTAAATTCAACACAATCTACCATTCGGCGTCAGCCTTTCGACGTAGGTATAGCGGAGACCAAGAGATGTAGTAGATATTTCCGCAATGTCAGCTTTAGGAGAAGTTATAATATCAACTACCGATGGTAAAAGACGAGACGCACTTGGCAATCATGTGTCCTCAATATCAAATGAATCTAAATGAACTGTCTTGTGCTAGAACCCGAACCGTAAATTGAAGAACCGCGAGGCATCTCTCTACTGGCCATAGGAATCGTTACACTTGGTAGAACGACAGTATTGTTATTACTTACTATTGGAGTTTGTGCGATGTTTGGAGAGTGTGAGAAAATACACAAGTTTGCTCTGCATTCCGATCTTGTTCTCGATTCTTTCCGTTCAGGGTGACCATGTGGCACCAAAATATAATCTTTGCTCTTTTTTTATGGCCAATTTCGCTAAAAGAATAAAAGAATATGTCAGAAGTGACCTCAAAATGCATAAAGAGAAAAAATAGATATACTTTCACAATCGAATATCGAGTAGGCTTACTTTTTGTATTCTCGGAAATTTTGCGAACCCGTTTTTTTGAAAAATTAAATTAATAAGAAGGCAGAATAGTATTTTCATCGGTAAGCCTGAAAAAATATAGGCGTTTTAGCTTAAGGGTAGAGCTGTGAAGTAGGTTACGGAGAAAGCTCTTTTTGTGAGTTTTACTGAGACTTTCAAGGTAACGAGGCCCACTACAGCAAACATATTCCTTTTTCTAGCTTCAACACATCTGTTATCTAGTACTTATAATCCCATACATAAAATTTCACCTCTTATTGTAAGAAACATTCACGGTGGAAGAAAAGAATTTCCGATATCACCTCCTTTCTTGTAATAAGATTTTATCATATTTTGGGTTTTGATCCAATGGCAGGGAAATTCTAACAACTTTTACCTAAAAAAAGGACGTCGATTGTTTTTTTTGCAAGCATCATAGGGTTATCCTGAATAGCAATTTACGTATCCATTGTTGCTTTATTGACCAAAAAAAACTCATTTTCACAAATTTTATTTTTTTTAGCCTATGAATGATACGTAAACTGCTGAAATGGAGATCAAATAAACTTTTATAGATCTGAATCACTATTATATTTCAAGTAAATCTTCCCTTTCCCTCGCCGAGTATTGGCCAGAATATCATCGAAAATTTCCTGTACGCGACCATTCCCACCGGCAGGATCAAACTAATTGAAATGGCATTATATGCGAACAAAAGGGTGCATCTGCTGCTTCACCTCTTCACTAAAATCCCAATCACCGAAATTCATATTTACGAGTATGTCGCCGATCTCAAGGTGAAAATAAATTCAGAAATCTTGAATTTATTCAAGCTTAATTTCATTCCAAGGATCCTGTACATACCACACAGCCGTTACATATCAACTTCTTAAATGTCTGTAACTGATACCTCCAGATTTTCAAAAGCCCTATCAATTTGCATTCGCCAGTATTAGATCTTAAGAGCCGCAATAATCTTTACTTCAAATAATTGCAATCTATAGAATTTGTTCAGACTAAAAATTAAGTCCCAACATTACGGAAGCTCTGTAACCCCTCAATTGTGCCATTTTCACTGCGTTAGTCGACGCGATGTAACATAATTCTTCCCAAAAACGATAAATGTACTTGTGTAATCTTTGACGCCTTTTCAAAAGCAGAACGAGCGCCGTAAAGGCCTTCTTAAATAGCACGTTATTCAGAACTAAGCTCTATCTGTGTTTTTTTCGTTAAGAACATTGTCTTTCAAGCTATATCAATAGAAATCAAATCAACCTTATCAATTCCATCTATTCTACAGCAAAGGGGAAATGCAGTCCAAATTTTTGCCTTTCTCACGCGTTAGAAGTCTATATGTGGTCGCTTATATCTCGAAACTCATTTAATAATAAATCCCCGTTTCTTCGGCATTGAATAATGTTTTGGCTGCATAATTTGAGAATTTTTGCCTAAACATAGGAATTTACGTTTTCAAGACCTCCTCATCTATACCCTCCATTCTCTGTGGTATCGATATAAATTTAGTTCTCAGTTCTCTAGAAATTTTACACAGCATTCTTCTCATTTTTACCTGTATTAAGATGTTATTGAGTCCGCGGTGCCTTTTTCTGGTTAAACGGGAATCAATAAAAATATGAAGCTCCTACTGAGCCAGGAGCAATTCGAAGATAGCTGCTTCCCAAGCCTGTCGCTTTCTTTTCCTATCTAGCTTTTATTTTGAAAATTTTCGCTAACGCTGCAATTTTTTTCGAAAATACCTTTACTTTTCACCGCTCGTCATGTGACTGAGTTTTGCGGGAGAAAAAGGTATAAAACGTACTATTGCACCATTTGGAAATGTTTTCATCTCTTAAGTCAGCATCAGATCCTTTTAATGGTCATTTTCGACAATACTTTCTTTCTTTTGGCAACATTTAAGGCTATTTCACATGATTAAGTCGCATTAGCTGTATTAGGGGTTTTCTGGAGGATATTTGTTGATTTATTGCACAAGTAGGACGTTAATGTAATCCAAAGAAGGTCCGTAATAACTTCCAAGGGCTATTAATGTACTTGGATGCACTGTGACGAGGAAAAGCATGTTATTGCCGCAAAGAAACTTCGAGAGTGAGCGAATTCAAACGATTGAAAATTTCTTGTACTATATTGGAGAAGGTGCTTTTATTTCACTCAAGGTTCGCAGTATCCATGTTCGGTGGCTAAACACTAAATATATATAGCGCATGTTTCTCTATATTGAGCGTTCTATATATCAAGATGTGGCCGTAGACCTATAGTAACCTACTCTAAAACATTAAACAGTCAATATATAATTGTCAGTCTAAAAACTTGGAGAAAATACAGAGCGAGTATAAACAAACAGTAGTAAGGGCAAAAGTAACCAAAATTTAGGGCTTTAAAATTTACATAAACATAGTTTATGTGGATTGGTACGACTATTTTCCGGCATCTTCCTCCCCGTTTTTCAACTATAGAGGTTCTTTGTAACGATACCGTCTTCATCTCCCTCGAATATCAATCCTCGCACTGTACCATACCATACATTCGATGGGCATGATATAAGATGTATCCGCACCAAGCGAGCAACATATTAACAATACCCTAAGTTCTCACCATTTTAACATTTAACCTTAAGTACAGATTTAAGAAATAAGAAATCTTTACGTGTAAAGTGATATGAATTAATTTTTGTATCTTTTAATATAGATTAGAAACGGTATTTAAAGAGGCATAAATAGGCAAACAATAAACCGATGCCTACACCAGCAAAGGGGGTTAGAAAATTTCTCCATTGGAATTTCGACAAACGGAGATAGCAACAAGTTGCAAACTTCCTGATATAAGCAGTTTGATTGCAGATTTCCACGGCTACGACATCAATTGCTTGAACTGAACGAAGTAGACGAAAAGAGTTGATGAACTCCGCTCCTCGTTAAAAGTTTGAAACTATTGTATAGCCGAAACAACAAACGATAAATTCGCTGAAAATTCATCGTGTAAGTGCAAGATTGTTACAATCAGTATCTTGAATTGGATGATATCGCTTTCATTCGGAATATTTCCCTTTTGCGTGTATTTAAAGTCATTTACATAGTTTTTTTTCCTCTTCCAATGAAATTCCGTGGGATTCATCGCTACATGATATTAAGTGTAGTTCAGACTCCAAATTGGTGAAGATGACTTCCGCCCATCCTATCAAGGATTTATTTGTATACTGAGTTCTTCTATGCAATAATCTAAATAAATATTGATACTTCCAACGAGAAAACAATCGATTATTTGCAAAAGTACTGTACGTGTGCAAATGACAATACGAAATATGCGAATTGCGTATTACAAATTCGCCCGAACTGACGTCATCAAAATTGTTCCAATCTCTGGAGATCCATGTAGTAGACCAGCCAAATGTAGAAATTTGGCCGATTGTTTATTTTTAGTTAAAATTACCCAGTATACCATCTTCGTAGACGTATCTCACGGTCATTTATGATGGATAGAACGAGAAAGAGGGAGCGAGGGAACCAGACAGGAGAGAGCGGGTGAGCGGGTGAGCAGTAGAGAGAGAGAGAGAGGAGTAGAAAGAGTGAAGGACCGAGAAGGAGAGATGAGAGAGGAGAAGGTGGCGAGAAACTTTACTCAGGTAGAAGATGGAGAGAGACCGGGGCTTATATAGACTTCAAGGCGAGTCTACTGATGCTTTCTGTTGATCGAAGGAAGTTTCCAGAAGATATGTAGACGATGGTGATTGTCTAAACCTAAACTTGCTTTAGCTGATCCAAAGTAGATCAGCTCCAGCCTACAGCACTGTACAGTGCATAAACATAACATTCAAGTTCTAGGTTGAACGGTAAAGTACGGCAATTACTGTAAGCCTCTTTGCGAGTTGTTAGCTGTGAGAAAAAGGCAAAGAAATAAAAGTGCACTAACACGCCCCCTCAAACTAGAACTGACCTCAGCAGGGCCCCCTCGATCTGAAAACAATAAAATACTAACTTGAAATACCAGGAGGAAAAATGCCCAACTCACTTCGAAACTTCGCAAACTTGACTCGCAGCAAAGGTTTCGTTAGAAGTTCAGAGACTTTGTCTTCGGTTGGACAGTGAGTAACAGAGATCTGTTTAGACGACACAGCTTCACGAACGAAATGGTACCGAATATCAATGTGCTTGTTCCGTTCATTGATTGATTCGTTCTGGGACCAGCTAATTGCGCCTGAGTTGTCAACTGATATCCTAATAGGGGTAGGGCATTTCTCATTCATCGAACTGCAGAGAAGGTTTGACAACAAAATAGCTTCTTTAGAGGTAGTGCACAGAGATATGTACTCTGCTTCGCAGGACAACAGCGCGACACATACTTGCTTCTCGGAGCGCCATGAGATAGGTCCACCAGACATCATGAACACGAAGCTTTCGGTAGACATGCGAGTAGAGTGGCAGCCAGCCCAGTCAAAGTCACTGAATCCAGTGATGGTGTGAGATGAAGAAGGTCCGTAACGAATTCCAAGAGTTTTAGACCAGTTAAAGTAGCGATACACACGTTTGACAGCCCTCCAGTGAGTGACCATCGGCTTTTCGCAGAACTGAGACAGCTTGCGTACAGCGAATCCAATTTCTGGACGAGTGCAGATCATGAAGTACATGAGACTGCCTATTGCAGAGCGATATGGTACTGATGAAGGAAGTTCTTGATGATTATTTCCGTCCTTGTTGAAATTGCTTTGGGCCATTGGAGTATCGACAGGTTTTGAGTCTGCCATTTGGAACCTTTCCAAGATCTTGTCTGTGTATATCGATTGCGAAAGCTGAAACGTTCTCTCAGAACGGTTTCGCTGCCTTTGAATACCAAGGAATTCCTGGACAGTACCTAAGTCTTTCATCTTGAATCTCTCCTTCAGTTCTGCCTTGATATTGTTGAGCATATGTCGACTGCTGCCTGAAATGAGGAAATCACCAACATATAGTATAATCATGCAGAACATTGTCTCCTTCCGATAGACATTAAGACATGGCTCGTGCGGGTTGCTGACAAAGTTGAGCTGGAAAGTCAAAAATACATCCATTTTTGCATACTATTGGCGAGGAGCCTGCTTCAATTCATACAGGGCGTCAAGGAGTCGACAGAATAGGTTGGGCCTGTGTGGATCTCGGAAACCAGCTGGAGTCTCCATGAATATTTCTTCGTCCAAGTCACCGTTCAGCAACGCGGTTATTAAGTCCATCTGATCACATTCCAGATCTAACAGATTTGTCAAGCAGAGGAACATTCGTACAACAGCAATAGAAACGACAAGAGCATACTTGTCTGTGTACTCTAGTCCGGGAACTTGTCTGAATCCTTTGGCGACCATACGAACCTGAGGACCGACGTCGGGTTTGATACGAAAAACGTAGCGACATGGAATCACGTGTATTCCTATTTTTCTTGGAACGAGATCGAAGGTTCTATTCTCATGGATAGAGTATTCTTCTTTTTTGATCCCTGGCATCCAAAAATCAATGTTTTCTGCAGAATAAGCTTCTTCGTATGTTGCAGGAACACCTGTTTAGAGCAGTTTTGTTTCTGCGACAAGTGACACATTTGAGGAAGATCTAGAAGGACACCAGCGGATGGGCTTCTTTGAGTCCCGAGAGGAACGACGAGGAGCTTTTGAATGGGCTTCTTGAGATGAGATTAAATTTTCTTCACCGGCAGTGGACTCTTTAGAATCTTCGTTTTCGTCAGCGGAATTCTGTACTTCTAAAAAATCTGCAGAAGGAGATTTATCTTCATCGGAGGAAATATTTTGGCCGTGATCTCCATTCGGTAGCTCACAGGTGACTTCAGGCTGTGTACGAGTTGCGGTTTCATTGAAAATTACATCCCTGGATATTACCATTCTTTCTGAGCCAATGTACCGCAGCTTACATCCCTTATGTACCGCAGCTTACATCCCTTACTCTGAGAGGAGTACCCCATCATCAGGGCTTCACGAGATCTGGGTTCCAACTTCTTGAGTTTGTTCTTTGGTACGACATACCAGCACTGTGCACCAAATACCCGCATGTGAGATATTTTAGGGGCAATGCCGTTCCAGCGTTGGTAAGGAGTGGTGCTCTCTGGCAAAGAGCTTGAAGTAACGCGATTCAGAACATAGACAGCCGTGGAAATTGCTCTAGCTCAGAAATGCTTTGGAAGACCCTTGTGGTGTAACGTCGAACGGGCCAGATTGAGAAGGGTTCGATTCATCCGTTCTGCAGTCCCGTTTTGCTGGAGGGTGTGAGCCACAGTGAGTTTATGTTGTATGCCGTTCTCTTTAAGGAAGTTCTTGAACTCGGTTGAGAGGTACTCTCCGCCATTGTCAGACCGCAAAGCCTAAATGAGAAGCTTATCTTCATGCAACGGAGTATTCATTTCAGGAAACTCATGGACTTGGAGATGTTTCAGAGACTCGGTAGTGTGTTTCTCCGCAAAGGCTTTGTAGTTTTCAAAGCAATCCATCGCCTTTGACTTGTGGCTCATAGGCTACACAACCGTCCACTTGGAGTAGTAATCGATTAAGTATACAAAATACCTAGCCCCTCCCAGAGAACTAGTTTCAACCGGTCCTAAGACATCTCAATGAATCAGTTCTAGAGGTTTCGGGGAACGGCTTTGTCTTTTCTTCGGGATTGTGGCACGGTGGGATTTACCAAGTATGCAGCCGACGCAAACATCATCTTCCTCGTTTCCTTGTGAAAGTTTTACAACTTTCACGACACCGTTTCTGATCATTGACTTAATTCCGGGAGTATGTAAGTGTGCCAATCTCTGACGCCAGATTGAAATTGGGCATATCAAGGAAACTTGAGATCCCTTCTGTGGCTTTAGTGCAGGCTTGGTGACATTCAAGAAGTATAGGCCATTAGTAAGCGTACCCGTCGCCACAAGAGTAGAGTCCAAATAACATACAAGGGTGGCGGTATCGTTACTAAAGCGCGTCTCAATTCCAAGCTTCGCCATGACAGATACGGAGAGCAGTTGGTAGCGAAGGTCTGTAACGTGTAATACGTTTTTCATTACACCCTTGACAGTTTCTCCTTTCCGTCGTAACGTGAGAATAACGTCATTGGAGCCAATAATCATAGCCGTAGAATCTGCCCCAAAGTCTATATTTGAAGGGGACGCGAGAAGTTGATAACTTGTGAAAGCTGAGCGGTCGTAAGTGACATGCGAGGTAAATCCTGAGTCGATGATCCGTTGCATAGATGAGAGAGGAGGGCCTCTGGTAGATTAAAGTGCTACTTGTTATGCAGGGGAAGTCGACGCAAAGAGACAAACTACATCTGGGTGATCGGTAGTTTCAGCAACCTCGGTGGCATTGAGGGATTTCCCTCCACTTCTTTTAGCCTTATCAAGATGAGCTCTAGCTGGATTGCCTCTGGGAGCGAGATGAGGGAACTTCTTGTAGCATCGGTTGCTATCTCGATGCCTGCCGCAGTGTATGCACATTTCTGCGGAAGTTCCTGTTCGAGGCTTGGAACACTGGGTCCCCAGGAGTGCAGCCGTCTCAGCGACTTTTAGTGCGTCTTGATCTCGCCAAGCATGGTGCTGCTCTTCGTGGAGACATCTATTCTGTACAAATTCGAACGAAAGCTTGCCACCTTCGATATTGGAAGCATCAAGGGCTGATATGAGGCTGTCAAAGCGATCTGACAAGCCATTGAGGAAGGCCATGGCCATTTTGCTGTCCTCGACATACACAGGCATGGATTTTAGAGTGGCCGCAAGTTGGCGAATACGGGCAGCAAATAGTAGAACTTTCTCATTTGGGTGCATCTGCGCGGTATAGAAGCGACGTCTTGCCGCGACCTTGTTTAGCAGCGTATGCTTTTTGAAAATATCACAAATGAGTTTCCACATTTGCTTGGCCATGGTGGCATGTTGAACCTGCTCAATGTGAGCACTGAAAGTGTGAGTCCAATGATAGCTCTTGCCTTGGCATCTGCCTTTTGCCATGCGGAGTGAGTTGACGAAGATGCTTCGGGTGGATCAAGTGTAAGATGATTGTCAACCTCCCTGAGAGATAGTATGAGTTGAATTCGAGCTTTCCAAATGTGAAAGTTATCATCACGGAGCTTCTCGAGATTATCAATATGAGGTCCGGAAGAGGAGTCCATGATGAGTATAATGGGACCAAGTGAATCAAAATTTAAAGTTTTTGTGTGTGTTCGATGCGTTTGTTGCGGTCGTGTCTAGTTTGGAAGACGCGGATACAGTGGGCACAATAAAAGACAGCCGACTTCCGCTCAGATCTGTTGTGGCACTTCCTACTACTTCTGTGCTGAGAAAGTTGCTTCGGACCTGATACTTTGAGCTGAAAGAGATTACAGGTGAGGAAAAAAGACTTGGGTTCCGAGACAAAGGGTATTATAGGTGCCACAGGAGGTGGAGGAGAACGTACAGTGGACGAAAGAAGTGGAGCCGTAGAGAGGGGTTCGAAAGTAAGCGGAGTCGGGATTCTTAACGGCGGGAGGTCAGCAGTAAGAGGCGGCACCGCAGGCGATGCGGGAGACTGGGTGAGAGTGACTGGAGCAGGAGCTGGAGGTGTCGGAGGTGCTGTAGTAGGAGAGATCAAGTTAATAACTTGAACTGGGGCAGCTAATTTTTTAACTGGTTTCTGCTGACCCTTTGGTTTCGACACACGACTTGCAGAGACAGATAGAGGCTTTGAGCGGAGCTTGACTGGATTATTGGTTTTGTTCTCGATTGGGGGCCTTTTCTTTGTACCCAATGCCAAGATGTGTTGAAGAAAATCCTTCTTCTTGGGAGAGATATTCTTGTTGTCAGAGTGAGAAGGGAGTGAAACGACGTCCGGAGTGGTTGCAGTGGCGGTTATATCACCGCCTTCACCGTCAGACTCAATAGCGGAGTCGTAGATGAAACGGCACCTCGGGCGAAGCTGCGGCTTCTCGGATCGGGGCGAGGCTTGGACAGAGTCTAATGAGTCGTCGTCGGAAGTGAAATTGATACGGCGGACGACAGGGTCGTCTGGAGAGATCTTGATTCCTCGAAGGAAGACGGAGCGGAAGATGACCGCTGGAGGCAGAACTTTGCAAGGCTAGGCGAAGGCTGAGGAAGAAGGGTGAAAGATATAAGTAAGCAAGAGGTTTCGAGGAGATTTGGACTTACTGTTGAAACTAGATACGGGCTGTGAAACAAACCGAGGTATGTGGCACAGAGACGAGGCGAGTAGCAACGAGGAGTCGGGCCGCAAAATGGACTTTGTTCTGTGGTGCGGGGATGAAGGACGACGACGGGCCGCAAAAACAACCAAGGCAGGTAGGGCAGAGACGACGGGCGTTAGACAGACCACAAGAAAGGAGGTCAGTAGATAGTGCAGAGACGAAAAATAAGTCAGATCAAACCTTAGGTGCTTTTTTTTTGACCGTCTGTGTTTTCCTCCCTATATGGAGTGTAGGGTAGCCTCGAGGTGGTTCGCGTCGAACAGGGAGCGCAAAAGAGATAATTTTGTGTGCAGCGCTAGCGGCCTGGGCCCATCACCTGACGGATAGAACGGGAGAGAGGGAGCGAGGGAGCCGGAAAGGAGTGAGGGAGAGAGCGGGAGAGCAGGAAAGAGAGACATAGAAGGGTAGAAAGAGTGAGGACCGAGAAGGAGAGATGAGAGAGGCGGAGGTGGTGAGGAACTTTACTCAGGTAGAAGATGGAGAGAGACCGGGGCTTATTTAGACTTCAAGGCGAGTCGACTGATGCTTTCTGTTGATCGAAGGAAGTTTCCATAAGACATGTGGACGACGGTGAGTATCTAACCCTAAACTTGCTTGAGCTGATCCAAAGTAGATCAGCTCAAGCTTACAGCACTGTACAGTGCATAAACATAACGGTCAAGTTCTACGTTGAACGGTAAAGTACATTAATAAATGTAAGCCTCTTTGCGAGTTGCAAGCTGTGGGAAATAAAGCAAAGAAGTGAAATGACACTAACAAATTACAGCGATCGGCCAATTAGCAAGAGGTCATTTATCGAGCCCACACTGTATATCCTTCGAGTGTCTGAAGGCATATTGTTATGCTGAAAGTGAGGGGACCATCAAAGTACGGTACGATAGTTGTAGCACTGCACTCTTCTGTAGAGTACGGTCCGTACAATACGGTATATACGGTTCTGTAAGATAGTAGTATAACCATTATTATCCGTTAGTATATGAGAAAGCTGTAGAAGTGCTACTTTACTCTACGCGAGTTGGTTGGAATTTAATCTGCAGGATATCAATAAAATTGAAGTTACAGAGGCCCAACAAGAGTGTGCGCAGAGACACGAAACCAACAGGCGATCAAAAAGTTTATAAAGAGGAGGGCGAGGTCTAAGATTCCAGGTGGTCCTGCACAAGGTCCTTTGTTCGTATCAGTAGGGGCGGAGACTCTGTACTGCTGTAGTGTACAGTAGGTTGCTTTAGACTATTGTTGGCGGTAAGGTTTGGTAGCGGTAGGTGGACTACCGTTTCTTTAGGATCAACACTGCGATAGGGTGTTATTAAGTTTTCCTGTCCTTTCCAAGAGCGCAGGAAGAGCGAGGAAGTAAAATTAGATAGACAAGCACACTTTGGCCCAAAGCCCCAGGTTTCAAAGCCGACGTCACCTTGCAAGTAAAAATCAACAGTTGGAGTTGTACCTTTCGGCGAGCTCCCCTCTCTCTACCTTGAGGCTCTCATACTTTTATTCAATCTCGGCAGTCTCACGCCGCACCACCGGCTTAATTCACCACAGATATACCTCTGCGACATGCGGTGTATTATCGCCACCTAAGGCTACTGCAAATTATACAGGTCCATTCAGCCGGACGGCTCACATCTAGCGGTTCCAGTAATTCTCAGTACTAGCGCCGAACTCAAGTTTACTTCAACAGCTAAGATAACTTCCCCCTTTACCCCTAAATGCATCACACCTGCCAATTGGACCTACTTCCTAGCCGGTACTCTCCTCGCTTTTTATTCTATTGACAGTTGAACCTCTCTTTTAGGGCCCCTTAAATCCCAGGCCTCTTCTCTGTTCGTGGCTACTGAAGCCTCACTTGGTCCCGGTACTACCCAACTCTTTACTGTTGTTAAATGTTGACGGAGGATAATTATTGTAAATACTTACCAGACCAAAGAAGTCATACTTGTGCACTACGTTTATCCGTCCATGTACCAACTCCATGAATGTACGAACTTCCAGGATTCATTGCTGGCCAAATACTTGTAACTTTCCATCAAAATCCCGTATTTGGTCTCCTCAAAGTTCATTGCAAAGTTCTTTCCAAAGCGCTACACATGTTAAACCTACAATAGGACTGCCTCAAATGCAGTGAAATATCCACTCCTGAAAACTTTCATCCTCTTTATCAGACCTTATCACTTCCTCCAATACATCATAAGTACCCATGTAGTCAGAACACATACCCGTGAATTGCAAACGATTGCTTAATCTTTCCCGCAACAAATACGGCTCACCTATCGTTCCTCCAGCCGGATTAATGGAGAGACCATCTGTTTCATCCAATTCATTCCTTCTCCTTCCTTATAAAGTGATTTCTCGTTTGAAGACAGAGTTAGCCATATACATCGGCTTGGTCCAAGGGGAATGGCGGGGAGACAGTGAGAAGTTGTGGATGGCGAGATTTGTAAATGGGGCTGGAAGGGCGAAGTCCGTGCATGGAGTTTGTAAAGGGGGATGGAAATTGTTATATTATTAGTTGTGGGTGGCAGATGATTTTTTACAACCACTAGTACGGTTTGAATAGCGCAATTTCCCTCGAAATGACAGGCATACTAAGCCGGAAAAAGTAGCCGAAAACTTTTTTTGCGGTAGAAATTAGTGTAAAACGCCTTCAAAGGTATATGTCTGGCGAAATAAAGAATAGGATACTTTATTATGAATAAAGATTTTTGAAGTAGAAGAAGATCAATAACCTGATTGAAATAATTCCTTGGAAAGAATAAAATTTTTTTCCAAAGAAGGAGGAAAAAGGAAAATTAAAACAGCATCAAGGGCCACAATTTTCTTCGCGAAAAAGAAAAAGGAAAATATAAAGGAAATCAAAAGGAGAAACAATCTGTGTGGGTAACGAGAATCGAAAGTAGAAATAATTTCTGCGCGTGAAGATAGTGCCTTCATTTCCTTGCTTGAAAGCTCCCTTTGTGCAACACGACAACCGCCCTAAAATTGCTCGCATCAGCTTATACGACTGCCATAAAATTTATTTGATCTACATTTTCTTTAATGTCACCTCATTCTACTTCATTTTTCCCGGCATACCCCACGCTTTTTTTCAAACTGAGTTTGAAAGTTCGACGGCCTAGTGTTTCCGACTGTTCCATGTAAATATCTTTCCTCGCATCGATTGGATCATATCTTCTTATTGCTTTTTGCACGCGATACATACTCTCGATAAAATGCTCCTCTGTCACAACGTTATCTTATTTGCTATTAATGACATCAATGTGCATTTAATTCAAATTATGACAGGCCATAAATATTTATAACCTGCACTGTTTCTTGAAAGACTCCCATCCATAATTTTGACCTTATCTCAACTCGGACGCGAAAGAATTCTAAAGTAATCTTAAAAGCATCTCATAACACCAAAACTCCGAATTTGTGTGCTATTTTCGGGAAAAACGTACTTTCATTTTCAATGTATATTTTTCCATTTAAAATTCAGAATTAACTGGTATATTGTGGGATATTAGGCGCATGCTAGCAGATCTAGGTTTAACTGTGGCTGAAACTTTGGTTGAGGCTGCCTGAGTAAATCCGGTCGCTCCAAATCAGGATTTACATAGAACTACGGATTCTAATAGTAGCCGGTAAATATAGTCGATTGATAGCATATGCGAAGTCTTTCCTGTATATAACCCTGAAGGTATCGTTAGTAGTGCTTTCGAAACTTGTGATCGGCATGGGTAGCATACTATGACAAGATGTAAGACGTATATTGGTCCAGGTGGTACAGGATGGCAAGGCAGCTTGAGATTGGTAAAGCGTTGATAAAATATCGCAGTGTGCAACTAATCAGTAACTATTCTAAGTGTACCAATGGGGTCAAACATTGTGTCACGAACTATAAGGAAATGTGTAATGACTGCAAAGTGCCTAGTAGTCCTGGGTATGAGGTTACCGGCGATTTGAATCTGCCCTTCAGTACGGTACAGTACCGCGTATGCAGTACATTCGTGTAAAGCTGTAAGGCCTGTGCATACCACGTCACAAAGGAAGGTGAACCTGTTGAATGAACCACATGTTTTCGCTCGAAATGTGTGTCCGCGAGTGAATTCAGCTTAGTTTCTGGAACAGTTCGCAACCATGCCGCGTTATACTGTATTACCGCATGACTCCTTCAGAAACATCATACTGTTGCGGAGGTTCGGTCAGAAACATAGTCTCGGAGAATCTGTAGGGTGGAATTTTTGGCTTATTTTAATGGGAGGAAGAGGTGGTCGGTTATATCCACGCGGCTAATGCGTTATGCGGGATAAGTCGTCGCTGATGGGTAACACTACAGTACATGACCTTCCTTACAGGGCCGCCTCAATGACGGCGAGCAGGCATGCCGCATTGGACATGACGGCCGCAGCAGCGTGCCTTTGGGTAAGCACCGCTCTAACCATCCCATAGGTCTCTATCGCTCGGACGGCCACGTTCCGCCCGACATCGGTTAGCACCGCGTACGCGTCTGGGTGCCAGCCTCCAAGGGTGGATATTGGGATAGGCACAAGCCTCCCTCTAGCTAGTGTCTATCCGACCACGCACTGTCCTCATATGAGGCACACTTTGTCCTCATGTGAGGACAATTTTCGTTACATTTTGGAAAGGAAAATGTTTTGGAAGCCCGAAATTTTTACTGGAAAAAAGGTTTTTTATGTTTAGTTACAGTACAGTAATTTTTACTGTACATGCGCCCTCGTTTCTGAAACCCCCCACGATAATAAGAACTATTTTACCTTCCAAAACGAAGTCGTTTTCACAAATTCTTGCGAAGAGAGGAAGCTGGTGATGGAAAACTGGTCTAGCCTTCACCGAGGTCAACAATCTTGAAAAGTTTGTTTTGATCGGCCATCTACGGTGCTGGTAAAAAAGATAGGGACACCCCATTAAATTAGCATACTGCTAGAAGTACTGCACTGTGGCCTCCCAAATTCTGCCCGTTCACGTGTAAAACAGTACATAATAGTGTGACAGTAGCATACCGAAAAAAAAATATTCAAAAAAGGAAGAAAATTCAAATTTACTGTATTCAAGGTGAGAAAAATGATAAGGACACCTCACTAAAAGTAATAACAAAACTAAGTCAGTACTTTGTTTTACACCCCTTCATCTGTAACACCTCAATGCAACGCTTCTGCATTGATTTCACTAGCTTTTCCATCAAATTAACTGTAATCCCGTTCCATTCCACCCTAATTGATGACTCCAGTTCTGCCACGTTACTGTACTGACGACCGCCACCATAAACCCTGCGAGCGAGTACACCCCACAAGTTCTCGATGGGGTTCAGATCAGAGGATTTAGCGGGCCAGTCCATTACATCAATAAAATGGGTAGCAAACCAATCTTTTGTGACCCGAGATGTATGGATGGGAGCATTGTCCTGTTGGAACACCCATTCCACCCCGGAATTTTCTTCAAAAAATGGAATTAGATAAGATTGTAGCGTTTCATAGTACTTCTTAGAGTCTTGTTATCCTTTCAAAATAACCAATTCCGTAGATCCACTTGAGCAAAACCCTCCCCAGACCATGACACGCCCTCCCCCATTTTGTCTTTTCGAATATAACTTTTTTTCCTTACATATATCGTGCCAGTAATACTTGTAGCCATCTGGACCATCCAAATTAAACTTTTTTCATCACTGAATAAAACAGTCTGCCATTTATCATAATTCCAGGTGATTTTCTCTGTAGCCCACCTTACTCGATTTTCTTTATGCATCTCTGTAAGCAGTGGACACCCAATCATCTTCGAATACTTGAAAATTCCTGAATTGTTTAAAGCCTTAAGGACAGGAGACGAACAAACCGGCAGATCCAATGCTTTTTTAGGTCACTTGAGCTCATATTATTTTTCGAAGCCTCCCTCAAGAGTCTGCGTTTGTGTACACATGAAATAATGCGGGGGGACAAGAAATGCGCTGAGCAAAAAAAATTTGTATTGAAAAAGTAGTGCTAAAAGTAGTCCTCATATGAGGACAACGGTCCAATAGACACTAGTAGTAGCAGTCGCGAGCAGTGGTTCAGACCTTGTCATATCTGTCAGGGGGAAATTTGGGGTGTTTTTAATGCATGAAAAATATGGTCAGCTGTTCCCTATCTGTCAGGTAACGTATGTTAAAGCTTTACACATTCATCAATATCCTTTATTTTCGTCATGAGTGTGGAATTTTTCTCCATCTCATGCCTGACGAAATGACGATATTAAAAGTTCGGGGTTTACGCTTTACACTTTCGAGTACAAATGGTTCGAAATCGTCAAAAGGCGCGCAGAGAAAATCAGTCTATTGACCATAACCTTAGCGATTCTCATCGCGGATGCGGCATCATTCCGTTTACTGCCAATGTGGTACGATGCGATATGATCCCAGTATCTACGGGATCAGAAATCCGAAGATCTCATTAGGATGTTTACGTTCTCGATAAAGAACAGAGGTGATGGCGTTGTTAAGGTCTGCTGAATAAAGCTAACTCGCTCCGATCTGCTGGAAACCTGTAACCATCCTCCTCGTAGAGGGTCTGCTGCCGCGCATCGTGGAGAAGTTCAGCACATCAGGTGGATTATTCGCACTCGAATGTACAAACGGATTAGTTGCACAATGTGGTCGTCTATTGAGCAATTAGTTTTTTCGCGAATGTCGATGCACGCGGTCTACGTGAGCCACCCGGTTAGCTCATAGCTGCAATATGGTCGGATCCTGCCCGGGACACTTGTAATACAATGCGAATGCCCTACGCTTTGTTATGAAAGGTAGTTCGCTTGTGTGACGCTCTTGTCAATGCATTTGAAACCGTCCTGTTGCACTTTGATAGATGCAGCGCTTCAGCGTGCCCTCCAAACTGCACTTCGCTGGGTTTAAATCGGGGAGTTTGGTGCGGAGATAAAAGTTTACCTTCGGAAAGTAATTGTCAAATTATGCCTACCTACAGGTTCGAGGAATGTCACTCCGATTCGTTCTCTACGATCAAGATAGCACGATCGGTCGCCAGCCGAGCCTTGAGCCAATACTCTAGGGCGAGGGTAATTCTCTTTCAAAAACACGCCGCCTGCTTCTTGCCGCCTGCTTGTTAACTGGACTACCAGCCACATTTAGCTTGTAGAACTGCTCTGTTATTCATACTGCAGGCATTGAAACCTGGTTTGAGCGCAAGTATGTAGAACTGCCCATCTTCGTCCCATTCGCAGTACAGCAACCCCATTTTTCTGTGCCTACGGATCCACCCGCGGTTGGCGGCATGACTCGCAAACACAATTGTTTGCCGCAGACCTCTCCAGGCCGCCCGGCTCCTTATGCTCGGGTCCCCACAATTCGGCCATGTTGTTCGCCCGAACATCAAGGCGCTTGGAGAGAACGGGGGCATAGACTACCTTGACGTAATCGCCATCCATCCCTTGACCCCCGCCCGCCTCCCCTCCCTGGCACGATGCCCACTCAAGCCCCGTAACTATGCTCGCCTTGACAAGCACACTAGAAGAAGAATCATTTTTACTCATGTCTCTGAAGTGTACACTGACTGACCAACTATTTAGTTGAGATCTAACTGGATGGTTCACGTCAATCACGTGCAGTGGAGCCCGAGAGATGATTTTCATAGCTACCGTGACCACAGTGCACAACTGAGGCACTGGTACATGCGTGTGCGAATCGTAGCCGCGGTGGTATGCTAGCTAGGGGTCGAAATTCCACGCTGGGGGGCTGGCACCCGACTGCTCGGGACTTCGCCAACGGGGTTGCGACTGGCATTTCCGCACGTGGAGCTGTTCCGATTCCTGAGGCGCCGCAAACACTGCTCGCTCGTCACGCGGCGAGACTCGTCCAAAATAGCGCCAGCTGTTTGCTGGAGGGAGTTTGGGGCGAATCTTAATGCCACAGTGAGTTGGTTTCAGAAAACCTCCGTTTTCCGTACATATCAGTCGCTTTGCAAAGTAGGCCTCGTCTCGGTAATCTCTAGCTCAACCCTGCCTACGGTACCATTGATCCTTGACAAAAAAAACCCACCATACTTATTTACCGTACCCCATTTATCTTTCCTTCACCCTTTTTCTCCGAGTTCCACTCAACTCCTTCGAAGCCCCCTCACTGATTCGCTGCTCTCGGCGCCCGCCCCATGCGACATTTCGCCGGCTGTGGGCTTGGCCAGTCCCGCCCGTCTAGCTTGTTTCACGTGCAAATGGACATGCCGCGACCGCTGCATTCTCGCTGCACTGATCTCGTCAATACAGTTGTCGGCAGTGCCGTCACCCCTTGCCCCCGAATGGTATGCATTTCGGTCGGATGCTCACTCGCCTCCTGTTCCCTAAAGAAACAGGAGCTCAGTGAACCACCCAGTGGTACCAAACACCCCGCCCCCGGCACACCTCAGTGGCGGAAAGCTTCAATCTCTCTTGGAAGCCGCTATACTTTACGAAAACCGTGAAGTCATCTATGAGCAGATGTCATGGCGCGAGAGCGAGGTTACTACGGCCACGGAGAAGGACAGTAACCTGCTGATGCTGGGACCGTATGGAACTTGGCGATTGTGGGTGCTTGCTCTGTGTACGGGCTGGTCTCACTGAAAGGTTACGGAAGGCGGCGACTCGGGATATGGCATTGCCGATCTGGAGGGTTTAGAACTTGTTTTTCAGGAGGGTGAGACCTTGGTGAGCACAGGTGGTTGGTGCTGGTGAACTCATGCGCCACCCACATGCCCACACCTCGTTGTGCATTCAATCCTTTCTGTTCAACACAAAATCACCATGTCATCAGGAAAATTGTGTAAACTACGCCGCTTAAGAAAGGGAGTTACTTCCTTCGGGCTCTCACAGCGAAAACTCGTCAATTACAATATGTGCTTCGATTATTCTTTCGTTCAATTAATAAACACGGTGAGATGATGAGCATTGTTGCACATGCTCAGCAAGAGAGTAGCCAACTGGAATTTCTGGTGTCGCTGGCTAACGTAGTCCCCACAGTGACCCCGTCAATTGACCACTTTGACCCTTCCACCCAGGCTCCCCTCGACGTATCACTCATTTCCCATTGGCGAAATGAGTAGTTCAAAAAGAAGTCCGTCTCATCTCTTTCCAAACTCACGTATAGGTGACGGCAGGGAGAATCAGTTCCTCCCACCCTTTCCGCAAGTAGACCAACGACCTACTTTTCCATAGTCTCTTCATTTGCTTTTCATGTAGTCAGCTTTATCCCTGGAAGCTCATTCCTGTAATACATTATTCACGTTACCCAATAGCCTCGTTCTTTGTTCTGCCACAACTGTAATATTACAGTCCCGTACATACAGTAAAGTACAGTGCACGAGAAGTACAGTACAGTACAGTACTGTAGCCGGCTGTACTGTACTGTACATCTAGCAGAGCTTGCATGTATCCGAGAAATAAAGTACAGTATTGTACAGTAATTATGTTCTGTTCACGAGTTCCGTAATAAAGTTTCAAAGCTACTGCAAACATGTATGTACAGTACTGTACAGTATGTACCCTATAGAAAATTTAGTTCTGAATTTTCCCGAATGCGCTGTGGCGTCTATCTTCTGACGCCTTCCGACTTGGCGAAACTCAGTTGAGTGCATCAAGTGACCCCCCCCGTCTCGAGACCCAACTCGTCAGCTCTTGTTATAAGAAATGCATTTCTGCAAAGTACTGTACAGCAGTGCACTCCATTTTGAGGGTTTGCACCGTATAACGCGCTAGAAGACAGCACTTAAGCAGCACTATACAGTGCAGTACTGTACAGTATTGAGGACCGGATGCACTATTACAATGGTTTATGCTTTTTTAAGGCACAATGCAGTACTGTACATTTCCAGTATGGTGTGTACTGTACTGGCCGTTTGTCGCTACTGTAGTTTCCATAAATTGGGCCAACGGTCAGGAAGATTTACAGATTTCAGAGAAAATTTTCCAGTTTGAGGCATTACAGTCACTAATGATGCAAGGGCAATATTCATTTTTACAGAATCGGCACTGAACAGTACAATACTGTATAAGGCTGCTTGTAAATAAGGTAACAAATTGTAAGACCCCTCGCTTTGTCATGCGAGGAAGTATGTAATTTGTGATGGCAGCAATGTTGGTAGTTTGTGATGTTGGTAATTTGTGATGGCCGCCGTATATTTTTCCGTATATTTTTCGGTTTTTTTGGAGCAACAAATTTACTGCGCAACACAGGTCAGGAGAAAGGAATGGAGTTTGTTGCTGCAAGGCGCCTCGGTAGGGTACCATAACTGGAGCGTAGCATAGTACTGTACTAACTGAACCTCTTGTCTGCATTTGAAACTGCAACGCCTTTTGGGGTCTGGTTTTTGCAGAGTTTGCACCCCAGAATTTGCTGCAATGATTCATTGATGATCTATACCCCTGCAGCGGCAGTACTGTACAGCTATGGCCTTTACACCTAGAGGGGACTGTGCACTTTGTCATTCTGCCACGCAAAATCAACCTGCGCATGCAGAGGGCCTCAGGTGACGACATTCTACTAGACCCTCGACTGTCAGCAAGCCATACTCTCCATTGTCATTGGATAGTTAATTGATTAAATGGACATTTCCTGGCAATTTGTTTAAACAGGAAAAATCAATTTCTAGATGTATTCCAAAATATTCCAAAAGAGGGAACAATACCTAAAATCCACCAATAGAACCTCAAATTAAAGACACCTGTCCGTTTGAAACCACTGATATTTCATCAACTGTTCGGACACAAAGGCGTAAAATCCAAGCCAGATGCCATTTGCTCACCATTGTCTGGTGTAGACCGGTCCCGTCCAAACATTCAGCATTCAAAGCTTTTCATCTCTCTTCAAACCCCCATCATTTCTGTCAACCCCGTCCCAAATTCCCAAGAACTCTCAGTGGCGCAGTCCCAATTTCCTCCCTATCCTGTAACAGTGACAAAAATCCCGGCCGTTGACGCCCAACCTTCCATCCCCTGCCCCGCCATTCTCTCCCGGCCCAACAGTCAATAGACCCGTCCACAACCCATCCCACCAAACCTCCATCCAACCTTATTCGGGACTTTCTGCTTTGTTTTTCAATTCGCACCCGACGAAATTCTCCTTTACGAAGCGTCCGTCAGGCCCTGCTAGCAATGATTGCCTCTGGTCCTCCGGATGTTACACGACCAAGTGCGACATCCACTCACAATATACATTCCACCTTAATGGAACAAAACTCTTCCCTGCCTCCGCGCAATTCTTTGCATCCCTCTCCCAACACTCAATCCTCCTCCGACGACGTATTGCGCTTGATTGAACCTAATCACGCTATTGACTCTCAAAAGCATCGTGTACCAATGGATATTCCTCAACCAGCCGAGGAGGCGTTGCTCAAGGCAAAGTCCGTCTATTTGGAATCTCAGACATGGGGAACAACTGACTTTGATTCGCAGCAGAAGGATCAGGCAGTCTCGGAACCTGGTTCCGGTGATACCCCAAAGCCAGGAAGGAGGAAACAAAAGATTAGCAAAGCTGAAAAGATGGAAAGAATTGCAGCTGAACATGCTGTTTGGGTCCGCGATGTCTTTGACTTGCCTGGTGACGAAGGGCTTGTCGCTTCTTTCTCCGCCGCTCTGGTCAAACATATTTTGTTGCAAGGCAAAATTCACATCACCACATCCGCCATCTGCTTTTACGCCAAAATCTTTGGTCGTATCACAAAGGAATGCTACCCGTTCACTTCTATATCACGAGTGAAGAAGAGAAAGGGCGGCTTTGTGGCCAATGCCATCAAAATTTATTTCCTGGACCCAAATGTGCCACCTGTGGTCATCGGCTCATTGACTCAGCGTGCGAGAGCGTTTGAAGCTATTCAAAATAGGTTGAGGGAATTGAACCCTGCAGCGGCTCAACCTCGCGATGGCGACGATAACTGCTCGGCCGCGTCGCTCCAAGGCGACTCGGAAGATCGTTCAATAGAGGAAGACGAATACAACCAGGATTCCTCATCTAGAGGTAATGGCCGACGCTCAGATGATAATGCACGGGATCGTGTTGCACCCGCCTCCGACATGATCCAGTCAGGAAGCAAGCGGGATGTGAATATGCGACCACAGGGAAGTGATACAGCCAGTGAACCTTCTTCGAGGAAGAGTTCAGACCATGATGCGCTCTCGAGGCCCGATTCCGTTCCATCAGACCAGAACCCGGAGTTTGTTTGGCGAACTCCAGCGGACATTGTAGATGCTCCATCCGCTCATACGTATGCAAAGAAGACCGAGAGAGCACGCAGCATACTTTCGCTGCCGGTGGTTGAGGCGTTTAACGTTTTGTTTGTGAGCGAATGGTTGCGGCACTACCACGAGGTAAGCAACAACAAGGACCTAACCATGTCTCCGTGGTCAAGGACTAGTGACGGTTATATGACTCGAGAGCTCACATTTCGGAGGCCTCTTGGGTACAAGATAGGTCCGAAGGAAACGCGAGTGGTGGAGCGTCAAAAGTACTCATTTTCAAAGGACGGAGGAGTTTTAGTAGAGTTGCAAGGACAAAATTTAGACGCCCCGTACGCGGACTACTTTGTCGCGGAATCCTTTTTCGAACTTAAGCCCCATGGGGATGGGATGACAACTCTCTTTATCGCGAGCATTGCGGTTCATTTCTTCAAGAGTACAATTTTGCGTGGAAAGATTGAATCTGGAGCCCTGGCAGAGACAAAAACGGCGTACCAGAGATTAATGAATCTGGCCAACGCCCGAATTGAAGAATACAAGGCAAGCAAGCCTGGCCTCGCTCAGAAACACAAACGGTCTGGCGAGGAAGAGATTCCTGGACTCACGATCCCGAGCAGTCCGAACAAGAAACTGCGCGCATTTGACAACACCGCAGTCCCGTCGTTGCCTGAACCTTTGAATCTGAGTGAGCGAACTGTTGAGGCGAGAGAAACTAGCGCGATTGAATCCGTGGCGCGTCCGGCTGAAACTCTCAACGGCAGCATCGAAGTAAGGGATTCAGCGACGACCAAGTGGCTTCGTATCCTCGGGGTTGCTGCGCTTATATTTGTGTGCATACTGCTACTAGCGGTAATCGTGCTGCTGTACAAGATGCAGCATAATGTGACTGCCCTTGAAAAGCTAGTCACGGAAAGCATATTGAAGAGTGGAAATCAGTGCTTGAACGGGGAAACATGCGGAGCAGATGCAGGTGGAGGCGGAATCAACTGAGGCTGAAGGTGACCAAGTGGACATCGGGGCTAGATGAGTCTGTAAAGTCTTTGATAAGCAGTATTGTGGGACTGGCGATCGATTTGCCATTTAGCTATATTGGAAGGGTGTGAGGAGATGGTCGGCATTGACGCAACACGCGGCAACACGGGCAAGTGACGCGTTGCGCTTGACAGGGAATGTGATGAACCAAGAGGTGTAACAAGTCGTTGCAAATGTCGCAATGCAATTAGACAAGAGTGACGACGTAAATGTGGCTGTTTACCAAGTGAGCGCCACGGGGTGCATTGGTCTGGTTTTTGGAGGGAAGCAATGTATCAGGTAGAAGATGACATGTACCCGTGGCGCTAGCACGTGGTGTGTACAGAAGCAAGAGAATAAACTAATATAGTTAACACGTCTGATTCCCACTGGCAATCCTTGAGCGATGACAAGAGCTACAAGCCCTACAAGGCAGGAGCGATCCTTTCCTGCCTTGAAGCCTATTCCCACGCGCAGTGCAACTGAGATGGGTCGTTTGTACAAAACCATGACCACGATATATCCATCTATCCGACAGCAATCGCCGACCGCGATCGGCGCTTGCACACCGACGGACATCACTTTTTCTTCCCTTGACGTGCGGCCTTTGCACGCAAAAGAGCCTTCTTATGTGGGCTCTTTGTTCTCGTGGGTGAAAACTCGCCCAGACGATGACCGATCATATCCTCGACGATGTTGACCGGGATCCATTTACGACCATTATGAACTTGGATAGTCTTGCCGACCCAGTCGGGTAGAATCATGCTGCGGCGTGTGCCGCGCCAGGCGTTGGGAAGTTTGGTAAGGGCATCGGCGAAGGGGCCCTTCCAGACGGCGCGTGGCATGGTGACTTGGGGGTTTTAAGCGGGTGAATGTTGTAGTGCTGATGGGACTAGCGTGAGAATGGGTAGGAGGCCGACCATGTAATTGAGTGCGAATCGTGGTGTGATTCTGTGGATTTTTTGTAGGGAATAGAATTGTAGTGTAAGCTTTATGTGGTGTAATTTGTGGTTGGTCTTGAAAGACAGTATGATAATTTGTGGGAGTGGCTACTGTACGCCGATGACAGATGCCGGATGGCAGATCTTGACCGGACGTGTCGAAAGGGTCGAGATCTATCGAATGGGATCAAAGTGACCTGGACTGTAAGCGGAAACCAAAACACGTACGCAGCAAGAATGAGCTCAACGGGTACTGTACGAGGCAAACAATGAATCGGGAAGACGACAAAGAGGGAAGCGGATTGTAAACAACAACAGAAACGCAGGGCGTCAGACATACGCAAAACAGAGGAACATGTGATTCAAGTGGAAATCGTAAATCAGACAGTTGCGAGAGCCCAAAACAAGCTGACGATGTTGGGAGGTATTTATCTATGGCAGTTGCGTGACTCTAAGAGTAACAGGTATTCATCCAAGGTAGTTTGCCTAGAGTGTTTCACAAAGACAGAGTAGCCACTTTCAAGGCATTGCGCCCTAGCCTCGCTGCGACTGCAAACGCCTTGCGGTCAGAAACCAGGTTGTTACGGTGAACAGCGCTATACAATACAGCACAGCACAGCAAAACACAGGGTATGTACCGTTTCATGCGCGAAAGAAGAATGGAATTCCGGCAGGACTCTCCTCAACACGGTTTACACACTTACGGTAGTACAGTACAGTACATGAGTATGTATAAACCTCAACTCAAATCGTCGATCCATCCAACAAAAACACAGACACAAAAAAACGCTACTTTCCATCGGCTGCCTCAATACTACTCCACCCCCAATTTCCTTCAACCATTCCAAACCAATCATTCCTTCCCCCAACCCGTCCACTTGAGTACGGCACACGGTAGCGACCCAATGCAACAAAGCTTGCATCGTCAAGATCGATTCTCAAAAAGGGCATGGACAAAGTGCAAGCCACCTCCCAACACATCACACACGATACAATCCCCCTCTCAATCCCCGCACCCGGAATTCAATACCGCGGCATAAACCCTACGTACAACAAATTGCTGAGTAAGCTCCACCCCTGGGTGGGCACTCTGACCCGCGCGCAGTTACGCGAGATATTCACTCCGGGAATCAAACTGTATGCGGTGTAAACAAGGGTGCAATTTCCCCAATTCATTGTTCGCGACAAACATTCCTCCCCTCCTCCCTCCTCTCCTTGACACAAATCAACAAGGCTGCAGCAAAGGCGGGGCATGTCCTGTAACCCGTGTCATCCTAACTCAGTGTAAACAGTCCAACTCCCTTCCTATGGTATCAGTACATCGGAATGCAGCAACACTGCCAGAGTGCGGTGCGTTGAGATAGGGGAGGAGGGTGTGGATGGGGGTTTTAAATGGTGCAGTAGCGGTAGGTTTGGGCGAACGGAAGCGGAGGGGCCTTTAGAGTGCGGCCTGGATGGATAGTGGCAGTTACTATTCACCGATTTGATGGTGGGGAGGGTGGGGTGGTTGTCACAGGACGGATGTTGATTCAGGTGCGATGATGACACATCAACGACGAAAGACATGGGCGAGAAAAAGGCGGTTTTGCAAAATGTGAATGATATCTGGTTTTTTTTGAGTTAATTTTTGCATCGTTTTGCATGCAACCAAGCTATCCGCCACCGCTTGTGCAATTTCATTGGCGCTCAGACGCACTTGTCGTGCCGCTGTGCGTTGGCAATATCTGCATGCTTTTCTTTCGTGCTCTTTTTTCTCTTTTCTCTTGTGCAACTCCAATTTTGCATCGACTCTCGGTTTGCCTTTGCCCTTGGATGGATAGAGGCGCTCGGTTCTCTTGACGCAACGACTGCCGTTGTTCATGTTGCTGCCTAATCGTCGTTGTGTAAGGTGCTTGCATTCATTCGCTTCGGGCCTCTGCCGAACCACTCACTAATTAAACTGCGTTCCTCGTGCGCCATGCCTTTTGTCGCCCCGCCCCTTCCTTTCACCACCCCAGTCGCTATATCCGCCTCCACCTTTCTTCCTCACCATCTCCACACTTGTATCCCGCTTTTCCAACATCCACTCCAACCTCCTAATCTACCCGTCCCTACCGACACTCGGAGCCCCACCGTCGTTTGCAAGAAGAATCAACACTTCAATGCACCGCGCAAAGAGTTTTGTACGCATACCAATCATACCGCATACCCCGACAATGCTCATCTTGTCGCCAAAGTAGTTTCGGTCGTCCCTGTCGACATCGCTGCAGAGCATTTTCAACTCACCCTCGATGTGTCTGCCATACGTCTGGGTGGTACATATCACACCCCTGGTCAGTTTGTTCAGCTCGCCCGTAATGTCCATAGTGGCGGTTTGTTTGGCAGGAAAGGGAGAAGGACTTGTCTACTTACCATTGCGTCACCACCGGGTGGGGACAGGTTTCAGTTTTTGGTTTCCGCCGTAAATGACCCGTTGAAGCTGTCCAAGTGTAAGCTGGGCGACCAGATTGCCATCAGTCCGGTTATGGGTCAGGGTCTCGATTGCATGAATATGGTTCAAGATACTGCCGATTTGCATGTCTTCACCGATGCCCCTCAGGGCTTTGCAATGGCCAAGGCATTGATTGAGTGGGGCCGCTTTCGGAGTGCTACTGGCGAAGGTGCCAATCGTGTTAATCTGGTTACCATATACTATGCCGTTCCTACGGGACTTCATTGCCCTATGCAGACAGGTTTAGTTCGTGGGGAGTGTATGGCGTGAATGTCGTTCCATTGCCCGGAGTCAGCGTTATGGAGTATTTGGGAGCAAAGACAAGTCTGGGCAGAAGGAGTTTGAGCTCGGATTATGCTATCGCTTGTGTCGCGACTCAGGCAACGTATGAGTCGCTGTTTTCGGCTCTGCTTTTGTTCGGCTTTCGTAGAACTGCGGTGGCAGATTTACCGAGCAGGTGGTTGAACGGGAGGTTGGTCTGTGGGAAGAAATGGAAGACTCTATCAGCGAGGACGAGGAGAAGCCGTATGCAATGCCGGAGGATACGTGGCGTCAGCATAGGAGGACTCGTGTGGAGCAGGAGGTGTGGCAAAGCTGGGTGCGGATACGGGAGGAGTTGAGGAAAGACTTTGAGAAAAAGTGGGCCACGCAGGCGAAAATTGGCCAGGATGAAAAGAGAAGTGAGGCTGAAAAGAAGCAGGCGTGGGCATCGTGGTGTGCGAAAAAAAGGATCAATGGAGCAGGATAAAGTGGGACAATGAACAATGGGGACAGTATTGGAGCAGTTGGAAGGAATCGCAGGGAGATTGGTATACCAAGTCGAAAAACTGGAATAGAAGTGGACAGGGAGGTGGAGCTGGATTTGGGAATTGGTCACAAAACGATGCAAGGAGGACACATAGCTACAGCTGGAATCAGCAGAGCTCTCAAGAGTACTGGGACTGGGTGGGTCGCGGGACAGAAGGCGGCAAAAGGAGGGATAGCCAGAGCTCACATTCGTCATGGGGAAGCGGAGGAAGCCGAGAGGCTGGAGTTCTCACAAAGGTCATTACAGCAGGGGCTCGTCAGCGGGTAACGGGAGCAATCGAAGCAACAAATGGAGTGGATATCAGAGGGGAGGATACAAGTATCAATACGAAGACAGTGAAAAGCAGGGTAACGGAAAGAGGTACAGCAGAGCTAACGGGGAGCGGGGAGCGGGGTCGCAGCAGGGTTGGAATGGATGGAGTCGAAATTACGGTGGACGAGGGCAGACGAGCGGGAATGGAGGGCGAGGCAGAGGGTACGCGGGCTTTGAGGAAATTGACTTTTACACAGTGCTTGGAATCCAGTCTGGAGCGAGTCGGGCGGATATTAAGAAGGCGTATCGGAAAATGGCAATGCAGCATCATCCCGACAGGAATCCGGACAAATCGGTGGAAGCGCATGTGAAAATGAAGCAGATTGTGGTTGCGTGGAGCGTTTTGAAGGATGAGCAAAAGAGAAAGAGGTATGATGCCTATGGAATGAGTGGTCTCTGATTTTTCTGGGAATTGGGGAGCAAAAAGTTTATGTTGTTGTAGGATGGTTTTGTATGAAAATGTATTATGTCAATGGTGGGTTAGTGTTGAAGCAATTGACCTGACAATGGGGAGCAGGTTTTCTGCTGAGTTTTGACGCGGGAGAGTTGGTATACCTTTTGATGTCAATGTTCTGACTGGGGGCGCTACTGTACTGAGATTGTTGAAATGTTTATGGCGAGTTTAAGAGTGCTGGCAAAAGAGTTGTAAAAGTGTGAGCGACGGGGGTGGAATCGACTCGGGCTGTGAAATTCGGCAGAGAGAGAGCAGCAGGCGTCTCGTCGAGTCAACTTGTTCTTGAGGATTTGATTCGATAAGACGCACATTTCGTTGGGAATGAGGGCTGCGATGAAAAGTGGAACAGTCGAATTATTGTGGACCACACTTGTGGTACTACGGTATATCCTGGTCGGTGAGCCTTGAAATTCAATCCTGCACATGACGGTTGTTTATTACAGTAACTCTTTATTTACAGCTGTGTTGCCATGTTATTGCGTGGGAATTGATCACCCCGCCGTGATTTTCCAAGTCATATTTGCGCTGTTGTACGACTGTACACGTGTTCAGTTTACAGTGTAATACCTGTACAGACATTGCTGTATTGTACTGTACGCACCGTACAATCACGTACAGCAAAAAGTGTTGTACTGTACTGTACAGTACAGTACAGTATGTGTAAAGTGTACTGTACACAGCCGAATCCATTTCACATGACCGCTGACTGACACAAGACATGCCAGCCAAGCATACCAACTCCGCACCCACCCGCCTTCCTCGTCGCCAACGCCATGCACTAGCCCTCTCGAAACCCGCCCGCCCGCATACGCCCACCTACCGTACATTCACATTCCCTGCACCTCACCCCACCCCACCCCCTCTCCTCGCAGATTCCTAGCCCTGCCACCCATCACCTCATGCCAACAACCCACACGCCATTCAAAGCATGGCCGGCGGCCGCATGCGAGTAGCCATCTCCGCTCTTGTCTTTATTCTCACCGGCCTTGTCCAGACTGTCTGCATTCAAAGTGTCTTATATTCTGGCGGTGGGGACCGCTCTACTTTTCTGCTTGCCATTCCCAATTATCTTGGCATTGTTTGTGTCTACTTTTTTGGAGCACGCGTCTTTAAGGCTCTTGATCGATTCGGCGTTTGGGTGGCGGGTGGCCGCGATGCCAATAGGGTTCATACTTCCTTGTATCAAGTGAATAAGGAGAGTTCCTTGGGGTTTTGGGCTACCTTGTTTCATAGGGAGCGTAGAAAGCTTTTTGTTCTCGCTTTTAACGAGCTTGGTGGCTTTCTCAGTGGTCTTACGGGCTTGTCCATTGCAGGCTCCGGGTTGTACCAGGTTGTCTTTTCGGGTGCTACCGTCTTTACCGCCTTGCTAACCACCGTGTTTTTGAAAAAGAAGATCTCCGTCTTGCAATGGCTTTTTGTCGCACTTATTACCGCGGGGCTCATGATTACGGCAGAGCAGGTCACTCATGTGAACGCAGAGGCAGGTGCCGCCAGTTTGGCTAGTGGTGTGTCGTTTGTGTTGGTCTCGTGTTTGTTTTATTCTACTAACTATGTCATTGCAGAGCACTTTTTGGATCGTGACCACCCGCTAGTCGAGGAGGAGCCTCATGTCCTCCCACCTCCGTCGGGCTTGGATTTGTCATTGTACACCGGGGGGAGCTGTCTCGTCCTGTTTGGCGTTTATGTTATGGCCCATACTGTTCCGAACTGGAACACCCTCGTGACCTCGTCCATACAACGCCACCACGGGAATACCACCCTCATTTTGGAGGAATATCTCTATCTTACCGTTGCATCGTTTTTTCACGCAATTACTCACTACGATGTTGTCGCTACCGTAGGTGCAGTACCTATCGGTGTGTTGAATGCCATTCGTGCTGTTTCCGTTTTTGGCATAAGCTCACTGCTGTTTTGCTCGCACCAAGCCTCGCAATGCTACAACTCGAGAAAAGGGGCATCCACTGCTGTAGTGATCATTGGCGCGGTAGGGTATAGTCTAGCTTCTGCTGCCGCCAATGCAGCGCGGTCGAGGGCATATTCAAAGGTCAAACCGGAACGAAGCGGCGGGAGGAAAATGAAGAGAAGTATGAGTGGTGGGATGGATATGGCACGGTCCATGCCGGCGCTGCCGTTGTTGGGGTCGCTTGACGCCCGGCGGCAACGTTCCGGCGGCAACTGGTTTGGGCTTTCGAAAAAGCGACAAGAAATTGGCTCATCTGTGGAACAGTAGGCGAAATTGATAAAAGTTGGTGATGATAAAGTGAAGAAAGAGTTGCGGTATAGGCGGCAAGGTATGCATTTGTGGTCTTTATTTGACAATGTCGTGATGAGTTGGCGAAAACCCCGTGGGAATGATTTAGACACGCGAGGAGGCGACAATTGGGTTACCATGCAACCTAGGGTGGGAAGGGTACAGGTCTGATTGACAAGATATGTTGGCCCAGCGATGTGTGGAGGAACCGACAAGCTTTGAATGGCAGTGAAAGCGAATGGAATACAAACAGACTAGGTGGCGCCTTCAAACAGCACCTGAGAGACTCGATAAAAGAAACCATCGATAAAGTAGAGCGCCGTAGTGGCGAGAATGACTGTTACCAAAATTAACACGCTCAGTCGAACGACCCTCTTAAAGGATGGCCACTCGATTTCTTTAAATTCCTCGACCACCCCTTTGAGGAATGCTACGACATCCGTTTCTTGGGTGGCAGAAAGCCCGGCGCCCATGTTGCTGACGTCTTGTTCCTCCGACACAGGTCCTTCCGCAGTAGTTGGGGCAGTGGAAATTGCCGAGAGATCAATTTCCGGATCATCCGTCAGCGTGGTTAAAGTGGGTAAAGCAGGAGGTGGAAGGATTTTCTCTAGCTGCGACTCATTTTCCAGCGACGAGTTACTCTCCTCACTTTTCTGTTGAAATTTGGCCATCATCCATGGATTGCGCGAAGCAGTGCGTTTCAAGTATGGTGCTGGCCTTGAAGAGAGGTGACGAGTGCAGAGACATGCTGGGAATGGGTGGCGTGCGCTCTCCAAGTGGGGGTAGCACGGCGATGTAACAAAGCCGGGGGACATATTGTATTCGGTGGGCAGGTAGGGGAGAGTCGTTCGATTTGCGACTTTGGCCAAGTCCTTGGCGAGAGCGTCGAAGCGTGTGGGTTGGCACGGAGGTGGGGATACTAGCTTGCGGCTACACTTTGTAATTATCCGGAATGAAAAATGCCAAGTGTCCAGATATGATTCGTTGTTATTGGGCCGATAGGTCTCGCAAAACGGGCCGAACAACCCTAGTTCCAGAGCTCGAGCTCAAAATGAAACCGAGATAGCCTGCTGCCACCTACGGTTTCCCTGTATACCACGCCGACGTAGCCACTCTCGCTCATAGCCATCGCCTGCATTCATTCCCGCTTGAGATCCAACTCGATTCTCAAGATCCGTCGGCGTCTCTCCGTCAGCCTAGATCAAGCGCTCCGATCTGTGCTCGGCAACTTATCGTTCGTCATGTCGAGCGCTGTCACGCAAGTAATCAACGCATCTGGAGCTTACGCTGCGCCAACACCGGCCTGGTTCCCCGAGCATGCCGAGAAAGGCGCCGAGGTTGTCACCGTGGTGTCTGTTCTTGGTGCTCAAGCGTCGGGCAAATCTACCTTGCTCAACAACCTGTTTGGAACTTCGTTTGAGGTTGCCGCGAGAGCGTCTGTTGCAAATGCTACAACAAAGGGCATATTTGCTGCATGTTCAACAAAGGATGTACTGTCTATTGCCTTGGATGTGGAGGGCAGTGATTCTAGAGAGAGGGGGAAAGATGGGAGGGTGTTTCAGGCTAGATGTGCCGGCTTTGCAACCGCCATCTCCGATGTCTTGCTGCTCAATCTTTGGTATCACGATGTCGGAAGGTTTGATGCCGCCGGTTATGCTCTTTTGGAAGCAATTTTTGCAGAGGCTGTCAAGACTTCGGAGCAGGATCTCGGTAACTTCAAGACTGCACTTGTTTTTGTGGTAAGGGATGTGGACGACGATGTCGACAAGGCCGCCTTGGAACAAGTTCTATTGCAGGATGCGACTGAAGCATTCCAGAAGACCACCAAGGGCCCCCAAGATTGAAGACCTCTTTCAAATTGAAGTTGTTCCCTTGCCCCATATGCGTCACAGGCAACAGGAGTTTGAGGCCGCATGCGCCGAATTGGCGTCGCGATTGACCGATTCGACCGCTGCAGGATACCTTGCCAAGACGGAGTTTTCAAAAAGCATTCCGGCTGATGGGTGCGGCACTGTAACCGAATCCATGTGGAGTAGTTACTATGCGACGTCACGGGGCAGTTCCATCTGTTGGAGAGGTCCCACTTGAAGGCGGTGATTCTTCCTTGGTGGCGGCGTTCAAGTGTGACGAGGCTTTCTCCGAAGCACTTGTGGCAGCGTCGGAGAAGATGTCAGAGTTTTCAGGCGGGTCACTTGGGGAAGGAGAGAAAATTGAGGGTTATGGGAGCAAGGCTGCCGAGATTATGAACGAAGCCCTCGGCAGGTATGATACAGCAACTGAGGAATATGCTGACGAGGCGATCCGTTCGCGAAAACGCCGTGAATTGGAATCTATTATTGATACATCGCAACAAGCAATTTTCATGAGGCAGATTCAGGTGCTCAGGGAAAACGCCCTAGCGCAGTTTAAATCGGCGACTAGTTCGGATGATATGCCTTCAGACTTTGCATTTTTCACTGCAGACTCGTTGTTTCAGAGGGAAGCAGAGGAATCCAAGAGGCCAGGTTCCAGCTGGAGTTCAAAGCAGGAGCGCAATGACTTGCAAAACATGATGCAAGAGATTTCTACTCAGCGTAAGCGACTGATGTCTGTGCAAGTTAGTGCGGCACAACAGCAGGCGCGAGCAATGCAGTTTTTGCAAATGCAGCAGAGTCAGATGAATGCGATTCAGGCGCAAGCATACGGCGGGGGTGCAGGACAGTGGAATGTGGGGGCTGCGTACAGGCCACCTGATACGAACATTAACGCGAGCCTGAGTTACCAACAAGGTCGTACTAACATCCAGATTTCTATGGTGCCAGACGAATCTGCGTCTCTGTTAGGGCCTAATGGATTCACGGCAGGTGTGGGCCCAGGAAATCTTGGTCTATCGTTTAACATTGGTTTGTAATGTTGCGATTGGGTGATGGCACGTAAATGAACTGATTTTTGAGTGTTTGTATGGAGAGGCAGTGTGTTGACAGTGGCAGGGTTGGTGTAAAGACTTGGTGAGGAGAGAGTAATTTGTAGAAAAGGTTCAATAAACGTGAGGATTTGGTGTGTTGGAAAGACAAAGGAAACTTTTTTTGTTGACAAGTGAGGTTTTTCGGGGAGAAGGAATTTGTGCTGCACATGAAGATATAGCACGTGACGACTGGAATAGGCAAGAATATGGAGGCAGTTGTCCAATGGTGACGCGATATGAGAAGGACAGGGTAAACGAGGTAAAGACGAGAGCAGAGTCGAAAAGGTTTGAAACAGGGTGGTGTTTATGATTGGGGGATGAGAAGGGAAATTGTAAATACGGGTGTAACGTGTTGTTTGTGCGACAAGCAGGTAGTCTGAATTGAATCCAAATGTTTGAAACTGCGGCGGCGGATATGTTTCTCATTGGTTGGTCTAGTAGGCTGTATGTTTTGGGGTTGATGCAAAGAAACTGGGATTCTCTGCGGGATTGTGGGGGTATCAAAAAGGCAATTGGGATGTTTGCAGTTGCGGGGAATTACAGATAAAGGCCAAGGTTTGAGAGCGGCGGGGACGGATGGGATATCTGATGTAATGTAATTACGACGAGTTGTGTTTCTTGAGAGTATCTTGCGTGCCGGGTGGGGGGAATGCATGCTTTGTTCGGATGACCGGTGGCTGACACAATTCAAAGCAAGTTGCAGTGTTGAGTTGAGCATCGTTAGTTGTGGAATAAACGACTCTGTAATCAAAGGAGGCGTACAGTCCTGAGGGACTTTTTTTTTTTTTTTTTTTTTTTTTTGAAAGTTGAGGTGCACTACCCTTTATTTGTGGTTTTGTGTAATTGTGTAGCGAGCTGGTGTCATCGAGGTGAGAGAGTGGATAGTTTGATAGTTGGGTAGATATCAGATGTGAGGCCAAAGTGTGGTTGCTGATATTAGGCTAGAGGATCCGCAGTTGAGCCTTTTGGAATGGCGGCACTAACAAATCTTACGCGACCTTTTTATCAGTCGGGGCAAGTACAGCACGATGCAGTCATAGATGGGAGACGGAAGTGGAGTTAAATTTGTGTATATGTTTGTGTGTGTGTGGGAGTGGGAGTGGTTGGGGTAAGTGGTGATGGTGGATTTGGGAAATGGTAGTTTGTGAATGAGGGAAGGCTTTGGAAAGAGGGTTTTGAGGGTTTGAACGGCATTGAAATATTTTATGACGTCGATTGGAGAGTCACTGAGAGAGGAACCTGAGTTGTTCCATTTTATTTTTTTTTATGGTACAGTATTTAGTTTTGTTTTATTTGGGACAGGGCATACGGGTGGGAATGGATTTTCATTTTTGGGATGCTAACATTTCATACGGTGGATGCTGTAGGGCAATTGTGGTGGTTCAAGGGAGGGGGAGGGAGGGGGAGGAGATGGTACATAGTCTCGGTGCTCGGGGTGGCTGAATGGGTCGCCAGCACCGCATGACGCGACAAATCCAAGGTGCATTGCACCTGTTAACAAAAAAAAAGAAAAGATGCAGCATCAGATATGATACGGAAAAGACATCATTCAGACTGTTGAATATGACGCAAATTGGTCAGTCTCGCGAGTATATAAAAAAAAAAAGGGTAGGGTAAACTAATGGTAGTACCCCTTTTTTCTTTGCTACAGTAAAACTGTACAGTACAGTACAGTACAGTACAGTGCTGAGAACAAAAACACAAAAAACCTGAGCGCGTGACGCATCTCTCACACGACCACAACTCTTCTGTAAGCGTTGGTCCGCGCCAATCCCTCCGCCCTCATCCCCTCCTCCCCCTTATCCCACCATCCGCCCATCTCCCCATCCCCTCACTTATCACTTCTCTGACTTGTGTATTGTATTGTACAGTACAGTACACAATACCACACCACCATCGCATTCCGTGTCATTTCCATCACACTCAAAAACACACTAAAACAAAACTATACCAAAACAACCCGCCCTCTGCAAAACTTCTTTAAAAACCCCCTTGATCTCCCATCTACATAACCATTTCAACCACCCACCACCAACCAACCTTTAAATTTGCTGATCCTTCAACTACCCCCCCCCCCCCAAACCCCTATCCAAACATTGCTCTGATTACTATCCTTCCTTTCATTTCCATCCCTAATTAACCCACACATGTCCGTTCCTTGTTCCCTCAGAAATGATATCCTCTTGTTTGTTGATCCTCCCTCTCAATTCCCCTCCACACCACCAAGGACATCTACACTAGGATTCCGCACCAGGCCATTGACAGAACACCACGTCAAACAAAACAACGCCCTCTGGCGAGCCGTTCAATCCGGAAGTCTCACAAAAACCGATGCTGAAATATTGCATGTCGCTCAAGTCCACGCCCTAGCCATTCCAAGGCCCCTGTTTGTCTGGTTGATGAAATATTCCTGGCAGGAAGTCTCACATGCTATCCTGTGTATTCTGCATGATGCAACGTGTTGTGCACCCAATTGGCACCCCAGCCTTCCCTGTCCAGCCACTTTGGCTCCTAGTGTAGCAACCAGTCTAGCCCAATTGAAGCCTCATTGTACTCATTGCAGGCGAGGCGACACTACAGGTACCCCTCTGGTCACCAATGCCAGTAATGAACTGGATGATCTACTGCAGTATTTTGCAGGCGAGTTGCTATGGACCGTTCCCGTTCGACCGATCATCCCGTTTGGGCAAGAGGACACGTTTGTTGCATTATTAGTTCCCCAGTGGACAAGATGGAAGCGAGTCGGCGGGGAAGGAGGACATGTTACTATTCGTTTTATGGATGTCATCTTGGAAGGCCAACTGCGCAACTTTTGGAACACTGTTGATACTGTCCTTGAGCTTGGTAACGTTTCAACAAGGACGACCACACATGGAGCGACTTTCTTACAGCTACTGCCAGCCGATGTTATCACAGAGCATGTTGTTCCTAGATTATTCAACGCAAAATAGGTAGAGTTTGACAAGGTAACACCAAGCAGTTGCCACTGATAAATTAGCGCCCCTTGTTTGGTTGTTTTCCTCTGAATAACCTGTTGCAAAGAGTTGAGGGTTTGAATTTTGTGCAAGATTACTTGAAAATGCCACGAGTACTTTTTGCGCCAGATATATTTCACTGTCGATGCATTTTTCTGTTAAGTGAGGGAAGAGATTAATGTCCATTGAGTAACTATGTACAAAGCACCAGGTTTCATATACCATAGCTTGGATAGCATTGCCCAGTGTGCTCTTCCGTGCGTGCGTGTACTTTGTTCTAGCCTTTCAGGAGCTCCTAGCTCCTGGCTGCTGAAAGGCTAGAACAAAGTACACGCACGCATGTCTGCAGTGCTGCTTTTTGCTATGTTTATCCTTGCACTACTGTACAGTACAGTATGTACTTCAAATGGCCTGCAGGGTCGAATCTATTTTTGACCTGGCAGAAAATCTGTGCGAGTGCTGCAAAGAATGTTCTGGAGCTACAGAAAATCTTGCCCTGTACTGCTCCAACGCTCGTTTAAGCTAAATAAAGTACAGACTCGCAAATGTGCGAATCAGCGCACCAATTCAGAGTTTTGTTTGACGTGGAATTATGAGAGCCGCACCTAGACCTACTTGCTCCTACCTAATTGCTGTGTAACCACACATCCACTTTCAACTTGACTGATATCGTAACAACAGGTTGGAGTGTGGAGCAGTCAAACAGCAAAATGTACTGTTTCCTTGCGCAAATAAACAGAGGAAGCTGATAAATTGGGTACTCCATTGTTCTTCAGCCCGACAAATCCCGGTGCATAGAGGTGCCACTGGCCAGGAGACCTCTGGACATTACTGATTGCCGGGATGTGACACCAGATTGGTTGCTGGCTATAGTCGTGTAGCTCCCGGTGTACCCAAGCTATTGATCTACGGTATTATTCCCTTCAGCAAATTGAAGGCTTCAAGAGATCAAACCAGGTGTCGTGGCCTCTTGACGAAAGTTGAAACGGGGTCGATGGATAATAAAAACAGGCTGTCACGGTAAGGTTTCGATGAGAATACAGTACGAAATAAATGCACACCACTGAATTGTACAAATCTCAATTAAACAGTCAGGAATGTTACTACGGTATCGACAATCAAAATGTTGCAGCAATGGCTTTATTTACGTAAGTCACTTGTTCTGACTCACGAGACATTCTACTGTACCTCTCATTCCAAACGTCTTTTCAAAGCCCAATTCTCGGGCAGTGTTTGAATCAGACGCGGCTCCTTTGGTCTGGGCACCTCCTTGAAATACTCATGTTGCAACGCTTCCTGGGCGGAAAGCCTCTTCTTAGGATCATACTCGAGAAACCCTGCCAATAGGCTCAGCGCTGAGTCGCTCGTAGCACAACGTCCCTCTCTTAACATCCTCTCCCTCAGCACACTCCGCTTTGGACATCCTCGGAAAGCCAAGTGCTTGGCGTTTGGCAGGTCGTTGTAGCCTTCCCATCTTTCCTCGCATGGTTTACCTAGCACATCGGCAATTTTGCAAAGCTGCTCGAGTTCGCCGTTGCCGGTAAACAACGGTTGGCCTGTAATCAATTCCGCAAAGATGCATCCCACAGACCACATGTCAACACTAGTGGTATATTTGACGTCACCCATAAACAATTCTGGAGCACGATACCACAGTGTCACCACGCCAGGCGTGTGTTTCCCGAGAGGATCGCCGTACCTTCTCGCCAACCCAAAGTCGCATATCTTCAAAGTGCCCTCCGCATTCACCAGCAAGTTGCTCGGCTTGAGGTCCCTGTGAATCACCCAATTGTCATGCAAATACGCAGTACCATTCAGTATCATTTTTAGCAAGGATTTCACCTCGGCCGGGGCATACGGCCGTTGCAATCGCTCAAGCAGCGAGCACAAATCCTGCCCGGCATAATCCATAACCAAGTAAAACGCATCTGTGGTCTTTCCGATAACCACTTCTTTTGCTTTGACTATATTCGGGTGATCGAGCGATAATAGTATACTGGCCTCTCGTAAGGCTGTGACTGGAAACCCAGATTTGTCTGCATGTGCCAGCTTGATTTGTTTGATTGCATATATGTTGTGCGAGTCATCTCGGGCGCGATAAACAACACCATAGGTTCCTTCTGAAATGAAGTTGAGGCGTTTATACAGTTCGACGGAACGGCATGGCATGCCGTGAAAAAGACGGGGACGCATTAACGTGCAGTTTCGCCACACACGGCGACCCGATCGATATATTCAACAACAGGTGTGTTCTTCACCGCCCGTCACCCCCGTCGAGTTGGCGCAATATCGTACTGTTGATCAAGGATGCTTGTTTGCATGCGTTGGTCCCTCTCTGAACAAACTGCAAGCAACCAGGACGATGTGGCTGTACCCTACTGTACAAGAAGACAGAAGAATGTAATTACAGTAATGCACTGTAAAGTGCTTTCCCAATAATAACATACTGCTTAAGCGCATTTCCCGGGTAACGTGCATACCATATCGGTCCACCGTCCATCAAATCGTGTAATGTGCTCTGTATTTGAAACATGCATTTCTTCCCGCATATCTCTGCATACAGGGAAAACTAAAATCCTATTTTAGTTTAACGCTATGAGAATTTCGATGCAAGTGGATGCATTTCGATTTTTTCGAACCAGAACCCCAGAACCTGGGTCCCTGGCCATGTACATATGGATCCCCTGATCCCGGAGAACGGTTCATAAAGTTGACAATGTAATGTACAGTTAATATTGAACTGCATATTGAACTGTACATTCAAACAGACATCTGAGCCGTTTGGATGTATGGAACTGTGCAGTGCATCCAAACGGCTTAATGCAATTTACTGTACATTGCAAAGAGCCGTTTGAACATTGCCGGCTTGTTCTCTAGCAATTTATCGTATACAGTACTGTGCCGTACGGAAACGCATGATCGATCAATATGCGAATAATCCAGCAGCATTGACTACCGCATTGAATCGAAGTGAAAGTATTTCCACAGCGGCCAACTTTAACACTGCTGCAGATTTCTCTTGTGGCAACCAGCGTACACCACGTCCTATGTCCTGTAAAATAGTATTCATGCTAATTAATATATAACTTACTGAAGCTGCGCAAAAACAACATTCTATCGCCAGCAAATCCCCACCCAAGTCTTTTTCCCTCACAAATGATCCTTATGCTCACACTGAAGCAACGGAAACAACTTTACGAAGATTTTCTCAGAAGTAAGTCTAGTGGAGAGAAATCGGACCAGACGCTTTTTGCCAGCTGGGCTCAAAGCAGGTTCAAATTGAAAGCCTCCCCAATCAGTCAACAATTTCACGTACGATCAAAAAGGTAAGACTCTGACACAGCCTAGGAAACCTAGCGCCTATAAACGTGAAGGCACAGAAAACAACCATATTTTGGAAGAGGCAATACATTGCTGGATTTGTGATCAGCATTGTAGACTAATTTGTGTCTCAGACACAATGATACATGCAGAAGACAAAAAACTGTAGATATTGGTAAACAAGGAGCTGAGTGAGAACAAAATGTTTGCCTACGCTTTCGAGACTCGTGGAATGAACCGATCTCAACCCTATGGAATTTAAAATACCGTCAAACTCTCGGTGAAGCTGGCGATGCCGACGGACAGGGTGAATTAAATGGGCTGTTCAGGTTACGGCCATCGTTTTAGTGCTTCTATCTCTCCCGTGCTTTGAATGCCGACTTATTCGGTTTATTTCATTATATACCACCAGAAAGGACTATTTCTTCACATATATTATCAGGTCGAAAGAAGGAAAAGGACCAAATAGCTGGACTCGCTTGTTGCAACTCTGACGGTAGCCAGAGGTTCCTCATCTTGATAATTGGAAAGTACCTTTGTCCTCGTTGTTTTAATAGTAAAAACGGTCAAAAGATGGGCTTCGATTACAACTATAATAAGAAGGCATGGATGAATGCGGATCTGTTTTTCGAGTGGCTGCAAATGTCCATCAGGTTTTTTGAGCATTCCGTTGGCCATAAGGTTTTATTGCTCAATGGCAACTGCTCGGCGCATGGAACGAAAGAAACAGTTCCCAATTAACCGTTTGTTCAGATTGATTTTCTACCTCTCAATACCACATCTAGAACTCAGCTATGTGATGCTGGTCTAATAGCAGCACTGAAATATTGGTTTTGGCAGCTTCAGATGGAGAGAGTATTGCACCTGATCTATTTCCGCGCAACGGGGAAGCAAAAGGAAAAAGCTCGAATGGTTGACTGCCGTGAAATGGGTTACCAATATATGGAGTGCAATGCATGCTATGACAATTGATAACTGTTGGAAACATATCGGTCTCCTGCGGGACAGGTCATCAGTTGCGATATATATACCTAATTTGCTGAATGAATATATCTAGCAGCTCAAAATCAGATGTTACTTCAACTGTTTTTCCATCAAACAGGATGTCTGTGGAGTAGTTCCGAAATCTTGAAGGCGAGGATGATGTATTTGAGGCTATAGATGAGAAATCTATTGTTAGTGACATATTTGCTAAGAGCATACAATAAATGGCCAGGTAATGTCTCAGGAGGAGAGGTGTGAGGAACAGGGTGACTTTAACCTTCCATTCTTAAACGATAAGCTCCGAATTATTGCGATGGCGAAGATTATTTGGCGTTCGATAATGCCGGTGGAGATAATTGGGATAAAGCGTTTTGGCTAGCTTACAGGAGGAGCTGCAAAGGCTCAGTTGGGAGAGCCAGTACCATTCCCGTATTGAGTAGAACTTCAAGCCGTCGTAAGCAACTATTTCTTGTTGCCCCCGACCACTGAAATAAAGGATAGTCTATGGCTCGTTCTGGGACCGCAAAGAGGCCTTGCATGCTTGTTCTCGCTTACCTTCATATTACTCTTTAGCTGCAATCAGGATATATCCACAAACTGCATGCAATTGAGCAGGAAATACTGTATTGCGCGTCCTCTCTGAAATAGCGTACATTAGTTCATACAGTTTTGTACCGGTGGACAAGAATATAAAAAAAATCGAAGTATAATACCACTGCTTAAAAACAGTGACCAGAGCATTGATAAGGTCTTGTCAGCGTATTTTAACACTGAACACAATAAAGAATATTGGATTTGCTTCATTATTTCAGAACAAAGCTTCCCTTTCGTAATGTAGGATGGAAAAAATATATAAATAATTTAAGGTTCAAAACAAAACTGCAACTTCATTCATGTACCAACGTGGAATATTTTCTCCATTCTTCTCGCAGAAGATTTTGCACCTCTTGGGAATTGAATTCATGAGAGCCGACAGGCAATCGTCACCAGCTTTAGCGAGAAAATGCTGCAATAACTCCAAGAGGACATAATGAGAATCCCACTGTTTATAAGTGTCCCACACGTGACGAGCGAAGATTTCCCATAGATATTCAACTGCGTCCAGATCAGGGGTACAAGTCAGGACACCTAATTATTTTCACAGTTTTATTTGGAAGCCATTTTTGACGAAACAAGCGCTCTGTAATTGCGCACTGTATTGAACAAAAAGCCAGCAATCCGGTAAAGTATTATTAAACTACAGAAAATATGCTTGCAAAGTGTACAGATATGCCTCACCATTTTGTGACTTAAGAAGTTTGGCAGTGTTGTTTTCCAAGTCCATGATGATGCCCTCTATATCATGAGCTCTTCTCCCACGATCTGTCTCTTGGGATAGTATGGCTCTGCTCTCGAAAGATCTGCCAACTCACTACCAGTTTGAGCAAGTTAAAGTAATAATCCATAAGAATAGTGACACGTACCAATACATAATAATAGTGACATGATCTAGTGGATTAGTGAAAAAAGTGACTGGCTTACGTAATGAAAAATTTACTATCTAGATCTGAATATGGTAAAAAAAGTTCATTAGAATGCTCTTTGGTCGTTTATGACCGAATAAACTACAAAGAAGATGGTTAAGAGCTAAGAAAATGCACAGTAGACATTATAAATATGTTTTGTACTTTTGGTAGCTCAAACTATATTCAATGGATGTTCTGTTGGAATAAAAAAATATCCTACAATATAGAAATGTAATAAAAAAGATAATGCTAAACCTGCAAGACATTTCAAGAGCAGGACTAGAAGTGTAGCTAAGTTATACATTTTAATAGTTAGCTCAACCCCTGCTTGGTGGTGCAAAATAACTATGAGAAAAAATTCAATCATCTAAATTGATGCAGAGTGAGACAATAAATAATAGAGAGGTGGAATATTTCAAGATGTTATGGCTATGAAGTATCGTATTCTCTGTAATACGGCCCGTAATTGAGGACATAGATAACAGATATTTTAGAGTCAATTTAAGAACATAGAGAGAATATTTTAGGACTGAGAAGGGTACAGATATATATTAGAGAAGATAAAAGACCAAAGAAATAAGATAGTGTAGTGAAAAAAAATATTCCAAAACTTATCAGAAAAAAAACGGAATTTCTTCTACAGCGCAAACCGTATTGGGAATGGACAATTTTTTTCGAAAAAACTAATAAGTTTTATTATTGATGAGAATATTTATTGCAGATAATTCCTATATTACTTCTTGGAAAATTAAACATTTAGATGTTAAAGCGCTCAAAGAAGACTGAAACTAAATCATAGGAAATACTTAACCCTGATCTAATTTGATAGAAATAATGAGATAGGAAAACAGGACTAAGAGGAAATAATTTAGTCCAAATGAAGATGGAGGACTAACCAAAGAAATATGGTTGGTTAGCGATTTAGTTACAGAGAAAATAGAAAATTTAATAAAGATAAGAAAAGGAAGGGAGCTAATTCTAGTTTCATTTAAATAAATTTAACCGTAGATTGTCGAGCCATAGATGAAAATGAAAAGGTATTCCAGTTTAAATGTTCGTAATTGATTGAAAACTATAAAATAGTGACATTTCAGCCATCCAAAATAACAAGTTCTCAATTAAGGACTAAAATGTGGATGTGAAGACTTTTTTGAGAATAACTATACTCTTCTTTTCGAAAAAATCGAGCGTATACCCAAATCTGGGAAGGAACATGAATATGCTGTAATCGTATTCGACAAATAAGTTTATTATGTTCAGGATCTTTATTCCCGTTAACGATAGCCGAAGATGAATGAGCCCATGTCATTTTGACACATGGCGCATAGTTTAGTTTTCCGTCTTTCAATTTTTCTTTAGCTTGAAATGCCTCTATATGAATTTCTGTTATTCTTAGTTCATTAATTCTTTATAGTACTCAAAAATATTTCAAAACGTTTTACGGTATTAATTATTCAAACTTTGAAGGACATAAAATATTTCGCAATCACATTTGAAGTAGCATAAAGTCTGTTTTACTCCATATTTTATTCATGAATGAAAAATGTAATGCTTCACAATAAATACTTGCCTGTAAAACATTGTTCTGTAGAGATATTGAAAGAATATTGAATACTGGGGAGGCCATATTCTTTACGTTTGCTGAAGCAGTATATTTAATACGGAGCGAGAAGTTGCAGACAATAGGGTAGAAAGTTTTATTAAAAGGCCCTAATTATTATTTCATTTTCGCTCAATCTTTTATGGTACAATTGTATCGGTCCCTCTCCTGTATGACTTTTCACTTCGAAAAATTCCTTAGTGCCATATTTTTCTATGCATTTTTTGTGTTTTTATATATTTAATGGCCTGGAACGGGGAATATTTCCTTATCACTGTCCCTTCTAAAAGTACTTTCAGAAACTTTGATCTCGACGATGGTAATCTTCCGTAAATTCGGCGTCGCCACATTTTGACGCTTTCATGGAATAAGAATATGCTAATGGATATAAAATCAATCAAGTAGCATTTCCAGTTATTGATTATTAAGCTATGAGTAAGTATTTCGGAATGGCATCAAAATAAGATTATTATAAGAAGATTTTGAAAAATGATGTCCTTTTTCGACTTATTCGTTATGGTTATCTTTTAATTTCTATTAATCATTTTTTACATATGTTGGCACAGAATTTTCAAGGCTATATGAAGACAAATGGAAATTATATCTTTCTTCGGCTGAGTTATAAGGAATTTTCAGATCATATTAGGTAACGCTTCGCATAAGTACAAAAATTAAGGTGGTACTATTCTACTCAGGCATTCCTTCAGAGATTTACATGCTCTTTCATGTTGTAGAATTAAAAACATTTTCGAATACTCGCGGGAATCTCTCACAGAGGGTATGCATTTTTCCATTTAATGGATATTTTTGGCATCTAGAAAGGTAGGCTTGAAGCAGTAAATATGTTTCCTGAATAACACTCATTCGATATGACGGGTCCACTAGTTTAGTTAGCTGTGACATTTCTGCTCGAGTTATTTCTGTACTGACAGATATGGATTGAAGTACATAAAGTAATTTGAAATGATAAACGAGTAAAGAAAACACTTTCAGCAGTTCCGGTAAGGTCCGATTCATATATACTAAGAATAAAAGCATAACCGTATAACATAGGTTGGATATAATTCCTCCCTTAGCTTGTCATGGGATCATATTTGGGCATTAAATCCATAAAAACATTTATATCATCATTTACCAGAATATAGATACGACATGAACAGACTTTCACAATTTCTTGTGTTCACAGAATTTGAGACTTCTTTCTTTTGAATTTGATAAATTATATGTGTATACGCCACTTCTCTCGCTTTTTTGAGTATATTTATATATTTGAATATTGAATTTCCCAATTCTTGAAGGAAAGTATCCTCTCGCAGAAACTATTCAGCTCCAACGCAAAAAAGTAGCATATGGACTGGAACCAGAATTCTTCAGTATTTGGTTCAAATTATAATGGAGTTAGACAATCCAAACCAGATCTGAAACTTTCTAGTTGTAAGGAAGTTCTGGAGCGTAATAAACAGTGATTTTCGTTCATCGAGAGCGATGAAAGGAAAAACCCGGAAAAAAGCAGTGCAACGTTCTCTCCATTTATGACTGGGTAGTGAATGAAGGGTTTGAAGAGTATTCCCGCGAAATAGGATTATTTTCACAAATATAAAAGCAAAATTTACTTCTTTTGGTCCAGAGGGTACCCATTTTGTAAAAATTCTGCCCTAAATAATTTCTTATTGAAAATAATTACTTGTCTAAAGTTCTCCGTAAAGGTTTGCGAGGCAGACATTTCTTTCATCTACATATGAAATAACAATCAATATATTATTTAAAAACCTAAGATGTTGAAGAAAAGTATAAAACTATACAATTATTCGTCAAAGAACTTTTGAAACAGGAAAATGGTCGAGAAGTTACTCAATGAACCATAAACACAGAAGTAAATATATTATTTTTAGGCAGACAATCGAATGCCTAAATTCAATTTCTAATTGAATTATCACGTTCAGAAAAAGGTTTAATTAGAAAAAACACCCAGAATAATAAAAACAAACCCGGATATATTAGCTTTTAGTATCTTTTTCGATCAAAATGTTTCTATTTTCTGTACAAATCTGAGTGTCGTTTTTTTTATATGCTATTTCATTAGAAAATTGACTACCCAATACAATACTTTATCAAATGTAAATGATTTCAATGAGCTATAATCTGGACAAACCATTTGAAACCTGTATCTTTATTTGACAAAAAATTATAATAAAAGCGGATCAAGGGCAAACTGCAGGCTATTGATCGTGAATGGAATGATGAAAAACATCGGTTCTGATATTGTTTTTCTAAATCATCAACCTTTTATGAGTCCATAATGAAGTTAAAATTGATATAAAAGGTCCTTGTAGTATAACAGCAGAAAAAAATATAAGAAAAGCTGTGAGCTCTCATTAATATCTATACAAGTAAAAACCTTACTTTGTCATGATGATCATTTTCGGAAGACTTCAATGTTTTATTTGGTTCAACTGTGCACACCGATTATGTTTTCATGCTTCAACATTTAAATCGAGTTGCGTTTGTATCTCGGCAACGGTTCAAAGGTATTTTTAGAATTTAATGAGAAATACAAAAACTGTATAAATGTATATTCATTTTTAATCATTGGAATACATTTCATCTAGTGTAATTTCTATCATTTTTGTATAAAGCTAGCTGTACAAGTGAGAAAACGAGTTTTTTGAAATCTATAAGTGTTTGAAGGATTAATATCCTATTATTACGACCAATTTTTTCACATGAGAGTTGCATCGATAGTTTACATATTAATTAGACTTCGGGATTCACATTAGTGAATTCTATAGAATTTATCAAATCCTTTATCACCAAGACGTACTAAATTTAAAATTTGACTCACTGAAGTTTAGTAGTATCAAAATAAGATGACTTATTGAGCGTAACTAATGATTAAATATAATACAATAGTCTCTACCGAAGAAAAGAAGGGTCCTAATTTTTCTGGTTATTGCTATGGGTTAACAGAAAACAAATTTATATGTGAAAGAATTACCACAGTAGTTATATGAATGACAAAAACGTTACCGAATGGGCTCGTTGACTGGTTCTTCAACAACATTATATGCTACATTTCTATTGATATCTTGTTTTTTGTAATCTGTAACAATAGATTGTCTTAATAATGTACTTCAGAAATTGTTGGAATATCATACCCCCAATTATATATATTCTGGGTGGACACAAGAACCGTTAAGTTAAATATCTTTGACTTCTATGATGATTCAAAATTAGAAACTAGCGATGGAACTGTTTTGGGAAACTATTCGAAAATTGGTCTTTTTGAATTATCGCTAAATAGTTCTGTAGGTTACGTCTATTTTTTTGCTTTTTTAGTTTACGAGAGAAGCCCATAGATTTTCGGATAATTTCACAGAAAAGGGCCCATTTTTTACTCCAGATTTTCTAATTTTTTATTTTTTTGTTATTTTACTATACTATATTCTCATCAGATTTGGTAGTAAATTATGGCCAGAACAATATTTTCTCCACTTTTACAAATCAGGAAGATATTATATTGGTGATACTATAAAATCAGCTTAAATGTTATGAAAGGAATAATTATGTATGCAGTTAGTAATTTCAAAATCTACTCAATTTCAGTGTGTTTTTCAGTCTAGGCAATTTCCATATCCCAAAAAGCCGGGTCAATTTACAAGTTTTGCATATTGAATAAGTTAAATAACTTACGACATGGAAATTTGGCGTGTACAGATCCACAAAGAGGAAAAGAAAAAATGAGCGATATCATGATATTTCAACATTCAATTTCGAATACGTAATTTATTGCTCACGATATTTTCATTTGAGACATGAGTTGATATTTGGAGGTATTAAGTGGCTGTTACATTACTTTTCAGTCGAAGATGCTGTAAAATTGATTGAACAGGAGATATTAGTATAGTCAAAGTTGTCAAAATATGCTTAGAGTAACAATAATTATATTTGTGGATTGAAAGTGAGTCTGAAACCACATCTCATGCTTATAAAGAGTGTTTTCTCGTAGAAATTTCATCCATTGAAAAAATACACATAACAACTTTATAGAAGAGGGATGTTTTAGTCTCAATGATCTCTCAAAACATTATGAGCTCTGTCAATCCATATTTGGGTCTTTTTCCTCCGTCTTATTGCTTCAACATATTATGAAAATACCATTGAATTCAAAGAAGGCAGGAGTTATACAACACATGTTTACTACTATGTCCTATCTAAACTAAATAGACCCCAGAAAATCATATTTACTATAAAGAAATCCAGAGCCTGGAAATGTTCAAGATTTAAATCCTTTTTAGTGAATGTGATACATGATTTGATTTATTTTAACGGAAAGTTGTTAAAATTAGGTTTTATTCCTCTAACTTTAGTACTTGTCAGAAGTTCCTCGGATTTTAGAGTAATTTTATCCTTTTGAATTTTAAGTTCCTTTTAGCTTTGAAAGAACATTACTGACTTGGTCTGAGCACCAGAAACATTTCTTTCGGTATCTTTACGGCTTAAATGGTTCCTTCATATTTTGATTCAGACACTCTTCTCATTCAAAGTGAAGACTTTATTGCTTGATTTTAATTTATGATTGAGTGGATTAGTCATCCGAGTAGCTACATGTGGTCCGTTGTTAATTCTATGTCAGGTGCTGGCTCCAGGAGAGCTTTCATTTTATACAGATGGGAAAATGTTTGATTTAGTGTGCAATGGGCATACGTGGACTGGGAGTCCAGCAGCGTAGAAATACACAAGTGATGCCTAGCCCTTTGACATATGCTATATGAATTTTAATTAAGCTGGCTGAGCTCTAACACTGCAACGACGTCATACTCTGTTGTTTCGAGTATACGATATTCAAGGAATCCAATTACTGTACTTTTACAGAAAATAGTATTCACTCCTGTCTAAAGGTTTCACTGCTAGCGGGGGTAGAAAGTTAGTTTCGGTTAATCAGCAATTTTCCGACACATCACGGATGCACTCAATCCCGCAGTCACGGGGTAATTTTTATCTCTTTTCTAAAAATCTTTTCTAAAAAGTTTAGTGTTAATTTGAAATATCCGAAGTTGTTTCCGCGACAGTAATACAGTACAGTAGTATGCCATTGTCAAATAGATACGTGGTGATGGTCCTTTGAAACAGTGTAGAGGTGTATGGCATATTGAGGGCGATGGTCATACCATCGTCAACAATGGTATGAATAGAGGGCACATCACCTAGATAGATCGATCTTTCTGAGTACAATACTTGCGCTGGTGAGACGCTGAAATGTGCGCTACATTTGCGTAGTTTGGATCCAGCGTACTCTTCTTTTGCGTGCTATCCAATAGCAACAAGTGGTGATTATCTGGTCCATAGCACCCATAGCATACATAGCGTATGTATATCTGCACTGCGCAGGATGGTGCAAACTATACTGTACAGACTGCGATTTGCAGTGTCTCTGCTGTTGTACATATTGCAGCTGAGCCGAGTTGTGCAAAGTGAGGAGAATTATTTTGACTCGACTAGGGAACTCTTCGACAATATCACTGCAACATCCCTGCGACTCGCATTCACAGCATTGTTTGGTACAATGCATACAGCAAGCAATTCGACTCCATTGCACTTGTACTGCGCGGTACTGCGCGGTACGTACTGTACAAACACTGTACTTTACTGTCCTGGTCAATACGGCAACTGACCGTGGGAAAGGCGGGGATACCTTACTGTATTGAGACATGATTTACTTGCTCATCGTGTCAATTTCTAATCCCCAGATTTGCGACCATTTCACCAAACTGCTTTCCCACACAGAAATGAAACAGCGTTCGTCTGGGCAGTAAAAGTCTCATTTTCCAGCACCTGAATGACACCAACCGCTCTCGGCTGTAGATACAGCTTTCCGGCAAGTGTATAGTATTGTACAATAAAAATCAGTGCTGCCAACCGTAGACCAAGGACCGAATTTGAAATTGTTGCAGGGTTTCTTCCCCTGCAAATCGGTGATCGAGGCCCTTGATAAATTGCTAATGGACACTATTGTCTGTTTATAAAACTGCTGTAGGCTGTGAACAGATGTACAGACACGAAATAACCTCAAGTACAGCAATACAGTGCCTGACTAAACGTTGATTCAATTTGTATATCTGTTATCAAAGTCACTTGCATTTTGAAACACAGCCGTTAGTGCCTCTAACCAGTATAGCAATCAAACTCTTCCCCCTTGCATTTTGTAAACTGACCGACGCATCTTTATTTGGATTTGGTAACATGGCTGCAACAAATCAAAAGTATACAAGCACCATTCATTGGTTTAAAAGCTGAGTGTGTTACGCACAAGTTAAACAGGAATTTTCGCTCTGGGTGGATTAGCGAGGGTAGGTTTTGCCACTTTCAACCACAGGCAGAAAATCCAGCGTCGATTTTCGAGTCTTCTCTTCAACATCGACGTTTTCCACATTCTGCATTCAGGAAAATTTTCGCAGGCCATGTTTGAAATCCATCATCATACTGCAGATGAAACCTCTTTGTTGTTTATCGCGCGGTGCGATTGTCTTTGTCGTCTTCGAATGCTAGATCTCCCAGTTGCCCCACCGTTGGATTTCAACCAGCACAAATTCCCACCGCTATCAGCATTTGAAACAGTCAAGTATACCTAAGGGCTTTGTCCCGAGTTCCACGCTGCCATAACATGGCTGTGTGGGTGCTCTCTATCACTGCAAATGTTTGAGTTCCTCATATAAAACTACATCATTGAGGTTTTTAAGATCAAATACTTGGAAACTTTCGCATTTCTATGCACTGAACATGTCGTCAAGTTTTGTTTAAAGTACTGTTCTTTATATATTGTTGCGGTGTATTTTCTTTAGTCAAATCGTTCCGCGCAACAATAATCATATGGGAAAAACCTTCCCTGCGTCTTTATTCAAACGTTCTTCGGGCATTTAGGTATGCAGATACTTAATCAAGAACATGCGGTAAATGATTCACCACTCGAACTCAAATTGCCATTATAGGAATGAAACCCCCCTGTTCAAAGTGAAATCCCAGTTCTCGCTGCCGTTTTTTCGATAAAACCAAGACGATTTCTACGCAGAATTACGAAAAATGACGTTCATCTGCTGTGCTTCTCATAGACAAATTTGCCTATTTTCAAAAAGAACTAAGGCCATGGCAAAGCCTTGGTTGCGATGCAAGCACTCGTACTGATAAAGACTGATACCACTAGCGGATCCCTCTCAGAAGTGGGAGCAGCTATAGGTGTATACGCTGCTCCATAATTGCACTGTTTTTCGAGTCACGAGATGAAGTGCTCCTATAGAGGAGTACTGCGCAATCAGGCATCATCAGGGACGATGACAAACGCCGTTGTGACTGTGACAATCCTCGTAGAAAAGCGGCGGTGATCATCGGCTTTAAACTTTTTGGCTCCCACTACATCTCAGTCCGGGAGAATTAAACCGCATTTACGTAATAAACTATGTGAACGAGCACCATAGGTGGTACATACATTGTATTTTGCAGCAGAACACTGCTTTCGTTTGCACCTCTTTAGCTGGAGAGGACTAGCAAGGAATAGCTTGTTTCAAGTGTGATCCGGATCTCTGCACCTCTCGTGTGGTCTCAGCGAATATGTGTTGCCGGCACGCACTTTAGGAAAGCCCCACACCATGTCAATAGCAGTTGGATAGCTGTGATATTGTACCACTCGTGTACCTCCGAAGGTACGCGATCTTCATACAGAATATCTGTTTGAGAATCAGGACGTACTGCTGCCAAAGAGCCACGATACAGACGTCCCGTTAGTTTCTTCTTGCGTTTCCTAGAACTGCTGTTGTGAAATTGGTATGACAGCTGTGTTGATTAGAGCTGAACAATACAGAAGGCCTCAACCTGTGGCACATCCATTACCACAAGCTGAAATTCCAAGTCTCGGTGAGTGTTGTGTTTCGAGCCAGCACGAGTCGTATACCGACCAAGCCGACAAACTATCGAGGGCATCAGGGAAAGAGGCTGAAGTAATGTACCGTAGTCTGACGATAGCCAATGAGTATTATTTTGCAACTCAAATTTCTTACAACTGATCACAGCACTGAGCAAAGCAGAATGCTCGCAGTTGTTAAGCCTACATTGCGCAACTTGGGGGTGAAACTGCATCACAGGAAGTTTGAAGCGACGGAAGATGAAAAGGGCAATGTAGTATTTCAACTTACTGAACGGTCTCACGAGACCCTTTCACGTTTCCGGTTTGTCGCTGGATAAGAAGCGAAACGTTGTGTTCTGAAGTGTCCATGCTGCGCAATATAATCGACGCATAGCTTCGAGAAGATTGTTATTAGTCTGGATAATAGCATGGTCCAACACATCTAACCCTACAACCGCATCTCGATTAAGGACGTCATACGCAATATTCTTCTCCTGTAGATCTCAGGTATTCCGTGATTACGAGGGCGTGCCAAAACTTTTCCAAGCACCAGAACCAAGCCAAAAGGCTGCACGTAACTATAATCTCGAGGCAGCGCATTTCCGAGAAAGACTCTTCAATTTAGGGTGGTCTAGGGTCGATTGCGAAACAATACGCTACGCTGCATGCCACGGCAGCATTGCTACCCGCTGGCCAACTTTCCGGAAAACCATCTTGCACAGTATTTTGTTCACGCGGGAACCCAACGGAACAGCAGCTTTCAGAAAATGCAAGGTCCCGCTTCATGCGCAGTCGTGGGCGCCAGACGCGCGCAATTTGAACCAATGCAATGACTTGTACGTCGTGAGACAAGTACGGCCTCTCCGTTTCATGAAGACCAATGCATCATGCCCGCTACCAAAGTCCAGCATGCACCAAATTTTTCAAGCAGCATGGATACAAACACAGCTAGCTACACCAAACCCGCCTCCTCCGCCTCTGGCCCAACAACGGACCCCACAATACCTCCAACAGCATTCGTCAAGCCTCCCTCAAGCAGCCGCATGCACCGGTTTTGCAAAATCGAAAATGCCGTGATGCAAAGCGGGGTCCACACTAGGGCCCGAGTCTCCATAACAATGATGGCTCTCGTGTCGGTATGCGTTTTCATGAACGACACTATGTGAGCTGGTGCGACATGCGGTGCGGCAAAAGGCAAAGACGTCGTGGGTGCCCCACTTGTGGAGGCCCCGTGCTTGCTGGACTTTCCGGCGCAATTGGGAATTGGTGGGCGACATGCAACAGGAGACACATCTTTCGTATGAGTGACAACAGCTGTTGTGCTGGCTGCAGGTGTGGCATGAAAATCTCTCGCGATGCCCCTCGGCGCAACATCCTGTTCTGGTGTCCTTTTCTCTTCTGCGACAGACGTATCCTGTGATCGTTGGAGCAGGTGGGAATTGGTTGGTGTTGTTTGAATGACTGGAATGTTGTTAGAGCGGGTGGTAACTTGGAAATGAGGGGGTGTGGAAGTGATGGCGGGCGGGAACGACGTACCGAGACTGTCTGCTACAAACTCGCGTCCTGCCCTTGTGCTAAGGCAACGTGTGGCATAGGTCCAAGGGTCAGGGGTTCGTGGTTGGTCAAGGTTGCGGTGTTGTGGATTGGTGGTGGTGGCGTTGTTGGTTGAAAATGTCCAATGGGGAGGGCGAGGCAGTTGCAGCAAGTCGAGGACCCCTATGATTACAAGGAGGCAGCCGAGAAGAAATGCCGCATCACCAGTCAGACATTGACCTCGCCGACGCATGAGTGTGTACCAGGAGGCATGTCCTTTTCGGTCAGACAAGAGGCTCGGGGTGGACGATGGCGGATGTGAGTGTCATTGAGGACTCGCGTGCCTGGCGTTGACGAGATGCCAGAGGCAATTGCTGCGGCCTGGAATGCTCAACGTAATTTTGTGGAAGTTGATCAAAAAATTGAACAAAGTCCAATTTGAATTCCAGCGCGACAGACAAACACCTCGCCCGGCACTGACACTTTTGCGCACCACTGTACTGTACAGTACAGTACAGTACAGTACTGTTGCATACAGTGGATTGTTGTAAAGCACTGTACAGTACTGTATAGTACAGTACAGTTAACATCAAGCCGTCGCGGCTCAAATCCTCTCAATGACCCGCTGTACTGTACCAGGCAATATGATAGCCGTACCTGACCACCTTTTCCACATTACAGGACCGCACAATACCCTTTACAGTATGAACTGTAAAGGCTCCAGTACTCTGTACGGCGTTCACTATACTGTGCTGTACAGTACTGTACGCGTTCTGTTGATATTCGTGTTCTGCACGGCAAGCATCATCACACGATCCTGTAAGTACATTGTTGACCGTGCGATGCCTTTGGTGGAATGTGCGGAAAGTTGGAACTGGTTGGGTTTGTTGTTGTTGCTCCGGTCAGTCAGAAAGACGCCTGGAGTGTCCTTTATATAGAGAAAGATTGTCGAGGGCTGCTAGAGAGTTTCGGTACCTGAGAAACAGTGAGCGTTCCGACTGGCTACCATCCTCTTGTCCAGAGGTGCTTTTCAGGAAGGTGCTGGCCAATGAGAAAATAGCTCCTGACTGGGTTGTATAAATTTGGCTCTTCCGAGAGCTACTGTACGTACGAATAAAAGGCTATCTCTTCCCCTATACGTACCAATATTCCAACAGAATGAACATTTTATTTTATTTGGTGGCATCGTATACCATTTGCCCTGAAAATAGAAATAGTCACACATTACATGTGGGGAGTTTGTAGTACTATACTGTACATGTTGACAGCCCTGCACTGTACGGCGCTGTACTGTACAGTAATTACCGTACTGTGTGCAGCGCTGTAATGTCGCCCGATTCGCACCGTCGTTCAGTACTTATGCCTTGACTCACTCAGCAATGTCTTGTTTGTTAATCACATCCTAAGTGACCCAGTCGATTCGACTCAAGTAACGGGCTCTGTTATCCCCCTCTTATTATTCCCTAGTCAACTATCCTTTCCTTCTAGTCTCACATCGCACTTTCCTCCGCAAAGGGCTCGGACCCTTTGTATATCACGAGGGACCCGTGTGGTGCCACAATCAGGAATCGCACCTCGCGAACTCGTGAAGAATGATGACTCTCACGACCCGCAACGATGCACGCAGAGCAACTTCCTCTCAAATCAAGCTCTTCGTCGAGAAGTACAAGCCGTCGAGTGAGACGGAGAAGAAGTTGTTTTAATTATTTCAACTTTTGTTAGAACTGAACGCAATCGGAGAAGAGAACCCGCTTCAAGAAATTACGTCGTCCATCAAAATGATTCTTCCTCCCGTTCAATCTTTGTTCACCGATGAGGTGTCTGGAAAACCACCGCTCACTATTCGGCTCTTCAAGGACATGAGCGACCTGTATCAGTGCCTTGCGCTAAAAGGAGTCGTAATCTCCTCAGTAGATGATGCCACCCTACAAGTGAACACAAATGCAATGGCTTTTTTTTGGCTCGCATCCGTAGCGACCGATACCAGAGATCAAACGAAGGACTTAGCGAAGAAAATCATAGCCCGCTACAAGAAGTTTTTGGAACTGCCGCCGTAGAACGAGATATTGGATCCATCATACTCGTCAATGCAGACTTCAAGAAATTCACCTCAAACCACAGTCAACCCGGTTCAGTACCCATCGCAAACATCCCAGCAACCGAGGATCCTGGATAACGGGACTCAATACAAAGGATTGAATTCTCGCATTGAGCCGGACGAAGCACTCAACTTCCGCCATCCAGATACGAAAATTTTGTCCACAATCGTCAACTTTTTTAGAAATCAGAATTTTAGCGGAGAAAGACACCTAAAAACGCACCAAATGCAGCCTATTCAATCCTTTCTTCGTGATTATGACGTCTGTACTTCCAAATCTGGACTGTCGCCCAAGATGAAGTCATCGTTCTTTAATATTATTTTCACCGGGCCAGCTAGAAAATATTTTCTTGATCACCGCATTACGGACATGTCCTATCGCGAACAATTTGAGGTTATGCTCAAGGAATACGACCACGATGCACGCCAACTTGAAGCACAATCAGAACTGGAATGTTTGACCCTCACGAAGATCATGAAGGAAACTGACGCGACGAATGTCAGTGTAGGCCTAGATCGCCTGGTCACTCGGATCAACACACTGACGCAACAGTGCCTCAGTCTGTGCCGATCCGACAATCATAAGATTTGCACTCTCCGTTCTGCTTTATTACAGCAAGATCGGGCAATCCCGGCAATCAGTCAAATCACCACCTCCAAGTCCTCTTTCAACCATTTTGTCACCGCTTTGCGTGAGAACTTGCAGTTCTCCCCCGAAAAGAACGGGAACTCGCCCACGGAAGACAGGGCTGGTTCTGCACGAATACCCCAACAACTTCTGTACCAGCGCTACGGGAGACCATTGCCACCAAAATACCGACGCTTGCCTATGAAGAAGAACAAAAATGTCCAAAGCAGAAGTGGGCAGAAAACACATCGGAAAAATACCCTTGACTGCAATGGTAAACGCATGCTATGTCACACTTGCGGTTTTGACGAGCATCTGTCAAGCTTTCATCGTACGAATGACATCCAACAATTCGTGCGTGACAACCTAGCTGACAGAACGCCTTCTGTACACATAGTACACGATCTTATGACGACAATCGGCAAGACCTCGGAAAATGTCAGCGCACAACAGGAGAGTATGATGATGGAAGAAGGTACGGATGACCTTAACCACTCTTTCACCGAGGACGCCGAACTTAACGAGTTTGAAAGACTAGTTGATCAGACGTACGCCGAACCTGACAGTGAAATCACTTGTGCTTTCGAATAATTTGACAAGAAAACTGCTATCAATCATATTTATGCCTCTATTGGGCCGAGACTCCATTCACACTCGGATGGAACCCCGGGGGCGGATTTTTGATAGGGCTACATGCTGTAGCTTCCCAACGTCGTCGCCTTCCGGAAAAACATATTGGAAGTTCTAATTCATGTCCTGGACGCCTATCTTCGTCATCCACAGAATCGTTGCCTATATTCGAGATCAATCTGTCCTCTGGAGTGCTTCAGTCAAAGAAATTCTACGAACCAGCTTTTTGCTCGGACATTGGTGCACCGAAGTCCGTTATCGGAATCCGAGAACCTCGCAGAATCTTCAGCCAGCTTAGATGTAGACCACCTGAGCTGCGTCGCAGCTTCAAGCGATTATGTTTTGCAGATGCCGTGTTCGATTCACTTGGGCAAATCGACATGCCTCTCAATACCACCGGCGGCGTACTGACATTATTAATCTCACTGGACGTTGTCGCCGCCGACTTTCCTGCGTTATTAGGGTCGGAAGACCTGGATAATCACTCGTTTGTAGCTGAAAACGTCGTAAGCAGACTCGTCATGAAAGTCTTTACCAATTGTGACCAGGGGAACTGCATCTCCAGCCGTGTGGTTGTAACAGATCAAGCGAAAAGACGGACATCTCTTCGCTGTCATGTTATTTCCGGTTATGACTTACTTAACCAGCTTACAGATACTCAAGCTCCTCAGTTATTTCGCCCGCCTGTCCTCTTCCAAGCTGTTCGCACTCCTCAAAAGAGCCCGCCCCGGAGACCTGTCATCTGACACCTATAAGTCACTGCAAGCTATTTCAAGAGAGTGTGATTCATGCAAGCGAATCAACGATGGCCCGGAAGAATTCGGGTCTCATTGGCACAGAGTCCATCCCCTTCAATGAGCGGATCACTATGGACATCTTGTACTTGGAATCTAAACCGGTGATTCATATCGTCGATAGTTTCACCCATTTCTCCTCGGCGCGCTTCCTCAAAGATATTTCCACGCAAACAATATGGAAAACGCCCTTAAAATGCTGGGCAAATATTTACACAGGGCTCCCAAAAACCATTCGAGTCGAACGAGGAGCACAATTCAAAGAAACATTCGTTACCATTGCCCGCACCGCTGGTGTTGAGATTGCCAAATCCTTATAACGCGCTGGGGGTAGGAGAACGATACCATCACCCCTTACGAAACACCTTCCGCAAACTTCGCTCCGTCTATCCAGATGCCCCTCAGAACGTCCTTCTCGCCTTATCCGTTAAGGCGATGAATGACACGCTTGGACCAGAGGGTCTCGTCCCCTCGGCTCTTGTCTTCGGGAGAGACCCGTCCATTCGAGTTTTTGGTGAACCCCCAATGCCTAAGTCCTCTCTCAAACAATCTATGATCCTCGGCACCACAGAAAATCAACAAATGGAGATGGAGATGGCCCGCCTTCGCATACAAAGAGCCGTAGGCCAAAAGGTCTCCCCCTCAGCTGATATCACTGTTGAGGTTGGAAGCCAAGTTCTGGTGTGGCTAGAGAAGCAGGTTGCCAACCGCATTGGCGAATGGACTGGCCCGTGGCCCGTAACTGATGTGGATCGCGCAAAGAAACTGATTTATTTTACTGATGAACAATCAAGCTCGTGACCCTCTTCGTTTGGCTTTGCACAGGTCAAGCCCTAAAGAACTCCCACTGATGCCTCCAGTTCATTCTTTCTGGATTTGCATCGCTCTTTGTATCAGCATCAATCCCCAGCGGATTTATCGCATGAACATTCTGTGCTACTTACAGAAGTCCTCGGCCCCTGCGATCCACGCTGCTCATCTTCTGAGATGAATGCGGCGAAGCACAAAGAGGTCAAAGGAATTATTGACCAGGCGACCTTTAAGATCATCCTCAAAGAAGACGTCCCTCCTGATGGAAATCTCCTACTTGGCCGCTTTATACTAGCTATCAAGTCTACGGAAGATGGAGATGTAAAATTCAAGGCGCGCTATGTCATTTGGGGACATAGGGATAAGATGAAACGCATGATGGTTCATAACGCTGAAACACTCCAACCAGCGTCGATCAGGTTAATCCTTGCCCTCACTACAGCCCATAAGTTCCAAGTTTGGACTTCTGATATACGGCAGGCTTACTTAAAATCAGCTTTCCCTTTCTTGTGAGATGTATAGATAAAGTATTTCGCCCCGGAGTTCTCCTTATCCGCTGACCAGTGCCTACAAATCTTGAAGCCTATCTGCGGTCTTTGCGTTGCAGGAGAGTCATGGTTCCATATAATTGACCCTGACCACCGTAAGGACCTCTCCTTGAAACCAATGCGCTCTGATCCGGCCCTCCATGTGGCCACGAAAGGCGGATCAATCCAAGGTTTTTCTGGTACCTACGTGGATGACTTGGTGAGAGCTGGGAACGAAAAATTCAGAGAGCAAGTCAGGAAGACGTCTCACCGCTTTGGAATGGCCCAAGATGAGACTTTCCCCGTTACGTTCACAGCTTCCACATCGCATTAGATGAGAATTCCATCCTGAAAATGGAGCAAAATGGTTACATCCAACGCATGCAGCCACTGTCACCCGACGCTGACTTCTCGAGCGTCGCATCTCTCCGTATACAACTCGCTTGGCTCTCGCATACGCCCCCGGATCTCATGTATGAAGTTTCTCAATTGACACAGGTCACCGTGGGTAAGTTTCGAGAAGGACGCCGCGCTTATATGAAGTGCTCGAATCGTACCGTTGAATACGCCAAGAAAAATGCACTTGGAATTACATTCCGGCCCTTGGAACCAAGCTCTTTTCAGCTCATCGGCTATTCGGATGCGTCTTTTGCTATGAACCACGATGCCACCTCGCAGCTTGGGTACATCGTTTTCCTGGCGGACAGCACAGGTACCGCAATCCAGGCTGTTTTCAAATCGTAAAAGGCACGCAGAGTTGTTCTTTCTGCACTTGCGGCCGAGCTAATCGCGTTCGACGACATGTTTGATCAAGTTCACACCATTGCTGAAGAAATTCGCGCGTTGCATCCATCCTCTATAGTCCCTGCCAAACTCTACACCGACAACAAAAAATTGTTCGATGTTATCTCTAAAGGGTCTCGAACTTCAGAAAAGCGACTAATTCTGGATATAGCTGCCGCTCGCGAAGGATTCAGGAACTCGGAATTTCTGTCACCGACTTCGTTCGCACTGCTGACAATCTCGCTGACGGGCTGACGAAGACCATGAATCAAGCGGCACTTCGGGAAGTGCTTCTATCTGGAACACTGAACCCCAAGGTTGAACAATGGATAATTCGTAAGAATAAACGCGAGGATGAGTGTAATATCGGCGCTTTAATATGGAACCACCAATAAAAAATGATTCAAATCGGACTGCTAGTTCACTGTTTGATCATTGTCCCCTGGCTGATAACTTGACATCTTGGGTCTCGATGGATCATGCTTTGTCTTGTTCATTGTGTGAATGACATTACTGTGTCTGAGCGGGTCTACGGGCTTTACCGCGTGTAGGATATCCTGCAACCCTGGTGTGACACAGCACATCACCATACTTTGATCAAGCCCAAGTGAACTGAAATTCATTTTTGTTGTCAACTTGATTGACAGCGACACGATCCAGCAACTGTAAGCCGTCGAAGCTCATGGTACTTTTTCAAGTTCCGACCATGAAGCTGGGAATTCATTCTATATACAGTGCGCGAAAAAACTATGGAGCACACCCTATTTTTTTTATAAAAAAATCTTAACAAAATGTCGAATTAAAAAATTAATCGGGCCAATCATCGCTGCCAGTCATAACATATAAAGAAGCAAAACCTTAAGTTGAAACAAAAAATTTTGAATTTTTTTTCCAAATGGGCTACCTGAGGGGATGAAAAACCATGGATCATTTGAAGAAATTGCCTTCCCAATCAAGTAAAACTAAACTACCAAAGGCCAGTACTCTTCAAAACAACATTCGCCAATAGCATGGAGACCGAGAATGCCAACTGGAGTCAAACTGACGAAAATAGAGCAGGGTAAAGCACTCGCTTGGCATGAGGAAAACATTTCGCAGACAGAGATCGCTCGCCGCCTCGTTTTTCTGTTCTTGAATTTTTTTCTCCCAGCTTGTGAATCGAGGCTCACCCCATTTCGCATTACAGTACTGTTGTCTGTCGAAATGGAAACATCATGTGTCAGAGCGGAATATTTGGTAGCACTGTGCACTGTGGTCTCGAGTTCAATTCCGAGTATGATAAACACCTCCGTGATCGTACGACGGAGGGGAGTGTTCACAGCCCTTCACTGTACGGCGCTGTAATTATCGTACTGTGTGCAGCGCTGTAATGTCGCCCGATTCGCGCCGTCGTTCAGTACTTATGCCTTGACTCCCTCGGCACTGTTTTTTCTGTTAATCATATCCTAGGTGACCCAGTCGATTCGATTTAAGTAACGGGCTCTGTTATCCCGATATTGTCGACGGGAGACACGGAGGAATTGTCTAGTAAACCGTGCAACGCACTTTACTGGTATCCGTCGCTACTTGTCCCTATACTCTAAACCTCTTATTACTCCTTAGTCAACTATCCTTTCCTTCTAGTCCCACATCGAAATTTCCTCCGCAAAGGGCTCGGACCCTTTGTAGTGTCACGAGAGACCCGTATGGTGCCACAGTACACTTCGTGCAGTTGTAGTGTGCAGTAGTACGTACAATACTGTACAGTACAACGCCAGGAGACTCCAATACAGAGAGAAATTTGGGGTGCTTTACAGTACTGATGGGGGATGTAGGACGGCTATTTATAGATACTGTACGTGGGGGAAGCTGATCTGATTACGGTATTGGGGGGGGATCAGAAAAGGAGTCAGAGTTAGGCAGGACTATTGCACAAGGCAGGTGTGAGACAAACCGTAACACATGCGTTGTTGGAAGAAAACATCGCCGCAGCGTGCCTTTGCATGAGGACGAATCGCAACCACCCGAGGGTCTCCTTGGCTGATATAGCAAAGTGCCTGTTAATACGGAGTACACACAGATGGAACCATGCGTGCCCCCTGCTGTCCCATTCTCAGACAGTCAACTTAACTTCGCTTTTATACATGAAAATGGTCTAGCTGACCGGTGAACAAGCCCTCGAGCGAAATTGGCAACAAGACATTTTCTAATCTAATGCCTATCTCCAGTCTTAACTGTAGAATAGGGGGATTTTTTCGGTTATTTTCATGTAGAATAGCGACCCAAAACATCCCTGTCAGCTTTAACTTGCTCCCATCCGATCCAAGGCTTTCTTTGCCAAAAACGTTGTTCCGCTCGGTACTTCAGTCACGACCAGCGTTCCACCAAGGCACTTTGAACCAAGCCATCTTATTGCACCGTTTCAAATTGCAAAAGCTAAAGCAAGCGATAACACTGATCCTGCAAATAAATCTAATCTGATGCTACCTGCAAGACTTTCGAGGTGAAGCAAAAACGAAGGAAACCCATAGAGTGGTATCGCAAGCAGTCAAAACCATGAAGATAATCTCGTAACTCCTTAGTTTCCCATGGTGAAATATAACAAGCCACTGGGACCATGAGAAGAAATGATAGATGGGTTCTAAGAAACTGTGAAGATTGAATAACAGAGATTCGGGATCTAAAGAACGGTTTAAGGATGGCGAAATGAAATCACGTGAATCAGACAAGAGCATTATCTTATTGTCAATAAGATAACTCTGTAAGGACGGTAAAATATTCGTCATTGAAATTGTCTGTTAGTAAACAAATCTATCCATCGTCCGTTTTCTCAATGCTACAGTTTTTTTCAGGAAAGAAAATATAAGAACCGCGATTTCATCCTCTTGATGGAGACGAACCACATCAATGAGAAGAGAGAGGCAATCTTTGGGCATCTCCGAAGCGAGATAAACTGCTTTCTTTGTTTCACTGGAAATATTCTTGCACGTACATAATTCAGGATTCTCCTAAATTTGGTTGTAGTTAACCGCGAAAAACTGAATCCGACAAGGTATGCCGGCATTGGAATGTCAAAAGTCAATTGATTTGGTAGTTTCGCTCCATGCCATTTCCGTCGAAAATATGCTTCTTTAGCTTTGACACACGTCCGAGAATGACTTTTCATTAGATATGCGACATTTAGTCAACACCTGAATTGGGTGACGTCATTTTATCTCGACAATATTTTCCTCCTCTGATACTGTAATCAACTTATGTAATATGTTGATTTTTACTTGAAAAGATGGCTTTTGTAGGGATCACAATTCTCTGGCGCATATGTGCAGTTGAGAGTGACAGGAGTTAGAGTCCGATGGAGTCCATGGTATTTCGCTTTAAATGAAGTCTGAGGGATTCTATTGTCGAGATTTGTCTCCTACTATTTCGCGGCAAATACTACCAAACTGAATTGTAGTCTGACTTTAGGTAGATTTACCGGACTACCCTATTATGTACTTAAGAAGAATAAAGACAGAAGTGAAGTGCGAAAACTATAACTTCTAACAGACGATATAATATGTCTGACTTGACTGCGACCAAAGTTTAGCACAAGATGATCCTAAATTTTAAATTTATCTCGAAAAATAGATTCTACATACGTTAAAAGTCTATTAAAAGTAACAGATGCGAACATAAAGATACTAGAGTAGCTTTTAAACGGTACGCATTATTACTACTGTTCTTCTATACAATCCAGCTATCAGATGTGTGTTTTCTCAAATTCACCAACCCTGTAGGTTAAGCCATTCAAATATTTAAAGATATTCATTACTTGCACAAATTATTCCTCTTCAGTCGAAAATTGGAAAGTATTAATCGATTCGGATAATATAATGAAACCCAATGACATAGCCAGTATTGAGATGTGACGCTACTTCTTCGGGGTTCGAAGCTTCTGCATACAACAGAAACGCTGCAACATTGAACCCAACAGCCAAGTCTATTCTGATCTTTTAATTGTTATCCTGTACTACATGCCATAAGCATTGCGATAGCTGTTCAATAATTGTATACGTAATACGAAAATAATAAGCCACATAGTAGATATCATGTATTGTATTTGGACAGCATTGTCAAAAAACCAGGTATAGGAGTTTTTGTATTGCGTAAAGGTTCTTCTAGTTCTTCCGCAAAAAGTATGAGGTGTCCAAAAAACTTGAAGTCATGCAGATCAGAGAAATTGAAGCGCATTGATTATAAAGTAGGCTGTAAGTTACAGCGATATCTTATTTGTAGTATTAAGCAGAGGAAAACCAGACAGTAGCGCTGCTTGCAGATGAAGACGGCTATAATAGTCCATATTATTAGTGGTATCGGTAGTTGTTGAACATGTATCTTTTGTTGAAGTCACTTTAGAGTTACCCCAGCATTGGAGTATTTTGGAAAAGAAGATGGTTCTTCCAAGAAAAAATAAACCTAAAAGATTGGTATTTTCTGGGCAGAACGCATCGTATCCAATCCATGTGTAGAAAAGCCCATAATGGAGCTAAAAATGAGATTACAGACCCTGAATAGATCTGCATACATTAATTTCTGCGACAAAGCCAGAACATATATCTCAACGTTCATTACATATGTATATGAGGCTTCTGTTATCTCCATCGTGAACCTCGCGTTTTTTTCAGCGTGATTTACTCTCTCATTTGTGTAATATCGTGATGGTAATTTCTGTAGCACACGGGGCAAATTTTCTGGTGAAAAACGGAGCGTGGAAATATTTAAAATTTTGGACAGCAAAATTTAGGTAAAAAACGCTTCAATACAACTATTTCGATTCAAAGGACTATGGGAGCTGATTTTATAAAATGTTCCCCCCATAATTTTGAAGGTGGTTATTTTTATCGGCGGTTATATTTATCAGCAAAATCTCTGTAACGCTATTAAATTTCGCTAATATTTATACACGTAAGAAAACTTAGGGTGGGTTTGTTTTGCTCATATCAATACTTACCTCAGTATAGTTCCTATATATATCTTTGAACTCGTGGGCCTATACGCAAACGTAATAGGAAAACTAACAACACTTTGCGATGTTTTAGAGTCCCCAGTAACAACCTTTTGGTTTTATACGTTTATGACCATCAATTTTCCTTGCAGAAAAAGAGCAGCAGATTTATTCGATAATCGGTAAAAAACAGCGAAATTTTTTCACTTAGGAGGATATTATCCGTCTAGCTGCGGTAAATATTTTATTCTTAGATGCATTTAGATATTCTAGAATCTTCAAATTACGTACAATGCTCGTCTAATCTGCTCTCAAGATAATTCACGTAAACCAGTTCTCTTAGCCAAATAATGGGTTCCGTTGGTTAAGAGATCTATTTTACAGAGAGAGTTTTGTATGCAGGACTCAAATTGTCAAACACCCCGAAGAAGAAAAAGGCAGCTTCAAGGCTTCATTCATAAAGTTGAACTCTTTAGGAATTTGTTACACTGCGATTCGCACCCAAGTAAATGCGATGTTTAGAATCTTAATCAAGAGAAAAATGCACTGCGACTTTTAATGCTCAGAAATGTTGATCAAAGTAGCATAAATGATTTTCCAATACCCATGCTGCTTTTTTGCAATAAAATAGACAAGGGAGTTCAACGATAGTGTTAATAAATGATTCAGGAAATGAAAAATTCAAAGTTTGATAGTAAAATATCCTAGCGTCGTTTCTTTGCTTAATCATATGGATTAATATCAAGAATGGGAATCAAAAAGAAAAATTTTCTAGTGGGTCCCATAATGCCTTGATTGAAGGGGATAGAATCGCAGCACAAAAAATTCTTTTCTTGTCGTAAGATGTAATGATACGGCCAAAGTAGCTCGCAGGTATAAAGATACATTCAGAAATATTCCAGATGCAAATCGAGCAGGTCGCTTCACTGAACATTACAAGGAAGCCGCTTTTGAATACCAAAATTTCGTTATCCTGCTCCGAGAAACGACCCTCTTCGTAGTGAAAAGAGCAATATAGATATATTTTCTTGGTCTCGAGTTTGGTCTTAAAGAGATTTTTATTGAGTAAGTTGATGGACCACTTACAATTCGAAACCACATGTCCGGCGAGTATAGCATCCGTTATATGCAGGATAGCTCTTGGCGTGAAAAAACTTCTATTAGCTCTAAGATTCTTTCAAACTCATGAAAATTTTTCTTACTTCGCCTAGAGTAGTGGCTTTCCAAGATCACTGGACTTGACGTGGAATAAAAATGGTTTTTGAAAATAGTTATTGAATTTAATTGCAACAAATACTCCCATCCGAGTAGCTTTCAACATCGCCTCTGATTTGATCCCCGCACTGACTCAGAGCAAAAGAATACTTCATTTTTTCTCTGGGGGTAACTGCTGTCAGTTTCCGTTACTGTAACATCCGTCACACTTTCAACGGGATTAAAAAACAAAATAGAGTAAAATTACTCTCAAATTATATTTACATTTAATTTCGTTTAGCAAATGCGAGAATAGAAAGTTTCCCCTATGTGATTGCGTGTGCCGGAAATTTTGGAGTCTTGATTTTTTGTATCCGTCTATTCCATTACTACTCACTTTAAACGTAGTTAGTGAACTGGTAACATCTCTTGGTGAAACCAAAAATCGTTTTAACTACCCCCAACTTTGCGCTATTAGGAAATGTCGGGGTCTCAATCGAGTTTTCCCTCAAATTAAATGTTACGTTTAAGAATTATTGCCCCAATCAGATGAATTATTCACGTATCATGCGTTTTTACAGAAGAAGTAGCAGGAATAAATGTGCCGAATGTTTTAGTGGGCTAGGGAGGGTGATAATATTTTTTATTGAGTTTTAGTCAGAAGTACTGAAAATGGATTGAAATACTTGTGTAGCCGTATTTTATCTCTATCAAAAGGTTAACGCGGGAGGATGTGGATGTTGACGAGAGGCGACGCTGAGGCAGCGAGGTAGTAGGATAGAGTGGAGATGTGTTTCTCTTCCTTCTAATATAGAAATGACTGCATCTTCTTCCTCGATCTTGCAGCCAAACAACGCCTCCAGGATCCTCTCAACGTTGACCAGATCATATCCGCAGAGATCCCACCGCCTACAGACCTCCAGCTCTGACATACTGTCCTCAAGAACGCAATACACACTCCCTGCGGTATGCTCAACCCTGACGAAATCTGCAACAACGAACAAAGCTTCTGCACCAAAGGCTTCCCCAAGCAGTTCATGGACGACACAGGCAGAGGCGAAAACGACTACTATGTCTCTTACAGGCGAAGAGCACCCCAAGGTGGCGGCGGAAAAGTCCACAGATCCTGTCCCGTCGGCAACAGGTCCGTCACAATGACAATCGACAACTCCTGGGTCGTCCCCTACAGTCCAGACATCTCCAGGATGTTCTCCTGCCACGTCAACACCGAGTTCTGCCTCTCCCGCGACGGCGGCATCAAGTACCTCTCCAAGTATGTCTGCAAGGGTCGCGACCACATCACCGTCGAGCTCACCAACCACAACAAGCGCCACGGCGGGATCGCTAACTTACAGGACGCAAGATACAACTCTGCTTCGGAGAGCGTGTGAAGTCTCCTCGCCTTTGACACCATCTAATGCGACCCCCAGTCGTGGGCCTGGACGTCCACTTCGAGAACCACCACACTGTCTACCAAAGCAGCCACCGACTACGTCCTCTTCGAGTTAAAGACTTACCTTCAAGACTTTATCAGACAAACACTGCACGACTTTTGACTCCGCACACCTCCCGACGACTTGCAGCCACTCCAAGTACCCTCCACTGAAGGAGATCCAGCGCAAGTTCAGCAAGAAGTCTGCGCTGCTATCTCTCAGTTCAATGAAGGCCAGCGTCATGTCTTCGATCAAGTTGTCGGTGCAGTCATCCTGAGAGTCTCTGCATACAATCTAGACGGCGCCGCTTCATCCACGGCTCCTCCTACACAACCTGAAAAGAGCAACTCGCGTGTATTCTTCTTCGATGCTCCAGGAGGCACCGGCAAGACTTTCTTCACCAGAACTATCCAAGCATTCCTTCAGATGCGTGGCAAAAAAGTCACAGCCGTCCCCATTTCCGCCGACACAGCTCAACTACTAGAGAACAGACGTGCTGCCCACTCTACCGTCAAGATACCTATTCCATGCAGTGAAGACAGTACTTGCAACATCTCTAGCACCTCCAACCCCGCAGAATACTTCCGACAAGTCTATCTAACCGTCTGGGACGAGGTAGTCATGTGCCATCGCTTTTACATCGAGTTTGTCGACCGTACACTCCGCAATATCATAGGAACAAAATTCACATCCGGCGACAAGTTTGTCCTCTTCTCTGGAGACTTTCGACAGATAATCCCCGTTTTTTCGCATGGTTCAAGAGCTCAGATCGTTTATGCCTGCGTCCGCTCCTCCCGACTCTTTTTGGAATCTCCAATACCCTGCGTCTCACTGAGAATATGCGCGTCACTGCACTCCGGCAAGATTCCAACGCCGACAAAGGTGCACTCCAGTTTCTAGACTACTTACTGCAAGTCGGAGAAGGACGCTTCGCAACCGAAATCGGCAGCAAAGTTCCCCTACCCCCCTCAATCGCCGTCAGGCATCACATCCAAGCCGTCTGCTACGCTGTCTTCGACAACATGAAAGCACGATATACAGACGAAGCATGGGTCATGGGACGCGCAGTACTCACAACCGAGAACGTATATCTCCAAGAGATCAACATCATTGTAGGTGCGAAGTTACCAGGCAACGCTAGAGAGTATCTTAGCGCAGACAAGGTCGAAAAAGAAAACGAGAACAAATCCGATACCCCGTCGAACTCCTCAACACCCTCACAGCCGGCTCCGGACTAGCCGATCACCGCTTCGTCATCAAGAAAACATGCCCCGTCATCCTTCTCTGCAATATCAACCCCCAAATGGACACTGCAACGGCGCCCGTTACATCGTCGAGAGCATGACTAACTCCGTGCTCTTTCTCAGCCTCGCTACTGGCTCCAATGTCAGCGCCCGCCTCACTCTTCCGCGCAAGCCCTGCAGTCCTGGCGACGACAACTTTCCCATCCATGGCTTTACTAGAACCCAGTTCCTGGTACTCGTGTGCTTTGGCCTTACCACCAACAATTCATAGGTTTAGTCGTTCACCGGCCAGCTTGGCTTGGACTTGCGCGACGAGTGCTTCTCCCACGGCCAGTTGTACGTCGCGTTGTCTCCCACAACCCACCCAGAAAACGATATACAGTAGTTTTCGCTGAGGTGGACGATGGGATGAGCAAGATTGTAGTGTATGTGGGGTGTTGAGCGCACAAATGGTAATCGATGGTTGAACTGTTGGTTGATGCTTCCGGTAAACAGGCCGGAACATCAAACCAGGGTTTATATAGAAAAAGTACTCAACACCAGCAGAGATAAATTGTAACTAAACGGTACTGAATTCAAAGGTATTCTAGAAAAAGCGACCCAGAGGTATCAAACTACAAGGTTCTGAAGGTCCATCAGTATAACAGACAGCAACAAACATCATGGCAAAGTACCATTGGTCCAATTGGCAAGGAGGCATAAAGTGGTTGCTGATTGGTGGGTGCGAAATGTTTCGAGAACCACGCGAGATAGCCATGATGGATCCATGTCATTGGCGAGGTACAAGAAGGTATGATATTATGCTTTTACACTGGTGCGTGAGTACAGTGCACAAGTTGCAATGATGTCTTCTTACAGTGTAAATCCTTGGTACAGGTTACCGGAGGGATACTGTCAGGGTATTTGGTGATTTATGGGCATAATCGCAACATCTCTGGGTACCAAGAAGGTGGAACAGACTCTTCCAAAACTTGCTCATAAAAATAGCGTCCCTATCACAAATGATATTCGTCGGAATTCCGTGGTTTCTGTAGACATGATCCTTGAACAGCCTAGCAGTTGAAGGAGCATCTATTTTGGGCTTGATTGGTATAATTCTGATCATCTTTGATAATCTGTCAACGACAGTTAAGATGCCATTGTTTCCTTCCGTTGACCTTGGAAGGGGTGTAATAAAGTCCATTGTTATGTGAGTCCATTTGCTTTTCGGTGGATCAAGAGGTTTTAAGAGACCTGCGGGTTTCTGACTGGATGGTTTGTCTCTTTGGCAGTGGCAAGAACGAATGTATCGAAGTACATCTGTACGAAGGTTTTTTCAGTAAAACTTCGGTGATATTCTATTGATTGTTTTTGAAATTCCCAAATGTCCAGTATTTGGAGTAGAATGGTATTCATGTAATAGCTTGACTTTAAATTTTCCTTCTGGTACGCAAATCTTTCCGTTCCTTAGTAAAAGCAACCCTTTCTTTTCGAAAGGTGCCTTTGGATCTTTGTATTGTGTTTTCAGGTTTTCATCCATCCTGTAATCTTTGGCCAGATCTTCTATCTCAGAATCCGCAAAATAAGGTACGGATATATTGTTCGATTCTAGGTATGTCTTTGTTATCACTTCCTTGAGTAGTTCTCTGTTTCGATGTTTAGGTGAGGGATAATTCTGAGGTTGTCTTTACAGGGCATCGGCAACGATGTTTGCTTTCCCAGAGATGGGTATGATTTTGAAATCAAAGTTCGCTAATCTTTCCAACCACCTAACCTGTCTTTGGGACAGATTGTCCTGGGTCTCGAGGTATCTTAAAGGGTAGTGATCAGAATGAACTGTGAAAAAGTTTCCGTGTAGGTATGCTCTCCACCATTTCAAGCACTCTACAATGGCCAAGAGCTCTCTCTCATGAGCGGCATAATTTTGCTCAGCATCATTCAAAGTCCTAGACGCAAAGGCAACTGGTCTTCTGGATTTTGGATCCCCCTGTTCCAACACAGCTCCAATTGCGTACTGAGAGGCATCTGTAGTGACATATATTGGAAGTTCAGAGTCAAAAGTTCTAAGGACTGGGGCACTGCATAACGATTTCTTCAAGGTCTGGAATGATTTGTCCTGAGAAGCTGTCCACAGAAATGAAACGTTCTTCGTCAGCTCTGTAAGAGGTTTAGCAACCAATGAGCATCCTCTTATGAATCTTCTGTAATAGTTGACGAGTCCTAAGAATGACTGAAGCTGTTGCTTGTTCTTTGGTGAGGGCCATTCCATGACTGCCTTTATCTTGTTGGGATCCAAAGCAATTCCCTCTTGACAGATTACATGTCCAAGATACTCGACTTCTTTAACACTGAAGACACATTTTGACAATTTTGCGAACAGATTCTCCTTCCTAAGAATCTCTAGTACTACATCAATGTGTTCTAAATGTTCTTTCCATGTCTTACTGAAGATGAGAATGTCATCTAAATAAACGATAACGAATACATCCAGGACATCTTTGAATATGTCGTTCATGAGATTCATAAAAGTTGCTGGTGCGTTGGTCAATCCAAAAGGTAGTACGAGAAATTCAAAATGTCCGTATCTGGTTCGAAACGCTGTGAGAGGGATTGAAGATTCCTCCAGTCTGATCTGATGGTAACCCACCCTCAGATCTATTTTCGAGAAATACCTGGCCCCCTTAAGTCGATCAAAGATATCATCGATGCGCGGCAGAGGGTAGCTGTTTTTTACAGTAAGCCGATTAAGTGCTCTGTAATCCACACACATACGCAAACCGCTGTCCTTTTTCGTTACAAAGAGTATTGGCGCTCCCCAGGGGCTTTTGCTTGGTCTAATGAATTCACTCTCTAGTAGATCATCTAGTTGTTTACGAAGCTCCATCATTTCTTTTCCTGAAAGTCTGTAGAGACCCTTTTTCTGTGGCCTAGCATCTTTTTCCAATTCGATCTTGAAATCATACTTTCGCTTCGGAGGAAGGCCCTTCGGAACTTTTTCCGGGAAAACGTCTGTATACTTTTTCAGTACACCTTGAATATCTTCTGGGTAAGAATCTGGAACATTTGGATTTGAGTCTAGTGGTCGAATTAGCACAGCATAAGTGCTACATTTTTTCTCCAAACCAGTAAGTACTGAGTTTGCAGAAACGAAAGGGTGCTTTGTCATTTCATTGGCAGTGACGGAGTACTTTTCACCCTTGTAGTTGAAAGAAACTTGATTGCTTAAAGAGTCGATAATTGCTCTATGGGCTCCACACCATTCCTTTCCTAGGATTGCATCATATCTCTTGAGGGGGCTCACGGCGAAGTACAGTGGTTCTGTGTAGTTCTTTACTTGGACGATTGCCGGACCGGCTGTTTCTCTCAACTTCTGGTTAGCACCGTTCGCCATTTCAGAAAGCTCTGCTGATTCTCTTGTTTTAATCTTATGGTAATCGCAGAACAATTCACTGAGGAAATTGATCTCACCACCTGGGTCGATGAGAATTTTTGCTGGTCCATTGGAAATGACTCCTTTAACAATAAGAAGTCCTCTATGATTTCGTTGGAAAGTTGGGGTTGGTGTTCCCCTAGATGCTTCCTGGGATCTTATTGTTGAAACAATAAGATTTCTGTCATCCAGAACTGATTGAGGACCGTCAGTCAGTTCCTTCGGGCTTTTGGGCAGTTTTTTGCAATGTGCTCTCTCTGTCTGCATCTCAAGCAGAGGCCTTCACGTATGCATCTCTCACGTTCTGCTTGATCCAATTTCGGTAAGTTAACATTTGAGGACTGTATACCCGGTTTCATTTCCACGTTCCCAATTTCCATGGGCACGGGAGCACTATTTCCAGTACTTGAACTTCCGTTCAGCGATTTTGTACTCGATTTGTTGTTACCTAACGGCCCTGAACGCCTGTAAGCAGCTTCGATTCTTTCCGCATCTGCCATTAAATCAGAAAGCTTAGAGTATTCTTTCGTGCATAAGGCTTTCCAAATGTACGGTTTCAGGCCGCGTGAATAGCGATCAATCTGATCTTTGACTCCTATGTGTGGTATATCCAACAATATTTTTTTAAAATCTTCATTGAACGCAGTAACGTCTTTAACTTGTTTCCAGCGAGCCAGCTTGTCTCGGGCGATTTTTTCCTTGTTTAACGTCTCGAAGCGATTGAGAAGTGCAGTCTTCAGTTCCTTCCATGTTTGAATCTCCTGCCCCGCAGCGCTCTTGGAATGGACCATCCACCACTCATGGGCATTTCCAGAGAGATAGCTTAGTGCAATGTTCATGGTAGCTTGCCCATCTGCTTCACCAAGATAATTCTGCATCTGCACGCACCAGCTCCCGACGGACCCTTTTCCGCTGAATGATCCCGGCTTATTCTTCTTAGGGGCGTCCTTGGTTTCGTTTTGACCATTTGAGCTACCGGCATTGATCCTGACGAGAGAAAGCTCATTCTCGAGAGCTCCCACCTTGCGAGCAGCGTTATTGAGCTGGTTCTGTTGTGCGGAGATCTGGTTATGAGCCTCTGACAGCTGGCGTTGAAGTTCGCTTACAGCTTGTGCCAGAGACTCTACAGTAATGCCCGAAGTTTCCATTGTCTTTTCCTATTGGTCGAAAGAGTCACACGTGTAGTTTTGGGTTTTTTTTCTTTAAATAGAATTTTTTCAAATTGGCCAGTAAGAATCGGTATGCACTGTGGCCGAGTTGGCTAGACCAGCGAAAGACCAGTGAGAGGTCTCGAGTTCGAATCCCAGTCGATAACTTGGGAAAGTTGGTTTTCTCTGACGTAAGGGATTGACGTCAGTCACGTCGGGTGTGCCATAGTAGCCCTCTCTCCGATGCTTTACAGAACAGTTGTTTTCCTGTCTAGAACCTGGCGGCGATACGGGCTTACAAGCCCTACTGCAAGAAACTGGGGAAAGCGAGTTCGTAAGGTAGCCACAGCGGGAGGTTGAACACAGCACAAACGAAGTCGGTTGAGAACGCAACTTTTGGAGTTTTTCTTGCTTCCTCTTCCCTAAATTTATTCAAATTTTAACTACTGACGGGCAGTCTCTCGATGACGGCGGCCAAGACGGTGGCGCTCAAGGTCTGCCTTACTTGGGACTTCGATTTTGCAAATTTCGCAGATATGCCTCGTCTTATCGGCGCGGTGCTGGTGCTTGCGGGATCGGAGGTGCTCGTGGTACTGCACTCGGCCTGTGCAGGTGACTTGACAGTGAAGGCAGTGGAAGGGCGACGATCGCGGGTTCTTGGTCAGGCGAGGCCTTCTGGTCTTCTTACGAATGCGGTGGTTCTCTGAATGACGATGGAAGCCGCGTCAGGGAGAATCGGTAGGGTCTTCTTAGACTTCTGCGGCTTGGAGCGAGGGACTCCGGGCCTTCTCGGTATCGGCGGTAGAGCGGGTAGCGATACAGCTTCGGGAAGGCAGAAAGTGGAGGGTCTTGGTGTCCTCGGTTCCTCCACCACGATTCTGGTGGGTGTTATTGGCTCCACTCCAAACTCGAAAGTTGTCAGCTCCTGACAATTTTCGGCGAAGAACGATTGTAAGTCTTCTGCGTTGTACTCGTCCGGCGACGAGGGGCGGTCCCTGGAAGTCTTGTTTGTTCGGCACTGAGCGTTATTCAAAAAGAATCAGAGTAAAAAACAAAATGTTATTCTCTGCTTGCAATCGGGCAGAACGTCAAATCTAATAGAGATTTTAACTTACTGTCGGATTGGAAGAACTCGCAGTACTGACAACGAATATGCGATGCTACCAAATGTGGGGTGTTGAGCGCACAAAAGGTAATCAATGGTTGAACTGTTGGTTGATGCTTCCGGTAAACAGGCTGGAACATCAGACCAGGGTTTATATAGAAAAAGTACTCAACACCAGCAGAGATAAATTGTAACTAAACGGTACTGAATTCAAAGGTATTCTAGAAAAAGCGACCCAGAGGTATCAAACTACAAGGTTCTGAAGGTCCATCAGTATAACAGACAGCAACAAACATCATGGCAAAGTACCATTGGTCCAATTGGCAAGGAGGCATAAAGTGGTTGCTGATTGGTGGGTGCGAAATGTTTCGAGAACCACGCGAGATAGCCATGATGGATCCATGTCATTGGCGAGGTACAAGAAGGTATGATATTATGCTTTCACACTGGTGCGTGAGTACAGTGCACAAGTTGCAATGATGTCTTCTTACAGTGTAAATCCTTGGTACAGGTTACCGGAGGGATACTGTCAGGGTATTTGGTGATTTATGGGCATAATTGCAACAGAAACATACTTAGAAGTGTCCATTTTTTCACAAATCAAGAATTTGTAATGTACTTCGCCCTTTATATGAAATTTCAACAATAGACTGTATTCCTTTCTTCTATTTCAGATGAATGCCATAGAGAAAAATCATACAACGATAATAGAAATACCCTAATCCTTTATCACCTCCATAATAGTAGTCGACCCTTGTTTGTATACACACATTTTCTAAGAATTATTGAAGAGTTAGACGATAACTTTTTTCTCCGCCCTTACCATTCTTGGAGAGTAATCTATTAAACACTTCAAGAGAGGAGCGCTGTGAAATATTACCATGAAAGGATTAGATGAGTTTTAAAAAAGTCCTGGAATTTGTTTTTTTTAGCGCCTGCAAGACGAAACTTTAAGGAAATTACCGATGTTTGCAAGTTTTAATTTATATTAATGCGTATGAAGATTAGAATAAGTTTTATTAGCCAGAGAGAAACCTATATCGGCGGTAAAAGGAGTCGAAACCCAATTTAAATCAATCAGGAGCAACAGGTTTCGAAAGCTGGAACTTATTAATTAACGAAAACATGCTCAGAACTAGTTATATTTTCTTAGCTCTGAACTTAGAAAACCAAAGCAAATTGTTAAAAGTGAAACCAGTCTGCGATAGACTTTTCATAGGATTCTACTTTTTAATTGGGCGTAAACTTCTTTTAAGTAGCTAGGAAGGGGTTTTTTAGTTCTCAGAGGTAATAAAGATGGTTTAAAAAGTACTAAATGATGGAAGGAACCCTTTCATGAATATTTGTATTCTGAAAACCCCCAAACTGTCGTATTTACCCAAAAATAATAGCTAAACTTCCCCCCACAAATTTTCAATATGATTTAAGTCTCTTGAGTACGCAGGCCAATCAATGAAATGCATATATTCATCATAAAGCCAATTTTTGAATAATCCCTGAGCTGCGGGCTTGGGCCTCATCTTGCATAAAAGACCCAAACAACTGGTAAATCATCTTCGAAACTTAGCAGATTATCTCACAAGATCTCTAGAGAGGTCTCACCAATCACCGACTCATCGAAAATGACTAAATTACTGTTCATTATACCTGCAAATGCTGCCCATTCAATTACGCTTTCCTAACCACTGTGACGCTTTCGAAAGAGGTGATTAGAATCAAGAAAATCTTTCCAACGCATAGCTAAACCATCGGGAACGTCGAAGCTGAACTTCTTTTCATCGTACCCCACAACAGAAGACCAAATCTGGACGGCTCAGTATTTTCTACCGAATGTCCACTTGATACTGTTCCTCTTATGCTTTTGCTTCATTGCGGGAGCAGTTGTAACTTTCATTGAAAGGTGTGTCAGCCAAACATCTACGAATAGTACGAGAGCTAAATTCCAAACCCAATGTCTTCTTGAAAATTGAAGATCCCTTTCCATTATGCTTAGCCTCCCTGATTATGCGACGAGTATCAGCGGGTTTTAGTTTTTGTGGCCTTCCCGGAGTAACCTTGGTGTCAGAACATTCTCAAATCCTTAGAAAGTTTCAAACAACAGTCTCGCTGCGTTTTAGCATAGCTTAGTGGAGAAATCTGTCATTTCTTTCGGAAGGTCAGCGTCGTGTATGTAGGCCAGATTTTTTTCCTTTTCTTTGTCGGTTAGTTTGGTCCCATGAGGCATGTTTTCACGAAGAGTGTCCTTCTTGGTGGTCAAAGGGCATCATAGCACTGGCAATGGATACTTCAATGCCACGGTATTGAGTCAGGTGCATCTCTGTTTCGGTTCAGGAATTTATTGGCGGTAAAGTTTACTTCAATGAAATAGTTTTATAATTTTGCCCGTAGTGAGAAATTATTTGTTGATATCTTTAAAAGTTTTGCTTCTTTTTAATAAAAAGGGGGGAAATGTGGGGTGATTTAATATTTGAAAGATATGGCTGATTTTTAAAAATAGTTTGCTGCATCATGTTTGGCGTTAAAAAAAAAATTAGAAACAGCGTAAAGGAATTCCCTCTTTTAAAAAAAATTAAAATACATTCATCAATTTTTTAGCTACAGTATATGCTCCAGAAAACAACAAAAATTCTAATTTCGGCCACCCCTGTACTGTACTGTGGTACTACGGAATGTATTCAAAGCAGCGCACATGTGGCGCACATGTGGAGCACATGTTGCAAACCAGACTGCTAATGTCTGTACGTATCTCCCCTATCACCTGGAGGGCACCCCATCCCAGCTAATAGTTGAAAAGTAGCCGCATCCTTCAACTTCTTTGTGGAAGTACGACATGCAGAAGAAAGAGGTTAGGTATCCCAAAGACGATCAGAATTTTGTTCATCTCATCTTCGATGCAAAATCATCGCCTGTAACGCTCTTTAGCATTCCACCATCACATGAACATTACCACTCTCGCGTACTTTGCAACAAAGGCTTTGGCTGGGACAACCGCCTCAAAGCTGTGTACCGCTTGCTCGGCAAGAAAGTAATTTCGGCCCCGTGACTAGGCGTGCAGTACGAGGTTCTGCACCATCTACCCGGACTGAACGTACACCCAGCGGACGTCCTCGTTACAAGGCGCCACGATGGACGCACCCCGCCGGCTCCCCTCCCGGTAGTGTACGACGTCACAGTCGTCTCACCCTCCCGGAAGACGACCATGCGTGTGGGAGCCAAGGCAGCGGTGGCGGTGGCCCTCTCAGCAGAAAAAAGGAAGATGGCCGACCTGGCGAGGAAAGTGGCTGCCGTCCACAGAGAGGCACTCCCCGGACGTTCGCGACTCAGCTGGACGTTTATGCCCCTAAGGTTCAGTTGGGATCCCCATCTGATGCATCATCCAAGTGAATCGATTGGCATGCCGCAACTAACACGACGCGCAGCGGCAGCTCCCCTGGGAGCGTGAAATGTCGCCTGTACCAGAAATTAAGCTACGCAATCTGGTCTACATATGCTGCATCTACAATTTGCCGCGCCCCGCAACGCGCCAGGGTTTCCCTCTCAAGCCACCTAGTGGTGTCCTAATGACCCTGCACGTTGCACGTACATAACCATAGCCGGAGTGCAACCATGCCACTCTCGCGGTAAAATAGTTCACAACAATGCCTTGTCAATACAATTTCCGATCCCTGACTCGCTCAGTTAAAAAACCCCCAACTTTGCATTCCACTCGATAAACGTTTCAGTAGAGACCGACCCTTAACTGCGCTCAACTCCAGATATCAAGTGCTCTCTCTTGATGTCAACATCATGTTCTCTATCAACACAGCCATTTTATCTTTACCTACGACTCCCAAACACTGTTACTTGAACCGTTCTGTCCTAGCCAAACAAACGGGGCCTAATTGTCCCTTTCTTCCTCCCCCCCTCCCCGGATGGTGCTCCCTTTCCGTAATCTTTCTTCTTCCGTCCTCCATCTTTCAGACCTCCTTTGGACGGGCTCTTTCTCAATCCTCTCCTACTCGAACTTTTCGACAAATCTTCACTCGATGATTCTATTCTTACCGCTTGAGTGTCCACCCTCTGCTGCGCAATTTTCTCCCATTTCCTCCACTCTACAACCGCTATTTGTCGCTCAGACTCTGCCTGCCGTCTTGCTCTGCGTTCACTTTCAACCAGATCCTTAGATCGTTCCTGGGCCAGTTTCGCCACATCTGCCGCTTCCCTTGCATCCCTCTCCGCATTTGCCGCTGCAGTTTCCGCCTGCTCTGCTCGCAATCGAAACTCAGAAAGCTGCTGTTGCAAACGCTTCTCCCGCACACCGGCCTCCTCCTTTAAATGAGTCAAAGCCGACTGCAGTTCAATCAGTTCAGTCTTCTGGTCAATCCGCGCCATCCTCTTCTTGAGAGATTCCTCGTACCGCATGCGAATATGTGCCGCCTCTGCCTCTGCAGTCAGATGGCCTCTCTTCTCATCCTTCAATTCTCGTTTTAACTGCTCAACTTGCCTCTCCAATTCATCTGCCCTGTCGGACATACGAGTCAATTCTATTTTGTTGGAACGCAGTTCTCGCTTCCCTGCCTCTGCTGCTTGTAATTCAAACTGCAACTTCTCTAGCTGAGAATTGAATTTCTGCTCTTCACGATCTCGTTCAAGTTGGGCCTTTTGGGCCTCAGTTTCCAGCTTCTTGCGATGTGCAGCTCGTTCCTCACCAAATCTTCTCTCACTGTCAGCGAGTCTCCGTCTCAAACCTGAGATTTCCAACTCTAGTTTGCGGTTTGAAGAGTTCATCTGCCTTTCCGCACTCCTGGATCCCCCTACCTTGACTTTCTCTTGGAGCACCGATACCTCTGTGGTGAGATCCAAAATCTTTCGCACCGAGCGGTCCAATTCTTCCCTGTGCGCATCGTCTATCTTTTTCAAGTCGCTCTCTGTCTTTCTCCTGAGCATTTCCATTTCCTTTTCTGATCTGGTCAACAATGACTTGAGGCGGCTCTCCTCAGCAAGCACCTGTGATAATCGGATTGCCTGCTTAGAAAAGTCTTTTTCCATCCGAGCTGACCGGGTCTCTAACCGAATGCACTTCTCCTCTGCCTTGTGGGCCCTTTCTAAAGTTTCTTGATATCTATTATCAAGTACCGAAAGAGTCGCCTCCATCTCCTCTGTTAATTTTGCCATTGTCGCATGAGCGTCACGTAGCTCAGCGGCCAGGTCGATGTCCTCTGTTTCCTCTTCCTTCTTTGCCTCGTCAACTCCCTTGCCCCCGGCGTTGCTAAACATGTTCTTCATTTCACTTACTTGGGCTGCGAGCATACTTCGTTCGTTCACAATCTCCTCCAGGGTAGCCATGAGTGCATCCCTTTCCTTTTCAACTCTTTGAAGCTCACTTAGCGAGACACCGCCAAAGCTTTCCTTGGTGCCGTTGCTACCTGTCCTGCTTGAAGATGACAATTGTGGTGACATCCGTGGGCGGAGCTTGATCGTCGACCCACGGGGAACCTGCCGATAAAACGACTTTTCAAGCGGTACCTCTGACCACTCACGGCTTCGCCCGGTATTGTCCTCCAGAATGACATCTACGAGAAGTTCTTGATTCTGTGAAGACCGGAAACCATCGCCGTCCTTTCCAGAGCCAGGAGAGTTCCGCCTTGTCATATCTGGCCTGTCTGGGAATCTGGTCGCAGGGGCCTCAAACTCGCGTGGCGCGCTATTTTTCTCATCGCTCGTGCTGTTATCGTCGTAAAAGCCACTAGGGATAGTTTCGTCTTCGACATGACGATCAGCGCCAAACTCCTCTTCATCATCCTCATCCGCTTCCTCGACAATCTCGTGGCGACGATCATCCCTCTCTTCATCAAAGCGCAAGTTTCGCTCACGAGAGGATACGTGAGGTCTTTCCGGGGGCCGAATGTTCGCCATGGGTCGAGGATAAGAGGCATGATCATCTTCCTCCTCATCCTCACCATCGACAGACACATTGGCGCCGTCCAAGTAATCAGCAGCTTCACGCTCGTATTGCATCATACGTCCACGAAGCGCAGCATGACTTTCATCGGCCGCGCCATCTCCGCTGCTATCCGGATTTGGGTCGTAAAACCGATGGGATTCAGTGGGAATAGCGTTGCGCAAAGGTTCCACCCGTGCCCTTTCTGCGCGCGGGGGATCCTGAAATTCATCATCGGTGTAAGCATCCTCACTAAATTCGTCCATAGTTGCACTGCCCGAATGTGGAGTGTCGTTAGAGGCATTGGAGGGAGCTATTCGCCTCGCATACAAACCTCTTTCCGTGCCGCTTGTTTCACTGCCGCCATCCTCCACAATGACGGTAGAGTCATCCAGATATGCCTTTGACAAGAAATCGCCGAATTCCTCCTCATATCGGGCAAGGGCAGCACGGTCAGCGGCAATTTGTTTCTCCTCATCCATAGGCAATCCAGAATCGTGTAAATCTTCCCCTCGCGGCAAAGTACGCGGCTCCGACGGACCGTTATGGTGAGGTTGTTCGTCTGGAAGTGAGTGCAAAGGTTGATCAGGGTGAAGGCGTGCGCGGTCGGGCGAGATATCATCGTCATCATCGCCAACCATAACACTGGAATCATTCCGAAATGCCTTGTCTAAAAACGACATGGCCTCCTGGGCATAGCGCTGTAGCTGCAATCTATCGACGTATGCCGGCTCCAATTCGTGCTCCTCAACCAAAACGCCCTTCTTGTCCGACTCTGCGCGCTCCAGAAAGGACATCGCGTCCTGATAATGCTGCTCCAACCTTTTCTTGTCCCTCTCAATTCTCCACGAGGTGCGATCCGAGTTGGACACTCTCTCGACACTCAGACGGGATTCACGTCGTGGGATGGGTGGGGCACCTGCGGCGGCATCCAAAAAGTTCATGGCCTCTTCATGAAACTTTTGCAACATTGCCTTGTCCTGAATAGCGGAGGCCGAGGCAGGAGAAAGGGTCTCTTCCTCGACGAGAGTTCCAGGCTCGTTTGCGTAAGCACGGTCCAGAAATGAGACGGCGTGGGCGTGAAAGCGCTCGAGACGAATGCGGTCTATTTCGATGCGACGTTGGGCGAGAAAGTCGTCGGCGGAGCGTGCGGCGGAGTCTGGATTGTCGAAGCGGTCCTCGACAAGAAGGGAGTCGTCGTTGGAATAGGCCTTGGAAAGGAAGGATATTGCCTCCTTGTGGAAGCGTTGGAGGCGTTCCTTATCGCGGGCTATGCTGTCGCGGTCTTGAGGGGTGTATTGTGGTGTTTCGTCTTGAATATACGTGTCTATATGTGCATGAAGGGATGCATCAAGGGAGGAGGAAGCCATGTTAGGATGGAGTCAGGGGGAAGGGGGGGTTGGGTGAGAGTCGACAGAGATGGTTGATTGATTGAGAAAAGAGTTGCAACGGAATCGAGCAAGTTTCAGGGCGTACGTAGGGGTGGGAGTGGATGGGTGGCAGCATGTATTATGTGTGTTGAAAAGTCGGCACTAACAAAGAGGCAGCGAGACGAATGATGTGACTTGGGTGGGAGTGGATGAGGACATACTTTGCCGTAATAGGACATATCTAAGCATATTCAGCTGTAATGGGCACAGCAAGGGGCCAAAACTCAATTAAATTAATCCCAATTCTCCGTTTTCCCACAAACAAACAAATGCCAATTCTCAAAATAACAAATAACAACTACCAAACTTGAAATTTTCAATCGCCCCGCCCCACACCAAAAAAAATACTTTACTGTATGACACCTCCCGGTTGGCTCCAAACTGTAAGGCCGTTTAAACTTATGCGCCCTTCTACGTACAGTTACTGTACTGTACAATACTGTACTGTACTGTATTGTAAACTACTGTACAGACTCCACGTACAGTACAGTGCGAATAAACCAATTACCCGCCTACAAAAACCGCTCATACGGCACAAGTTATGTACTGTACATTATAGAATAGACACTAGTTAGTGTACAGTGACAGTACCCTAGTACCCTTCGAATGGTATTCCATTCTTCTTCCCCCACTCCTCACCAAAAACCTACGTCCACGTATTACACCTTGGTCAAAATTACACCACCAACTCACTGTAAGCCCTCCATCAGAGCCCGCCAAGTGTACCAACCAATCCACAGCCCCATTTCCCGAACACGCTCGCTCCGTTTCCAACGTCCCACTGAGATACCAGCAGATACTCCACCGATTGCACCCACGCCCCTCTCGTTCCCCAGCGCCACCGGCACAACCGCTCGCCGCCTCGCTCACCCACCCCCCCCCTCTCCCGAATACCACCACCCACCCTCCCTCCCTCTACCCCCTCCTTTCACCGATCCCCATCCCATCCCATCCCCTCCCCTCCCCTCCCCTCCCCTCCCCTCCCCCCTTTGCAAACAACATGCAGCCGCAACCACCATCCACACCGCTACCACGCGCTTATAGCGAACCCCCTGTCTTTCGCTCCCGTATTTACGTCCAGTTGTTTGCCTGGGTCGGACTGTACGTCATTCTTTGTTTTCATTCCTGTCCTGCTTGCTACCTTTCGCAGATACACCCCCCCTGAATCAATCACTGACGTTTGTTCGCTGCGTTCGGGCTACTGATTTTCATCCCATCAACGTATTGTCATTCGTGTGGCGGCGGTGTAACGTCCCCGGTGGTTTATATGTATCCAGCTTTATCGCCGTCTTGCATTTGTTCGAGGGCCGCAACCTGGGCGTCTTCGAGATGCTTATATTCGCCATCGGTATATATGCCAGTTGGGAGGATGTTATTGATCGCAAGACGTATGTCACCATTTTTGCCCTCGGTTGCTTAAACTTTGCTATTCTCGACTTTGTATATCTCTTACTTGTCATCGCCGCAAGTTCGCAACCGCTGCATAATTTTCTCGTCGGTCTGGTTGTGTCCAACACCTTTCCAAACTTGTCAACCTCCCTGGATGCCTTTCTCGATGCTTTGGCCAAGGATATCACCTTTTTTGTCATCCTTTCGGCTGCCGCTTCGTTGTTGTTTCGCGTTATGGCAGCCTACTGGGCAGCTGTCTTGCATTACGATGTTATACAAGCCCATGCTCATTCGGACATTCACCTACCCATCACCAGAACGGGTCAGTCTATGCCTCGAACAGGCCTTGCTGGCTTTGGTTCTCTATCCCGTCAAACTCACTCATCACAACCGTCACCACGAACAGTCAATCCTTTCACGGGCCGGGGACATCGTCTAGGCTTCGGAGACGCTTAGATGCCCTCACTACAAGTCGTCTCTGTTAGATTCATAGAATGTCCTGTATGTATTGTATCATTAGCAGATTTATTTGTAAAGGTCAAGGAGTTTGAAAGTAAGGGATACGGATTTGACCCAGCCAGGGAGGGTCTTTTGCACTTCTCATGCACGCACCATAGATTGTTCAAGAGAGTCATCGCCATCGCATCCAGACAGCGCTCATCTGCTGGTACGACAGCGTTGCTTCTCGCTCTGATTCTCCTCATTCTTTTGCGCTGCAGGTTTTCCTCAAGTTTCTTCCAAGACGTCTCATGCTCTCATATTCTTTTTGTTTTGTGCGTTTGTGTTTTTTTGTGTTTTTTTGTTCTTTGTCCGCTTTGGGTTTTCGACTTGTCGCCGGCCATCCGCTCTCGTTAGCCTGGGACGGAAATTGATTTGGCAGGAATGGAATCGTCGCGACGGTACGAGGATGCTGTTTGCCCGCAATCAAAGAAGCCCCTGTTTTTCAATGCCTGCACAACATCCTCTGCAAACAACTCAACCATACATGCCTCAGCAAAACCCACCAACTCAGTACTATCCATCAACGCTCTAAACTGCTCAACAGCCAGGGAATACGCGCTCTTCTCGGAAAGCATTAGTCCACTAGTGGCACTCTGCAAATCAAGCAGCGATGAAGACGCACTCGAATTACCCCCACATCTCTCATCCTTTTGCTCGTCACCATTGGGAGCCTGTCCAACGTTTTGCTCGTATGCAAAGCGACGAATATAAGTCTTGCAATCCTCAGTACTCCAAATTTGACTGCCGTCGGCACCACGCACGCGCAGCTGCCGCTGCTCACAAAGACAACACAAAGACGATACGGCTGCCTCATAAAAAGATGATACCAAGCGAGTGCGATCCAACACTAGCCCACGCAAGGCCTCCACACGGTCCGGCAAGTCAATGTCCAATGACGCATCTCTTCCAAGCTCGGCAAACGCAAAGGTAAATTGCTCCGCAGACGAAGGGTCGGCAGGCATGGGCAACACCGTAACGGGGTCTGAATCACCACCAGAGTCGATTCCCAAACAGGCTACATCGGGGAACATGCTCTCGTCTAGAGGCTCGGTAAACTGGTACGGCGATGGCTCGTCCATCTTGATTGCGGCTGGGTTGCGTGGAGTACAAGGGAAGCGATCTTTGCGAGTTGACAAAAATTGTAGCCGCCGAGGCCCACACACACATGCAATGAAGTAATGGTGCGACAGATTGCGCAGGCATTTAGCCGATGCAAATTCCGTGAGGCAAATGACGCAATGTAGCAAAAAAGTTAGAGATATCCACGATTCTTAAACGACTCCGATTTGTCCGATCGCTAACGTTGGGGTCAACCGTCTCATTCGGCACGAGAACAGACCAAAAAGAGCAGCAACATACCTTCAAAGGTTGGACTTTGAACAGGACTACTCGGAGAAGTCTTGGGCGAACTTACCGGAGACCTCCACTGCGACATAGGCTCCGGGACAGTCTTTGTAGCATACCTACCCGGCATTTGGCCTGCATTGGTTCTCCGGGACCTCGCCTTTGCCTTTTTCGCAACGGCCGGGGAGGCGATGGTACCTTCGCTTGGAACCTTCTTGACAAGCTTTGCGGCGCTTTGCGGCTGCGGCGAAGGTGCGCTGGCGGCCTTCTTGGCAAGCTTTTTTGAGGCTGGCGGAACATGGACAGGACTGGCATCATCCCTCTTCACAGCTGTCAAATTACCGTTGTCATCTTTATACAGTACCAATTTGCCCTTCTTGAAGCGCACCCCGCACGCATTGCATAGTGTCTTAGGCCCGTCCGGGCCAGCTCGCCAGAGCGGCGTCTCTGTGCTACCGCAATGCACACAACGGAGACGTAGGTGCGGGTCGGCCAGTTTACCCATTTCCAATTTCAAGCGCGGACTATGGCGTACGAGGAGCCGTGACTAAGGGGGAGTAGTTGGAACAAACCAACGTGCGCTACGAGTCGAAGCAGAGGGACGGTCACGGTGGGTAAGAGTTGAAGTTTTTTTTTTTGAAATGGGCACCACGAGGGAAATTTAAGAGCTTGGTGTGGGCACGGAATGAAACGGACAGAGGGTCGGGATGGGGAGTGGGTTGAAAATCGGTGTCTGTTGACGGGGGACGCCGGCGCGGCGAAGCGGCGGGTACACGTGGGCGCGCCGTGCGCCATCAGATGATGGTATGTTGTGTACCAGCTGGTGTACAGTTTGGAGGAACCGAGCGGGAGGTACGTTGCATGCTGCTGATAGGCTGCTTGGGAGCTTGTACGACTCGAGAGGCTTCAAATGGCGTTGAATGGTGCGCCGAATACTCGGCAATTTTATTCGCGGCTTTTTTTACCGCCTCGTATTTTTTTTCGGGTTTTTGGGGTTTTTTTGAGCGGCATGCACTGACCTTACACGCGATTTGTCGGGAGTCAAGTTGTGAATCTTGGTAACCTTTCCCTTTCCCTTTCGCTACTGTACAGTACTGTACTGTACTGTACCGTACTAAACAGTGCAAGACTTTGATACTGTACAGTACTGTACTGTACATATCTGTGCAAGACTGTTGAATGGTCTGTAAAGGACTTTAGATCGCTGTAGTTGCTTTAATTGATTGTTGCAGAGCGTGAGGTCCATGGAAAGTTGTCGGCGAAGGTGATTCGCGCAATTGCTGTCGTGTTGCCTTTTCCCTCGCTTTGGTCAGCCGCTACTCTAAAGTTTACGTAGACGCCCTAGCGCTCTTGCTCAATCAACGCAACGCTATGTCCCTCGCTCTTGCTTGCTATGTATGCTCTCTACGTGCCATTTTGCGTTCTCCAGATGCAATGGTCGCGCTTTGCGGGAGCAACGCTCCTTCCTTGAACTCTTTATCATTTCATAATCTGCATTCTATACCAGCAGTTTTTTCCAGCTAGTGTTCTGCCCCACGGATAGCGGGTTGCTTTGACACTTTTGTACTTGAGATGGCTTTGACTCACCAACTCTTTACTCACCTGCATTCGCTTGCTTGTTTCTATTACTGCACACTGATTCTTCGCGGTGCGCTTTCCCTGTAAGCATGCGTTTTACCGATGGCGCTGTGGAATCTTCATGCATTGCCATTCGCAGTCCTAATTATTCTGCTCTTGTGCGTTTCATAGTCGTGAGCTCTCCGTTCTCGGCCATTGCTTGTGCAAGTATGTGCGCTTTCGTGCTCCTATCGTACTTTTGATGTTGGGGAGTGGTTTCCAATGCAAGCTTAGTACGTACTTTATACCCCCTATGCCTCTTCTTATGTTCAATTTACTTTAAATTACTTTGATATGCTCAGTATCTCCGCTGCTGGGGTTTGGTAGGAAAAAAATTAGAATCCTGGCATTAATTGAAGCTCTCTCTCTCTATTTCAGTAGTTTACTCTCCACTGCATGAGCGATTTGTAACTTATCAGAATAGTAAAGTCTACCTGTTGGAGTAAGATAGACATGCACAAGAAGTGCGTTGGGTGCACTAAAATGATAATATGGTAGTTCAGAAGCTCGCACCTTTCGGCACTATCTGCATCTCACGCGGTGCCATTCATTATCAGTTTGTCACTAAGGGCATCCGGAAGCCATTTGTTACGTCTCTACTCTATTATAACGCATAGTTCTTTATTGAGTCCGCGCCCTCTAAGGTAAGGCTTAAGGCCTGCATAAAGTTCTGCTGACCGGGGCTTTGACCCTGAAGAGGCGATGCTATCCCTAAAATGAGGCGGTACTGCCTCTTCTTGAATGTGTTGAACTGATGCTGGAGCCCTTCGCAACTCACGCTCTCTAGCAGAATTACGAAATAGGTAAACAGATTATGCTGAAACGATTGCATGTGCGAACATATAACATCACATTACATGGTGGGAAACGGTGCGAACCCCGATATCCCCTTTAGCCCTTCATTTTTCGGCCAGAAGTTGTATAGTACTGACCTTTACTTGGCAGATTTTGGTTTGAGGCCACTAATCGATGAACGAAGAGCTGAACTATCACTGTAATTGAAAAACTGAATTCGGTTCCTTTTCCTTTCTTTCGTTAAAGCAATGATACGGCGACCACGGGTACCTCCAAACTCTAACTATGGTTGAGGCGCTTATCTCTTTTATTCTTTTTCCAGTGGATCTGCGTGACTGAGATGTTCTTGAGATAAATCGAATACGCAATCTGCTGTAGCTTGCACCTTGTTCGGCGACTTTCTATTATTATGAAATGATCTGAAAGATTCAGCACGTTCTAGCACGTTATTACTTTCAAACATTCTATACGAACGGAAGGCTTTAATCGCTAGTTTCTTCTTCAAGTTCTGTGAGTAAATTACCTGAACACATTTAAAATGCAAGGTTGTAGAGCAAAAAGTTGCTCTTTGTTGCCTTGCACCATTGACCCCGCTTTTCTCTCCGAGTACAGACTTTGTTCCGCATGCTTGTACAGATTTAAGGATAGAATAGTCCTTTGGCTCTAAATCGTTCGTTGACAGAATCTACCAATTGGTTTCTTTATTGCACGAAGTTTTTCCAATCATTGTCAACATAAGCCGAAAAACTTGACGAGCTTTCGTAGTCCCATTTCATGAGCGGTCTTCCACTTCCTGTAAGTAAGTCTTACAAGTATCTAGAAGCGTTTGAACACTTCTACAGAGCACCAATTAGGACCAATGCTGCCACATACAGCGGGACTTTGCACTGTAAAATGGCGAGTTGATGTAAAATTTGAGCTCTGTGTTCAGTTGGCCCGTACAGACAAAAAACTTCATCTTCCACCTCGCATAACATTAGATCTGCCGTAGACAAGATTAGAGTTCTTCCCATGCTTGCTGGAGCAACGCTAGTTTAGGCAAGCTGGAAGTAGACGCTTTTCTTCAACGTCCGTCGCGCCATCTGTGTATGGGATTGGTACTGTTCACTCCTCTACATTCAGTGGCGCTCTTCCTTGAGGAGATCATGCGAGTAACAATGCTTCCTTAGCCCTAAACATTATTACTTCAAGCAAGACGCAGATAAAATTCAATAATGGCAGCGCAGTTATTACATATTCAGATATTCAGTTGAAATTTTCCATCTAAATCCTATACGACGAAAAAAAGTGAACCCTTTTTTCATTGTTTGTTCCTAGTCTCCAGGTAAAGCTTGCACTCACAGCTTGGATTTCAAAATCTCATTGTCAATGATTGTCTTCCCAGAATTTGTGCCAGTGGGCCTAAACTGTCGTAGCAGAAACCACTCTGAGCAGCGCTGAGCAATAGTCAATGCTTTGCTACTTTCCAGTAATTTTCCCTCAATGGCCTCCCGCATTATCTACAGTGTAGATAATGCGGGAGGCCATTATAGATTCTACACGCTCCAGTTCTTACACTTTTGGCCGCGGAACAAAGAAATCCCTAAGCTTAAGTTCGCCTTTGTGACTGCAATCCAAGTGTTAAAATTCTCTTCGATACTATCCTGCACTGTTTACAAAACCCTCAATCTCTTAGCATATTTCGGCTCCATACTTGCAAACCGCGATCGTAATCTATTTATTAGCTCCAATCCTTGCTCCGTCATCCGCCATTCGCTTCGATGTCACTGAAGCTTCCGTTCTGAGATCGTGATTTTCATCAAACAAGAATACAGCTATCCTAACATTTTTAAGTTGCTCTCCTCATTTAAATTAGATAACGATACATTTTGCATCTCTTGAACAACGGCTTCGCCTCCTTTTTCCTCACAGGACAAATTTCCCTTGCTACTTTCTACTTCCATCACAGACTGAAACTAGTCACGTCAATTTTGTCCTCTTGGAAGGGCCATAAGTGGTGGTGAAGCTAAGAGAAAGAAGCTTGCTTTGTGTTGTGATAACATTATTGTCTTGATAAAATCTCTTTCCTGGAACTCTTATACAGTTCAAGAGCATGCCAATTCGGCACTGTGCACTTGCAGCCATTCTGGCCAAACTTTGTTGAATCAGCCCCAAGGGCCTGCTTTCTGCGCAAATGAGATTAAACACACATTAGAGAGATTACGAAATAGAAATTCACTCGGCAAAGCACTGTAAAATGATACACGTGGTGCTCTCATTATTATCTACAAATGTTTCCGAATAGCATATTACGAAATCCACGTGATTTGAGTAAATGAGTATGATGACGGCGTGCCCTTGCGCTAGTACTCCGCTGCACTCAGCAGCATGCGCCAGAAGGACTAATCGATCGGAAAGGCCAGGCAGCGTCTTCGCTCCAGAAGACGGCGATTCCTTCGGGCGCTCGAATGCGATGCGGACGTGCAACTTCTACTTCGCACTAGTCAGTCCGCGGCTAGAGCGCGACGCGATTTCGGACACATTCGGCTGAGATCGCGACACATATCCACCATGCGCTTCAACCTTAACGCGTACAGTGAAGAGCAGTCGCTCTCTGAGTTTCGCTTTCGCAAGTCCGAAATTGGTACCGTGTGCGACGTGTTGTCCTGGGGTGGAGGGCCAACAGCTCGGTCAGGCTACAGTTGCGAGGCTATTACGGCGACGTGTATCGTTCTGAAGCGCTTGTCCTTTCCTACAAGGTGGCGGGACCTGGAAACTGTGTTTGGAATGCGTGCTTCTGCGCTTTGTGAGGTATTTTGGGAGGTGGTGGAGGGTTTTATTGCGACAAGGGGAAGTCTCATCGAAACCTTTCGCTCAGGCTTGATGCACGAAAGGGCCCCGCTCTACGCCGCGGCCATCTACGAGAAAGGGGCCCCTTTAGATAACTGTGCTGGATTTATCGACTGTACGAAGATACAGATGAGTAGACCCGGTGGGAGAGGAAGCCTACAGCGTGCTTGTTACTCGGGACACAAAAGGTTCCATTGCCTCATCTATCAGACGGTGACGACTCCCGATGGACTGATGTTCCACCTGTACGGTCCGGAGGTAGGACGCCGTCACGACATGACGCTATACCGTCAAAGCGGCATGGATCAGCAACTGCAATCTACAATGGTGATAGGTAGACGACAGTATTGCCTGTACGGTGATCCCGCGTACATACTCCGAGCGTGGCCTCAGGTTGCCTACGATCGAGCTTCGGCGACTGCTGAACAGCTGGTCTATAACAAAGGCATGAGTTCTGTACGGGAGGCGGTCGAGTGGGTGTACAAGGACCTGAAACAAATCTGGTCCTCGCAGGACTACAAGCGTATGTTGCGGGTACGAAAGAGTCCAATTGCGTTGCTCTACAAGGCTGCAGCCTTGCTATGGAACGTTAGAGTCTGTCTACATCATGGCAGTGGGCAGACCAGTAGCTATTTCTCATGTCCGCCACCTAGTTTGTCGCGCTATCTGAATATGCCGTAAACAGGGAGCGAGGGCGAGTGCTCGTGTCTTTGCACAGGCGCACCGCTTCGACCGAGTGGCGGGAGTCCGAGCGAAGCGAGGACGCGCGGCAGCGCAGAGGAATGGCATGCCGTAAAAAGATCGCGATGGCCGAGGGAGAAGCGGCGCGCGGCAGAGAGAAAGTTCACCGAAAGCAAACGACGTTACTGCAGTTTTTTTACTAGCGCACCAAGAACAGCGAGCACCTCCTTCCTCCCTTCGATGGCACCCTTTCTCTCTTCGCTCTCGATTTCAAGGCGACGCTGCTCGAGCTCTACCCTCTTCTCTTCTACCGCGAGGCGCCGGGACTTGTTCTTTTGTGCCTGCTCTAAGCGACCGGCTTCGCGCTCTTCCCGCTTCATTTCAAAGTCCATGCGATGTTCCTCTAACTTCAGGCTGCTTCTGTTCGAAGCTGTTGCGCGCCTGAATGTGTTCGCTCAGCATGTTCCTTTCCTCATCGTCCGATTCCAAAGAAAGGTTCCGCTTCCTTCCCTTCATCCTCGCCGTTCCAGCACTTCCTTCACCCCCGCCATTGCACTCATCTACCACCACTGCTGGCGTCTCTGCACTGTTACTTCCACTGCGAGCCCTCGCTACAGCTCGTTCCCTGATTTCCTCCCCAGCTTGTAGCAAACGCTTGTCAAGCTCCGTCCGTTCATCCCTCTCAGCCCTCTTTGCCTCTTCCCATTCTTTCACGGCCAACATTACATCATCCAACAACACTTCCCTTTCTCCTCTGACCTCTATAATGCCAGAAGCGGCAGCATTGCTTCGCACAGCTTCGCGGTGGTCGCCTAGGATCTTCTTGAACCGATCGTTGAGCGTTTTCCAACTCGGCGCCGCAACCGAATCGAAGCATCCAGAAGGAAGGGACCCCTTGAAGAGAGCGAGAGCCTCTTCGAAGCACGACTGTGCCTCTCCATGTGGAGCGAGGTGGGCGTCAACGGCGGAGACTGCTTTCAGCAGTAATATATCCCACGCTGAAGAGAACCGGATGCGCCGTTTCTTTGCGCCGGTCGGAGTGGCGGAGGCGGTCGTAGCGGCGGGGGTCGGAGCGACGGAGGCAGTGGAGGCGGTCGGAGCGGCGGAGGCGGGAGACTCCTCGATAAGGGGCGCCATGATGGAGGAGGGGACGGGTCGGAGGTTGTAGGAGTGGTAGTGATGGCGATGGTCAGGTCAGATGGTGATGGTTGGTTGTACATTTGGCGCCAAGCGGCCCCGCTCATATGCTCCGTATGCGAGGGGTGCCCTGGCGGGTATTTTTCCCTATTTCGTAAACAGCCCCCGCAACCGAAAAATGAAATGGCAACGATAGCACTTTGCGTCTTACACAGTACAGGTGTACTACGTTTGCCGGCGAATGCCGCACAAGCGAAAATCATTTTTGCTCCGTAAACCCTCTATCTAGATCCGAATAATATACAAAGCAATACTCGCATATGCAGTCGCATATGCATACAACAACATACAACATTATGTAATCGCATGAACGTATAGCCCACATGAATTCACTACGTGATACTGATGAATTGTCTCATGACGTGTCTGGCAATTTATGGTCTCACGAAACTTGACTACTTGTCCGAATGCAATAGCCCTAAAAAACTTGTGTCTTCCACGCTGTAAAGCAATGTTACCGCAATAATAAACCTCTTAACCTTGCTGTACATTCCCACCCCGAATTGGTAGGAGACCAAGCTCGTCCATAAAGTATTTAAGGCGATCTTTTCTCATCGGATTCGACATTATATCAGCCATCATGTTCTCGGATGGATGGAGGCCTACAATGACAGCCTTCTTTTGGACAGCATCTTGCAAGAAATTATAGCGAATACCCACGAGCTTAGCAATTTTCTCCTATTTAGACCATCTTAATGCTGCCATATTATCAAATAATTGAACTGTTGACCTCGGCTTTAGTAAAGACAGATTCTCGAGCATACAGCGCAACCAAAAGAAAGATTTGACGCAATCAGACATGGCAATTTACTCGGCCTTACAAGAAGCCAAGGCCACCCCGCTTTGTTTCTTGGATCTCCAAATAACAGGTATCCCATTGACAGTAATGAACACAACACTTCTATATTTTCTTTTCATTAAATAGCCGGCCCAACCCGCATCACTATACTCGATAACGATTGGTATAGTCATCGTCTCTACCAAGTCAATATTCAATCCCACATCAATCATTCCCTACAAATACTAGAACACAAGCTCTATGCGATTCCAGTCTCCACGAGTAGGATTACTAGCCCGACGGCCTGGAATAATGACTACAGCATTGACTTCAGGCCTCTTTCTCCCTGATAAGAACAGTAAAACTCCAATTGCGGACTGATACATGCGTTTCTTATCATTCGATAAAGTGTGAGAATCACTTCCAACAATCACAGGCGGTTGCACCATTGGAATACTAACTGTATTCCTGTGCTGCATACCAATCCTCTGTAGTAGCACAGATATGAAAAGAGACTGACGTAAGCATACATTATTTACAGTCTAGATGAATTCCGCTCCTAGACAGGATCTCACTGTGCCAAAATCATTGATGGAAAACTTAGATTTCATTCACATAAACCAGTGACCATAATTCAGTCCGGTGAATATTTATGCGGAAGAAGCAATAATCTCCCCGCACATTCAGGAATCCCATTACAAGTAGTTCGCGGTTAAAGAGCTTTAGCCATAGTCTGGCTGCTTTCTTTAAACCGTAGAGAGCCTTCATTACTTTAAGACCATAACCAGGCTACAATTTAAGGTCAATCCCAGTTGGTGGCTGAACGTATATATTAGTCTCCTCCTCTTGGCGACTATGCGAGAACGCATTTTCCACATCAACATCATGTACAAAAGTCCCTTTCTGAATGCATGCCATCACTAGACGAATAGTGGCAAAATATACCACTGGTGCATAGATATTGTTAATCTGTCCCTCCATAAAGCCTCGCACTACAACATGAGCTTTGTACTTGTCTATTGAGCAGTCTGCGCTCCGTCTAAGATCAAAGACCTTTTTTTGCTCCGAGGACCACGGCCCCCCGAGGTTTCTTTTCAATCTTCAGGTTCTTCTGTCTCTTATGCCACACAGCTCTTTACTTTTAGCATCCTTCCAAAAACCAAGGCCCGTATTTTGAATTTCCTCTGCAACATTCTTTGGAATTTTATTGTTGCTTCGCGCAATCAACCCATGCTCATTCACTGGATGAAAAATTTCATTTTCCTGTGCCGCGGCGGGGTAATAAGTCAACATTGCCTCAATTTCCTCAGGTGAGAGATCTGGATGGTTTGGACCGTTACCCTCATAGCTGTATACACCACTTTGATGGCTCTCTACAGCCATGTCCACGTATGGTACCTTATACTCTGTTTTGTCATCTGCGAGTGTATGGCAAATCTCACTAGGTTGACTGAACTTATCCAATGCTTAACACTTTTGTAATGCGTCCCTATCGTCCCATTCTCTTGCTGGGAGTACACTCTCATTAAATCCGGCATGTATCAAACGGACAATTCGTTTCCCTTTGATGTACCAGACGCGGTAGTTTATATGGGACAGACATCTCACTGGAATACCCCTCCTGGACCTCTGATCAAGCTTGTCACGCTTGCTACTTCCGTCCAAGATCCAAAACTCACAATCGAAAACGCGTAGACCCCGTAAGTCAGGACTGTCACCTGTCATAATTCCCTTCGGTGTTTTGCCGTCTAGTTTCTTCGCCACATATATATTTATTATTTTTGCTGCAGTTACTACGCCCTCTTCCCGGAATTGGTCTGCTAATCCTGATTAAATCAGCATGTTCAGTCGCTCCGCGACCCCGCACTACGGGATTCTTTTTATGAAATAACATCATTTTTTGCACTCATGAATAACATTTTTTGATTTGACCAATCAACTCAAAAAAGTTGTTTTATTTTGGCCCGTGACGGTACCGTACAATTGGCCACAACGTCCCGCGAAGACAATGAGCGTATTACGCCTTTTAATTCATATCATAAATTTGAACGTCCCGCGCAATTTCAAAACATAAAGCTCTATGACTAATTTTATTATTCAACATTTGGTTAAAAGCAGAAGCTTTATATCCTAAACAGGGTATAAATTTTCTGCTGAATTTCGACTAGTTTCCTATGCGTGTATCTTTTCATTTCCTGTTTAAGTAACAGTAATCTATGATTCGAAAGATAATATGAGTATTGCCTTCCATCGACCCAGGTAATATAAAAAATTCACTGCATTAAGATATTGTACAATCTTTTCGCAATAACAAGCAGCAGTATGTCTAAAGATCTTTTGCATCACTCCTTAAACAATGTGACGTCTAGTGTGGTGCCACAAACTAAAATAAATGAAACGAAACAGTGATAATCGTTTAGTTATTTCCCTATTCAGATGTACATATCTAGACTAGTAGTAGCCTACAATCTTTCTGCACTACAAATATAAACATGTTTCAACGAATTTTTTGTGGGAAGTACAAAAAAAATGTCTCAAGGTTAGAGTTTGTCATCAAATCTCAAGGTTAGAGATTGAAGGAAATTTTTGCTCGCAACATACCAATTGCCGTGACGTCGCCAGTTGAACAGTTGACCGGAATTCCCTTGCACGCAAGCGGTTATTATACCATGAACACATGCATGCATGCATTTATTGTGACCTCATGCGGTACCAGACGGAAGTTACAACGCCATGATCTTCGTAATAATGTCATCATCAAAAAATCCTGGGACACATCATCCTGAAACGAGTAAATGAGGCGTCCCCCTATCCCGTACGGGATGGAGGACAACCAGAGCAGTGATTGAAGTCAACTAATCGCCTATTGATCATATCAATAGCAATCGAATATTCACAAGATGGAATCCTCCAAATGATTCAGACAAACATCATGTTGGTAGTGCAGCAAAAATTCACTATCCCGTACGAGTTAAACACCATGTTGAAAACTGGAAAGCAACCGAAACAATTGCACGAAGATTGCACTATTGCAGTGATCATGGCAAAGGAAAGCTTTGCTAATAGAAAGACGTACCGGCACCAATTTCTCCCGGAGAATATGACCACGTTCTGTGGAAAGCTCTGGATTATCATCAAAGCCAGACTCTTATTGCGGAGAAAGACGACAAAACCCGTCCGCGAGACAGAAGTGACAAGTCTGTTCTGTGTACACAGCAAACAGCATGTAAGTCAATCTTGTTCAAATTGTTGCAAAAAGCCCAACATTGAACGGGGAGATTGGAAAATGCTGACCCATACCGTACGGTACGGGACACTCTATGCGTTCAGAAGTTGCTGTGAAGAGAACATGGTTGAGGTCATCAACACAAGCATGGTTGCGGAAGGGAGATACCTGTTGCAATTACATCAATTTTGAACGCAGGGGTAGGACTGTGTTGGTCCATCCCGTACGGGATAGGGCGCAATAATTGTTAAAGAATTTTGGTGCAGAGAACATGGATGAGGTCATCAATTGATGTGTTAACACAATCGTGGTAGCGGAAGGAGGTCATGGTATTGCCACCCAGGCGAGTGCATTGGGAATTTAGACCACCGTCGTGAACTGCAATCGATTTTTCAAAATGTACCGCCCTTACATTTCTACCTATTTATTCATTAAAATTCCCTTGATGAAAAAAAAATGGTTCCCAGGTGTCCATTTGTAATGACGAATAATGTGACGGACTACCTAAGCTATTGTATCCCAATGTATGTCCAATAAGTTTGCACCGAAGTAAGCCCGCCTCTGTACGGATGGCTCAAATCCTCCCACGTTTGTTTATGAGACCAATATTCTTATGTACGTACATTTATTGCTTCATATCAGACATTAAACTATACACAGTGTAAGATTATATCACTGTAATAAGAAGGGATCAACGAAGTACATCCTTTACTTCTTTGGATAAACATCTACAGTATATGGGGATCCTTTAAACGATTTTGTTATCTTATGAACAGGACTTTCGCAGGTACCCGCGCCTCTGTGGTTTTCATCAAAGTAAAGAATACAGGATGGTTTACGCCTACGTTACTCTAGGCGGATACCAATTGGGTCTTTGTTGAACAAACATCAGACCTCATTCAAGTACAGAGCTTGTGTGTTTCATTGAAAGTTGAGTTTCAGGGTGACAGGAACTTTCAGTGGTCCCTCCATCCCTTTCATAGTTGCAATAATGATAAACCCTAAATCTTCTCACACTATCACACATTACAACCATTTGCAGCAGGTCAATACTGACCAGGCCACCAGGAATTTGGAGCTTTTCGCCGTCAAGAATAGTACATCGAGTACATACACAGAACAGGTCATCATTTCTTCTCTGTAAAAATAAAAGTGGTGCGAAGAATGCTAGTTGCATGGACGAGTGGTTTGCAGAGGTTTTACGAACAATAAAGCTCTCATTTTTTGCGCTTGTGAGAAGAATCTGAAAGACACAGTCCTTCGACAGAGTATTGAAACCATATGGTTTTCCAGTAACCCGTCCATCCTTTGTTCAGCGTGAGCGTCTACCCCTCATTTACACATTTCATTTCAAACCTGCAGACATTGTTGGGAATTCGCCTTGGCAACTTTCCACGGAATATTTTACAATATCCTGTAAAGGTATAGAGCCACACAATACTTCATTTGCCCCTATATCCTTGCCGAGTTTCCTTGTTTCCATCCACATATTCTGTGATGGGAATCGAAATGACTCCGTACCGGTATCGGTTGCCCACCTCTCTACCAAGGACTTCTTGAAAAGATTCTCGATAACGATATCGGTATTTTCGATCAAGTCATTGTACTGAAGTCCATCCCTGATGCCTGAATCAATACCGAGTAGTAGCTTCCTTACAGCAATCGTGTATAAAGAGCTTTTCGTAGAGTTCTGATCTGTATTGGATTGCAGTGCTGGAATCCGAGACAACCAATCCGAACACAAACAATGTTCCACTGATAGGAAATGAGCACGATGATGGTTACTTCTTGCGATAAAACGTTTCAGAGGTTGTTGTTTCTCCTCAGAAAGAATCTCCGTAAACTCCCGACAATGTCCCATGACGGGAACTGTATGATCATACAACTCAAGGATCCGGTGCAGGTTTGGCTTATCCAGCATAGATAGTGCGTACTTTAATTCTTTGCAGAAATTATTGACTTCTTGTACGTACATCTTTGACGTAGTAATAAGTTCATAAATTTATTGTGCTCTTGATGCCCCGACAACAAACTCTGAACAAGCCTGACAATCCAAATCTACTTCGGGCCACCAATAGGTGTAACCAACCAATGATTGTAATGTACGCATTGCTGATACACGTCTTCTGATGAGAGTACTCTCTTCATAAGGTGCCGTTAATCTTTTGAATACCGGAACAGACACACTGAGAAATGAGAACACACCTGAAAGTGTCATACTGTTCAGAATATTTTTCTTTTCGTTGAACAAACACTTCTGATAAACTAACCCGTTCCTTCTGAACGCATCAAAGACTGCAATATTTGCTATACTTCTCAGCTCAGCAGATTGGAGTACTCCAAGTGTGCATGAAAGAACATTCTTAGCAAGACCCGACAGAAGATGTTCCGGAGCAACAAGATTTGATGTGTATGGATCAAAGAATCTAGAGACAACAGGAACATTCTCATCGTTAAGGGGTATTTTACCCCTTATTGCATGAAGTCGGCAGTGGAGCTCGACTAAAGGACATTTCGACACAGACAAACCATATGCATTTTTCATCCCAGGTACTTACAGTCTTGAGAAGGAATAATGCTTTGTCGTGATGCACTACTACATCTCATTATCTTTTGAACAGAGGACTGTTGAGAAAATTCCAGTACTAGCTGATTCCTTGCAGTCCAGACCCTTCCATATTTTTAGTGTGAGGCACTACCACTTTTACGAGCAGTAATGTCGCAAGGAACACGGGATGTGGATGCCATCGGAAAAGTTCCATCCGGAGGTTACGGGATGTAAAAGTGCTGATCTGAGTAGTGAGTGGCATATGTTTTTAGATAAGGACATTTAACAATCAGCAGCGCTACCGGTTCCAATGCCACCTGCCATACGATTCTTTCACGACCTAATGGCATGTTTGTACAAATGCTATGAGGACATGGAAGATTGGGAGAAGGATGAGGTGGATACGCCCAAGTAAATAGTGCGTAGGGAAAACATTATTTTTATAGTAGTATCATGGTATTGTGAATGTATCCTCGGGGGGCGAGCATTTTTTATGGAACAAGCCACTATTAAGAAACTGGAGAGAACTTTTCAACATGTGGATTTCAAGCGAAAACACACAGCAGTGGAAATAATACGCTTTATGAAGGATATTGTGTCAAGGGACAAGTCTAACCGAAGCAAGATATACTTCGAGGATGAGTGGAGATTTGTAATATTCTTCATTGCAACAGTTAAAGGTGACGGTGATGAAGATTCAGGAAGTGTTACGGTACAGGAAAACTCCGTTTTGGAAGTTGACTATGATGCCCCCACGGTACAAGTGTGGGAGGTAGGTACAACACGAAAGGTGTTCCGATTAAGGGCGAAAGGAATTGGTGGGGGGAGGAAGAGAGTTTTAATACCAAAACTGTCCAAGTACTACAGTGAAGAGGAATGGAACCAATTTCCTGGCATCCATGCGCTTGCTTTGAGCCAGAATTGGTTATCCCGGGATGGTCACATGAAGGTCGAAGACCTACTCACACAACTTTATGGAATAGCTCGTGGGTATTTGGAGAATTTCGTCACGACACCTGGTTTTTGTCGGGATGCGCGACAACAGGCGAACCGGATGGGACGTTTTATGCGAGACGTTCGAAACCAACAAGTCGATTTCGAGTTTGCTGATCGTGGTCGCAAGCGGTGATGAGACTCTATCGGATACCAACCCTCGGTATCGAGGATTGCAAACGAAAGGAACAACTACGATAGTGGAGCATATTCACCTGGTGGGTATGGTGACTACAAACGGGGTCGGTAGGATCAAGGGAGAAGTGGACGTTACTTGACAAACGGGGATTATGGGAGTAACAGCAGAAGTGATGATCACCCACAACATCAGAGTCAACATGGCAGTGGTAACACAGCTACATATGGTGATAGTGACCCATACACTTCCACCCTTACCATGATATATCTGGGGGTGATTCTACGTCGAATGATCAACAGAAAGGTAGATACACAAAGCTACACAATTTCACCAAGGCCATATATTGAGCAGCGGCTGACTACCTTCGCGCAGCCAATGCTGGTTCCCGCCACAACTATAGCAATGGCGATACATACGCGAATGATAGTTCCAGTTACAATTATAGCAATGAAGACCCCAACGCAAATGATCGTAGCAATAGTCCTGATCGCGAGGATCCATATGTGACTTACAATAGGAACGATACTTTTCGGCGTTAACATATCAATTCATACCAACGTTAGTTTCTTTTATATATAGTTGTCTAGTCGTTGTACTTTGCTTGGTAAACATGCTTAAATTAATTTCAAGCTGTCTTGAGTGTGTCGTTGTCGGGTAGTGTAGTTCGTCGATGGGGGAGAAGGCGGGATCAAGCTGTCTTGTGTGTGTCTTTGTCGGGTAGTGTAGTTCGTCGATGGGGGAGAAGGCGGGAAGCAGGGGAATTGGTTCTCGTCTGTGGTTGCGGGAGAAACTACGAACAGGACACGCAGGGAATTGAAAGATGCAGTGTTACCAGGATGGAGCTTGGGGGGAGACCAAGGAGGGAGGAGAAGCTGTGTTTTTGCGTGTTATTGTTGGAACGGGAACGAAAGGGATGCTGTCAGCTGGGGAAAAGAGACCAGGAGCAGCAGACGTGATATTACAGTGGTTGGGAGTGAGAAGGCGACCCAGGGAGCAGGAGAAGCGGGTTGGGTGTAGGTTGACAGTGGGTGGGCGGGCGATTGATATCCGCAATGATTGCGCCGATCGCTGCTGGCAGTGAGTGTTGTCAATGTTGGTGGAGAGGACGAGGACGAGGGCAGGGATGATGCCAGCGGAAACGGAGGGAGAAAGTGTCTGTGATGGTTGTGGGCATACCTATGGTATATACTGTATGTATAGATTGCAATCTTTGTGGCTTCATGCATGGAGAGATTGAGCGTGAAGGTTTGGAGTGTGGTGCATTATTTACAGAAAGTACTTTATTTATTGTTTTACATTAAAATTTGAAATGGAAATTACAGTAACGGATTCCATACGTCTAATGCATGGTTTTTCTGAATTTTCTCTGTTACATTTTATATCATACAAGGTCATCTAAGGTCATAAGTGGTACTGATAACTCAGTCATGGACATGTAGCCTTATCTCATCGATATATCCATGCTGAGTTGCATTTTTCCAACCTTCACTGCTTTCAGTTATGCAGCAGTGCAATTGATCTGCTGCCTAGGTATACATTACGCTGCTCCAAGACATTGTTATCGCCTTGATTTATTTCCTACTACAGCGTCAACTGAGTACTCGGTCGGGGTTGTCTCATGAAAAAGACCAATGATGTGAACGAGTTACTATTGACTTGATCTCAAGGGAAAGTCATTTCGTAGTGCTACAGTATAGTAGAACTATCGGAGTACTATAGTACTACGAAATGGATTTCCCTTTATACTATAGTAAGTACTAGGTAGTACTAGTATTAACGGCGTTGGGACAGTTCGTGTGGATGTACCAATTATTCCGCAAAGTTTACGATTGGCGTTTAATATTGGTCATGATCCGGAATCTCACGCAAGTATCAAGCCATCAAAGAAGAATGAAACCATGCTCAGCAGATGGAATAATTTCTGACTCTCTATTACGGTGTAGGCTGTCTGTTTCTGCTTCATGTTGTGTTTCTTCATTCAATCGATTCAGAGTATTGAATTCCTTCTCCGTCAGTCGAAGACACTTCGTCGCAAGTTGAGTTGATGAGGTCCTCTGTGATGGCATGAATGACGCGAGTGTACACTCGCCACATCTAACATGCTCCGTCTCAACTATTACCCCAGCATCAATTTTCGATTTATGCATAAACTCGACCACTAGTGTTCTAAATAGAACTGCAACTGTGAGGATGGATTGAAACGGGTGCTTGTGCAAGCGAAGAATGACTTCCAATGATGAATCTTGTGTGAATTCCTTGATTTAATTAGCCGCCTCTTCGAAAAGATTGATGAAACTAGATGACACACGCCTTTACTCATTACCACACCTCCTCGCCTTAGAGTCGCCGGGTACAACGCTGACATCATAAGATGCGACAATGATGAACTCCTCATGTGTAGTATACAGTTTCTGCAATATTCTCTTGTTAATTACATGATTTTCTTGTTGTTACCTACTGCCTTTCCCTCATGCGCCACTTTAACTGCTTGATAAGCAATGCATAACCGACTTTACGCATTCGATGAGTACTCACCAACAAAGGCAATCTCAACTTTCTTCTGATCATGAGCACCATTCAATTTATTCCAGTCACTTAACAGAAATCACAAATCGTTGAAGAAGCCAATCTTCACCAACTCACGAGACTGATGAAGATGAGCACAGTAAAGCTTGTACACGAACCTTGCGCCGTGTACTGCAATATCGCGCTGCGAGGGCTATTCCCTCATCTCATCCGCTCCCGTTCCATCGCACCTTGTCTCAACGTTACGTTATGCTTTGATATGATTGGTACAAATATACCCCTCCTCAAGCCAAGCAGGTCTTCTGTTTCTGGTCTCAATAACCCACTGTAGTTTGTTCATCACGAAACCATTGTTGTTAACCGTATCTTTGTATGGAATATCGGTACCGATTCGTTTTCCATGATTGCTGTTTTCAATGAATGTTTCAAACTGATTACGTTGAATGTTCAGAACTGTACCGGTGATAACTGAAAACCGAAATTCGCAGTGATCTTACCTTATCCCATGATGGTACAAATCTTTGGTCTTATCTATGGGGAGGCTAAATATCAAAGCGAGGATTTCAGATGCTACCAACTCAGCCATCCCAGAGTTCCCTTCATAATGGAGGGAACGGAAGTGATTTCCATTTGCGTTCACTCTTTCACTGATGAGGCAATGGAACTTATAGAATGCGACAAATGAGAATTTTTCAGTACTGAAAACAAGTGTGGAGTGCGGAATGTACCGGTCCGACAAATCGCCTCATTTAGTCTTCGATTTGCATCTTTGCGCCTTCCCAGACCCATTCGTCGAAACAGACAACCCAGTATTGATCTTTGTATCAAGTTCCTGTACATATGATCATAGATCGGAAATGTCAGCACAGACTATTTCGCGGGCGGTAACAACCTCATATCGCGTAAAGTCACCAATTTTACGGCAAAGGTCTTCTCCGAAAGAGTTCAGTAAAGATTTAAACCCGTCAACCTTGAGAGGGCTGGTAAGAACTGACTTGGGTTTCTCACTACATGCAAACTCTGTTCTTGATGATGCACGCAGTTCGTCATCTTCATCCACCTCTAGTGCGTGACTACTAAGAGGGTATCCTTTCCTTGGGAAAATGCAATTCTCCATGTTGATGTAATCCTTACGAATCAATTCACGTCTAGGAATTAGTGTAGCCAGCGAGAGAGGCGGAGTGTGTAGTTCAGTACTGGCTAAAGCATCCTCAGTTGAAGGTTTCAGAGCTTGCACATCCTCTTTATCATTATCGGCGTCCTCATGGGAATCTGAAACTCTCCGGTCGGAACCATTCGATACAATTTTTCTCTTCGTTGATTTCAGTGGATCACTGTATCCAGACCAGTTATCTTCTTCCTCATCAGGAGAGACGCGTTTCATCCCAATCGCAGTTATTTTCTGTCTCTGTGTAACAGAAGCGGTAGCAGCCGTAGCTAGTACATCGATTCGAAAAGTACCAGCTTTCTTGGGAAAAATTGGGTTAGGTACTTCAGTCTCAGGATTCAGAATTTGACCATCTAGCCCTTGTGTCGGAGAAGTCGGCGATGTATACCTTCGGTTTCGGGTTGTTGCTTTCGCATTCCGTTTCTCGAGGGTTTACTTATACGCCGCCATTCTCTGTACATATTTTCGGTTGCGTCGGGTTCGCTTCATAATGAGTTCTTGTAACCTCGTGTGAACAGTTGATGAGCTGTCAAGTGCGCAAAAAAATTCCTTAACCAGTGAGAAGGGAGTGCAAGTAAGGTGATAGTTGTTCTGCTTTTTTTGGAGTACTCCACTCAGTCAGTCCGCCTACTACACAGAGGGGTATCCATGTTATCCCTTTGCAATGTTTGAAGGATACTAGTGCTAGTTTGCGTACATGAAGTTACCGAAGTTGGGCTTGTTTATTTTTAAATAAAATTAAACTCGCGTTGATTGTGCACGAACATACTCGATGAATATCACAAATCCTGTTCCAGGACACTACCCTAGGTGTCGGTTAGGAGACTTTGGAACAGATATGTCTGCGTTGGTTGTATTGCTGTTCCGGTTCTTGCCGCCAACACAGGCATCGATCACATATCGATCTGAACACACCGTGTGTGACATTGCAGGGTTTGTTTGTCACCATATGAGTACTAATATGCACACGGACGCCCTTTCAGCAGAACAGGTACATTCTAAGAGGCCTAAGAGATCACATTGAGATGCATGCTTCGAAGACATTATCATCCCTGATCGTGGAGATGTCATTCAGGCTTTGTGCAAAATGGATGACTTGGAAGGAAAGTCGGAGGTATGGTGTTCTGCGGATGTCTTATACGTTGAAGAGTACTCTTCTGATTCCTGTGTTGTTAATGGCGTCTTGCTATACCCAGAAGTTGATAGTTCTCCCAATGAAGTTCATGAGTTAGATTTCCTACAACGCTGATTATTAAGACCTCACAATGAAGACGGCGATAACGATGAAAACCCAACCCCATCATGGCGTTTCGGTGGTTATCAGAGACGTCGTACATTACACCAAGAAATGTGTCATTCTCGGGATCCAAATTGGGTTGATTCTGTTCAAATATGTTTGAAGAAACGAAGATCGTCGCGCGATGATACCTGCGAACATGATTTTCAAAGGATGAGGGATTCGTACGAATCTTTCATCGTTCAACTGGAGTCATTTCGTTACGAATTATCGCAGCAGAAGCAACGCATACAAATATTGGAATCTGGGTCATCCATATAGTTGCCAGATATAGAGGAGGGAAGGAAAGTGCTGAAGTCCCTGTACAGGGCCATTGCCTTAAGATGTGAGAAAACGCTTAAAAAAGTGATAACAGGGTTGAATTTGAATCAAGTTATGCCGGAAAATGCTGTTTTCTGTGACGCATACATGCAAGGATGTCTTAAGACAATAATCCCTTGTAGTTTGCAAAAGTTCTCTGTTGTTTCGATGATTGTGCGTGGTTTGATAGGTTCTACAGATGTTCTTCAATTCTATCCAAGTTTCTCAGAAACACAGTTTCATTCTGGTGATGTGACCCTGAAATTTCTGCAGCAATTGTGCGACCATCTCCAGCGTAATTGTACGAGTAATACATGTTTCCATGGACGCAAGCAAATCTTGTTGATACATTATGTGAGAACTGGCGCCGGAGTCAATTATCAAAGTATTTAGTTATGCCTTGCGGACTTTAGCATTCATGGTCTTTCTATCTTATCCGGCCATGTGAATTTCTTTACACCACGGCTGACATCTTGATACTTTTCCTGTGGTCATTCTTCCTCAGAAAAAGGCAATTCCTTTTAAATTGACCAGGTCGGTTGCAATTATAGCACAACTTCGATGCATTTGCTTTCAGAGCAGCCTTTGCGCCGAGGCCTCGAGAACTTGGTTCTTCTCCGGGAGATTGTGCCTTACGTGTACTGTACTCTTGCAACAATCTAGGTGTGAACTTTTCCCAAGTCAAATCAACATCAGAAATCGTCCGAGGCGAACTTATAACTGCACGATATGGTGACTGGGAGTTGCTACCCAAGCTTGCTAATAGGGTGGCAGCCTGCATTGATTCATTTATCTTGCTTCTAATCCCCTCTAATATGTTAAACAGCGACACAATCCTGTCGATATATTACGACATAGTCAAGTTTCCATCAAAACGACAGTGATAGAATTCCGTCTGTAGCTGAACCCTTGTGGCGGTGTTTACTGTAGCATAAATTTCCCTCAATTTTGAATACATCATATGCGGAGTGCGCTTCTCCCGTGCGATTGTCCTGAGTGGCTTATCCTCAAGGCAATATATCAAGTACATCCGTGAATTTGATAGCATCTACTTGACAGAATCATCCAGTTCAGCATCATTCTTGCCCTCCAATAGACCTGTTGTTACTGTAGAGAGCAGATTTAGAGATTCCAATAAAGCCTCGAACCTCATCGACCACAACGTGAAGTCTTCCCCTAGCTTCGCAGTAAATATCGGGAGTCCCTTGTTCTCGCCTTCGCTCATATTGACGATATACGTAGCCAGAAAACAAATGACCCTGAAGTTAAAAACAGAAGAAACAGTAGGGTTGACAAAGCGTTTGGCCAACGATGCTACCAATGTTGGTGAAGCTAAGAGAAAGAAGCTTCTTTTGCGTTGAGATAACTTTATTGTCTTGATACGATCTCTTTCCTGGAACTCTTATACAGTTCACGAGACTGCCAGTTCAGCAGTGTGCACTTGCAGGCATTCTGGTCAAACTTTGTTGAATCAGCCCCAAGGGTCTGCTTTCTGCGCAAATGAGATTAGACACACATATAGATTCCAATAATACACAAGGAAATACTCGCATATGCGACCGTATATGCATACAACAACATACAACATTATGTAATCGCATGAACGTATAGCCCATTTGAATTGATTACGTGATACTGATGAATTGTCTCATGAAGTGTCTGAAAATTCATTGCCCCACGAAACTTGACTACTTTTCTAAATGCAGTAGCCCTGAAAAACTTTTGTCATTCACGCTAGACAGCAATGTTACCTCAAAACTAAGAAGAATTTTGAAAAGAAAGGATTGCAGCCTGTCAAATTCTCTGGCATTACAGAAATCGATGGCAGATCTTTTCTACCAAAATAAGAACAAAGGTGTCCTTGCCGCACCCTCTTTTGGCCATCATATTGTAGCTACTTACAGCCTATTAGCGAAGCTCGTCAACAACATTGCACCGCAGCTTTCTCGTGGACTCGATCTGGTGTTCACCTCTTCCTCGGAACCCGACAGCTCAAGTGATTATAAAAACAGCGTCTGCTATTTCTTCGGCAAAGTGACGTTTTTTTGTCAGCTTTTTTGGCATTTGGTTTCTTTACCTGATCTTCTGAAGCGCGAATTCCCAATAGATCATAATCAAGAGTAAATAACATGTGAATAGGCGTAAAAGAGACCGTTTGGGTATCCTTATAAGCCAGATTCTCATATTCGAATAAATGTCCCTTCTGGTCTTTTTTTAGTCCCACAGTGTGCTTTTAGTACCAGACTCTGTCCCAGGATACGATAGAAGATTTGAAGTGGTAAAGGGAAGTCATTCTAAGGTTTCCTCTTTCTTCCTGCCTGTCGAAATGAAAATGATCTTCTCAAAGCCAAAACGTGAATAGTGAGATAGGAGAAGAGAGGACGAAAACGCATCAATATGTGTCTGCAATATTCACAGAAATTTCTCCCCAATATTGCAGCTGAATTGGTTCTTTCGTCTATTCAATGCACTGCTTAAGAACGTCGTTCAAGAATAGTACAACCGCCTATGCTCTTGTAGGTTACGTTCTTTTCGCAATGCACTCTACTTGGATTTTAGTAACGTCGGAAAGGCAGAGAAGCTCCATTCGTTCTCATACTACCGATCTTTTGAATTCCTTCTCCGTGATAATAGGAAAACATGTACATTCAGCGCTCATTACGGTGACAAGACGTGAGAAAATAGCGATGACCACAGCCAGGTCCCCTTCCACGCCCTCTGCTACAACTGGCAGAAGATACGTATACACTATTTTGAAGCGTAGTTCCTCTGTAGCCTCTCTGCTTCCCCCGGAATTTTATACAAGTTGCCCTTAAATCTCTGTGTCTTTGAAGTTTGTTTCCTTGGGAACGTTACTATCGGCGCCTGTCTCCTAATGTTGTAAAAAGATGACTTTAGTCATATCTGATATTAAAAAGGCCGTCTAAGTGATACTTGAGTAACTTGGGTCTTAATACTGGGACGAAAATGTGCATGGCGAAGGAGTTTATGCTGTTTCTTAGGCGATTGTCGTATTATAAGTCTCGAAAGCTGGGTTACTTTCACGAAGGAGCCATTTTAAAATAGCATCACGAATACGGTACTAAACACCTTGCAGCAATGTGAATACCGTACAACGACTTTTAATGAGCGGTTAAGAACTGATTTTCTCCCAACGATTGTAATTTCGGGGTGGCATAAGGTAGCCCGTAATTGGCAAAAAATGGTGGCTTTACTGACAGTTCAATCTGTCACGTCGCCAAGTTTCGTGAAGTTTGAGCACACGACAGGGACACGCCGATTTTTCAAAGTTTTTCTTTTTTATGTACTTCAGAAGCCCCCAAAATGCCGTTATAAGCGTTCAAAAGCACATTGGAGCTACACTGCTAAGCTCAGAAACGCTTTATCTCCGGGGTAGAATTTTGCTAACCTTTACCATTTAGCTAGGACGAGGTTGTGGGGAAGCTCGCTCTACACTATCACCCGAAATTGCCCTTTTCCGGGAAGATCTTTTCGAGCTACCAGACCTCCTCTTCCGCGGATTTTCCGCTTGCTCGTCCGTGCTTTGATTGATAGCAGCCCCTGTGCTACTTCGCAAACCTGTAGGCTGTCGACTTCGGCGGAGTCGCCACTTCTTGGTGCAATGCAACATGCCCCTACAGCTTATGCTTAACCCTGGTAGAATTCGCTTGCACAAAAAGACATCGCACAATTTGCAACGAAATGTTGAACGTAGCCCTCATTACCCCTCAGTGTGTTGCCCGCAAAATGCAAAGCACGTTAAAACGCCCTGTTCATGATCATTTCCACTCATAAATAGACTTAAAGCAACTCCGTCCGTAGAATTGTAGAACTTGAGACGGTCTTGCTTTACAGAGTGTGCGAGAGCGACCACTCTTTTTGCTTGAGTAGTTTTGTTGTCAAATGATTCGATACTTAGCTCTTCCTCGATATACTGGCGGTCCGGTGTTGAAGAGTACCTCAGCAGCTCCTTTGACAACTGCATCATTAAATCATCCGTAGGCTAGACCTTATTCAAGCTATTCCTGTACTTCTCAAGTACATGTTGCTCCTGCATATGTCTGTGGTAAAGTAATTCCATTAATAGACTTAAATTTATATCTGACTGCACCAAAACCTCCCTTTAAAACCTCCTATATGCTACAAAACGTTCACTGCGATTATTTTCGAGGTCTGCATAACAATTTCTGCTCCCACTTCAGGTAAGACGTTGCGCATCGTCTTACGCAATATTTCCCGCTTCTGTATCGAACCGTCCACACTTCCTTTATTCTTAGAGTAAAAAGACTGCGAGAAATGCTTAAACAGCTTCAGAGGAACAAAACATCCGTTTTTCGACACATTCTCGTCAACAACTTTTCAAACCGCCGATACAGTCTGCAAAAATGCCTTCTGCTCCGGTGATACACATGAGAGGCAGGTACAGTCCTGGTGAATAGTTCTGAGGAGGCAGTTATTGACCTTAGTATGCTTGAAATCGCAACAGAAAACACCTTCTTTGCGAAACTTAAATAGTAGCGTGTACAGAATACCAGACTTTGACGCAACGAAGTATAGCACAAATTACGCTTGCAGAACTATGAACTGATGCAGTAGCTGTCTCATGTGCTTACAAAGCACGTATCGCGAAAACTTACTATCCCCTACATTGCATCTTAGCAAATTCGGTGATGAAAACTGAGCTGCTGGTCCAAGGATTGATTGCGCAACACTGGTCTTGATTTCCACCGAAGCAAGATCAAGGTTGCTACTCTACGGAGTTCCATTCACACTACTAGCCCTTTTGATGAAAGTGCAAATGTCCAGTAGTGCCACAGATTCCGGTGAACATGCCAAATACTGAGCATGTTTCGCGGCTACCATTCCAACACCAAACAACGCTTTGACGACTTTCATACGGTTGATCGCTTTTACACCTGCTGGATCATTGACAGTTCCTCTTATTTTTGCCTCAGCTGAGACTTTGTTGCCAGACCAGCCGTTCTGCAACACGTCAAAATATTCTAAATCCGTCTTAGCCTCACTGATATCTGGAAGGCCTAAAAGTTCAATACCCTCCAGGAATGTCGACAAGATCTGGTCGGCATTTGTAGCAGTCACTCTAAACTGTCTTAAAATGAAACAATCCGCGCATTGCTGCCCCAACGGTAGTACCTCACATTTGGTTCCGATTCTGGACTCAACAGAGAGGCGCATTGATTGCATATCAGCACCGTTGTGAGTATGCCCACTGAACAGAACGTTCTGCGTTGAGACTCCAGGCTTCGGAGCAGGAACCCATGTGTTAATTTTGCTCTGAAGTTATAGAGTAACACTGCGCATGAACCTCAGTACGCGAAAAAAAATTTGGTACCATGTTATCTCACCGCAACCGCCGTTACAAGAAAATTGCCACCTTTTCGACCCGTTGAATGAAATTACTTGGTAGCAAGAAATTTCTCCGGCCCAGAATCCAGTTCGTCGTCAACAGAAAAGTCGGTGCAGCGATCTTACCCTGCATTAAAGTCCCTTCTGACATCTTCCGGAGTTGTAGATACTTGACGTCCAGTCTCCTACCCTCTGCCTTCCTACAGCACAACTGCTGCAGATGCTATTGCATTTTCAGGATTAGTCGAAGCAGCTCCAGCTGTAGACACCTCTTCTTCCACCATGTTAAGCCCATCCTCGCCAACTGGCTCAGGGCATTCAGTCGGCCCCACAGCTTCCATGTCCCCGCGTAAATGGTTTAAGAAAGACTTTTCCACCAACAATTGGCGCTACAGCATGTGATCTGGCATAATAAACACCGAAAACAACCTAAATTGCATCATAACTTGCATAAACGATTCGTTCGCGTAACCTCTATCTGCAGTCATCATGCATCCGCTCAAATATTCCTTTCCCCTGCCGTCCAAAAGCGCACCACCCATCTTTCGCCCAGATTCTAGTTGCGTTTAGCCTCTTTGTCGGTACCGTATTGCTAATACAATTCGGAATAATGAGTCTGCAAAGACGTCTGCGGAGTCACCTTTATGATCCGCTTTTCTGGCGCTCAGAGTCTTCAGTTGGTTGTCGGATGCACGAGTGCCAAATAGATCATCACTGAGGGTGCTAAGGAGGTGTAAAAGACGGTAAGAAACTTTTTGGGATGTTCGAAATGAAAAAGTCTCAAATTGAGAAAGCTTACTTGTCCGATCTCGCTGTGCATGCCAAATGAGGCTACTGTCATCAACTCTCCCGGTCGGGCGGTACGCCAAAATGTTTGATAGGATGAACTGAATTCTCGAAAGTGAAAGAATGACGCACCCTTTTGACTTCAGCACTTCCAAGGTCATTTCATAGCTAAATCCAGTCGTGTGAGACAGCAACAATACTGTAACGTATCGGTACATGTCGCTCAGGTACACAGGGGTCTCCCGTAATTTTTTCAGTCTAATAAGCTCATTTCGTCAGTCCACCTATTGTCGTAAGAGCTCTTTCATCAACAGCACTAGAAATACGCACTTTGTCTTTGATAATCCCTTGGCATCCAGCTCCAGCTTGACGTTGGATACCACAGCCATGAAATAAAGCCCAGCACGTGGCTTCAATACGGCCTCTCAGAATTCGCTCTCCATCATAACAGTCTCGCAAGACGACCGACTAACTCTCAAACCCTCGCTAGCGGTAAGGGGTAAAGATTGAGGGGCAAGAGATGCGCGTCGTTGGAGTTGAACGATTCCATGCCCAGGGTGACACGGAGCGGAAAAGGGTGGAAGGTGAACGGCCGTAACTTTGCGGCCACTGGCCTGATTTCAATTTTTGAGCTCGTCGATTAAAGCTTATGCGATTGGAATTTGGATACAGTTGCGAAAAGATACTGAACGGATCGAGAGAGGGCAGTATTGCTCCTCTAGGTTGGGCATCAAAACGACCCTACTGTGCGCTTTGAAGTTCATTATCGAGATACCGGCAGGCCGCAATTTTTGGTCATGAGCTTTTAGCCGCTCATCAAAAGCATAGACATAGGGGCCTCTTTAGACCCCTTTTATTGATCCACATGTTCACTATATTGAACATATCGAGAAAAATGGGAAAATGCAGATTTTCAGCTATTTACACTACAGTGATCATATGCTGCACTCGGGATAATGACCCGAATGCATCGTCCAATTTTGCATGGATGCTGATTTTACTGGTTTTTTCGCGTTCTAGATTGGACACATCCCTTATGCTTCATGACGGCGCATCTTTCAACATGGAATTAAAATTCCAGCATTTATTTACCCCCCAAGCCTGATGAAGCGCAATTAAATAAAGTACATATTTCCAGGCAGCAAAGATGACCACAACTGTACTTTATTGTACTGTACTGTGAGTAAATGCAAAAACCTCCCTTTCCTCACCCTTACGAAATCTCTAAGTCAAGACATGCCCTACTCTCCCACGTCTCAATATGTACAGCATGCAGCTATCCGAGTGTGCACGGAGTGTGCACGGTACTGTATTTTACCGTGCTGTACTGTACGGTGTATGGCTTATAGAATGAATTATCTCTCTACTGAAAATGTAAAGCACTTTGATCTTCAAGACTTTTGAAATATGTCCCTGACAAAAGTCGGTTCGTTATATTGACAAACCATGGTGGAAAGTTTAATTTCATTCATTTCGACAAAAACAGAATGTTAATACCGTATGAATAGCCAACGCGCACCAAGCGATCGGGATGAGGGGGAGAAGTTTTTTCTGTCAATTGTACTGTAATGTCGAATTACACACCACGTTTTTCGGACGCAGTGCTGCACGCCTTTGCATGTTTATGTATCTGCGATCTCGGCTTCTCCGTTGCCTCGACCATAATCATCGAGAAGTTTCACTACGTCTGATTCCGCAGAATCCGTAGTCCCGCCGACGCCACAGCGTCGGCCCTTCTCGTCTATTAAATTTTTTTTTCCCTACTCCTCTGCGTACGCTATTGACTATTAACGCCGATTGTAAAGCTTTAAAATAGCTGCTCAACGAAGGCGGTTAACACGACAGTTTCGAGATAATGTTTTGTGATGAAAATGGTATCGACAGGTCACCACTTCATATACCGATTCTGACAGCCCTAAGGGGCTTAATTCGCGTCAGACTAAATCATAATTGTAATAATTATGTTTTAGAATTCGTCATCAGAAATTTAATCATTATGTTTTACCAATACGTCAACAGAAATTGTTCTTTGCTTGAGCTACTTGTGAAGAGACCGATACGGACTTAGCATAAATAGGCTAGCTTCAATAAACTGAAGCAACTACCAGGCATCAATAACGAAAGGTTATGATCACAGACCCACACGCCTAACTTTTCTATTTTCCAGCAGTTACCGAAACGGTTCTTTCTCTCTCATTTTGTCCAGAAGATGGCAGACACGGACAAGCTTGAATTCGCCCTTACGACGCCAAGAGTGACTAATATCTTTGGCGGATAAGTATCAAGGCGGCCATCACTGCCAAAGGCCTTGATGATGTCCTTTTCTATATGGTAGTTAATAATGACCTGAAGGCCTCTACGGACCGTCGGCAGCAGGCGAGCAACAATATTTTCGCCGCATTGAATGTCCAAGCTCTCAGAATCGTCCGATTCATTATCAGAAACCCAAGGAGATGCTGTAGAGGCTGGACCAGCACTATTACCTAAACCTTAGCTGAAAAGATTTCAAAGATGTCCGAACTGGTTTCGATGAAGTACAGTAGTCTTCGAGAAGACCTTAGCGGACACATTAACCGAATGAGAGAATCTTAGAAAAGCTGATCAATACGTAAATCGGCCTACAGTACTCTTCCGTAATAAGGATTCTCGTTGCTTCTGTTAAGGAACCATCGCTAAAGTCTTTTACGGCCGCTAAAAGACACTCTTCTAAGAAAGAGTACAATCAGACGATGTCTCAGCCCTGCTTCTGGAAGAAAGGAGACTTTGATAACCGATGACTGATTTCCCAATCGTGCCACAGGTGACAGCTCTGCCTGCTCAAATTGCGGAAAGGGTAAGCAAAGTACGGAACGGTGCAATCTCAACCCTCTTAGTCCGAACAGCCGGTTGAAGCTCAGTGAGGAGGCTACTGTACACCTAAGGCAAGATGTAAATAGAACGAAAGGGAACAGAGAGAGGCGTGGGAACGTGAACAATTTCAACGCTCGTGCCGCCTGGGCCAAAGCCAAGCCCGCTGCAGTCATGAAACCGAATCGGTTGATTCTGGTCAGTGACTGCACGTCACACGTGACCCCACATGGTAAACGAGTCCACTACAAGACGGAATGTGATGTGATAATCCGTCTTGTGGGTGACCCTTCCGTTTCGGCAAATTTCAAGGGAGTCCGAACGGTCATGTGGCACACGGATGAAGGTACCCAAGGGGTCAACCTATTTGAAACCCTTGTGACCCCCGAAGAGGACATGAGTCAACTGTCCGTTCCGTCATTGGTACGCGAACAAATTGGCGCACTGTTCATACCTGGAAAAGCAGTACTTATTGACCTCGCGGACGACTTCAAAGTACTGGGGTTTGCCGAACAGGACCGAGACAGATTATTCTACATTGCGGATCGGATTTCTGGTGGATCACGTGATATGCTGAGGGGGGACAGGCAAGTGACCGCGATGGTCTCTATAGCAAATGAGCACTATGATGCCCTTGCAGTGAAGACCATGTTGGTACAGGAGACCGAATGGGATGAAGAGGCCACCACGCCAGAAGGCGCCACTGACGACCGTAATTGAACTGAACTGCGGCAAAAGAAGAGGAACTGCGAGTCCAAGGGCAGGAAGTATTTTGCTAAATTATGGCACCTCCATCTCTGTCATTCGATAACTATCAAGGCTGTGAAGAAGTCAATCCAAAACTGTCAGCTCCTGCACAATGAGTGTACCTCGACAACATGTGATTCATGCACTGTAGGGAAGTTTAAACGTCATTTTGACAGATCCCTAACCAAAGAAGACCGTCCCAGTGTACTGCATTGTGACACCAAAGGAAAAATTGAGACCGAATCGGATGTAAGGCACAAGTACTTCTTGACCATTGTTGGTGATTGTATGATTGTGCCTCAGCATAGCTGCTCCCGTTTGTTATTTTCTTTGAAAGAAAGTCAGACCAGGGGGTCTGGGAAATCCACACCGATGGAGGTACCGAACTCACGACCGTATTGGACAAACCTGGAAAGGAAGGTATAATCGCATCTATCACTACAGTGCGTACACCAAAGTCCAATGGTTTTGCGGAGCGGTCTCATCAAAAAATATTGTCCTTGGCCAGGATGTGTCTGTCCGAGGCCAAATTACCGTTGTGGTCCTGGAACTACGCAGTCAGGCATGGGACCTATTGTAAAAACGTTGTCCCTCATTCCGTTACGGGAAATGTTTCACGTACTGCACTCTTTGGCAGTCCACAAAGAGCAGTAGACCACGCCTGACCGTTCGGTTTCCGCATCTTCTATCAACCAACTATCAACGTGTCCGTTCCGTAATCTGCCTCTATCATGAAGGAGGAGGTATTTATTATGTGTTTAACGAAACGGGAATTGTGCGCACAAAGCATATAAAGTCTGAGGAACTCAAGTTTCACGGAATGCCCGAAGTCTGTCAGTCAGTCTACAGTGATGTTGAGGATTACTCCACAATGGTAGACATACCGATCGGTCAGCACAGTGATCATAATTCTGATCCAGATTCCGGTTAGAGGGATGAGAACCAAGGATCCGATGCGGGCCTTGAATTGTGCAGACAAAACCGAGCACCTTCCAGGAGTCAGGCAACACGGAGTCCGATGCGAAAGTTGAGACATATACCGAGACGGACCAAAAAGAGCAAGTTTCGGTAGTCGCTTATAATCTCAGATCACGGAATCGAGTTGATTATAACTTCAAGGCCCAGTTGACCTTTTACAACATACCGAAGAGCTCAAGCTTGGACCTGCTTCGAGTTCTACCAATGCGTAAAATTGGAAGGATGCAATCAAGGAAGAGTTCAACACCCTCATTGAAATTTGGATTTGGACCGATGGTGACACTGTACTATTTGGAGCTCGATTATTACCCTCTGGTATTATCCTCAAGGTTAAGAGGTTCTCGAAGGGAAGATCAGAACGTACAAAGCATGCCTGGTTGCATGTGGAAATCTCCAATCCGATCCGGTCGACTGAATAGAACCGTAAGCACCAGTTGATTGTTTTGAGCTGGCACTCGTCCTATTCTCCGTTGCGGCCGCCAACGATTGGCAAGTTGACCAGTTGAATGTCAATGGTGCGTTCTGTCATGCGCAATTGCCCGCTACGGATGAAATCTGGATTCGCATGCCTAATAACGAAGGAATCGATACCGCAAACGGTCGGACAGTCAAGCTCTACAAGTCACTTTACGGTCTGCGAAAAGTTCCCAATCTTTGGTAAGAGAATTTCTAGAAGACCATATCTGCGGTTGGTTTCCGTCGTTTTGTTACAAGCTACTGTTTATTTGTTGCTGCTCATCCGATGGGCCGGGTGTACGTTGTGATCTATGATGATGATATTTTGATGTTTGGCAGCAAATAGGCCATTTCTGATGTTAAGAAGACCTTGGCAAGAATTGTTACCGTTATGGACCTTGGAAAGTGCCGTTACTCTCTTGGCATCAAGTAAGATTGGGGACCTAATACTGTTACATTCTCAGGAAGCATACTCCAATCGGATTATTGAGGCTGCTGGGATGACTACTGTAAAGCCGATGCGCACTCCTATTCCCTTCTCTCACCCTTTTTACAAGTAGGAGGTTTCTTCAAACGAGGCGGACAGGACTTGAATGATGGACAACCCGTATCGGGAGGTGTTGGGTGCAATACTGTACTTTTCTACTGGGACCAGACCGGACATAGCAAAGGCATTTTACGTGTTTGGAATGTATCAGGCTGACCCGAGACCGGAACATTGGAAATGTCTACAGCATGCCGTCAGGTACCTCATTCACATGACCGAGAACGGGAAAATCATTCCGTCTGATCATGTTCCCTCTGATCTCTACGCGCACTGTGACACTGATTGGGCCAAGAAAGAGACCAAGAGAATGTCTAGGTAAAGTTTCGTAATGTTCATTAATTCCGCTCCAGTCATTGGGAGTAGCAAACTGCAGTCCTGTACAGTCCAGTCCACTTCTAAGTCTCATTTTATTGCCCTCATAGCTTTTGTCAGAGAGGTAAAGTGGCTTCGAGAGATCCTATTCTAAATCAGAAGTGACCAAAACGGTCCAATCAAGATCTACCAAGGCAACATAGGTATCGTTATCTGGATAGAAGGAGTTGAAGGTCTGTGCAGAGTCAATCAAATTAGCATAAAGCATCATTATGTCCGAGAAGTGGTCTCCAATTCATTTGTTGAGATACTGGACATTCAATCACAGTCTAATCTAACCGACTCATTTACTAAGGTATTGGGTCCGGACATGTTTCTTTCACAGACGTCCTCATTGAGAAGATCTCTGAAGAAGTGACCGAGGGGGCGTGTTGTGATGAAGACGGTACCGACCGGTCACCACTTCATATATCGATTTTGACAGCCTTCCGGGACTTAATTCGCGTCAGACTGGATCAGAATTCTAATCATTATGTTTTATAATACGTCATCAGAAATTGTTCTTTGCTTGAGCTACCTGTGAAGAGACCGATACGGACTTACCATAAATCTGCTAGCTTCAATAAAAGGAAGCAACCGCCAGGCATAAATCACGGAAATAATGTTTAGTCCTTCAAGCCACCAATCACTACCACTCCCTCCTCGTTTCTCCTTTTACGAGTAAAATTAAATTTTACTATCAATCTTCCATCACTTCATTAAACGTACATGTATATGGCAATACGTTTTGACTGGGTATAAGCTAGCTTATGTTTTACAGGAAATGACACCTCCGTGGTCCCCCATCAATGCTATTGACACAATAATCGATTGTACGTATGCTCCGACAGTGACCGTAGTCACGTCAGTTTTGAGAAAATCTCTGTTCTCAGCGACTTTTTCTTCGTTTAAACGCCACACCATTATCAATAAGCCGAAAAGGCACCAAAAGACACTGCTCCGGGTGCATTACGTATTGAGAAAATCCCCTTAATTCTAGAAATTGTAAAAAAACAGTCAATTTCTTTACTATAGCTGAAGCATCATCTTCTACATCAGATTTTACATCCAAACGGTTGTCCGGCCCAGACCTGTTGGTTTCATGATTTATATCCACCCATTTTTATATGTAACGTCCGTTACTTTCAAGTACTGTTTCCTCATAGTGATCTTTTACGGGCTTAATCCATTGAATGAAATGGGTTGCTTGGTGCTAGTACCATCCTGGAGGAATAAGAAAAGTTTTAGGAGTTCTTTCCCACTAATCTTGCCAATATCTCCATAAAGACCCACTTGTGACTAGTTCATCCAATAGAGGTGGATGCGAATTATTTAATACTAACCAGTAAGAACATTGCTTCTAACCTCATTTCATGATAAGCTTTCGTTTTATAGTGAATAAATGCCGATATCGCCAACTAAACCGGAATTATGGCAAATATGCAAATAGAAACTAGCAAAGGTGACATAAAAGTAGTATTTGCAATGCCTCATACCAGAGTATCGTTAAAGAATAATTTCTTTCGTCGGTCTCCTTATCGCCATTCTGTCGCTCCGCACAGCGTATTCATGATTCGCTTCAATATTTCCACTGCGGTCTTGGGGCTTGTCACCTCTTCTCCGATTAGGTACTTCCGATATTAGTTCACCAATAAACAGCAAGGAAGTAAGAACAACCTAATTTCGTTAAAGTTAACCCGCTTTTGAGAAAAAATCCCTATGATATTGTATCACGATTAGAAGAAATGTAATTACGCCATTCGATTTGTGAGGGATTAGAAGCGCAATTGAGTCTTAAATTAGAACACAAGCGAGGAGATACGAGTGTTAGAGACCTGTTCTCGCAAATACGGTTTATTCTAACAACGGAAGAGGGGATCATTCAGTCAAACGTTCGAGAGAGCAGCTTATCGTCATTTGATGGGAGTCTATTCTCTAAACATTTCATTTGTAGCCAGCTGTGAATTCATGGACTAGTAATATACTTTTGATGTACTCAAATTTCAAGTTAACGAAAAAATCGATCTCATATACCTCCGTTCCTTTGTAGAAGTATATGAGATCTATGAATGACGTCCATTCTGTGACTTTATGCAGTAATGTGCTTGTTGAACTTAAGGAACCTGCAAATCATTGTTCAATCGAGTCCCGGCTTGATGCCTATATAACAGAAGACCTTTAACTTTCAATAACTTAATATCAATACTGGTCGGAATTCGTAGATTCAAACAAGCTGCTCAGAAGTACACTTCTAATACACTTATTACCAATTTACAGGGTTTTCTCTGGCACATTATAGATGAGGACATGTGGAGAGATAACTCGGACCTTTGCGATAAAATCAACCAATAGTCATTGTATCCAGACTTGTGGAAGAGTAAGTTGATTTTGCATGTAGTTCTCAAGCTTTGTATGATACCATTGGGGGTCAAGGTCTGTTGCCTCCAGAAATCCTCCTGATGAATTTTCCCGGGTGAAGATATTCTCGATAACCGACGAGCGCAGGACAACAATTTCCGAGAGAGTGGATTTTTCGAAGATATTACGGGCTAAAATAGAGACAGAGATGTCCATGTTGAAACAAAATGGAGATCTGAGGCACCTTTTGCCATCGTAATGAAATGAGACGTACAAAAGAGGTTTTTGCGTGTTCTTTTGGCGAAATAAGTCCAGAAAAAATCGTATCGGAGTTTTATAAGCCCTCTTTTTGCATCGGAGTTTTTTAAGCCCTCTTTTTGCTGTAAATATATATTCTGGTGAGAAAAGTGCCATTAACGTTGATTTCTCCATCGCATCTGCTAATCGATTTAATTTAATATAGCTCAGTTTTGGCCATACTGTACACCTGATTTACTGCCACAAACTGTCGTGCCCGGCTGTTTTTCGATAATTCTGAGTCCGAATCCACCCAAAAAAATGCGTTTTTATAATTTAATTATTTGACCCGGATAATGATATGGAAATAAGCCCTGAATTGGATCACGAAAAAACTCAACAAGTTTCAAGACATGCTTCATTCGGTATATTTTAACGTCAGTTGAAGTAGGATATGAATCTTGAAGCTAATACACAATCAGCTGGATTTATCATGGCGATCAAGTCAACGCTTGAAGTTAGGACCAAATGTAGATCCTGATTCGTCCTTAGAAGGAATACGGACAAATAAAATGATCTTAAAGCTCATACCAGCACTGCAGTAAGTTTACACCAAGTTCTCCTGATTCTTTCACTCGGTTCAATTCAGAATTTTCTACAACTGGTCGGAGAATATACTTTAAGCGTACCTACAAGCATCATTAGCTATCCTATATATATGTTTTTTATCTACAGATTCTAGCACTAGAAACTAACTTCAAACAAGTCCGTTTCACCAGTATGAAACATACCTTTAGTGTTCTGTGTGATTCTAAAAATCTATGACACAAGACCCTGGACGGCCATCGTCAAAAGAAACTGGGCATAATACCTTCCAAAATAGATTCAATCCTGATTAACTTTCAGAGAAAGAGGCATTAGTAGAACTTAGCGGTTCTTATATCTATGGTGTAATGAACGTACTTAACAAAACCTTTACGAAAAGCACTAAAACAAAAAGGGATGCATTTTAGACCCCGAGGTCCCCCATCTTCATCTTATTTGCTCCTTCTCTACCAAACTAGGCATAGATATCTGCCCTAACCTGCTTCCTTTCTCACTGCAACCGGACTATCTCGACAGTGCTGAGCACTTCGAGAGCATAAAAAGGAAGTGAACGTGGCGTTGAGATCCGCTTCCGTAAATCTATCGCCCTTTCCATTCTGTGTGGAGTATGAGAGAGAATACAGGCTCAGGAGTTTCCGGTGGGAAAAGGAGAGAGACTAATTTTTTTTGAACGCTAGTTTTCACTTTGGGTGTTGAACAACTTAAGCTTCTATCGCTATTCTTTGACTTTGGAATACTTCTTGGGAGCTAAAAGTTGAATTTGAATATAAACCTACGATTTTTGTTGCACTCAGCCAGTAGGAGAACGGCGGATGTTAAGATAATATGGCTGACATATTCGTTTTCTTCAACTTGGTTGCAACATTTGTTAGTTTGAAATCGGGGTGAATTTTCTCGGTGACAACTGTTTATTCCTTATTCGTCAAGTGTAGAACGTAAGTGAAATTAACGTCTCATAAGCGATCTTTACCTTGATTAGAGAAGCTAGTAGACTTTGGAGAACGGGACGAAGGGAGACCGAATCTTTTAAAGGTAGTTTTATGTCCTAGAAATGCTTTTTTGCAATCAGATTGGCATGACTTTAGTGCTTATAGTGGCGCCTAACCACTCTACAGAATATATTAAGGACTTTTATGCAGTTGTTTGTATTTACTTTTTAATGGTTTTCTAAACTGGTAGTTTGCGAGTGCAGGGTGTGCTCCGCTCATTTTTTATTTTCTTAAGACAATATTTCCCATTTACGACGAATTTTATGACAAATAGCATGCTTTGATACGACAAGAGGAAAAATAATCTTTTATTTGTTTTTTTGGCGCATGCCTGGTTGCAGAGAATATTGACTGCAAATTCTTCTGAACCTAGATTTATTGATTGCTTTTTGAGGTTACTGGCATGAAAGATCTACAAAGGAAACTTTTGTGCAGTTCCATCGAATATTTGACGACTGCGGTGAAGATGGGCTGGAACCAGATTTCTTATGAGTATTCCTAAACTTTATGGCATTATTCACAAATATAACTGATGTACGCAATGATACAGGAGTAGAGGAGGAAAAATAATGATGATACAGTCTACGGTACCATAAATTGTGGTAATTTATGGCTATTTGTTAATGACAAATTGAAAAACGATACTATATCGGATAATACGCTGAGAGAGTTTAAGATGTGTAAAAATAGATTTACCAGTAAATTTGAACACCTCTTGAATGATTGTAGTATACTTTATTCTCATATATTCGTTTTAACGTACCTGTTGTGTCCATTTTCCTCCCCTCAAACCCTTCAGCCGCATACAAACAATTATACTCCAGTTGTCCCTAGGGAGAGTGCTATGGCACGAATCATCAGTGTATGCACTTATTCTCACCTTTTAGTAGCTGTAAACCACAGCGTTCGTTTGCAGCTGAAGAAAACTCTCTTCATTGGGGACATGCGTGAGGATCTGAAAAAGATCAAGCTGCTTAGCCTGTAGCACAGCTTTTCACCCTTCAACGTAAACGCCTGTAGCGATGCATCAGTTTTGGAAGACTATACCTTTATTCTGAAGGAAACATCTAAAATCGCTGCACTAATGCGCTGGACCGCAGAGGTCACGAGAAAGTAACAGTAAAAATGCTCTCCCAAAATCGCTGCATGTGTTTTGCTACATTTCCTTGTCTACTCATTCTTTTGGTTAGATTTAGGGGTGATATTTAGCACGAAGATTTCATCCATGAGTGAATTATTCTAAGAATGCATAGAAACATTGTACCCTAAACAAAGCGCATATAAAAACTTTTAGTTACGAAATTTTGACATCACATGCTGCTACGTTTGTTGAAGGAGTGCGAAGGTAAATAGGACCTCTGAATACCTGAAAGGGTGTTATAGACTGCAGAAAAATTCAAATTTTCATACCTTTGGGTGCAGAAATGAACCAGCGAGCGGTGCATTCAAGGCATAAGACCCGCCATTACCCTCAGTACCAGATGATTACCACACCAGATGGGCTTTTATTTCAAATGCACAGCCCCAGAGAGGAAAGGAGGTATGATGTAAAGTAACACTGCAAAAGCGGAAGAACTCCTACAGAGAAACCACCACATTGATGGCCCGCATTATTTCCTTTATGGAGACCCGGCGTATGTTTTACTTCCTTGGCTGCAATTAGCCTTTCCCCTCGAGAAAGCTACCCCTAAGTAGATACCTTACAACAAAAAATGAGCTCAATGTGGGGAGACGTAGAATAGGGCCATAAAAAAGCGAATATTTCCGTTTCATTGCAATACATGAAACTAAAACTTAAGAAGCTTGATGTACATATTGCTTTACTTTAAATATCATGAAACCTGATCCTCAGCTTCAAGAATTTCGTGGAGTACGAGAAAGAAGGGTCCACACAATTATTACTCAGTTCTGCATTGATTGAGATGTACGCGAACTTCTATGCAAATGAGAAGAGCGGCGACGGGTGATATTTTTGTACTTCCGCCCATGAAACTGATTTAGTGCGGAGCTCTATCGCTCCTTTTATAGAGCCACAGTTCAAAATAGCGATAGGGGAGTTAGTATCGTTTAAGGGATTTTCTACAAACGTTTTGGGCGTTCCACTGCGATTTATTAGCCAACACACAAAGTGATGTGGTCATCTATTTTCGATCAAAAAGACCGTCCATCCTTTCTTCCACGTAAATACGCCTCCGATCCAGATCCTCCAGCTTTCGCATTTGCTTCGTTTCCCTCTCCACTTTTTCTGCTTAAGACATAAGTGAATGTATTCAAGCTCTGTTCGCTACCCTTCGGTCACTTCTCGCTTCTAAAATTCTACCAGGACAATCTTCAATTATAGATCCTCAGCAACAGATGAAGAGCGGTACTACTTCAACAGGCTTTCGTGACCTATATTCTCGCGTTAAAGCTTCGGAGCGCAGTTCGAATGCATTCTCCATCTTTTTGAATTTTACGTTCTCTTTAAGTCTTTTCGTCCTTTTTGCCTCCTTAAAGGTCACCCTTTCGACTGTTGCTGCGATAATGTCATCCAAAAGCGTCTCCGTCTCTCCATGAAACTCCTCAATCCGAAATGCTATGGTATGACTATGTTATCTTTTCTCCTATCGCTTACGGACTTCGTGAAACGATCTATTACTGTCTTTACGGCTGCCATCGACAGATTTCTAGTGGAGATAAACGTGAGAAGGACACGAAAATCTCATATAATTTTTTGAAAGAGGTGGTTGTTGGCCCTACTTTGCGGTATCTGCCCCATTCTTTATTGTACAGCGGAGCATGATCACATCAATACCGGCGTTGAAACGAAAACTCCTTTTATTCTTACACCGTATACAGTTGTTGCATAGGCTTAGTTGATGCTACGGTAAGGAACGGGGGCCATTTTCATCCTGGTATTTTTCTTGCATGCTCGAAACTGGGATAGGATAACGGTAGTGATTTCAGAGGTGCATTTAGGTTAAAAGTAAGTGCGGGGGCAGTAATAGATGCGAGCGTTTAAGTACTCCTATGTTTGGTTGATTTGAATTGGGTTAGTATGCGATATGGATGGGATGAAAAAAGCGAGGAGAGTGTTCTTGCTCATTTCAGTTTGAATCTATTTAATGTGCGAGAACGGAATTATTGCGATAGCTTTTTCAACGAACTCTTTTTTAAAATCTTTATTTAATCGGTAATAGCACCTTTTGTGACTGGCGATGCGAAAATCCTATCGTCGGCCACCATTACCACAAAGGCATCTTCACTGCAGTTTTCACGGAATATTTGTACCTTAATTGGAATTCTACTGTACTACCACAGGCAGAGCTGGCTTCTGTTGTCTTTTGTTGAAGCAATTTTTGGACCACTCCGTTCTCTGCTAACAGCAGGTAGTGTACTGTATAATAAGTAAATTTCTGCCGACTGGAAACCATCATTGATCATGGTACTGTATACTAGCCCGAGTGCTCCAAAGGGCGTCTTGTCCAGACCACTCTGCCTTCAACTTGTACCCGATATTTTCCCAGATGAGAGCCACTCACTGGTCCAAGTGTCGACCTAAATCATATCTAATATGTATATTTTTCAATTGTCTGACATTGTATTAACTTATCCACGCCCTCATAGATATTTATAACCTCACTTGCTATTTCCTCCTCGGAAAATTTCATCAATCGATGGAAAATGTATTAAATTGATGACATATGGTAAGAACGAAAAAATAACTTCAAATTATTCTTTTAACGACCATTTTCGTTTTCCAATTTCTCTTACGTCTCTGCTAACTGTGAAAGGTCTTCTTTCAGAGCTTCTGCACGTTCACTGGCTCTCGAAACAAATTATATCCCACATAAGACATTTCCTAGCAGATGCGACAAAATTTACTAGAAAATTATAGCTGAAAGTAGAACTTGGATCCCAACTTTCGCCTCTTCAACGCCTTTTCCACGGTAACTTTGGCTACAACCACGTCTATACTCCCGATTTTCCCCTTTTTTCCTCTCTCTATTTCACATTGAACTACCCTCTTTGTTCTTATATGATATTATGTCACCAGTGGAGCTCCGTATTCTGTATTCTACATATAAATAGGAACTTGAAGGTTTTCGTCGGTGACAATGCCCTTATCTCCAATATAGACTTTTAGTACTGCTGAGCATCCTCCTCTTCGATAATTTTTCTGTTTCGCATCCCTGATTTACTCGGTTCTTTGGATCCGATTCTTCTAAAAGTTTTTTCATACTGCGGATCACGGTCCGGTCTAAAAGCCCGGAAGACAATTATGCCGTCCGGCCATCCAAGGAATGAACCCCCCTCTACTAATTCGACTTCTTATCGATATTAGAGAGCTGTGTTACTGCATCGCAGTAGCACAGCTCTCTTATGGAGCTTATGTGCTCAAGTAGAAAGAAGAAAAGAGGACACCCTGTTAGTCTTTATCTGTACTTTTTGCTCTTCTTACTGTCCGATGGAATCCCATAACTCGAAGAGAACACCTGCACACCGTGAATGAAAAAACATGTGGGGTTCCGTGAAGACCTCGGTACCATAATTCGATAAATGTGCTCGGGTGTAAGAGGTAACGAATAAGAATCAATTGCGGGGGTGGGATAGCTAATTGAACACTGTGCAAATACTTGCGCTAAGTATCACTGAGTATTTTTCGAATACAATTAGTTCCAGTGCATCAAAGGCCTCCAATACCATAGCATAAGCCGTTAAAACAGTGACTCATCTACTTTTTAATCACCAAGGACCTCACCCCAACACACATATGCAATTCCTCCTTGACATTTCCCTCCTTCATAACCGCCCGAAGGGAACAATACAGCACCCGGTGATGGATTATCCGTTCCTCTAATTTCCATTATAGAAGCATCCAATGGAATTTAGCTTCTTGCTGAAGTTGCCATCGAGTATTAAGATGAAGGCGTGTAGTACTGATCGACATCAGTCCGAGATTCCTCTTACGATGAAGCTAGCGAACCTTCGTCGATTTTTGAAACATTTCATTATGATATAGGTGGAGGAGCCGGTATCAAAACCATGATCAATTTCAGTCCTATCTGTCATATCTACGTTTCTGAGGCACGCGCATTTCGCGTGAGCTGAACATTGCTGGCAAATGCTCGCGCACCGCAGCTCGCGCAACTCGTAGAGGTTGGGTGTGCACGAGGACCGCAGCAGTCGAAAGAAGACCGCGCAGGGCTCCCAGAGGATGCTGGAAACCAGGCGGAGGGAAAATCTTTGTCCCTTTTACTGTTTTGGCCTTCCAGCTGAGGCTCTTTGTGCACGTCTTGCACACGAACGTATCTCTACGTTGCAACACTATCGCACTGAGTTTAAGACAATCTGTGAGCACTTCGAAAATTTGTTGGCTTCAACTTGTAGTAGAGATGACGGCCTCACATCAAGGATCACTGCAAGATATTTTTGCATATTTTAACGATCTTCATGAAACGGAGGGCAGTTGCGGGTTTTTACAAGGTACTTACCATAAACGTGCCGCATTTTGATAGATTGGTGACGAATTTCACAGTGTCTGTCTCTGATTTTGAAGAAAAACATTTGTCTTAAAAATTGGAAAACTTTACTTCATGTGATAGCTGTATCAAGACAACACGTTTTCAAACTTTTGGCAAGGCTTTCCAGCTAGTGAGTAGAGGTAAATCCAGCAAGCATGCAAGACGCATTGGAGGTTACTGTCAATGCGGATTGTCGCTGCTGGAATACCTTGCATTTTCAACCCCCTGTCAAATCACACCCACTCACCTCAATTCCTAATTGTAATGGAAAATATGGTCTCACTTCAGGAAATGACATAGAGGAAAAGGGGGGGTTCTTCATTGAGATGTATGGATTGGCTGGAACCCATTTGGAGTTGTAGATCTAAATGTCATATTAAATACATATACCTTTGAAGGCCCTTCTAGTTGCGGTTCCAGCAATGCCAGATTAAAGGGCACATCGGTCTGTATAAAGTACTGTAAAGCAGGTGAGCTTGAATACCTCCGTGCTCACCCAAGTGCAAAAGACCGGGTAGGGTCACAAAGAAAAGTAAATAAAGAGACGCCACCAAGGCCACCCAGGAAGTGGGGGGGTAGCGAAGTTGTCGCTTTCATGGTAGCATCGCAGTAAACTATCTTTGCAACTCCAACACTTTCTTTTTTTCTTTCTTCACTCGAACATACTTCATCATGCCTAATGACGGAGAAGGAGACGTCAACAAGTTGCCGAAGCTCACTGGCACAAAGGATTACATCCATTGGAAGCGACGAATACACGCATATAATCGCCGTAATGACTTCGAGCTTATTTGTTTTCAAGCCAAGTCCAGTGGTCGCGGAGTTACCCAAGAGCAGGTAAAAGTTTGGCTCAAAGCAATGATAAGGGCAAAGAGCTCCATCATTTTGACATTGCACTCGGGCCCTCTCGCACAAGCAAGCAACATTATTGATGATGATGAACGCACCGCCAGGGAGCTTTGTGACATTTTGGAGAAGCAGTACGCTACTTCAAACGTACAAGCCATTCTCAATTTGCAAAGTGAGCTCGAGCAGTTGGAGTTTAAGGAAGGAAGCAGCCGGGAAGCTCACTTGAACAAGTTCCATGAAATTGTGGGAAAGCTGGCCGTCTATGATAAACCAATCAAGGATGAGGAGAAATTATCAAAGCTCCTGTGGACTTTACCGGATGCTTTTGCTCCACTTGCCTTGGTTCTTCAAGCATCTGATACAAACTTTGAGAACTTCGTGAATGCTATTGAAGGAGAAATTGCCAGGAAGAAGAACAATAAATCATCTAAAGAGGGGCTTCAAATCCCTAATGCATCGGTCGCTAACAGAAGAAGAGGAGGAAGAGGTGGAGTCAAGAACGGAAGAGTTAGTAAGAAGAAGTCAGACGATCTTTGCTGTGTATGTGGAACTCCAGGGCATTATGCCCAGGATTTTTGTATCGTAAGGACAAGGAACAAGTTTGAAGTTCTTCCCGCGGAAGGGGAGGACGCGGTCGTGGTCGTAGTCGTGGTAGAGGAATATTTCCTCGACGTGGTGGATTCAAGTATGGTTACAATAATACGAATCAGGAGCATTATCAGCAAGGGTAGGATTCATCACATCAACAAGTCACACCGAACTCATGGTTCGGCCCACCGCCAACACAGGGGCAGAAAATGAACAATCCAGCAGCCCAGCCTGCTAGAATGTTCGATCAACCGACCCCTCAAGGTGGAAGGCCTCAACATCGCTTTGGTTTCATGGCTAAGATGAAGAGGAGCACAATTGCCCAAGCTAGCTCCGAAAAGTGTAATGACATTTTGGTGGACTCAGGTGGAACTCACCATTTTTTTCACAGCGAGAATAGGTTTTTTAACTACAAGCCGATGATGTCGGAAGATGTTCAGTCTGCCTCAGGTGTCTCTGTTATTGTTGGTATTGGGCAAGTTTTGGTTCCAATTGATGGAGGCATTTATATTGAGGCGTACCACACACCGCACTTTTCATCAAACATCATTTCGGTCGGACTTCTCTCTGAAGTCTACAACATTCAGTTCACAACCGATTAGCCGGCAGTTAATGGAGTGAGCACATGTTTCTTCATGCGCAAGGGTACTTGGGACATTTTTCAAAGTGTCGAGATTGAAGATGGTCTCTATTCATTAAGGTTCCCGCAGACTCAAAAGACCTCTACTGTCCAAGTACACAATGTATTTCAAGGCCAACAAGTCTCATGCATTCATTGCAACAACGATTCAATCCCAAGACTATCTCAACATGAAATTGTGCTCGAATGGCACTGTAGAACTGGCCACCCCGCACCATCAAGGTATCGCAAATTGTCTACAATGTTTCAAGATGTCGCTAAGTTTTCGCGCAAGTCACTCGAGGATCTCTTGTGCGTTCCTTGTGCTATTTCCAAAGCCCAGAGAGCAGCGATTCAAACAAGTCTGCGATTCACCGTCTACCCTTTGGAAATTGTTCACACGGATATATCCGGCAAGCTTGCAACGCCTTCAATCACAGGAAACTCCTATGTCATTGGTTTCGTGGACGACTACACAGCAAAGTCGGATGTTTTCTTTTCGAGGACAAGGGAAGAGTTGTTCAACGCACTTGTTTATTACAAACAATATTCGGAGAATATAACAGGATTTCGAATCTGAGCATAAGGTTGGATCGCGCGGGAGAGAACACAGCAGAAGTAGCCAAGAATTTTTGCGCAAGCTTTGGTATTACACTGGAGTATTCTCCAAAAAACGCACCGGAGAGCAATGGAATCGCGGAAAGGTACATGCAAGAGCTTGGGATGCGAGCAAGAGTTGTACTCACAGGTGCAAATTTGTCTAACCACATGTGGGCCGAAGCCGTGCATCATGGTAATTGGCTCAGGAATATTTTGCCTTCGGAACGCATTGGTGGTAACATTCCGATTCTCTCGTGGTAAACGAACACTCGAATAAGCTTTAGCACCGTACCGATATTCGGACAACATGGATTTGCTTTCATGTATCAATCTGACACGAGAAGGAATAAGAAGCTTTCAGCTAGGGCCATTCACGGCCAATTCGTTGGCATGGACAGCAACGAGACTCTCTATCGAATATTCGTGCCTTCAACGAAGCAAATGTTACAGAATCGTCGAAAAGACTTCCGTATTTGCCAAAAGGAAGCTTTGCCTGGTGTATCAACATTGTTGGAAGGAGTAGCAGGGCAGAGTAAGGAAGAAGAAATGGAGGACTCTGATGGATCAGCAGAAGATGTCGTAGTTCAAGCATTTCAGGCATTTCGGGTACCTCTCATAGACATCTTACCCCGGGCGTTTCCAACAAGTCACAAGAAAGACCCACGACTGGCCCGATCATTCAGGGAAGCTATTCGAAACAGTGCATGGTGCAAAGCTATCGACTTGGAATTTATTGCACTCAAGAATAGAAAGGTGTGGGAATATGTTCAACGAACAAATGAGATGCACCGAGTTCCATACACTTGGGTGTTCCGGTTAAAGCCTTTGGACAACACGGGAACAAACTTCTTGCATAAGGCTAGATGTTGCGTGCGAGGAGACCTTCAAGACCCCCGCTTCGACTTTGACCCCGACGGATTGTATGCCCCTGTGGCATCAAATGACGCAATTCGCATGATTTTCGCATTCGCAGCAGATCAACGTCTTTTGGTCGAAGTAGGGGATGTGGCTAACGCGTACTTATATGGGAGTATAGAAATAGAGACAATAATCGACCAATCAACGGATTCGACAGGAGTGGAGGAGAAGCCGGGCTACTTTTGTCAACTACTAAGGTCAATGTATGTGCTTCGTCAAGCAGAAAAGATATGGGGTTCACTTTTAGTTGAAACGATCTTGAGCTGGGGATTCAAGCAAAGCTCTAGCGACATACGGATATTCTTCGAGAAAGTGGGGACAGCATTTGTGATACTGGTAATTGTGGTGGACGACATGAAGTATGCGTCGAACTGTCCAAACCTTTTGGATCATTTCAAGAAAAGATTATCAGAGACATTCGGTGTTAAGTTCTTTGGGGTATTAACGTCATTCATCGGCTGGAATATTGCGCATAGTGAAGAAGGAAAAACAATTTCGCAAACAAGATACGCGGAGGAGATCATTGCGAAGCATGGGTTGATCAATGCAAACGAAACTTGGACAACACTGCCGGTCAATGCAGACATTGGCCCAGTTCGACCAGAGGACCAACTTTTGTCGAAAACTGAACATGCAAGGTATCGTTCAATCTTCGATGAACTTTTTTATCTCGCTGCCTGCACTAGACCAGACCTATCGTTTAGTGTCATAGCACTTGCCAGAAAAACTCATCAACCGACCGAACGACACCTCCAACATTTGATAAGGGTACTTCGGTACTTGACCGGAACCACTGCCGTTGGAATCACCTATCGCAAAAGAGAAGTATTGAGCGGCTTGACGGTATTTGCGGACGCGGACTGGGCGGGTTGCAAAACAACTCGCAAGTCGACGACAGGATTTCTCATCACGTTGAATGGATCGCCGATAAGTTGGAAAAGAACAAGACGGACATTTGCTGCTTTGTCAATTGCAGAGGCAGAGTACTTTTCGCTTTCAACATGCGCGAAGGAAGTTGTACGGATTCGCGGGATGCTGTGGGAGATTTGTAACTTGCAACCTTATCCAAAGTCTGCACCACAGTTGCCAGCCACATAGATGTTCACAAATAATACAGCCACGATTTCACTTGCCGAGAGTGATCACATTATGTCAAAGAGTAAGCACATTGAGACCAAGTTTCACCATGTCCAAAGCCTTATCAAATCGGGTGCTCTACGCTTGAATCATATTAGCACCGACTACCAAGTCGTGGACATCATGACAAAGCTGATCGACCACAAGACATTGATGAGGCACAGGGGCGTTTTAAACGCTTAACCGGAACAACGATAACGCTCAAGACATTTCACTGATTACCATGGACTGTCAACAGCAGCAATAGATGAAGACAAACATGTGTGTGTAAAGCAAGAAGTCTTGAGGTAAGCCAATTGTGATGCGAGTCCGGTCAGACTACAAGCAAGCACACGCGCGCATCATTCGTACCAATCCTCCGCCGTACCACGTCCCCTGCTAACCGAAGCTGGCAGGGGCACACAAAGGATGTCGGTAGAGACAGTCAGTCGCAAGAGAGAAGCGCAAGTAACTGCGAGTCGAGTTTGGCCCATGAATGTTGGGTAGGTACTGTGCTGGAGGCCGGGCAAGGGCGAGCACTGTGAGCATGCGTCGAGTAAAGGACGATGCTCAACCGAAATTGTTGAGAGCGTCGGGCAAAGGGCGCAGCGATACGAACATGCCGAGTTAAGGGCGGAAGTCTGTGAAAAGTGCGCTGAGCAAAAGTGCGCGAGACGTATACTGGAACCGAGGAGGGGTGTGAAGACCCTTCTAGTTGCGGTTCCAGCAATGCCCGAGTAAGGGGCACATCGGTCCGTGTAAGGGACTGTAAAGCAGGTGAGCTTGGATACCTCCGAGCTCACCCAAGTGCAAAAGACCGAGTAGGGTCACAAAAAAAATAAATAAAGAGACTCCACCGAGGCCATCCCGGAAGTGGGGGGGTAGCGAAGTTGTCACTTTCAATACCAATGGTCGAAGCAATGTACAAATCATTGCTGTCGAATGCTAACACCAGCAACCGTCTACCAGAAAGTCGATGGGATGCCAGCAAGCAGGCAAGCAGCTTTAGAAGTTACTGCCAACGCCAAGTGTCGCTGTAGAAGAATGCCTCGAACCTTCAAACCCCCGTCTCATTCCGCGGCTGGCGACGGTTCTTCCAAACTCTGTGACCAGTGAAAACGCCTCTAGATGCTATCCGCCAAGAGTAGAGATTGGAACAGGAACTAGTCTGCTTCTCTCCGATAATTCCGCAAGAAAGCCTTGATATTTCCGCCGCTTTTCCGCGCTCGCTGCATTGAGACTGGTCATAGGGTTGAAAGTCCGGGTCTGGAATGGGAGTGAGCGAGTAGATTGACGATTGTTATGTGGAAACAGTCAGTTCTACCTGCAGCACCCATAGCTCTGATGTCCGGTCTTGTCGCGTGTTGAAGATGCACACGCAGTTCGATGAAAGTGCGCCGAGCTATCGGTCCAAGATCATTGCCTAGCAAAGCAACCTGATTGTTGTGGCGATTGTTGCGCTGGCATCCATACCGCCAGTGCAGCAAATGGTCCCTATTGATGACTAAAGTCTCAGGGCACCCAGTTTTCGGACAAGGAGTGTCGGGGGCGAAAAACGGAGGTTGGCAGAAGCACTGCAGCCACACGGAGAAATCCTTGCTCCTGATGTGTGTCCTCAACCCCGCGCAAGTCGCACAGTGGACCCATCCCTTGGCTCCAGGTAGTGACGCGGAAATGACATTACTTTCCAAACAATAAGCTACCTAAAAATTTCTCCTTTCGAACCCTGTTTTTATCGGTTGACGGCTGGCGAATTATTTTTTTGCTCATATTATTTTTAATAATTTATGCTGTAATTGCAGAGAGCAAGTACAGTATTGCTATACAGTACTCACTAAAATAAACTTTTTTCAAAATACTACTGACTGGTCTTTTAGAAAAAACGAGTTATTTTTAATTATGTACCGTACGTCTCCACCATCTGATTCCCTACTGCTGAAATCACTACTTACATGCCGAGATGGTGACTACTTGTAGTTATGACCTACTGTACGCAAGTACTGTAAAGTTTAAGGAGAAGAATGACGCTTTATTGTTTGAAGACAAGTCCGCACTACACAGGACCTTGGGTTCTGCTAGACGGACGACTCCGGGCAATGGCTGAACCGATTGCCCACTCAAGCGAAAAAGGGACCGGAAGAAAACTCCACCACCTGAACCGGGGATTCAGAAGGCTTAAAAAACTCCCGCTGTAAGCACATAGGCTTACAGACAGAGACGGCGACGACAACGGCGAGAACTCCGGACTAGAGAGATTGACGGCAAGCCCGCAAGGCTGTGAAGACCACAACCCCTCGCAGTCCGTCAAAATGACGGAAGATAAAGTTTAAGGTGTTGTGAGGGAACATCTGACCATATTTTTCATGGATTAAAAACACCCCAAATTTCCCCCAGGTGTTGTGATGCAACCCATTTCCAAGTGGTGTTGATATCTTGTACAATTGTTAAAAAAATAGATGCAACTATGTTTTGCTGATCCCTAAACTGAATTCAGATTCGAGTTCCAACGTCCTTGATTGCTGCAGAAATAGTTCGGCTTCTCGCGGGAGTTGGCAACCAGTGGAGGGGGTGAGATGTTTCCAGTTGGGGCTGACGCTAATCACGCAGTGTACTGTAATGGTAACTGTAAACATCTCTGTTTTCACGAGCCTAAATTGATGGTTTCATTTTAACTGCTGGCGCATTTTCATTGGCGTAGATGGAAACAATTTAGAAAGGCAGCAGCCCTCCAATCCACTCCAGCCAGCAATGCAACAGGGGAATGCGGCTGGTGTTGAAGCCCAGGCAGCCCTTCCACGCTTGAAAACCCTCACGTTGATGTTAACGGTACAATCGGTACTTGCAGCTGTGACTTGCACTGGTCCATAATCCATTAGATCATTTACAAGAGGCAAAGGAGAGCAGGTTTGTGCCATCCAGTCGCCACTGCCAGGTTTCTACCCATCTCCATGATGGCTTCCCCTTCTACCCTCAAAGCCACACTCGGTCCTACCACGCGCCGTCTTCCCGTGCCCACACCGCTTACATTCTCCACGCTACAGACTACACTCACACACCACTTCAACCTCTCCACCCCACATATACTTACCTACCTGGATCTTGACAATGATATCGTCACCGTCTCGTCAGAGGTTGAATTACAGGAACTTGTCAAAACACTCACTGGCACCGTGCTCCGTGTCACCCTTTACCCACCTCACGACTTTGCCCGCGCTGTAGGCGAACATCAACGCCGTCTCCGTGACGACAGCACTGTCAATACGCAATACTTGCGTGCTTTGGACATTCTCGTCGCAGCACTCTTGGAGCTAACCTCTGCAGTGTTTGTCGGTGCGTCGTCCTGGCTCAACCGTTCCACCGCTGTGAGCGTGGGTGCACGTCATGTTGCGGAGATGAGGCAAGTTGTGGATGAGCAGCAAATCGTGGATCACGAGGATGAACAGGCTGTGAAGAGCGAGAGCTCTATGATAGAGACGGACACCAGTGACACGCAGAGAGATGCTGCCCCGTGTGCTGTTGAAAGCCGTTGGTGGGATTTCATAATGACCCCAGAGCGCACCCCATGGAGGACCCAGTCGAGCCGTCTGGGAGTCGAAGCAAAGACGCATTTTTACAGGCTGGTGCGCTATATTTACAAGTCTCCGGAACGAGAGAGGCTCTCAGGTCACATTCGCGATTCTCTCCCCGTCATGAGAAAGTGGCTCGCTCAGAGTCTCACCGACGAGGTTATCCCTACCGACAATAGTATCAATCAGCTGATACACGGGGTCAACGCAGTGGTTGGAGGGTCTGATGTTGAGTTTGCGCAAATTTACCTCCAGTTTTTGAGGATTGCATTGAAGGATGACATGGTGTTGGGGATACTCAGGAGGCTCCGAAAGGTGGTCCATTTGGATGGTCCGTCGGAAGTTACAGAAGGCCAGTGCAGTCGATGGAAGGGGTTTGACGTCCATTTTGGCACTGTCTGTGTCAGCTGCGATGTCAAACCCATCGTTGGGTCCCGCTTTATGGACGTGCGAAGAGAGAACTTTAATCTTTGCTCAAAATGCTATTATGGAAGTGATGTCGCACAGTATGATATGCAGTTTCGAGAATGCCGATATGTGTGGGAGAGTGTGTTGCCGCCAGGGGTTTCAGTCCCCCCACCTAGGTTGAGCATTGGAGACCGCGGGCCGTTGGTAAAGTTCTTGAACAAATTGTTGATCGATGTTGGCGCGATGACTGAGGACATATATCCAGGGAGGATAGGCATGTTTGGGGAAAATACACGTGCAGCGGTACGAAGGTTTCAGCGAGAGCACCGGTCGGAAGAGGTATATGAGGATGGTGTCTACGACGAGCCCACAGCGGAGAAACTGGCGGATATTGTAGAGGGCTTAAATGGTCAAGCGGATGTGCATAAAGGAGAGGAAGCGGCATGTAATCCTGGTGCAGTGATGTCTGACTAGGGCCCGCGGGTGCGATGAATTCCAGAACATCCCAGCTTCAATTACCAAGTTTGGCCGGGTTTGCATCTTTCTCTGGGGTTGGTATTTGCAAGCTTTTGGCCTCCTGCGTGGGCTGTTTGAATATACTAGCTTTACTGTTGCTACTCTCCAATGCTTATTTTTTCTTTTGCGCCCGCTCTCTATATCTATATTATTTACTCATAATGTTTCTGGATTGCTGCAGTATCCGCGAAAGATTCGCCACTTCTGCATGCTATTCTTACTTTCCGCAGTTGAAATTTCCTCTGGAAAACCAAGACTGCTCTTTGAAACTACCCCTTTTTTAGGGATGAACAAATGCCAATGAAAAACCATCTCAATGACTTCTGTGAGCCGATGCCCAAAACGTTATTTGAACAAAGCTAAATATCCGATCCTGACATTATTGGACTGTTTTTCTTAGAAATCAGTTCCGCCGACGGAGCCCTAATGCGATTGCGCGCAAAAGAGAGATCGTGATCCCAGCAGCGAAGCCCCCTCCAAACGCAACGATTTTGCCATCAGACCTGTGCTTTGACTTCGTTCCTTTACTTTTCTGATTATATGCCTTGTTTGTTTCGGTGCTGCAATGCTGAGATGTTTCCTCGTCTGTGTCTATTTCATTTACATGATTCGCTATTCCCAATGCATTTGCTTGCGCAAAAATCTTCGGGGTTTCAGCACCACCTGACACTTTAGAGCTCTTTTCGCAATGGCTAGCACTCATATGTTCCTGGTTTTTCAGCGATGTTCCACTTAGTTCTTGAAGTTGCTCGACCTTCACTGGGATCGCTTCTTTATTGCTGTTCTGCGTCTGCACTCCTACCGAGACCATATCGCCTGAGATATGTTGATGCCGTTGCAAAGTTCTTGTTCCCACTTCGTCCTCCTTCTGGGACCCATCTTCTGTCGGTACTGTGTTCGCTGAAGAATCAAGTCCTTCTGATCCATTCCTAGAGCTAATATCCTCATTTTCTCCAACCGATTCCTCGCTAACAGGCTTGCCCCTCTCACATAGTTTCATTTTCAATTCCTCGACATTTTGCTTCAATATCTTGTTCTCCATTTGTAGAGTCTCCTGTGCCTCTTTAGCTGCCGAGGCCACATTCTTCGCTTCCTTTAGCTCTCGCAGCATATCACGAGCCTTGCTCTTGTTTACGGTATTGTGGTTTTGTTTTTTCATTTTGGTGCAATGGATAGATTAGCCGCTGACGGTTAACGAAACAATACTTCCGATCGAGGCAACCTAGCACTATAAGAGCAGTGAATTCACAAGGGGAGGTTTTATGTAAGTATCCCCGCAGACTTATACAACATACATCATCTGAATGCTAACTTCAACCCGTCCCAATACATGAATACCTCATATGAATACCTCTTTATATCTCCCAGCGTTCTGCATGTTTCCATCTTGTAGTTTATACTGCGTTGCAAAAAAGCGGCCAACTATTGGCCGCAGTCCTATTCGCACAGCTGAATGGTACGAACAGAAGAATGAATAAATTCAGCTTCCATACCATACTACCGTCATTCCTGGAACACTGCAAAGCAAGCAACGACCTCCCCCATTGAGAACCCTTGTCATAATTCACCAAATTCCGCCAGCGCTCAGAAGCCCAACTTGCTGGTCTACTTTTGACCATCTAACGTAACGGAAAAAGAAGTTTCGACGGAATCAGTGCTGCTGAGTCTATAATGCAAAATCAGTGCTTGGTAAATAGGGCCAAATTATAGGACCCGTTAGGTTATTGGCTACGGAATCAATGAAAGTTGCGGTATTCCGAGTGGTCACGAGTGCTCCCAGCCTCTTGACAGTAACCACGACGGAAGCCGACAGATTTAACAAAGTTTCTTCTGGTATCAATTTTACTGTTGATGGTACGTTGTGTATCTACCGGTATTACCTCAGATGTAAAAGCAGCAAGGTTATGAGGAGTCCTACATTCACCGAGCACGTAAGTTGCAAACACCGCTACCTCTCTCTACGATTTGCCTGTGGCCATCACGGTCTCAAGCAGTTCTCACTTGGCAATAAACGAGAATTGGTCTGCGGATGACGTATATTGTCAAACTTAACGAAGACATCTACGGACTAAACAGGAGCAGCTCTACTGCATTGAACGTATTTATCAGCAACTGATTTACGCATTAAGATTCAACATTACGATGACAGCAACACATGGGGAAATTTGATGTTCTTGGAACTCAATTCCGAAAGAGAGTAGTGCCGGGCACATGAAGGCATTGTAACCCACTGGATGAAAAAGCCATAAGTAGGACTGCCGTGGCTCCGTACGTCCGAATAAACAGAACTGAGTAGATTACTAAAGTGCAGGAAAATGCGTGCCCTCAAAGAATATAGACGGTCCACAAAGGGTCACTCACAAGTACTGTCTCCATTTCTAGTTAAAAAGGCAAAAACAAATGCAACATGTCAAAGATACTATCAAGCTCCAACGATTGAGCAGCAAGCAAATGATAGAACCAAATGTGTCGGCTCTCAGTTTTGCTCCACATTAGTAGCAGCATCTGCTACGGCGGCAGCATCTGCAGGAGGACTCTCCATTGATTTTTCAACTTCTTCTGCGAGAAGAGTGGCTGTGGGCACATCGTAAATCCCAATTTCACATGTAGCACCCAATCCTTTTTCCATTTGAAACTGCCTCAAGGAGGCCCTTGTGAAATTTGTGTAAATTGCAGGACGGTTCTTGTACATGCTCTCATTCATGTATCCTAGATCAGAGAGCACCTTGTGCAGAAACTTAACAGCAGGACCACGATCTTTCGGTTTGAGGGGCGCCGGGGGAACCTTGACATTCCCATATTTGTCTTCCCAGGAAAACTTGCACAACTTGAACTCAATTCCGTCCTTCGAAACCTCCCCACTTGAATAGCATTTTGCACAGAGGTTGAAATATTCCTTGTTTGTCGCCATGAAGCGAACGCCGACAATGGGCCTCATGCCACAGCCCTTACAGGATACCCGGTCATGAACCTGAAACCCACGCGGCTTCTTTCTCTCGTGGACATAGTTCTCCTCCCACGGCATGGGACCCATTTCTCTCAACTTACGAATGATGCTCAGAACACTATGATCAGTTAATGCCAGATTTGTGAAGGCAGTAATCTTCTTCGCAGGTTCCACGCCTGCTTTCGGCACCAAAGCAAGCTCAACGGCTTCAACGACAACATCAATCCTTTCTGCAGTGGGCACACCAACATCATCCAGTTCATCACTTACCCAACCACGAAACACTGGAAATGCTTCTTTGACTGCCGAGAAAATATTCACACGATCGTCAGACTTGCGTATGTAGCGAATGAGACTCTTGAATTCTGCTTTGACCTGGGGTGAAACGGAGGCCAACTCTTTTCTCAAGGCGTGTTTTCCAGATGGATAAGCAGACATGTATGCACGCATTCCAGACCAAAAGCCCTTCTGGGCCCGCTGATTGTCCTGGCGATCTTTGTCGCCAGGTTTCAGAGGTTTGCGGTTAATGCCACGGGAATTAGTGGTACGTTGGGCAGCTGTTTGAGCATTGATAGTCTGGTTGACGGTTGAGAGCAATTCGTGCAAGCCAGAGAGTAGCTGCTCAATGTGCGTAGCCTGTTGGAGAATAGGCTGCGGCGGGACTGTGGAGCTGCGAGCGGTTGCCCCCGCCTCTACTTGCTGCTGGGTCAGCATACGGATACGAATAGGCTGGTGTTGACGTTTTGCGGTTGTGATGAGTTCAACGAGCTCATCGTCGGAAGAGATGGTAATGACGTCGTTATCTGAGTCATTGTACGTGACGATGAAAGGGGTGGCGCAGGCGAAGCGTTTGTGGAGAAGTTCATAGAGTGATGAAAAGGTAACGGCCTCCGGAATTGGAAACCTTCTGGTCGTGGTTTGGAAAGAGGCTTTAACGGTGATGGTGGCCATTTTTTGTGGAAGATGAAATGAGATGAACTGATGATCGATGGGCTCTCTACTCTTCCAGTCGAAGCTATGCTGCGCCACATGCGAGTTATATAAAGAAGAAACTTTACTTCACTGAGCATCTATCGTGTCCACTGCAGGTGTGACTACAGTACATATACTGTATACTAGTAATTTGATCCATGACATCCAAGCGCAAGGATGACATTCTGTGAATACTGTAATCCAAAGATCATTGTACTGTACTGTACAGTACAGTATAACGTGGTATCGGTACTATACAGATCGATACCGTAGTACAGTTGAATGGAGTATTTTTTTGGCTACCAATCATATGCCATAGTATGGCAATTGTCCAAAAACAGCAAGGCCCAAGAAGACCAAGGCATCACTGCTATGCGATGCATATACGCGTGTATATTACATTCACACAATGATTGGAAGATGCCACATACTGTACTGTAACTACTTCAACATTGCAGTCTTTTAATTTTTTCAGAATTACGATGCTGTAGGTAGGAGGTTGTCGCAAGAATATGATTGTACGGAATTGCCCAACAAGGATTCGGGGACACTCAGGGTAGCAGTGCTCTCCCCATTACTGTAATGTACAGCGCGACAACGACACAGGTCCAGAGAACGAAGCTTCAAGCCGTTTGTGATTTGCCCCTTTCACTCTAGAGATGAGGGGAAATTTGGGGTGTTTTTAATCTACGAAAAATATGGTCAGCTGTTCCCTGAGCGATGGTTCTAGATAAGTGAAGACCACTGGGTTGTAATCGAATAACTCACTTGGAACAGGAGATGACCGCTAATGATGTACTTTTTCATAATAATGATAGATTCATGTATTCTATGCTTCGCGGAAGCGGCCGCACTGAGGGAGGTGAGCGGATTAACAGAGCGCACCCTCCCGTGTGGGGGCGGTAGCGGGTTGACGAACGTGACGTCAGCGAACTCCATACCTCCATTGCTTCCCATCGCCCGAATGTCTGGCCTCGTGCGATGGTCCCCGTCCCGCGGTTGGACGGCGGGGTGGCGGGCCGCTTTCTGCAGGTCTTGCGCGAAGAGGACGACTTGACGGTTGTGTCGTCGAGTTTTATGCTCACCATGCCTGCAGAGGAGCAGATGATCCCCGAAACAGTCGAGGGTTTCGGATAGTTTCGTCTCGGGCACGGCACGTCCGAAGGGAACACCGGGACTTGGAAGTATTGGAGCCACACCGCGAATTCACCGCGAAATCAAGTGAGTCAATACTGGTCTTGAGGTCGGGGCACGGGGAGCAGTACACCCATTCCTTGGCAGCAGGGAGGGCCATAGAGGCGCGGAATGCCTGCCTTTTTTGGTCCCCGGGTGGAATACTTTCCTGCACTACTGCATGAACTGCTTCGTGCAGTTTCTTTTGCGAGGTGTGGTACGTAAGAAAAAGGCACTAAATGGGAGAATCATTGCCTGCAGACGGGAGAGTGACCAATTCTAGTGGGCGTCCAAAGCTTCGTTGTACGTTGCGAAGCTCCTGATAGGAGTGGGCAGAACAACTCTGCACAACCTGTTGGTGGCCGAGCTGGAGGCGAGGAAGGAGGTTGCAGGGATGTTCTTGGCAGAAGTGAATGTTCTTGGCAGAAGTGAATCCGATCCCGCGGGAGGGCCGCTTCGCATCCAGTGGTTACACTGGATGTCGGAGTTCACCGAAGACCTCCGAATCCAAGACCCCCCCCTGCCAGTGTGTGGACGCAGCGCTCCACCATATCGTCGAACATGACGGCGCCCTCGGAGGTGGACGACGTCGGGACTCCGCGCAGTAGGTAACCGAGTTTGCGGTCCCCAAAGCATTTTCGGAGCAGCTGGGACGCTATTTGCGTATCTTCGAGGTCGATAGTGGCCTCAAGGAACGGTTCGAGGGACCGGATGTGGATAGTGAAAGTTCCCTTGGTGAAGGTCTGTGAACCGACTGGAGTGTTGAGGACGAGTGTGCCCTCGCTATACTCTTGTTTGAGGACCTTCGGCTGTACATAACAAGAGCATTTCCAACGCGGGTGCCAGCGGGGGTTTTGTATACTACGGCATCAAAATTCTACCTATAGCTGAAAACCACCCCAAACCAAATTTTGAACCCCAAAATTTTAACCATTCTACCAGAATTTCCCCTTTCTCACTGTTTCAACCTTTACAACTGGCTTTTTCCAATACTCGTTCCACATCTCTCGGTACCCGGGCCATGCTAGGCTCTGGCGCGAATAATCAAGGCCAAGAGGGTCTTACGGATCACTCGTTCTCGCTTCGGAGCTCTCGTGGTGTCGAATTTGGTTTTTACCGCTCTGGTTGGATTGTCATTCCTCGCCCCCACTACCAGTTGGGTCGATCTGGGAAAAGCGCGCACGAAAGGCCGTCCTCCTCGATCGGGCTCAGCAGTGCTCAGCATACCCTGCCGCATTCAACCAGTGCTGTCTTCGTCACAACAATCAAGGGGTCCTAGCTGTTGCTGTCCCATTGGTGTTACTGAAGATCGCTCGCTTCGAGAATTCGTCGTCGTCGTCGTCACTTTCTGCAAGCACATCGCTTCCACCTGGAGTTTTTCAACCCGTTGCTTTCTAGGCTTGCAGAGATTTCAATAGGGGAATTTTCTTCCGTCCCCTTTGCGGGAATAGGCATCGGCTAAGGTCTTGCCGAGTTGTGTCTATTTAGCAGGCCCACTTAAATATTTAAATAAACGCCCCAGTTCCCCCTGTTGAACTTGGGTCAAATCGGCGTTCGTTGACCCCGATTCAGCGGCGTTTGAACCACGTCGGACTCAACGAAATGAATCGCATGCAAGACTGTACACCTGCAACTCGCTGCTAATATTAGTTTGCGTACTGCGTCGATCTAGTCGAACTTGCTGAGATTTGTGGATAACAATGTACATAACAAGATGCGAAGGTGCGAAGCGCATGCTTTCTCGCGTTTACATTCAATAGACCATTTTACTTATATACTGAGGTACAGTACGAAATTGAGCAGATGCAAAGACTTAGACAGATGAAAGTAATGGGTTTGTTGCATGAATAGTGAAGCAATCGAATAGAACATTTTAGTCAACATTAAGAGGGCACTTTAAGTGGCTAAGTCACGAAGAAGACCATTAGTAACAGGTTATTATTGAAATCCATAGCTATATTCCCTTCTGATCAAGTTCAGACATAGCTAACCCTGTCGTGTACTTTTCGGTTCTCTACCATGGCCCACTCCAGCTAGATAGGAAAAGACTGGAAGCTTTTCCATTGGGGAAACTAGTCCGGAAGTGAATGTGGAGTTTGCTATAACTTTACCGAAAATGATTTTGATGTAAACAGATGAGACGTTGAAATTAAAAAAAAGACGTACGTGCCGCCCGAAAATGGTTTCAATTCGCGCTCTGCGCAAATCTTGTGTGGAGGGGCAAACAAGGAAGGCAACTTCAATAACCCGAACTATTCCCGCTGGTTCAGATTGTTACTTCAGCCACTTTTCCCGCCTCAGTGCACTCATTACCGACAAATGTGAGCAATGTGATAGCGGAGGACGACAATGAAGCTCACGTCGTCAGTGAATACTCTCTTGAAAACTCGACGGAGGAGGTCAAACTGCCGCTTGGTATATCGCACAATTGTATGCTCGTTTTTTCCCTCATCGAAATGAGTTGACTAGTATGATGATGTAATGGTTGCATAGTGTTCTTCGGTAAATAAAATAAGCTCTTACCCAATTTCTTCTATGATTATAGATATGTGTCGTGTCAATCTACTTCAGTCATCAATGGATATCATTGATCTAACAACAGAATTTCTCCCTGTGCTTTCCCACGCTGTCTCCATAAATTCACGGAAGACCATACCATGCAAGCCACCAATGCCGTCATGACTGTATTTATCCTTTCCTGTATCCCCCAATATACTTCTTATTATAATGCAGGCATGAAAAAAGAGGTAAACGTCTTCATAATACCATAGAGGAGAGAACTGCACTCGGAAAGCAAAATTGAGATCCTAAAACCCTAAACAACCTCTCCAAAATTTTTAGAGCGTCTTCTTGACGCATATATAGCATCTGTTTGTCATGATTTCAGGGATCCATCAGAGAATGTACCAAGAACTTGTAGTTCTAGTACACACCGTTGGAAAAAATAGCCGTATTCGAACTGCTCACCAGATGTTGAATAAGTAAGAAGGATAGGATGGTAGCTATCGTTCAGAAAGTTGGCAAAGAACAGGTTGATGTTCACGATGTTGAGGTAGTTAAGAATACCTGGGAGCCCACAAAAAGAGGCTCTAGACTCGAAGACCCATGTGTAAAACCACTTCCATGCGCACTGTCGGAACCTTATCCTTTCCTACTGTTATAAAATGCTCAGATTTGGGTACGGCCTTCATGCCAAGACGCTGCAGTCCAATCAACCAATAAGCACGGAAAATCGATTTTTGCAAACCGAAGCTCAAGGCATCTTGCATCAGCCCCTGTAGAAACGCGTATAAACTCCACCTTAAAACGTCTTTTCACCGTAACAAAAAACTCTTTGAAACAACAAAACTCTCTCTGGTACCTGATTCGCATTAGCTCCTCCATTATTTGCGCAAAAACTTCATAAAAAGCTTGTGCAGGGCACTTAATATCTTGAACAGCAGCGATATATCCTTTTTTTACTTTTAAATAATCCGATATCGCCACGATTTTCGCGTAAATTATTTTCAAAATTATGCGTATATTTCCATATATCCTCTTGAACTCTAGTTCAGAGCATTTAGGACCAAGAAAACAGACAATTCTCTTCTTTTTCTAGCTCTTCGCGTGAAAAAAGTTGCCCATTCAATTGTTCATGGACCTGAAGATAATTGAGCAGGTTATTTTCCCTCTTCCCAGGCCATAAAACTCCTCATTTTCCTTTTTAAGTTTCCAGCCGTGTCATGAGCCACAAGATCTGCCACTATTGATACAAATTCATATTAGTCGTCCTCCAGGACAGTAACAATACCTGCGCCTTCTATCAGCGTGGAGGGGTCAATATGGCACTCCTAGTTCATTTTGTATATGAATATTGGGAAAATAGGAAGCAGCTTGTTTTTCACAGTTCTGCGTATGGGGAAGTAAAGTGCTTCAAAATCAGTAATGGAGTTTGCAGATTAGTTTTCAAAACTCAGAGAAAAGAGAGATAAAGTGAAGAGAGAGCTAGAAGCATTGACGAAACGAGACTAGAACGGGTCGCTTCCGAACAGATTTTGCCCTGGAGCGAAAGGTAATGGAAGGAGGAGGTGAAAGTGGGGAGTGTGGAGCATCGAACGAAAAAGGCAAATGATGGGCTGGTGGTAGTATCAAGTGCCATGTAAATATTGCTGACGAAATGAAATCTTCGGAATCCGTCTTCAATACATTTAATTTCACAATTTTAAACTAGATTTTCGGATATAATAGGGAGTGATCTTCTGAGGTAAACAATTAAACGGGATCAGTTGAGCAATCGCGGCTGTTGGGCGCTGTCGCGGAACTTAAACATAAAAGTCGAAGCCGTTGTTGGTACTGCAACGAATAATACAAGGGAAACAAATACTCGTATCCTTCTTGTATATAAAGGTCATGTTTTTAATAGTGGTGTTAAGTAGTAAGTTCCAAGATGAAGTTCTACAGGGTATATATTCCTTATCCACTCGAAGTATCCAGTTTCTTGTGGTAATATTTTCACGAAACCGTTTGGTGAAGTGGAACCACTCTATGTGGCTCATATCAGATAAAACTATTTAGTCGTGATTGTTAATAATTCCACGGCAGTGATTTGGGAAATACTGGGCGAAGAGAAAAAAGTTAATTTTAGGAATGCACATATTACTAACAAGAAGACCTTTGAGAAGAAATGAAAGCTCCAAAAATTAAAAAGTTGTGGACAGAAGCTAGCAGCTGCGTTGTGGTTACTGGAGAGGCGAGTCAAGTGAATTGAGGTGCGCCTGTACTTGGCATATTTTACGTTTCAAATCATATTTCTTGAGAATATTTTCTCAATCCTAAAAGATGTTATCGCTGTAGAATTCATCTTATAGAAGGGCCGGATTTTGAGAAAGTTTGATGTGTAGCGAGCAATGTTTGCGAACACGTGTTAAAAAATATAAAGTTCATATAAAATTTATAGACAGACAGAACTGAGTATTTAACTTCACGAATTATATGATTCTGTGTTCCTTTTACATCAATTCCAAAGCTAGTTCTGAAGAAAATAATTCCTTGATTACTTTTCGCTACTCTTTTCAAGTCTAAAATTTCGTTTCGATCAGGAATTTTATTGATTAAAGAGATATTTCAACCTTTATGTTTTATTTGGATCTCCACCTTTAAGTAGGGAATGAAAATGAACAAGTGTAATTTCACCAATTTGCTACTTACAGACTTCTCAGAAGAGAAACATTAATTTTATCTGGAAAAATTATTAACGTATCACTAGCACGAAATAAAACAAAGTGGTTATTTTGAAAAGAAAGGCATGAATTTAGGGTGAAATGACTTATAATTTTCTTCTTTTTCAGTTTCTTTTGATTTATTGCTTATCGATATAGTAACAAGCTTTGAAAGGTGCAAAAAATGAAGACATTTGTCCATTGGTCTGCGATAGCTTGCGACGAAATTTACGCTTTACTCCGACATATTTTCAGTTTAATGTCTTCAGAAATATTCCGAAGTCCCTCAGTTAAAATATTTACACTTTTTTGACGCAATAGTGCTGTAAGGCGATTAAAATCCAATTGAAACATTATGGAGGATTTTATAAAGTGATATACACAGATAAGGAAAGTAATTAAGGTCAGCATATCAGCGAAAAACTCTACAGTTAAATATTGGTGTGCCATATTTCCAACCGCTGGCTTTGACTTCCCTGGGTTCGCCTTCCCCTGTTACTATCCGCTTCATAGATGATCTTCTTCCGCGCATCGCCGAAAAATTACATACATCTGTTGGAGTCATCTGAACAAGAATACACCGACGCATTAGTTACGCGATCTGGTCATCTCTGGCGAACGATATCGTGTCCCGTACACCTGTGCACGTGGCCAGCGTGGACTACTCGGTTAGTACTTGGCTAGCAACATAGTCGGTTGCTGCACAGGACTCCCGATATTAATGCAGTAAATTTTTCATATAGCCGAGCAAACGCCACGAAACCTAGATACATTTTAAAGAATAGGTTCATGTATTCATGGCAACAAGGTTTGGCAAATTATCTGTGCGAGTTTGATTAAAACTTAAATATTACTTATTCATGGGCCCGACTGTGAAATTACTTGCATAGTAAAGCAATCTTTGCGCACATTTTCTTGGATAATTTTTAAGCGCACTTAATTGACACAGTAATTTTCGGCATATTTGTATATTTCAATTGATTGATGCATTTAGCTACTTCATTACTACTTCATTCATTGCTGTTCAAATCCTGGTTTTGAATTCATGGAATCCAATTACTATACCTCACAGTCTGGTTTTAGCACGAATGCCCTAAATTTTGTAAATATTGTATTCATAGTACATAATACCACATAACAAATTCTTTGCGAGCCTTTGTATAAATCTGTAATAACTTTTTCTGACACGCTCTATCTCAGCCAGAGTGCATAAAATCCCTCTGTGCGAGAAATTTTTCTTTTTCCTTCATCGTACTTATTTATTTAGGATATTTTTTTAGATGTAAGAAGAGATACTCAGAGAATCCAAGATGTAATCTTACAGTGAATGCAAGACAGTTGAAAGTCAAGAATAGGTAGTTGATATAATTTTTGGCAGTTTTTCTGTCTGTAAAGAGACTCAAACTCAGTACACTGAAAGTACCATAGTAGATAGAATTAAACGATAGAGCCACTAATTCATCACGTAAAGGAAAAATAGGAATACAGTGAAGCCTTCAATTTTTATTTTTTGCTCTCCCTTGCGCGTTAAAATTTCTTTTATCTCTTAAATTCTGAGGAAGCGTCTTATTGCAGTATCATGTCAATAGTTTCTGCTAGTAAGTAAACTACTGATTTATTATTGCGAAATTTTAGGCTACAGTAACATGCTGCTCTAGTGAAATTTTATGTGGAAGGATTCACGTTACTCCTATTTGCCTCCACGTGACGATTTATTGGATCTATAGTTTAATTCTAATTGCTCTGTTACTTGATACTGTTTTGCATCTAGTTTAGTACGTACTCTCTATGCATTTTTTGTCGGGTATTTTACGAGATTCCGGGTGATTCTAATTGTAACATGATAGAGCTACAGTACGACAATAGAGTTATTATATGAGTAACAGTCGGTCCTGAGTAAAACAATAAAACATCGATTTAAATATCAACACTTATCCCTCCAACTCCAAAAACGGGTGACATTTTCTTTCTCGCAGCCTCGTCGCTGCCTGCTCTTTTTAACCAAAATATGCTGACATTCTGGGTTTATTCTCCGATTTTTGTAGATTTACCAAAAAATTTATCTGCAAATTTCACCTTTTAAAATCCTATTGGTCACTATTTCTCACTGTAGAGAGATACGTGTAGGACCGTCAAACTTACCATTTCGATTATTTCAATTCCTTTACAGCCCGTCACCAAATAGGCATACGTTCGTTGGCATAATAAAAGGGCAGCCAAACCTTCGAACCCTGATGCGAACCTGTCCACCTTATCGAAACTTCCAACTGCTACCACCACCACCACCTCACTTGGCCCTCCACCACCACAGTTCCAATACGCCCCTTTTCGCCACGTATCCAACCGCTTGGTGGTCACAGTCCGAAATTAGGACCCGGAAAACCTCCACATCGAAACAGGCCTATCGACGAGTTCAGAGTCCCACCAATGAACAGCCAGCATATTTCCCTGCAGTTTACTTTACACGTATACCAAGCAAGTCCACTTTGAGCCCTGCCATTCGTAAGACAACATTGAGACGTGTTCAACTTGTACCTCGTATTCAGCGAATCAGACGCGCAGTTGATCCCCACTATGCTAATAAGCCAGGGACTACATAGAGACTAGCCACGTACATTTATGGGAAAGACATTGCAACTCTTGTCAACTTGTTTTGGAGGGCCCAAGCTCTATTTTTGACCAAAGTCAATAGTGGAAAACATTCAAGGTGTCTCGCCACCAAAGCAAACGATCCTTACTGTCATGAGTTTGATATTTCTTTCGAAATTATGTCCAGCGCGGCTGCATTATTCAAGGCATATTTATTAATGCCATTCTAGGTAGTAATAGTAATATATCGAAACTAAGTAATTCCGATTTTTTGTGACTGTTTATTGGCTAAGTAAAGGGTTTTATCGAAGCCAAAAAAATGAGAAAAAATTCCAATAAAACGAACGAAAACGTTTGAAATCAAAACAAAAGGAAAAAGAAAAAAGGAAAAGTCAAAAATTGTTTGCATTCAACTGTACACTCCTATTTTAAATTAGATCAGTATTCCACCACAGTATCCACCGCATTTAAGCCTTCAGAAAAGAGTTATACCTACCATTCAGAATTATCAAAGGCTCCCGAACTGCGATGCGGACGACTTAAAGAAACCAATTGTTGTCTGCATGCCCGTACTTTCTTTTTCCGCCCTTCCCTACTGTCCCATCCAAATTTACTTTTAAACGTCCTCAACTTTTTGAATGTCGCGGAGATTTATAAAATGATAAATAAGTCTGTATTACTTTTAAATGCCTAGCATGTACTCTTCGTACCGAAGAATTTCAATCAGCACTCAACATTATCGATAGTTAATTTAAAAAGCTGAGAACCCCGAAATTCAAATCCCGAAGGCAAATCATCATGATATACCTAACCATTCAAGTATTAGGCGGACAGAGAGAATTAATAGCCTCAAAGTAGAAGTCGAAATATTGAGATCCATCTATGGGTACTCTGTTTTCTGATGCGAGGGTGATTCCCTACATCTCCATGATGTTTTAGAATGACGCAGAAAAATTCTCAGTTAATCTTTGAGAATTTTGGAGTCAACATTTCGCAGGATATCATTATGATTCTCAGGAACATTCTTTTATATCTCTCTAGAAAATTAAATACTTCCACCAGCTTTTGATAGTACATGCGAAGTATTTACTTATTTGCAAAGCTTAATGCTTTTATTATGAACAAATTGGGGTGCTAAAGGTCTTAGATTCTGAGTTTGCCTCACCGTCAAAATAAAAGGGTTGCAAACTACTTGTTAAATATTCGCAAAGGTCACTATCTAGCTAATTTAAAAATTATTACTACATATAAAAGGTTCAAGAAGAAATTAAAAAGCTCATTCCTCAAACTCTGTGCACCGTCATTCTAAAATATGTAAAGTAAATCACTTGAAGATTGATATTATTTGATACAACCGTGCGCGGGGTGGTTGCAATCTGGCGAATAATAGTGATCTGGGCTGCTGAAAACATGGAAAGATAAGGGATTAGAAGAGCATACGCTTCTATTCACCTTCAAATGAAGATCTCGCTCTATGACCTAGGATTGCTAATAAGATTTTCTCTGATCAAACAGGTTAAGGAAGAGATCCTCGTGCCAATTTCAAGCTCTCTTCCCATGGGAACAATGTACTGTATATTTCCAGACTTCACAGTAGAAAAAACTCCGGACAAATAATGTTAGCCCGGAGGTGTGAAAATGACCATATTTTTCGAGAATGTCAAAAACTTATCACCCACAAACTCATCCCGTACGGGATCAGGAGTATGAAAAATATGTTCAGAGAGAACCCAACGATAGCTGGAAAGCAAGTTCTCTTCGAACTTTGTCATGAATTAGACCACTAATATGACAATACGAGATCTGATGAATAGCAAATAAGAGAATGTCACTTGCAGACACCCACGATGAAAACAATGGAGAGGAATACAAGAGCATCCCTTCACCGACGAAAATGACTATAAGGGTGCACACGGGCAATTCATTTCGAACATGCGGACCTCTGATACTTAGAATCCCCCGACCGATTGCGATTTAGAGGATTTTGTAGACGGGAGTACTTATAGAAACTGTGGTGCACCTTCGAAACGACAACCCAGGAATTACCTGGGGAATTAAAAGCTCAGAAAATCCTTCCGAACTTCGTTCCATTACTTCAAAAAGCGAAGAAGAAAGTGGATAAAGAGTTACCATTCCAGGCTAGTCCCAAATTTCATTACGTTCTAAACGTAAGCGTCAAAAGGGATTTCCCTACGCTTAGATAAGCTAAAATGTTTCACAAACTTGTCTTGGTACAGGTACTCAGAAATTCCGTCATCGGCTGAAGTGAAGCCAAGGCTTACTGTAAAATCAATGGAGCCAATTTCTGACGAAACCAATGATCCGCAGCATTTAAATTAGGTAGTGGTGTTTCTCCAAGGGGGCAACGTTTGGGTTAAATGGGGTGGTTTACCTAGGTTTCTTGATAACAGCAATCGCAGACGAGGCCTAATTTGGGTAGCCACGTAAATACCCACAGAACGGAGGTTCTGTGGAATATACTTGGGAGTCTTTGGTTTAGATGGGGTGGGTTACTTAAGGTTAGTTCTCTGCGAGTGGAACATAAGGTGATAATCTCGTTCACCTGTGCAGTGTGGCGGCGGCGATAACACTACGTTGAAATGGGCGTGCTATGGAACGGCAACTAAAAAGTTGTTGCAGGCCCTGTCAGCAGACATGCGGCGTTCGAAGCAACCATTAACGCCGAATGCCGCTGTAGGAGTGTGTCCCTGACCTTGGGGAATTGGTCCCTGGCACGATTAGCGACTGGGCGTGCTACCTCCGTCACGAGGGAAAAGGGGTCTGGGTGTCGGCCGCCGAGGGTGGAGATTGTGACGGGAAGCAGCTGATTCCTGCCCGGCAATCCAGCAACGGACTACTGGTGTTTTCGGAGCTTTTCCGAGTAGGCGACGTTCAAGCTAGTGAGGGGTTTGAGGGTCCTCGTCCTCCGATGAGAGGGTGCCAGGGGGTTGACAAATGTGACATCGAAGTAATCGGTGCCCCCGGTGGCACCAGTCGCCCTGATGTCTTGTCTGGCTTTGTGTTCCCCTGGTGGTCTTGGCTCGAGGGTGGGGTGCCTTGCGGCAAGGGCGAGGTCGCTGCCCAGTAACGATACTGCAAGTACCGCACGGAATAAATTTTTGCACGAATTTCAGCACCGCAGGATCCGGAATGCAAGCTGTTTCGCAGCAACCCTCCATCGTCTGACACCTCGACTAATGCACCGAACTTCGCCTTCCAACCAATGCGTTTGACTCGCTCGGTGCGCCCGCACCCAGAACTAAAGCCTTGCTGGAGGATATAATCCCGCGCATAGCGCGGAAGCATGATGCGACTGCAGGCGTGATACGCCAGCGTGTGTAACAGCGCCTCTTGGTCTTCTCTTGCCATAGCTATCTGCTCGCGAACGCCACTGCACGTGACCGAAGTGAACCACCAGGTTAGTTCCCAGTCCTTTAGTCGGATCCTGCAGTGGACAGCATAGAAACTACAGCATTTCATGTACATGTAAACTGTTCTCCGGATGGAGGTACTGTTGAACTTCTCATTGTCGTCGACTTCAATTTTTCTCTCCAATTGGTTCAAGAGGTATTACACAAGTACAAACTAATTATTGACTACTTGGACAACCTCCTTGCTTCCAAACAAGTAATTAACTTTGTAGGGCGATTATCCAATGAGGCGACGGTATTCCATGGATCGAACCTCGCGAGCCCAATCACTAATCTCGTCACAGTCAGTCAGGATGGCGGCATATAAGGCATAGGCCATTGATGAACTGTAAGTGGTTAGAACCTACGTCCGCCAAACTGGATTAGATGATAGACTTGGGAGTGAGCGGTCAAAGAGAGTGGGATATTGTCGAGTCGGGCTTAAGCTCCATCTGGAGATCATTAAAGCGGGCGGCAAGGATGGAAGTGGAATCAGGTTCACGCTTCTGGGACGGGGTAGATGGAAGCCTGAAGCGGTTGTATACACACAGGGATCGCAAAAGGGGCGCTGAGGAGCAAGGTAACAGCTTCAGAATCCAATGAGACGGGTACGGCTGGGGTCAGGGCACTAAGCCGGATCGAGCGCATCATAGGCCTGAAAGTATTAGAGTTTGTGGTTCATCTGGAATTGGATCTCAGGGCCCAGAGCCTGCAAGATCTGTAGTGTTTCAGTCACCTCTGTAATGCAGCCAGAAAGGCTACCACCAACCGGTTGAGCAGGAAGTCACACTCGGCAGACACTCCGCGGATGAGGGGCTGAAAGAGAGAGATGATATTTACTCATTTACTGAAGAAAGTAGTTTAATGCATTAGTTGAACCGTGCGCAGTCCCCGGAATATACTGCATGCATTAAACGTCTTTCTCGAAGTGTAGGACGAGTTAGAACAGAGGCGTGCTGGCGGGGTCGCCTTGCTTTAAGCCTTCCCGCCCCTGTATTGGTTAGCTCATTTCCTTGTTATGCAAGAAAATGATCATTTCCTTGTAATGCAAGAAAATGGTACTTTACACAAGTTTATCTTCCACTTTTGCTCATTCTCTGGGACACCGATAGGGGATCATGACTTCTTGTCAAGATCAGACAAATACTGTAATTTTCTATTGGAACTGTACAGTACTTTCCCATGCCGCCCGGTTTACTAAAGTGTGGTGTAATACAGTACTGACGCACTCTCTCAGCACTACAGTATATTTAGCATTTGCCAAGATGGAGTGATAGGTCCAGTGTGCGGTTACAAAGCTGGATGAGGACAGATGACATCTGGTGACGACGGTAGACAAATGCAGAAACCCAGTACAAGAAAACTCTCATGGGTTTGACCAGAAACATAGCATTGCGCCAACCAAACCAACCCCGTTTACCAGCCTACGAATCAAATTCCGCTCTGAACCGGAGTTAACAAGCGATCTGCAGAGGACTGCTGTTTGGCGGTATAGTCACGAATGACAACACACCCATTAGGTTAGCACAAAGTCAGATTGCAAGTACATACAGTACCGCACCGCAATAATACCTTCCAAGGTATTAATCCTAGTTTAGGGGTAGTGAGTTCAATTGTAAAGTACCGTATTTCTTTTCTGGGAGCACGTTGGGGGTACGTACGATGGACCCAGTCTTGCCAGCATGGGACATGAACCATACTGCAATGTTTCGATATTGAGGGTACACAACGTTGTGCACCAGCCTTTTTTGAGTGGATAGCAGCGGCGCAAGCCCTCGCTTTTTTTAACTTAATACTTGTTGGACAGACAAGTTTCAAAACTCTTCACCGTTTAAATGACCGGTTATGTCGTTCTTCCACATCCGTGCCATCAGGCCCACCATGCAATGCAAAAGGACGCCAGTCTTAACGCTTGTCAACTTCACGTACAAACGTTCCATTGTGTTTGTGCTGCCAGGTATGTGGTGTTTTCCCAGGGCAAGAGTTTTTGAGCAACAACTCACCGACGCTGACTATGTGCAATTTTAATTCTTTTAATCTCTTTGATGAAATCTCGCTGCTCTGGCACCGCTCTACACCAAAGGCGCAGCTCTTTGCCCAACGATTGTTTGACTACTGTGCCCTGCATCTTCGCCCTAGATTCGAAAACTAAGAACGTTTGAAAACACCATTCGTTTCCATCAATCATTTATCATTCATTACTCTTGCATGAGAGAGAGCAGCTATCCATATCCACTAGCAACACAAAGAACAATGCAACAGTCCACCATCAAAGCATTCCCTTCGCTGGAAGACGAGACAGTCGAGCAACAACCCACATTAATTTGCTACAGTGATTTGCTCCATTCACTAGGTGCAGGCGCTTGCGCTGTCTCCATTCACATCTACTTTAGCTGTCTTGATTGGGTGCCTCACAATCTCCTGGGGAACTCCACATGCCGCCCCACCATTGCTTTGATCTTCAGATTCACGCTTTGGACCGCACCCCCCTCTGCTTCGCCCACTTCCCGGCGTGTTCATCATGGCACCAACTGCACCGCCCTCAATTTCCGGCGAAAACAGCCCCAGATGCGGTCCTCGTGGAGTTACTGTGAACTTGCCCGCAAACCGTGCTGCTTGTAAAATGGCCGCTGTATTCGCATCCACCGGCAATGTTTTCCCCTTCACAAAATTGTATTCCTTATCAAGCCTCAACCCGCTACCACAGCAAGACGAGTACGTAGCGAACTGCCCATAATTCTCGCGCCGGTCCTCCAGGGATGCAACCTTAAACGCACGAATCGTCAGAGAGTAAAAGTTGACATCCACCACCAAGTCCCGCAGACGCGTATCATGTAACTGGATCGGTGCGCTAGTCACAATACGAATGTCCTTAAAGCCAACCTCCGACATGATGCGTCGAAAGTCCTCGATGTACAACGCTCCTCCCAGACACTCTGCCACCAACACTGGGTCCCGCTTCGCCTCCTCAGACAGCCGACGGTCCGTGTAGACATCGGAAAAGTAAAATTCTCCACCCTCCTTCAACACCCGCGCAACCTCCGAAAACACGCCTTTCTTGTCGGTTGACAAGTTGCACACGCAGTTTGAAATGACGACATCCACCTCTTCATCACCTACACCAGCCGCGGCCAAGTCCTCGATGTAACCCTCCCTGAAGTCCGTATTCACGTTTCCACCTTCCCCGAAAAACTTTTTGGCGTGGTATTCTGCCGTGCCCCTTGCGACCTCGAGCTGCTCGATAGTCATATCAACACCGATAACCTTGCCCTGTTGTCCTACCAATGCGGATGCGAGAAAGGCGTCGCGGCCTGTTCCGCACCCCAGATCTAGGATGACGGCACCGGACAGAAAGTCCGGGATCGGAGAGCCGCAGCCATAGAAACGGGAAGTGACGTCAGGATGCAGTTGAGACAGAATAGCTCGATGGGCTGGTGGAACGGCGTCGGTGGGACAGCAGGCCGAGGTGAGAAGGTCTGCTGAGGACTTGAGGGTTTTGCCATAGTATTCAGATACTAATGGACGTTGCTCGAAGGCTTGCATGGTAGATCAAGTGAATCTCGTTGCCGGGATTGGTGAAGGTTTAGAATGCGATGCTGGTTGGTGACGGCCCTCGGCTGCTTCTTTCTGTGCAGATCGAATTGGAATCGTTACACTTAGATAATGTTTATCGAGTGGATGCAGCAATGCAGGAAGGGCTGAATCAGTGAGTGGAGAGCAGATTTAATGTATGCCGCAAGGCATTGCAAAAGCGAAAGACATAAGGTTAGCAAATTTGATACCTTTCGCGGGGTAGCTTTTGTATTGTAGAGTACAGTACAGTACAGTACAGTATTAGGTCTAGAAGGGTACTGCAGATACCGAGTACACAAATGGTGGCGGGTGTTTGGATTATCGCCACCGCATGCTGTGCAAGATTAATTTGAATACTGTAGTACGTTTTGAAATAGCAATTTTCTATGGTAATTCTGTGCAGGTTGCAGGTATTTTAAAGTACTTTTTTTTTTTTGTCGCCTAAGATATCACCAAAAAATAAGCTTTACTACAACAGTAACTCACCTCTCTGCTATACAGATGTAAATCACCCAAAAAAACTCTTCTCACTTCCCCTTTTCAGGCAATGTCACGCCATTGTGGAGGCAAACATCTGGCGCAATGTAAATGAAGTGTAAAACTCATCTTTCCCTCTTTTGGTCTGCTGGGGGCGCTCTTGTCTTTTCGGACCAAGTGCCACGCTGCCAAGCAGATGTTGCACCTCTCAAGGAGTGTTTCCTTACTCAACAAACGTGAAAAGTGGAATTATTTGGGTCGGTCAAGGATTATCGTAAGACTTGACGCGGTTTTGTCCGATGGTTTGCTTATGGAAGAACTGGGCAGCACCCTTCACCATGATACTACAGTATCTTCAAGTACAGTTCTGGCTATAACTACCCAAATAAAATTTGTGTAACTATACAGTACGGCACTACAGTACCCACTAACTCAAAATACTGTACTGTACAGTCAAGTATTTGACTCAGTTCCAAGGGGCAACTCCAGATGTTGCTCCTACCTATGGCATCTCTGGAGATACAGCAAACTATTTTATCTTGAGACAAACAACTAATCATTCTGCGAATGATTATTCTGCGAATGATTATCTTGGTGACGTTTGGCAATTTATCTATTCTATGCTGCAATTGCCAAAAACCTTTCTCTCGAACTCTTTTCTTGCACTTTACTATTGCTAAAACTTTATATCTAAAAATAAACAACCTCGAGGGTATGGGGGTCCGTATCTCAGCGCAAAATGCAAAGGTCGAAAATGTCCATAATTTGTTAAAGGTGAATCTGAGACTCTACTTGGGAGTATGTGTACAGACCTGTACGAAGAAAGATTTCTGCTTGGTGGAAAACTATACCGTACCCAGCCCACAACCAGTTGAGTACGTTACAAACCGTATCCTCACTGGACTGTGTTATTCTACATAAGCAATGAGTAAGTATCCCTAATAAGAAATTCATTATCTTATATCCGCGGGTTTTAGGGTGAGTGCTTTTGACTAAACTGACCTTACAGTTGCAAACCAAAAACATATGCGTGTTTGCCGCGTTTGACAGGGGGCCACTGACAAACGGAAATCGCCACAGACGACCAAATGACAGAACTTCCTGTAGGCATTGTGGAACCTACAGCGAGCCATACCGGTATCTGTGAAGATGCGCCGGGCGAGAGTAGCGCTAAATTCATCCAGAAAGGCAAATGGTTGCATTTCACGAGGTATAGTGCAAAGGCGGTAGGCTGGAAGAGAAGATTTGGGGAGGGATTGAGCCGCGCGGAGATTAAGGGCTTGTCGCGCCAATTTGCGCTCGAAGCGGCGAATCATATGCCAATTGGCATTTGGCAATTCCAAAACCCCATCAACGAATTGTGTGTGCGGTGGACTCGAATGGGGAGACTACTGTACAGTACAGTACGGTGATGGGTATCGCATGCGAATGAGATTGAATTGGACGTGTGTACAGTACTGTAAAGGACATGGTGGAGGTATTGTACATCATGACTTGTCCCTAATTTGCCACGTGTACACGCAGAACACGTATTTGCTTAATTAGGGGGATTTGGAGAAGTTGGTAGGAAGAGACAAGGGAAACAGTACGAAGAGCGGTAGAAAAGGGTATGTAAATATTACACGTGTGCTTTGGTATAATCCCATCCGGGTATAGTGCACATACTCCCGTTGTCTGCGAGGGGTGCACAACTACAGTAGTACTTTACGTACATACTGCACAATACGCACAGTACTGTACGGCACCCTGTAGGATATTCCGGGCCACAACCAACAATATTTTTCAAATATTAAATCACCCCACATTTACCACCTGTACACTGTATCGTATACAGTAAAGCATACAGTTGGTTTGTAACTGTAAGGTCAGTTTTGGCAGTGTACTCACCCAAAAATTCGTCGACACTTAACAAATGGGGAAAATACTGTACAGTAGTTTAGCCTATGTCTTGACACATATAGCAGCTCTTAAGCTTTTCGGTTTTCGCACGACCCATATCTCACTTGCCAGTTGATAGGGCGAAGGGTAAGCGATCGTCCTCAATCCGACGGCAAATCAATCGTAGGAACTAAACCAGTCCATCATCGAAGCCTCCATCAGCGTCTCCTGATTTCCTAGTCCAGTGCAATGCTTAGATCTCGACGGCCTCGGCGGATCCTCTCACGCCGCGGCCTTGCTGTCTTCCCAAAGTCAATCCATCAGATTTGATTTCACCGCACAGGCCATCCATCAAACGAATAGGGAACACCACATCTGGACATCAGTAACCTGCTGTCAATACCCACATTGTGATTTAGTCAGAAGTACACGCCCAAACCACGAGCACATTGACTCGTCGTGTCTCAACTGCATCCTAACGTCATTTCCCGTTTCTGCGACTGCGGCTTCCCTATCCCAGAATTTCTGTGCGATGCCATCATCTGAGATCTGGGCTGCAGTATAGCGATACCGCTACTGAACCGCTTGAGGTAGCAAGGGGCACGGTAGGTCTCGGGGGAAGGTCGAAAGGTGAATACGGATTTCAGGGACGGGTACATCGAGGATTAGCCGCGGCTGGCTTTGATGGTGAAGAGATGGATATCTTGATTTCAAATTGGGTGTGCAAATTGTCGACCCACAAGAAAGAGGTGTTCTCGGAGCTGCGCGGGTGCTGAAGGAGTGTGGACGATTTTACTTTTCGGATGTCTACACGGACCGTCGGCTGTCTGTGGAGGTGACGCGAGACCCAGTGTTGGTTGCGGAGTGTCTGGGAGGGGCGCTGCTCATCTAGGATTTTCGACGCATCATGTCGGAGGTTGGCTTTAAGGACATTCGTATTGTGACTAGCGCACCGATCCAGTTACATGATACGCGTCTGCGGGACTTGGTGGTGGATGTCAACTTTTATTCTCTGACGATTCGCGCGTTTAAGGTTGCATCCCTGGAGGACCGGCGCGAGAATTATGGGCAGTTCGCCACGTATTCGTCTTGCTGTGTTAGCTACTTGAAGCTTGACACAGACTACCTTGTGAATGGAGGAATGTTGCCAGTGGATTTGAACACAGTTGCTATTTTTCAAACGGCGCGGTTTGCGACCAAGTTCATAATGGCCCCATTACAACCACTAGACTTGTCTTCTCCGAGAACCGACGACACCGTAATCTCATTGCTGACTACGAGTCTAGGCGGAACAATTGCTGCCAGCTGCAATCAGCAGAGAGTTACGGCAAATGGACAAAAAGAGAGAGATGTGGTCTGCTGCTCACCTAAAAGAGGCAAGCATGACCGTTTTTGGAAGCCAGTGGTTGAATCTATGTATATTCCATCAGCCTCTTGAGTTTTGAAAGGAGACAAGACCATGTGACTTGCAGCTAGCAGACCTATCCCTTTTATACAAAATACAGTTCCCACTCATGCCATGGAACGACTTTTTGTGCTCAATTAATGAGCACTTGTCCGTCCTTCGGAAGAGCTTTTGTTCTGAAGAAAGGCGCAACTGGCTGAAGCCGAGCATCAAGAATTTGCAACGCAGTCAGCAAGAGCCAACGCGAGGCGTAATCGAACGGGACATTGAGGAAAGTCACATTACGAAAGGATTAACAATATAGGCGGATATTTCATCGGACGAGGCTTTACTAGACGTGCGCAAGAGTTAATGTTCATAAACAATTGCTGTTCCATTATAAAATGGCAGTCAATAGTTGCTGTTCTGGAAAACGCAGAGGGAAGAGTTACAATCAGTCGCGAAAACCAACTGCAGAATTTTCATGACACTCTGTAGTTTGTATACATGCCGTAAAAGAAGAGATCAAGTATTCGTTCACAGCTAGTGAACCTGATTTGGAGTAATCCATCCTGATTTATCAGACAGACCCCTCTTGAGGTCTAATACTTGTGCAAAAGCGGGATTTGATTTCATGATTCCAAAGAGTTTGCTTCTTAAAATGCCAATATTGTTAACACGACCATGGTCTCTTTGCACGTTTGGCACTCGTGCCTTATACCATTGGACTCGTAAAAACCTCTCAGCCAGACTGTACGCACTTAGTGTTGCGAAAGGGTACATTGTTAGCAATTCAAGCACACGACAAGTGTCGTCATCAACTTGCCTGTCAACCGGCAGCTTTGCCATTCTTAAGACGCATTTCACGCTCTGATCTGAAAATCGCGCTGTTCTCACAAGATCTTGATGCTGGCTCGAGGTCCAAACTTGATGCAGGGCATCGACAGCAGCCATTTGAACCGGTCTGTGCAAGTCTTGCAAAAGTGTCTCCAAAATCTGAAAGGAGAGTTGCAGGGTATGAAGACCGTCCTGGGTGTGAGCCTCTCCAGGTGTGGAGGCTGATGTTGTTATGGCGGCCAGAAGAGGAGCGAGAGCTCGACGGGCTTGCATAGACTCACTCTCGGCCACGTCACGAATAACGGCGTAGTACATTGGCACATCGTAAATATCCTCTACGCTGTTGCAAATTTCGTTGCGACCGAGGGCAGTCAGAGTGATGTCAAACTCTGGAGGTATTGGGGATTCGATATACATCAGCTGCAGGATTTGCAGTATCGTAACTATGTTCGAGTCTTGAGTTTCGAGTGCGAGGATGCTGAGGAATTGTGGGAAAAATGAAGTTGCTTCATCAGATGGTAATATTCTCTTGCAGAGAGCTTCTGCCGCGGTCTTTCGAACAGTAGAATCGCTATCTAACAGCGCATCACATAGGGTGTCAACAGAGGTCAAAGGATGACCCAATACCATGTATCGTACGTCAGAGCTCGGATCGCAATGCAAAATTGCGGCTAAAAGGCCAGAAAGACCTTGCCCATTTGTTGACGCCTTATCTTTGCATGACCCAAAGGCCTCCAATATATTTCGTAACCCTTCTTTTCTCTGGCTGGGGTCTTTTGAGGTTAGGAGCGGTAAATGCTCTGCTGCCATTGCGGAGAGAAGGTCCAGTAATACTGGTAGACAGGATGAGTTCGCTGCCTTCTTTACCCAATGACATGAAATCATCCCTTTCGGATAACCTCGGATGAGCACTACGAGGGGGACTTTGGACAGTTAACTACCAAATACTGTATGATCCGACCACCCTCGTACTGTACATACCATATATGCTCTGCAGTACTACAACCTGTGCTGTACAGAGACCGTAGAAACCCTAGTAGGAAATTACAGTAAATTGTGTTGTACAGTTGGGATTCATGCGAGAAATTTATTGCTGTCCCTGCTGTAACATAACATTATCAACTTCTGTTTTTTTTCTCGAGCTTGTATGATAAGGGGCGGGGAAGCACCCTTTCTCTGAATTCCGGAATCCCAAGACACGTGTCTCGGCATTTGCATTTGTTCTACAGTACAGTACACCGCGGTCTTGTTGATTAGCCGAAAATTGCGCACGTATGTACCCTACCACCTTACCTCTATCATAATGTAGACAGGGCTCATGCGTGCTCCCCTTAACTTCACGTATCAAGTTGAAAGGTCTTTTTCTCGTCGCCTGCGCAATGCAGAACAGTACTGTAGATACCGATTTATATCTCGTCACAATCGGCCACTTCATGCTCCACAGACTATTGGCAGCTCTGCGGAGCTGACAACTCTGTGGAGCTGCTCAGGAAATGGTTGAGCATCACCATCTGCTGACCCTACAACTTCGCCTAAAATGATAATGTCCTCTCTTCCTCCACGGATCTGTGATCGTGAGTAGTTCTATCCGCAAGTACCATCCGAGCCGTCTCACCTCATCAGATAGCTTGAGAGCACCAAGAGATAAGTGGCGTCACTTTCAGCTGAGCACTTGATATCACTTAAATCCTTTTATCTCACAAGTGTTACCAGTCTGCCCACAACGTACAAACACTGAGATTGACCCTGTGGCACCACCGGTTAGGGAACCCTTTTCAGGTACATACCTGTACCATCTCTTCCCTTCATCTGTTCCCATCTTCGCCGGCCAGGGTCAACTTCGACGAAAATAGAGTTACCTCGTCCCCATTTTCCTCAGCAACTGCAGTCCTCCCACAACCGCTCCAGCAGTGATTGCTGATGTTAGACTTGTGACCACCGCATATGTTATCGGATATGTTGTCACCGCCTCACGTAACGCCTCTGTCATTGTCATGGATGATTCTTTCGACGGCAGATCAGATGAAGGCATCTCGAGATTAGGCACTTCCACCTCCAGTCCTCCTTCAATGAGGCCGGCAGCACGCTCCGACGCAACACTGTGTGCTCCCCGAAGGCCTAGATCCTCTTTCATTACCACATAAACCGGAAAGTCTGCCATGATTGAACTCATGCGCCCCTTATCCCGAAACCGATGCATAAACTCCGACTCCGGGCCGTTTATGAACTCAATATTCTTGGGAGCAATCCCTCCTGCTATATACACGCCACCGTAAGACAAATATTTCAATGCGCAATTGCCAACCTCTCCTCCAAAGATGGAAAACATGATTTCCAACGTTCTCATAAACAGCTTGTAATTGTACTTTTCGGCACCAATCAAGCGTCCACGTTCATTCGATTCGTTGTAATCTGCGTCGCGAGTCTGATCAACTTGATCGGGGAACTTTTCACGGAGAAATTCGTAAATGTTCTCGAGGCCTTTTCCTGAGACTAACCTTTCAACGCTAACGCGGGGTAGAACGTCGTTCTCACCGAATGCATCCCCTGGATTTGTGTCCATTCGGGTTTGAATGTAGGCCAAGAGCTCATTTTCAAGATGAGTACGAGGAGCAAATTCGACATGTCCGCCCTCGGTAGGGAAAGCTTTCAGGTGACCATCGGAGGATGGAGTTAAGTAACATTCGCCAAGGCCCGTGCCCGCTCCAACGAGAACAACAGGCAACGTGCTTTGGCCATGACCAGCAGTCTTGCCCTCTTGCAGAACAGATAGATCTTGCATGGTCAAGGACAGAAGGCCATAACCATTCGCAACAAAATCATTAATCAGTTCAACAGTATCGATACCAAATTCTTCCTTGATGGAGCTGCCGTCGATAATCCATCCTTCGCGATTGGTGAAGTTGATTTGGTTATTGGCCACGGGGCCAGCCACTGCAAGACAGCAGCTGTGAATCTTGGAGCCACGGACACCTGGAGTGGAGATAAACGACCACAAAACCTCAGAGAAGGACTGAAAATCATTGTTTTTGTAGTAGATCTGTGAAATAATCTCATGTGAGGAGAGAGCGGACTTATCAAGCAACGTCTCAGAATCATCTGGGGCTTGGTACAGAACTAAGCGGGCATTTGTGCCTCCAATGTCACCAACGAGTACTCTCATGAGTTGAGTAGAGAATCAGTGAGTGACAGAACCGTTGCGCATTCTCGTCGAAACAGCATGCAGAGGCACAGAAAATATGCCCAGATGATGGCGAGTAAAGTTTAGATATACACCAAAAACAAGCTAACGATGTACTGCACTTTCGGGTCTTCTGCTCCCTTACAGCTCAGCGATCCAGATGTTAGGCCCGCAAGAAAGTAGTCGAATCGGAATTGTAGAAAACGGATCTGGCTGTAGAGCTTGTAGAAAGCGTTTTGAATGTGAAAAACGCAGAGCTTGCAGGGTGCAGGATCACTTGGTGGCAAGTTTCTTAGAGTTGCAGAGTAATCTGTAATGGATCATTGCATTCAGGAAATGACAATACTTTCCAAATATTAAATTACCCCAAATTTTCTTCCATCTACTTAAGAACGGTAATATCTCAAATTATAATGCTTGATTGAACTACGGTTCTTATAGGAATTTCTTGCGGCACCAGAGTACAGTACAGTGCAATACACATTCTGCAGTACTACATATCCCGTGGGCATGCCGTACAGTATTCACCGAAATGAAGGAAAAATCTTCCCGAGCCTGCAACTTACAGTACGTACAGTACAGTACAGTGCGGTAGTTACTTCACATACTTTACAGTACTGTACAGAGGGTACAACACAGTCTTGAACGGCGTTGCAGCACTGCGAAACCTAAAAAATTTATTAAATTCTCAGCAGTCCACCCTGCCTTTCCTGCAGATCACCCTCTGCCGTCTTTAATACGTGAACTGCGAAGAGGGGAATATAGGGTGTTTTAATGTTTGTATATGGTCGGTTGTTGCCCCAGAACACGCCGGTGGCCCAGAGGGTGATCAGCAGTACCTCTGAAGTGCAACGGGAAGCCGGGTATCAATCCTGTGCAAGACAAAGTCGAGGACTTCGTGAACGCATCCATTGCATTGCAGCAGGCGAATGCGCCGGCTCATGGCCTGAAGCGATGCAAGCACAATAGAAAAAAGAGGAGCGGGTTGTCCGGCGTCTCCACTTGAAGAATGACGCTATTCGTGACCCAAAGTTCCGCAGAGCAGCCCATGTTACTGCAGAAGCGCAGTCTGGGCGTGCAGTGCGCACCCTACACCAGTCACGCATTGCTGACGTGCGCAACCGTCAAGTTAAGGAAAGCCTAGGAAATTTCCCAATACCGCAGCCTCTAGTGAGAGCCATAGAAGCGAGAGACCTGTCGCTCCCGTTACACATCAATGAACTGGTGGTTTTACGCGCCGTCCGACGCCTTACCCCGACTTCTGCACCGGGCCTGACAGAATTTCCCCGCGGCTTCCTACAGCCGCTGGCCAACGCAAGCGTCAGCCTCAAAGCTGGGGTGATGGGCCTCTCGGTGCTAACGGCTGTTGAGACGAGATTGGCGCACGGGGACCTCCCAGATGTAGGGATCTCCCAGATGAGACAACGCCTCTTTTCTCCTCTGAGACGCTACTGCCTATCCGACCTCGGCCGGATAGGGTCCGCCCCCATTGCAATTGAGACGGTCTTGCCGCGCGTGGTAACAAAAGTGCTCCCAGCCTAGGCATCGGAATACGCAAGGTAATCCTTGGCCCCCCTGCAGGGTGGCCAATGGATTGCCATGCGGTCTAGATTCCACTGTGCGCCAAGTCCGGAGACTGGTCGTCAGCAAAGGCGAAGGTGAGAACCACGCGCTCGTTTCAGTGGATACACATAACGCGTTCAATCGCTTCTCGGGACAGAGAACTATAGACCTTCTGCAGACCACAGTGCCGTCGTCCAGTCGTTTTCTGAACATGGTGTACGCTCGTCAGATGCCGTCGCTAATCTTGCCCGCGGCGTCTGCACAAGACATCCCCTGCCAAGAAGGGATGCAACAAGGGGACCGAGCCAGCATTTTGATGCTTTCCCTTGTAGCGCGTCCACTGGCAAAAGAAATTGCCAAGCGGACACAATTGTTATGCAGATGGTATGAACATGGCTGCACCCTCATAGGCACACATGCTGAGCTCCATAAGGCAGTCTAGATACTGTCTTGCAAAGGATCCGCTCTTAGCGTGCGCTTGAACATAGCGAAGACGGGCCTATTCTGGCCGCGCCAGTGTATCACTCAGCCAACGCCACTATTGCACCGCCTCGCATGAGAGAACTTCTCCAACGAAGGCATTGACATCCTCGGTGCCCCGATTCGAACGCAACAATTCATGGAGAACTTTCCCAATCAGAAAATTGACTGACACTAATCCACGTTGTCGAAAATCGACGGGACTGGGGAATTCTACCTTCCCCGAGTGTGTGCTTCGAGGTGCGAGCTAACACCGCCGGGTGCGACGAGCCCCCGTGCAATGACTTTTGACCAAAAGCAGATTGAATACTACTCGCGGTCATACATCTTGCCGATGACGAGTTCAGTCGGCTAGTAAATGGCCCTTCCGCTGCGCTATGGCGGCCATGGATTCACTCCCGTGGCGACGCTGAATTTAGCGTCGTACGCGGCCAGCATGATCGACTCTGGACAGGTGAAATGCCCCGAAGACCCTGGTGCAGCTGGGCACCGTGCACGTAGTTAGGCGGACGCGGATAGCCACCTGCTTGAGTATATCCAACGACTCCACCTAAGCTTCTCTGACGAATATGGTGGTCTTCCAGAAGAACAGGCATCGGCCAGCCTCTCTACCAAGCCCGACAATACACACAGCCTTTTGTATCGAGCCTGATGCGAGTCGGCAGCAGAGCTCTTCTTGAATGAAGACGATTGGGCCAGGTTTCCAAGTCCCTTGTCTCACAAGGAACATGAAATTCGGCGACGGATTCGGCTCCAAGCATTCATGAAAACGCCTACCGCATCTTTCCTCACCTTACATCCGTCTGTGATCAGCGGAGCATACGATAGGGTTGGACGGTGATGCTGCGTCGCCACCTGGGAGTTTGATGACACTGTGCCGCTGTAGTGCGTGGAGTGCGACAGACCCATTGACCATATAGGGGACCATGGTCGGGATTTATGCAGAAAAGGTCTAGGATGGACCAACTTGCACAATTCGGGGGTGAAGGCATTTAGCCGACAACTGCTCAAGGCAGCAGGAGTCCGTGTTCAATATGAAATGATGGGGTACTTACTTCCCGGGCTGAACGCGCCCCCTCCGACATTCTGGTGCACTCGAGGTCTGACGCCACCAACACCTCTCCGCCTCTCCCGGTGGCGTACAACGTCACAGTAACGTCGCCATTTCAAGAGTTTTCCATGTCCATGGAAGCACGCGAAGCGCGCGCTGTTGTCAATACAACGGAATGACTAAAGAACAGTTAGTTTGTCATCAAAGTGGCAGCCACTCTCAGCGAAGTTCTCCAAGTACGATCGGGACTAGGATGGAAGTTCTATGGCATTACCTTTTAACTCGGTAGGTTCCCTGTCCCTGATGACTTCTAAGGTAGCCAAGGACTAAGCAACCTCGGTTGCGACTGGCAGCTGATGCGGATGAAGAGAGGCGATGATTTGAAGTGCTTGGCCCTATCAGTAGCTTACTAGTTACGCCATCTGATCCACGTGTGCGATGTTCATTTACTCGCCCCGCAACATGTACAGTTAAGCCACCCTATTCATGCGTAATTTTTGGGGGGTTTTGCTCGTATTACAGTGCGCGAAATGGTTATAAATATACCATCGGTGGGGGCCAAAAACGGTCCTTCAGTGAAGCTGCATTACTAGTCAGCTGCATTTTTGAAGTGAAATAAGGCGCTAAATCCAAATATGGACTCAAGTAAAGGTAGATCAAACAGAAACTCTTTTTCCTTTAAAAAATCGAAAGAAAATCGTTTAAGTACACGAAATTCAATAAGGCACAAGTTATTCAAAAGTATACAGATGGCGGGAAAAGGGGATACGCGCGAAACTGTTTGCGCAAACAAATAGTTTAAATCCAGACCTTTCCACCCCCAATGCCCAACGCTCATTTCATGGCATCAATATGCCCCGCGGAAATTTACTCACTCAATTTGAAAAAGGCAAGATCTTGGCCTTGCGCCATGAGTGCGTGACCGTCAGAGAAATTGTTCGTCGTTTGAATCGGTCCCCAGGAGCAGACCAAGGATTTCTCAAGCGCCAGAAGGTAGTTGACTCCCGCAAGTCGTCACGGAACGCAAAAAAATTACGAAACGTCAAGTTCGTCGACTACTGCGAGTGGCCACCAAGAATGAAAAGTCAGCGAGGGGGTTCCGAAGAGCTCTTGAATTACCGGTCGGAGTTCGAAGAGTATAGCAGATATTGAATGATGCGCCGCATTTGAAGTACAAAAAAAATATTTTAAGCGTCCATCAATGTTACAAAGGCATAAAGACACAAGGCTTGGCTGGGGAAAGAAGATTCTGCAGTAAGGGCAGGAATTTTAGAGTTCAGTGGTCTTCTCGGACGAGATAAAAATCAATTTGGACGGGCCAGATGTTTTAGCAAGTCACTGGCATGACCTCAGGACAGATGAGCGTATGTTTTCTACACGTCAGCAAGGGGGGGATTCAGTGATGTGATGTGGTGAAATATCTTATCATGGAGTTTCGTTTTTGTTTAACTGAAAAGGCAAAGTTGACTTTGTTTCGTACTGCGAAATACTTCAACAGGAGCTACTGCCATTTGCGGCAGAAAAATTGGGCGAAAATGGGTGTTTAAACGAGAAGTGTTTGCTCCACACCGCTCAAATTACACGAAAAATTGGTTATGTGATCATAATATTGAAGCTTTGGAGTGGCCGGCTAAATCCCCTGATATTAAACATTATTGAGAATGTGTGTATTTTTGTGGTTCGGAAGGTTTATGAAAATGAGAGGCAGTTTAAGTGTGTGGAGGACTTCACTGATAAGGTTTTGGATGTGTGGGAGAATCTTAGTAAAAGTTACCTCCACTGACTGTACGACTCGATTCCGAGGCGTCTCATTGAAGTAGTTGAGAAGAAGGGGGATGCTACGAAGTATTAGTTTTGCTTTTGTAAACGTTTAATTGCTGTGTGTCATATAGAATTTCGTGTACTTAAACGAATTTATTTCGATCATTTTAAAAAAAATAGTTTCTGTTTGATCTACCTTTACTTGGAGTCCATATTCGTATTCAGTGCCCTCTTTCACTACAAAAATGCAGCTGACTAGTAATGCAGCCTCACTGACGGGCCGTTTTTGGCCCCCATCGATGGTTTATTTATAACCATTTCGTGCACTTTAGATTTTAACACTACGTTTGCTAGTCAACATGAAGCTTTTGGGTTTGATTTGGGGAAGTAACGCATTACGTACAGTATGATATTTTTCTATAGTTCTCATCAACTAAATTTTCCTCAATGTAAAAGAGCTTTCTGATGTCAAATCTGGTGTCACATTCTCAAATTAAGAAACGGTTTAGTCCCTTGGCGGAAATCACATCGATAGAAAATGGGGATTTTATTGAGCTTACGCATGTGGCCGTGCGCCAGTGAAAAGATACATTACGTGTAGAAACAACAATAGTAAGCTATGTCACGGTAAGAGCCGAAGGCTGAAGGTTTGTATAAGAAAGCGCAGATTCGGAAGCTCCGTGTCACCCTTGCGCGCTTTTCGCGCGCCGACGATACCGACTCATGAAGGATTTCAGTAAAATGAAGTGATCACGGCTGTTTCTTTATTGGTGCCGGTTGTTTAAAGGGCCAGAATGTAAAGGCTGCATTTTCACTCCCATTTATGCAACATTTTCCAGCAGATTTCTTTTCCAAACCAACAGTGTTTGCCGGGCTTTTGGAATAATTGCAGGAAACTATCAGAAAACAATAAAATAAACCTAAATATTAACAGCTTCGCTCTTTAATCTCCGCTATCTCAATAGCTATTGCATAGCGATAGCTATTGAGATAGCGTAGATTGCATAGCGATATCTATTACACAGACATGCATTTTTAACCCTATGGGATTACATAAAGCCGCACATAGAAGTATCAAAGTTGCGCTGTCTCTTACGGGTTGAGGCAGAAGGCACAAAGTTAAGCTAATGAACGCCATAGATACATGTAGTGCCGGATTGCTTACCATTGTTTGCCATTACTTCGATGAGTGCTACAAATTGTTCACTGGAGTAATATAAATGTGTTGGAAACAGCTGGGGATGCTTAACTCAACTTTAACAATTGGGACCATCTTCGTTCCAGATTGCTTAGTTGAGAATGGTGAAGTGGGAAATAATTAAGTGTTTATCCCAGAACACTGTCGATAGTCGCTACCAGCTTGCATTATGGCGAACTTCCCATTGCTCCACAGTGTTTAGACACCGTAGGTAATAAAGGCCTCTAGATCGCAATTATAGAGCATATGTGTTACTGTTGCTATAGAGATATATAACATCCTTACCCTGACATACTTGTGAAGATGCTGGACGATGCTTCTCAAAGCACTAAGATGAAACCATCATAGCACAGTACAACATTACAGGAGGAGCAGCTCTGTTGAACACATCGTCTCGTGTTCGACAGAGTTGCGTATTGAGGTTCCGAACTTGCTTGCGCATCGACTGTATGAGAAGATGTGTTCAAGGGGTTGACACTATTGTAGCATAACAATATTTTAGAAAGTTCTAGCCACGCAATGTGTCACCCCCTCGACACACTGTCTCATCTGCATAGCACACCGTTTAACTATTCTCGCACAGTTTCTTACCATAATGATACCCTTCTTAAATCAGCCGCACATGTGTCGGTTGGGTGACACATTGTGTCACCCGTCCGATACACTGTGTCGTCTACACGACACAGTGTAATGCATTGCAGAATTACAGTTCTCCAAAAATTGGCGGGCATTTTTTGCTCATATAATCCCCCCTCCCACAGCTCCGTCCCTCACCTATCCCGCCATGCTTCAAGCGAGGTTCCTCTCGCCCATCCCTCCCTCGTTAAGCTCCCTTCCTCTCCCACATTGCCCTCATCGCGTTTCCCCTCCTCCACTTTTTGCCCCTCCCCCCCCATGTCCTAGTTATTCTTCTCACCATCTCCAGGTGTGTCTTTGTGTGTTTTCTTGCGCAGCGGTTGCGCTACGGCCTGTATGTCAAAAACGCGCAAACTGGTCACCGCAGAGTGCCGGATGGCACAAGCAGAAACGACAAGCCTCGCGTTTGTTCGGGAAAGCATTTGGTTGTTGTATTCACGGAAATGGAAGTATTTTCGGGAGTTTTTTATGGATGGAAATCTGCAAGGTGGGCAATGTATCGATCCTGAAGGACCTGTAGAACGGAGTGCGGCGATTGTGGGCGAGATAACTGAATAATTTTATTATAGGTTAATCGAATCCGGATGTAACCCAGGCGAGGTTGTGAACATCAGATCTGCCCTTGCGAGTGTGTATCAAAGGAAATTACGAAGGGATGGGAAGTGGAGAACGTTCCCAGGAGGGAGGACTGAAAGAACTCCTGTCACATCACTAAAAGTGGAGGGTTCAATGAATCACTACAAACGATTGAAAAAACAAGTTGGCTACAAGAGAGCGCTTTCTTTCAGATACAGGTACATGAAACGTATGCAACGACACTCAATTCGCATCGGGGCTCAATCGTTGCAGTCGACGTATGTAATGGCGGCGGTGTCCTTGTGCTTCACGTTGTGGCTTTGCATTGATGAGCTTGTGCAGTTGAAATGGGATGATGTAAAACTGGACGCCGTCGATGAACAGCATGTTCCATATGTAGAGCTGATGTTGAGGGGAAGTAAATTTGAGAGAAACTGAGACGGCCAGAAATATGCGATACACGAACAAAAGAAAGAGTCCTGCATATGTGCATACACTCATGTTCGGGCATGGGCTGAAAAGTACCAATCTTTACTGTCCCGCCCTCTTGAGAGCGGCAATCCGCTGTTCCCGCATGCTGATTAATTGGTCACCCAAATTAGTTTTGGATCCAAGATGAATCAACAAAACTTCATGAAAACTGTGAACTACTGGGTTATCAGATGTAAAATCATGCCACAAAATGCAAAAGGGGAGGATTTGGGGATATCTTCAAAGTCTTGCTCATAAACAGCACGCTAGCAATCATCGAGTACGTCAATATCTCGCCACAGCTTTCGAGCATAGCCCGCATGCCCTTGCAACCTGCAATATTTGGTTCCGTTATCTGTGTATGCCGCGTACGTATTGCTCCGGAACAACTTCTTGTTGTTGTTACCTCGCAATTTGGAATGAAGTTTTGCTATGTCCTCCCCCTCCTGCTGTTAGGACATCATCTCTGTGAAATCATGCTGCACCCTCGTCATTGCCGAGTCCAAGCTGGAGAAGGGTAGCACACGCTGCAACACATGCATTAACGAAGATAGAAAGCCTGTGGTTCCGGATATATCAACAAACTCAGCATTTTCCCTGCATTCCCTCCATCGTTTGCTCCCCTGAATAAAAAAGTTCTCTCTGAACACCTTAGTGCTGAATTCTGTGAGAGTTTTAGTTGATTCTAGGACCTGCGATGGTAACACCAGCCCACATTCGGCCGTGAAAAACGACACAACCTCATTCCTCATTCAAAATGGTGCTGTTGCTGTCCAGTGACATGCCGGACCTCGGTGTCCCGTTTTGAATACGATACAAATTCTGAAACAAGAATATGGGCTCGCTCTTGACAAGGTCTTGGGCTATTTCTCTAACACAGTCTTGTAAAAGCTGCCTACCGAATCTTCCCAAGAAATTAATTCTAACCGACTCTGCTCATGCTGCAATATGTGCGGAGAGCACGAAGCAACCAAATTTAGTTACAACGTGAAGTATCGGTAAATCGAAGGCCGACGAGACACCCCAAATGGAAAGAAAAGGACGGGCAACACTCTCAAGTCGATCGAAAAGCTTTGCGTGGTGGGCACCCATCGAACTACCGATCTTCGTTTGCTTCGCTCGCTTGGTGTCACATCGCTTCTGACTATTCCTGAAATCTTTCTGAAGCTGGTCCAAATTAGCATGCAAGTCGCTTAATAGACTGCTCAACATGGCTCCCTTCACCCCAACCTCCAACAGCGAAGATAAAATGACGTGGTACTCGACAAATCGCATGTCGTGATGGTTAAAACGAGTGTCCGCCTTGACCTTCCTCACTCGTTCTTCCTCCGTAGGCCCCACCACATCTGTAAACATAGTTAGCAATTCCTTCTCGAATACTTCTTTCACTGTACCTGAAAACTGCGACCCATGCGCGATTAGAATTATCAAAAGGACTTGCGAAAATTGCAGTATGGATAAACAAAACAATCTTTCATTATCACGGGGTGGGGCTAGAATCTTGGGATCTGCGAAACTCACACGAAGATTGATGACTTCCTCATAGATTTCCGCGGGACCAGCACTCTCAGTGTCAGCAGCAGCATTGCTTGTTTGGCTGCTTTGGACAATTGCACTTGTACTGGCCATATAGGGGATTTCTGATTGACACGCGAGCTGTGTCGCACCGGCGACCACCGAGTGGTTGTGCGATTTCCGAGGGTGGGAGATTGTGTGTGAACTTTTTGCTGGAAGTAGAGGAAACGGTGCTTAGTAAGTGCAGCGCAGTGCTGTTTGGGCCAACATTGCCAGATTTTGTCTCCAGAGACACTTGGTGTCTGTACGCCCCTCACAAAAAAACCCGGTACAAACCCGGCGAGATGTGATGTGTTACCATGGCAATACAGATGCATTAACTGTGTCGGGGCCCCGACACAGTACCGTTTCCGTGCAAATGGGCGTGAACCTTGCTGGCCCCCGCCCCGGGTAAAGCATTGTACGCGGTTTGAAAATATTTGGGGGTTTGAAATATTTTGAAATATTTCAAATCGTAACGCTGATATAACCCCCGAAAAAACCACTCTGGGGGCTGTCACGGTTGTTTAAGGGCGCGAAAATGCTACATCTCTCACAAAAAATTACACCGATGACAGCGTAGTACATAATTCTGCCAAGAACTGTGCGCTGTTATGCTTAAATGTAGCCAGGTGCCCATGGCTATCCTTCGTGCATTAGAGGACAGTTGTCCGGGCAGTTGGCGAGAATATTATCTACTTCAGTGCCATAACACCCTTAGACCTCCATCACCTGCTACATGGAGCAGCGCCAGCGACGTGGCAGAAGTTACCAACCCAACCGTTTCCCTTCATCCCTCCAACGGATCTGCATCTTCAAATGGTGCTACAACCCTGACAACGAGGGATGCTCCCTTCGCTGGCGACGCGGATTTTCCATGTATACTGAAGAAGAGAGGAAAGTACCTCCCCCTAGACTCGCAACGGCCAGGGAGTTTGCAGCTACAAGCGCACACGTAGCAGAATACGGTACTGCTAAGCAGAGGTATGAACAAGTGACAAGTAAGGTAAGCATGAACCCACACATGACGCAGAAGGTAGAGTGGAAGGCCGTTCAGGACCGTTACAGTCGTCTGGAGGACGAGTTCAACGCCGACGATACACGAAGTGCAGGGCGTTCTGAAGTGGCAGGAGGGGAGATGAGGGAGCTGTATCAAGCGCTGTCGCACATGAGGGAGGAAAAGGAGTCTTTTGGCAGAGAGAAGAATGCGGCGAAGGGAGAAATGAATCGGAAAGAGGAGGAGAAAAAAAACTTGATCGTTAAGTTGTGGAGATTGATCTTCTTCAGAAGAGGCAACGCAGCGGTTCAGATTCGTGCGGAAGGGTTGCAGAGAGTGTTGGGGAGAAGGATGACACCAATGATGGCTATAATAGTGGTACGAAGAAGCACAAGCGCCGCAAGAGGGAAGTAGTATACTTGACAGGTGGCCTAGCGTCTTCTAGGGAGCGACTAAAGGAAGCGGAACTGAGTTTTAAACGAGAAAAGGATTTGGAAGAACGTGACAAGGATCGTGAAGAGCGTTCAAGGGAGCGAAAGGGCGCTAATAGCATGAATTTAAAAAGGTTTGAGATGATGATAGACCTAATCCGCAAGCACAAGTAAAGGTGTTATCGGTACCGTAAGAGCGATTACTATTGCATAATTGCACATTAACTTGCGGAGCCTTTGCTTCGATGCGCACCACCGCCCATTGATATACCAAATCTCTACAAACCAACTAATCAACCAACCAACGTATTCAATTCACTTCACTGGCCGTGATTTCGCATAGCGATTACGGCTAGTTCTGGTATTATCAGCAGGCCTTCCTAGTATTTTACTCAATTCGATGATGTCCGCATTACGAAAGCGGAATATTGTTAAAACTTCTCTGCTCGCTGAAGAGATTGAAGGTAAAACTGAAGCTAGTCGATGCTATGCGAACCGATCGATCTATTAAAATGTTAGACTGATGCAGCCGTGCAGCGTATTCGGATACGGCAGCGACAAGCGCCGCTGTAGAGCTGAAAAGAGACTCGTTCTGTGAGTGGGTAAGGAAACTCTTTGCAATAGCCGGTAAAACGGCGCAATGGACAGCTGCAATGGAGTTGCAGGTAGTTAACCTCAAATGCTTCTGCTTCATCCTGGCTTCGTAACTGCTACGGCTATCACGGAAAATGCCATGGTACCCTTGCAAAGTATTACTCACAACTGTACAGGCAGGTATTGCGGCGTTGTTTGAAAATCAAACATGGTGATTGAAATAACTCGGGGATTACCATGCCACGTGTACTCACAGCTTGCCAGAATTCTGGCTCATTTTTGAAATGCGTAGGCTCACTATTACTGTTGCAGAATTCTGGAAATAGGGGTCAAATTTTTTGGAACTCTAGAACCCATGGCAAACAATTACAGAATTGGAACAATTCAGAAATAGGAGGTTGTAGTGAAGTGGGAAATTTTGGGGTGTTTAAATGATTGAAAAATGGGCTAGCCTATGTTTTAAAGGGCATAAAGTAGTTGGTACAAATAGTCTTCACGGGGGACCATTTTTTAGTGAAGCAACGTGCGTGTTACAGTATATTTGACAGTTTCAAGCCAACCTCCGTACCAGTAGACATCACATATACAGTACGGGGCTGTACACTGTACGAATACATGGAAACTACTATGTTACTGATCTCCATACCGAGTGACACATCATTCAAACTATACTCCTATTTGTGGTGCAGCACTTGGTTCCAACCATTTCAAACAAGAAATGCCAAGCCCGGAAGCCACCAAACCACTCCATACCACTTCTTTTGATTCCCGTAAACGTTTCAATCCGCTGGCAAGCGTTCCTCTAACGCGTCTCCCATTTTACTCAAATATGTAGCCTTACAACCCTCCCTCTTTTGCAAACCCCGGCATCTCTTATCATCCCAAAACTTCATCCAATATTATTAATGTAGATCAAGATCTAGTAATCATTCAAGCCATTCAGGTCGGCACCTAACAAGAGCATAAAACTGCTCTATAATCCTAGCGCGAGAACAGGTATCCGCGGAAAATGGATTAGCAAATATCCGGCCTACTACAAACAACAAAAAAGTCCTATACGCTGACAGTATCACAATCTCATAAAGCCCCATCACAGTTTGTTCCGGACGATTTTCGCAACGAAAATATGTCAACCGTAGGTGCTATGATCTCGCAAGCATCGCAAGCCCCTGGTCGGCGGTCCAAATTCTCATACGCTGAGGAACTCGTCATGGCTAGAGAAGTTGCTACACATGAAGCACATATTGCCCGGAATAGAAAAACTAGAGAAAAGTTCGAGAATGCGGCCTCAAAAGCCAATGTTGCAAGAAACTGATCTAAAGAAGTTACGTCGAAGTCTGTTCAGGATCGATACACTCGGCTCCAGCGCCGATTTGGTAGACAGGATCGATAAGGGCGTTTCGTCAGCAGAAGAGAAGGAGAAATAGGCGAGATTGAGGAGCTTCTGGCAATGATGAGAGACGATAGGAAATTTTTGGCGGAGGAAGGGAATGCTAAGGAGAGCAGACAGTCTCGTAAAGAAATTGAAAAAGGAGAGACTTGGATCAGTTATTCTGGACTGAGCTACTGCTCGTAGGAGTGTAGAGGGCCAGCCATCTTCTGATAATGATACCGATTGTAGCGAAGTATATGTTGCTGACAGCACAAAGAGCGCCGATCAGGAGACAAGTGAGCGGCATTTCTCAATTCAGGCAGATGTAGATGAAGACTTTGCGTTTGTGAAGATTGAAGAACTAGCAGAAAACAGTCTTTTGAAATAGAAGAGCAGAAAATAAAGCTGGAGAAGATTCGCTTGAAGGAAGATATAGAAGAGAGGAAGCAGAATCTTGAAGAGCGTTTGAAGGAAAGAGATGCTGCAGCTGAACTGGAGTTGAAAATATGATACCACGGCTGGTTTCATGAGGTTCGCAGCGATTGCTCACCGAAACATATGTCCGTCTGACGTAAATGAACGTCAGAATTCAATGGCTCCGACCATCTTAGTTCCGAGTGCAGTGTAATGTTTATGATTATTTTTTATTTATTAAAATGAGTACAATAAATATCTTGGCGCTAGGTATTCGTGCAGTAAGTGCTACAGCCATTTAAAGTAGAGGGACTTTTGGTTCCTATAGAAGTAATTAGGAATTTTGCCCAGTAAAATAGCACATGGTGCCAACAGACAAATGTAAAAATTGCATCTTTCTCCGAAATCCACAATAGTCCGGTAAGTTTTAACGTTCCTCAAAATCTACTCCAGAGTTATTCGCCCTGCTGACATTCCCTTTTGGAAAGCTGCTTGGTCAGCATTCAATTTATAAACTTGAGACTGGAACTCAAGAAAGCTAAGCCAGTTATAACCGCTATCACCGTAGATGCAGTTAATGGTGTCACTTACTCGCAAAATGGACTCGAGTTCATCTTCTAACATTGATATAGGGCAAAGTGTGCAGTCATTTTTCCCGACTTCAATTAGACCATAAAATTGTAGGAAATACCATCAGGTGTAGTCAAATCCTGGAACTTTAAACTTTTGTTGCGTTTACGACCATTGTATACCACAATTTGGCAAGCAATATCATCGAGTCGAGCAATTTGTAGTACGATTTAGTCAATAAATCCTATACAGTTTTCTAGAGCTCCGGTTGTCGTCCTGACTGCAAGCGAGTATCGAGCAGTATTTGTGGCAATGTTTAAGGAACCAAAAGGATTGGATAGACGCATTTTCCGGCACTGCACAAATATTTCAAGGATCTCTCAAAACATATCGGATATCTGTGATGTGTTTTTCCTAGACATTATTTCTAGGTCCTTCCAGCGCTGAAGCGTTGAGAGCATTTCAATCATTAGAGAAGTAGCTATTAATATCGTAATTGCGTACTAAATCTGGGAGATTGCATAAATTCACTCCCCGTGGTTACAATAAATAATTCTGTGAAAAACTATTTCCGCAAGAATCTGAAGTGCAGGAGACATTGCCCGTCAGCCATATTTTTGAACATTTGTTAAAATTTGGTTGTTGCAATCAACTTGCTCGGTGTTAGAAGCGCTAAATGGTTCCTCTAGTGAGATGAATACTTATCTTATGCTGTTGCGACTAAGGATAGCGGTAAATACATACAGATGGGCCTCATTATGGCATGGAGTAGGGCCCTTCTCCAAAATCAAAGCCTTCTGTAGTTTGTGGACTTATTCTCGCTGCAGGGAGTACCTTAATAAGCTCGAATCATACTTTGGCGCATATGAGGATCCCCTTCGGTTGTAATTCTCACAAGAGAATGCACTGTAAACGAACTTCACGAATGAACTGCTTCCTCGTGTGCTCATCAATTTCATTCGAACATTACAGAATAATTACAGTGTGGTTACTGAAATGTTTCTGAGGTGCGCTGTACCGTAAAATCTATAATATCAGAAAAGAACATACACAGGTGTATGAAGGTCTGTGCGAAAATGCCGATTGCGTTAATGTAATTATGGAAGTTTATAATTCCCAAAAACACAAATACGTGGATATAGATAGAGGAATGAAAAAAGAAAGAGCTAACAAAAGAAAGCACGTAGACCAGGGCTCTGAAAATAATTAATTGTAGTTGCAATAAATTTTACTTTTTTGTAAAAAATAATATATTATCCTTTGCTTCTCCAAATGAAAGTGCCAATCATTATTTCATTATCTCGTTAAATACTTTTCGGAGGAAAATTAATTGCAATTGTTGCGCAAATATTGAAAGTACTGCTTCATAAAATTGCGCTGCCGACGGCCGTTGCCAACTCCTTAAATCAAGCACGGCGCAAGTCATAGACCCAGATGCATTCATATTCACTACATGCCAGGTTCCTATCCCACAACGAAAGCTGATTCGGCTGAGCTCATTCATTTCTACTTCAAAAATTGCCAAGATGAAAATAACTTCAAGTTTTGAAACTTGAAATGTAATAAAAAATACCGCCAGGCAAAGAGGACCTGTCTCACTAATCCTGAAATCATCTTTTTGAGTGCATAGGCCCAGATTGCATTGAAATATTCCTGGCGCAAAAACGAGCAAACAGAAACGTTCTTTATGGCTTCGGATTCTGCAACGAGAAAGAGATAAAGGCGTTTAAGACCATAGATTGGGTGGTAATGGAAAATATGGCGGAATTGGAGGTTGGTAATCATTTAAAAAGGCCCTTGATTGGAAAGGAAAACATATCACCTAATACCCTCCGAAATTATATTGTACCATTTCCATAAATTGTAGAACAAAACAATAATGCAGAACTACCCAGAAAGTTTTGTGTCAAGTTTGATGATTGTTCTGAGGCAAAAACGAACTTTGCGCAATTTTTTGCTGCTTACATTACCAAGGAAGCAAATTATGCAGAGATTCTTTTAGCTCGCGCCCCCTTTTTGCATGAGCACGACTTTGGCGCTTTACAACATATCAAGCTTATCAAGGCTACGCTGGATTTGTTTGGCAGGTCATTGGAAGATTTTATCGCTTTAAGAGGTTATATCAGCTCAGTTAACAGTAAAACTTCGACGCAATCATCTATCTCATTAGTTTACCGTGCAAGATACAAATTTAACGTCGCTGTTAAGTCGTCAACTGAAGCGAGAAGAAAGCTTTCGAATCATTAGGATTACAATAAAAAAATTTTAATGACTTTTCTTTTCAGCCTCGCACGCGGGCCAAGCATGACAATAATTAGTGAAATATTTTTTATTCAGCTGGACCATGAATTTAGCTTCTTGTGGCCAAAATCTTTATATTATGCGCGCACTATTTTAAAAATTAATATGGCGTTTATATTCTTGATTTGACGCTACCATCCGCCTTGTGCGTTATCATAAATTTGCGGTGTTTGATTGATAATAATCGGTAGATTTACCGCGCAGAGATTTCAATATAAACGCAATCACAGTTTTCGCCCACCGTGCTGAATTTGAAATGAACAGTCTAATTCCAGCCATAATTCAAATATGAATTAATATGCATTGCACCACGAAGCCCTTCGTGCATAAAAACAGGTCCTCCATACATTTAGGACATGAGACGCGCATCTTTACACTTAACAGTAACATCCTATACGTAATAATTTTACTTATGCGCGCGCTCTTAGAAGTTTTGAACTCGTACTTACACCACCAACTCACAAATCTAACTTTCTCATTTCCAACCGTTGGTCAATGCGATTTTTGAAACATGATAATAGTATACCTCCATACGCTTTGAATGTTATAGATCCTGAGATGTTTCATGGCAACTCTTAATTATCAGATTCATTTTATACATCAGCTCTTTCTTTTACTTCACAGCTAAAATATCCCACTTGATACCCTATAACGAATTTCCCTGACAACCAGAAAAATGTATGATATAAAACAGTGCGCAACAACCCTGCAGATCAATGTTTCAACAGGGTAGCGCGTAGCTTCATTTTACGCTAAACGTAGAGTGTAGCCATCTTCTGTGCCTTTTTACTCGTATTTACCGCCTTCCAGCACATATTGACTGTGCACAACACATTTTTGATCTTCGTCAATACGGCAACTCGGTGAACAGTGATGATAAACAGCAACTCGGTGGACGCCGGCCTGTAAGTGCAGCAGTTTCAATGTATCAAACCTATTTTGTAAACCATCCGTTGCCATTGCTCTATCACCATATCTGTTGTGACATTGCAGTACAACTGCCCAAGTCAACTCTTCCATTCGCTTCACGATACCAACAATGGCGTAATTTTGCATTGATTACTCGTAATTTCCCTGGGTATTTAGCTACCGAATCCTAATAATTCAACCCCTACTTTCCCTTCCTCGACGAGGGCTCGAACTATACTCCCAACATGAATCTTACCATGTCTATAGAAACCCGAATAGGTCGGCCCTGATCCTCTCCGAACACGTCTGGCCAGGCGAATCAAAACGAGGCGCTTCTCGGGGCTTTCATCCTTTTCAAATATCTCCGATAATATTGGCTACCACCTGTACAGAATCATCTGTGTCTTGTCTAGCAGCTCTGCCATAGGCACCGTCACTTTTCCACTCAACAAATTTTTCTCGGAATCCAACTGAGTCATGCGGTCAGTTTCTCGCCAGGTCATATATCCTTCAAACCAAGCGGTGCTTGCCTTTCCATCTGATCGCAGTTCTCTGCACAATGATGGTATGAAAAGTTCATCTAACTCTGTAGATATAGTCTTGACAAGTATGGAGTGATAGTCTTTGTTCATATTCGGAAGAGAGAACTGCTTGCCTAACAAGAGTCGAAGCATCGCTTGGGCAGTCCTGCACCTTGCATGGTCTTCACTTCTTCTCAACTTCGCTGACAGAACAGATAAAGTACCTCGCCAATTATTGAACAGGCCATGCTCGACTGCGGTGATTAATTAAATCATTAAAGCTGAGGCCGGCCGGCGCAAGAGATATGAGTCTAATTGCAGACCGAGAATTTCTCCACGTCGGAGGAAGACTTATTGGTAACGTGTAAACACCACCTACCGGGCCTTGAGGAAGCAAAGACGAGAATGGTTTGAAATCGTCCGCATACAGGGGTACTAAGATATACGTAATATCTCTGACCATCTTGGAGGCTTTCCGAAGAACTACTGCTTATTATTCCTGTGATTCGATCTTGTTCCGCTACCAAATTAGCCGCCATAGCTAAAAAGAGATCTCCATATATACCTTGTGAGACAAGCATAGTCACTTGTGACCGATGATCATCAGCTCTACCATCTTTTCCTTGTGAGGAAACATCGAGTTAAACTACTCGATAAGAATCGATACCATCTTTATGTTTCCAGAAAAGACAAAGCAGTAGAACCACAAAAACCCGTTCGCGCCACATTTTTGAGGACTTTTCGTGCCAGGTGGGAGGAAGCAATGCGCATATATCCCCAGGAAGATCCCGATGAGCAGAGGGTGCAGGGATGTACACGGGCTAAATCTGATATGCAAGAGGTGGTTTTTCGTGACACAAAGACTTCATAATCAACCTATGAAATCCTGAAGTACATTCCATCGTAAAATGCCCTCTGACTTTAGTTTTATTTGCAAACACAGCACACCATACGGCCACAATGCAGGCCTCCATTTAATACATGTAACTATTGAGACCTGTCTGGTCACCACCCCCGATTAAATACTTTACATCCTTCATGAACTCTTTCGCATTCTTTGGAAAATCTCTTATTAGAAGCTTCATGACGTCGCCCGGACGGGTTTCAAACATTTCCCGCCCATTACGCACATGAAAAAAAGTCGCAGCATAGAGTATGGCACATCGATCTTTCACAATCGTCGTGTTGTCAACGCTCTCAATATTCTTAACACCATCACCGTACATGGCATCCTCTAACATTGGTATGGCAGCGTCCACCTTTGCCAATTCACTCTGCGCGATGATTCGAAGTGCCGCAGTAAGTCGTCGCAATACTCGAGTTTGTTCTCCATTCCGGTAATTGATGATAATATCTTCGCTTGGGTTAATGACATGACTGTCATTTGAAGTGGGTAGCATGCGATTCAAATCCAAACTGAAGTTCAGAAAAAAACTCTTTGGGAAACAATTTTCAATGAGATGTCGAATAATTTTCCTCCTAACAATTGAGTACGAGGAAAGGCCTTCTCTAGAACACAATCATGTTTGATTGAACATCGTAAAATCGTCGTAACAGCTCATACTGTGCAACAGTGTATCTTACGCTTCCACAAACAATAACAGCTCTTAGAAAGTTTTCCCAACACAAAATTTTGCTTTTTTTCTTCTTCAGCATCTTAAGTAAGCTCTTCTCAGATAAAAAAACTCCCGTCAAATGATCTGGATGATTGTCAATGAGACGTAAATTTAACAGGGGAAGTTCTTTTTAATTCTCTTCATCATGAAATTCATCGGAAGGTGCGCTTTCCAATTGCTTGGCAATGTCGTTCATCATGACATGATGCATAAGTTCCGCAGTCTCGATTTCATCTGGACGCGAGGCCTCGCTACGGTTATCGAGATGCGAAGATCGTGAGTCACCGTTTCCTGTTTCCATATAATACGCATCCGGAGCTAGAAGTGGGGCCGCTCGTTGGCGTTCCGGAACTTTAGACAGGTTATCGGTTATACTAGCCGAATCCTCAACATGTTGTCCAATGTTAGGTTCCGCATCGCTTTCAAATAAAAGGGACAGATTGCAAACTTCATTCTCCATATCGAGCCAACCCGATCCAATACATCTTCTCCTTCTTTTACGACTGCGGATTGGAGTGAGAATTTCTTGTAAAGGAGGAGCCGAGAACTTCAAAAGCAAAAGTGTGCACAAAACGGAACCGATTGATGTCGGGGCGTATCACAGTCTTAGTATCGAGAACGAATTTTGTTTGCAAACGCCATGCGTGAGCACGTGCGCGTAAATACTCAAGATGTACAGTATCAAGATTCAAATCGTTCCAATGAACTGGGCGGCCGCCTCTTTGGTCACGTTGAGCACATACCTTTCCCGGCAGGGTAATGTGTAACACGGGCTAATTTGGAACACGAGGAATCTGCATTGTTTATGATCATGTAGCCGATGATAGCCTTAATTACCTCTAGTAAACTAAATCCTGACAGACCTCTAAGCTCACCAGAGATGTGGCCGTAAAGAAGCGCCCGACAGGGTAATGTGGAACACGAAAGGAAACTGCATTGTTTATGATCATGTAGCCGATGATAGCCTTAATTACCTCTGGTAAAGTAAATCCCTACATACCTTTAAGCTCACCATAGATGTGGACGTAAAAACGCGCGCTTTATTTCCATTGAAACTGGTGCGTTCTTGAACGATAGGAACGATATCCAATCGCCTATTCAGCAATGGGATTGAACTTTCATTCAAAAAGAATCGCGCCAAACTAAAATAAAGTTGAAACCTTACTTCAAAAACCCCCGTTCCCAATGCTTTCATGTTGTGCTTCAATGCAAGCGCCCGAAAAACCGCAAATATGGTTACTGAATCAATGCGACGCTGGATTCTCCGACACAAGAAAAAAACCATCGAGAAGAAGATACACGATTTCGAAGACACTGCACAATTGGATTACTAACCACCAAGACACCTTTCCGCTCAATCTAGTCAGTAACTGGGCTCTCTTCTGGAACAATTGCTAGATTGAACGCAAATATGAACATTGCGAAAACACAGAACCAAGAATAGTACGACTCAGTTTACGATGTGCGGCGAGGCCGCAAACCTGTACTAACATGTCATGAGGAGAGAAAGATAGAGAGGCGCTTCAAAGAAATAGCCAATCACGGTTCCTTTGCAGGAACTGAAACCTTAAAGTCCATTGCCGCCGAAATTGCAAGGGATGATAGAAAGACGTTTCCGAGCGGATATCCGAGTGATTATTGGGTTCGTGGATTTCGATCCCGCCATCTGAACCTCACTTACAGAAAGATGGAATCACGAGAGAAAGTAAAGTTGGCTGCTGAGAACCCTGAACATGTTCGAACATTTGTGGAGGCGTTGAAGATATGTGAAAAACTCAATCCAGGAATCTTAAGTGACCGCGACCTGGTCTGGAACATGGATGAGACCGAAGTTGCAATATGATGGAACGAGATAGAGAAAGGATTTGTAGGGCCTTATAATCACCATGGCGATCTCAAGATTGGCTGTATTGCTTCCAGAAAGCATCTAAATCTGTTGTAATCGCCTCCGCATCAGTACATGTGCTGCCACCATTCTTCATCTTCACGGGGAAGAATCAAATGAAGAATTGGTTTGAACCGCTCAGTCTCGAGGTTTTCAAGGACGAAATGGGACTTCTACACTGGCTCGCACTGGATGAATGGTTCCCGAAAAACAGTTTCATCGTGGGCACGGAGAACGGTTCCATGACTATGGAAACAATTCCATTTGTTATCGACCACATTAAACAGCAAGCGCAAAAGTACAGAGAGGAGTGCAAGGTGCTTCTCATGTTGGATGAATATAAATCTCTTAATGGTAACGCGTGGCTTCAGAAAGCTAGAGCAGAAAATGTTGAAGTGGTTCAAAGCCCTGCCAATACGTGTCACTTTTTCCAAGCCTGTGATCAAACAATCAAAAGGAAGTTCAAGGAAAGTGTGACAGCGATGTATAGCTTTCTTAATATGACAGCGTTTATCAATTTTGGAGAGCTGGGCGTCAAACTAAAGCTGAGAGTTGCAGGCTTTCGTGCTATGACTAAAACCGTTGTTACCGAATCCTTTGTTTCTATCTTTCTCTGGCCAATGTACTTTCGTTTCTTACAGAAAGCGAAAGAGAAATGGGAAGGCAAATGAACAGATACAAAAGACCAGAGATATCTCTTTTCTAGGCGAATCCAGGAAAAGAAGCAGTCGTGTGAGGTCATGCATATTGTGAATAACAAGATGGCTAGCAGTGCCCAAAAGCTCGGAAACGTACGAGATACTGTGTGCGAGGAGAACAAATGGCTTTGAAGTGTCATAAGAGCAAAGAACTCCGAAGAGAAAGAGCATTTTGAAGTCACAGGCTGACCATTACGACCGGACCACAATCCAGTGCGGCATGCCAGCAGTAAACATGACACACTGCAAAGTTATCGAAGCTCGAATGAAAGCGGAGGAGGCCACGACCGGGGAGAAAGAATAGACGGCGAGAAAGAAAACAGAGCTGGCGGAAAGACGCCGGTTGGCGACCGAAAAAAAGCGCAAGAAAAAAGAAATGGCTGCGGAAAGGCGAAGAGTAATTGCCGAAGAAAGGTCAAAGAAAGATTAAATGGCAGCAGAAAATGCAGAGTGAAAGCGTTTAAGAAAGTCTCCATGTTAAGCAATCAAGTTCTGAACAAATGCGATGATGGTGATAGAGGTTAACAGAAATGATGCACTCAAGTTCGGATCTGTGCGCGACGAAAACGACGCAATTCAAAGAAGAGAAGGAAAGAGACAGAGGAATTTCCAACTTTGAAATGCAAGAAAGCAGTTAAAAGCGTGCTGAAGTAATAATAGAGAGTGGGATAACTGCTGTCAAGGTTACAGTTCCGTGTACTGGTATTTTCGCTGCAAAAGAGGACGTCGAGGCAAGTTCCCCGGAGCCGTGTGAGGGTGTTTCTGTGGGGAAGAATGATTCAAACGTTCAGAACAAAGGCTTGGCTTGCGATGTTGTGGATGATGACGAAGATGCTTGCGCTTTGTCGTTGTTGGCGTTGAATAATATCGACAACAACATCTTGAATAGCCATCGTGTTGTCGTGGATGAGTCAGTGGGTACACAAAGCTGCGTTGAAAAGCCGAACAGGCGATACGGGCAGCTGGTGCGGAAGGGGCACGGTGTTCCACATTACCTTGGGGGGGTTGGGGAGGAGTTCTTCGACGGCATGTGACTTTTTGAGGCACAGAGCCTTAACGCCGCCGATGTTTGGTTTCTTCTTCCCCTAGCATGATGACAAGTAGCGATCTCTTATTGGAGCATATTTTTTTTGAAATTCACGGTTGTTTCTCTGAGTTCAGACAGATATGAAAAAATGTGTTCCACATTACCCTGTCGGAAAAGGTAAATATTAAACATTTTTACAACCATAAGAAACTGTATTTCATCAATAGAAACGCAGGTATGACCATTCCATGTGTGTTTAGTGAGGCTGAATAAGTGCAGTACAGAATCTGTAATACGAACCAAGTTGTATGTAAAATCCATTGTCTCCTTCTCTATTTATGATCTATTACGCCTCCTTGCAAGGAGGCGGTACGTTGAAGGGTGGCGTATCCAGAGAAAAAATTAAGAAGGAATACTTTGAGGTAATTGATAACTGTAAAAAACAATTGGCTCTTTTGAGATAACTGGTTTCACGGCACATTGCTGTTACAGCCTCAAACTCTTTTTAACGGTCCAATATCTTTTGCACAACCTTTAAAAACTCTGAATTTCACGGGGCCCGTTAGGCTGGTCTATATTATTTTCATGACAACATGTTATTAAACTAGGAACCTCACGTCACAGAACGAGCTCATCAAGAATAGTCGATAAACTGAAATTGATCGATGAAAACGATCTAAACGTTCACTTTGATTGCCTTAGAACAGAACTGTTCTACATTTGCAGTACTTTCACAATCATATAACTGAGTTCAGTTGGAAAACTACCCGAGCCCTCAGTCACCGATCTCATAGGGAAGAATCCCCGGAAATTCGGTCCTCGATCTACGATTGCTCATTGAAAATCCTTGTATTTCTTTTCTTTTGACCGTTAGCTACCGCTGTGATAGCTATATATCTGTATATATAGCTATAGTTATATAGCTGCAGGAAGTCCTGTTTTACACATTCTGCGGTAAGGTTTGGATCTTGAGCTTTGCTGATATGAAGATAAGAAATAACAGCCATACAGCACTAATGCTGTAAGAAAATGGTTACCACTCACAACAGCATAATTGAATTATGATGCCAGCACAATATGCGGGAATTGCCAATTGAACGCACCACCTCTATCTTATTTGACTCTGTTGCAGATACTGCGACGACATTCCAATACATATTGGCACCCTGATTCCTATGCGGCGCTAACGGACGTTGCTAGGAACGCGTTCCTCACAACCTCGGTTAGTACTGCGTGGATGTAAGGGCCATGGAAACGTACGGCAAAGTCCGATCCGTGCTGAATCAAAGATATGCTGCAACGGCATTCATGTCCAATGCAGCCTGCTTGGTAGGTGGCCTTGATGTTGCCTTTTAGGCTTGTTGCGGAGCAAAATATGCGCAAGGTGACATCGAGTACTAATCTTTTGTTTCAGACAACCTTAAGGAAAATTTCTAGTATATTTAGTGACAGATAAATGTATCTCTCAGATGAACATCCAAGGCCTCAAGCCACCGACTTCCCAGGGTACCGAATATGTAAAGAAAGGTACCTCACTGAGGCGTGACACAGAAAGTACCTGATTGACACTGAGTTACACAACTTCGCTCCCTTTTTTGTGTCCTCCACGTCGCTCCGTCCAGCTGAGATTCTTTTTCAACCACCCATTCCCACTGCCTACGACGTCTCTTCTCAGCCCTTACCTTCCCGACATCCCGCTCCGCACTGACAAACCCTGCGCGCTGCCGTTGACATCATTGACTCCGACAAGATTTGTACCAATATTCGCCAACTCCACAAGGCTCTCAGAGCGCATCCGTCCTCCTCAGAGGCTCTGACCGCTTTTCCCGCTCGGCTGGCAGTTCATTCCGCTAGCTTTCGACAACCTTGCTGTTCTCTCCACCTGAACACTGGTCGTTCTCAAAGAACACGGCACCCGCATATCCTGCCGCTATGGATCAACTCCCACGTCACTATTCTGTAGCAGTTGCGTCAACGCCAGAGCATACTGATCCCTTGAAGTGTGGCTGACTTTGAGGCGGCTTCGGTGTGGAAGACTGAATGGTGGGAATTGTTGAGAAGTGCCGATGGATGGGAGGAAGGTTTGAGGTAGAAACTGTTGCGAAGAGGCGTCCGGGTGATAGAGGAATGGTGTGAACATGTCTATGCGTTGGAGAGCGATATTTTCATTTTGCTCGGGGACTTATTAGTGTGCCGAAGCTGCTGCATTGGGTTGGATTGGGGAGCAGGGGAGGTTGTGACACGGATTCGTCATCGGTGTCATGGGGTGGGGGACTCATTGCTGCATGGCGGTGGTCCGAGGGGGGGAGTGTTGGGATGTGGCAGAACATCAAGGTGGGGGCGGACTTACTTCTGCGTTGGGTGGATCGGGGTGGCATTGTTGCGATGTTGCTGGCCATGGTTGGGAGGGACTTACTGCGATATTGGGGTGGATCGGGGGGTGGGTAAGTGTGGCGATGTGGATGAACATTGGGGGTAGGGGGGACTTACCGCTGCGTCATACCGGGTCCAGTATGGTACTGTCACTGCACTCATCGTTCTCATAGGAGGGGCCTATTGCGCAGCAATGGAGCCACTGTAGTCATAAATATCCATGTCGACTTATAGATACGGTCGTTGGTTTAGCTATGTATTACTTCCAATACGTAATCAGGGAAAGAGGTTTTATGTGGCCCTATCGACAAAAGGAACATCGCCAAATTCAAAGTGTAACAAAAATTCACAATCGATATAAACCTCCCTTCGCACCCAAGTCATACATTTGCGAGGATCTCTCTTTTCCCTTTTGTGATGAAAGCTGTCCAGCTGCTTAAACCGTGGATCCAACAATATACTTAGCGTAATCTGACTCTGTCACTCTGAGACAACGGCGGGCTAAGCTTCGCCTTCTATCGCACGCAGCAGACATAAAAATTTACAGCTTCAGCTCACATAATTTGAATTAAGCCCATCGTGCTTCAGGCAATGGTTTAAGGACATTCTTTGCATCGAATGTGTGGTGCAATGCGCGGAGCGCGGTTCTTCTCGTCTAGGAACGGAACCCCGTCAGACAATGAGAAAGCCAACATACACACACCAAGAATCACAGGGTGTTTTCTGTTCATATTTATCTTTAAGCACCCTGGATGTAGTAGCACAGATCGCCGAGGGCGAGGAGAAGTGGGACTAGGAGGGCGGGGGTGATTACTTGGACGACTGGACGGTATACTTGTGCTCCGGGTTGTAAGGCTGGTCCGTGGTCCGTAGAAGGCTAGAACCTTGATGATGGTTGATTCTAAACAACCATAGAAACCAGGGGTGTTATACTGGACAAAGAAGATGTAGTAGTGGGTAAGAAGTGCTGAATATCTATTTTGGAGAAAAGGATGTTGTCACCAACGACAAATTTGAAGTTTCTATTTGTATATAGAAACTGGAGTCCGGGGCGCCAAGTGTGAGTGAATATCAAAAACAAACGACAAAAGGGTAATTACCATATTGCCTAGAGAGGGGGGAAATAGAAAGGGGGACCCAAACGGATAAAAGTGGCTATAGCCAAAGTTGCAGTTGGTAAGGTTTCTGCAAAGGCGGAAGTTGGTAGTCAAGTTAAGAGCCAACTCCGCGGTGGCTGTTTAACCTAGGGCCCTAGTAGCCAGGTAGGTATAGATTCTAGCTAGCCAGGCTAGGATTATCTACGACGGCGGGGTCAGCCAAGTAATGGAGATCCAAGTTAGAGATAAATAAAGTCGAAACTTCGCCCAATAGGTGCCGATCACCTGCGAAAATATCAAGTCCAATTTGAGGGCCTAGTGGTCCGGACTGAAAGCCATCGAATCCCCTCGGATGAGCATACAGTACCAGGAACAATGGTGGGCGACAATCGAAAATTGCCCATACTGCACAGTACGGTGTCTGCTGGCTAGCACTGAATCAGATCAAAAAAGGGTCACTAAATCAGCTCTGTCTATGGCAGTACAGTGTGAGTGCCAATTGCACTACAGATTGTTTGACTAAGCCGTGCCACGTTTGATTTTAAGTGTAGGGCCAATTGAAATTACTTCCCGTACTTTGTAGTTACATTAATTTCTAGCTATACAGGCGCCACAATATATGGCATCGGTCTACACTACTTATGGGACGGGGGCCTCACTACCCCAAAAGTAAAGCAGAGAAAAAGATAAGTACAGAAAAACCATTCCAGTTCCGGGACCAAGAGGCCGTGATACTCTCAAGGCTTGTAACTGGGAATCCTAGTTTGTGAACTGCAAGCATAGCGCTACACGGTGCGCTCTTCCACGGAGCGCTCTGCCATGCCTTGCTAGGACGGCCGGAGTAGTCGTTGCTACCTGCTTTTACCCTCTTTCCCTCTCTGCCTCTTCACCTTTACTCTTTCTTTCCCACTCTTTTTCTTATTCCTCTCCAATCCCAGAAAGGCTGGAGAACCGTAGGGCATCCTCCTCTATCCTCATACGCCCCTCGAGCGCGACCTATAAAACCTCCACCCCGCTAACTACTTATTGTATAGCCTAACTAGACTGGTCTCCCGAGGAAGCCTCGCTATCGAAAACGGACCGCCTGGTGCGTGGCCCTAAGGACCCATATCACAGTACTGCAAGCACCGTTCAGTGTGCGCTTCCTGTAGATTTACATTGCTTGCGACATACTGGGTGTTCAACCAAAGAGAATTTGATGGTATAGAGAAGGAGAGAGAACAGAGGTGCAACGAAAAGTAGATATCACGTGTTTCAGGGGTTGAAATTGCAGATCGATATCGAATGTCAGCAGAACTACTACTCTTATCTCTATTTTCTACAACTATGACATGTCAGCAAAGCTTTTTTTTCAAAAAAACACTCCAATGGCAGGTCTACCCAGATCAAGACTGTCTAGATATTCCCGCCAACATCCAAGCATTGAGTTAACCCACAACTATCGTCCGTTCACTGCTCAAGCTCTACGTTTTCCATTGAACGTCTTCAAACTTAAGTCTCAACTTCAACTGCTTTTGTTTGCCTAGAGAACTCGTGCCATCATTCATTTGCAGTTGTTGTATCCATCATGACGAAGCATTGCCCATGAAAATTTCACATTGTTTTGCCATCTACCAAAGACATAGTGGAGGTCCTTTGGGAGCTTGATGACGGATCGCTGGCATGGTGGAAAGAAGATCTAAAAATCATCCACCTGTTGAAAGATTACTCTGGCAACTCGGCATGAACAGTTTTACCATCTTCAATACTGCGGTAACATAGTCAACAGTATGGAGATACATTACATGAGGGTTTGGAGGATTTTGTTGATTTTTTACAGGTCATACACTCAGAATGAAAGAAGAAGAGATCTATGTTAGTGACAATCCAGTTCTTGAGTTTCGCATGTTCCTTTCGCCCGGCCGGGCAGATGATTATCTTTCTTTGTCATCGGAAAGTGGAAGGGAAGACCGCTCTTGAGATAGTACACGAGAGGGTGTTAATTTTATTAAGAAGAGACTACGAAAGTCGTATACAGAAATGTAGAGGACGCTGGAAAAAATTATGCGAAAGCCTTGCTTTGCTGAGCGCAAAATTTACTGTGATGGAAAGGCGCATCTACATGAACTCGGATCTGCTGAGTCTTGGGAAGTCTCCCACGTTAAGTGAAAAGGTGGAATGCCTGAAGATTGTACTCCGACATAATTTTTGCGTTCTCATGCAACGAACTTTGCGAACCACGGCTAGGAAGAAGATGTTCGAGGGAACAAACGGTTATTTGCCAGCAAATGGAGTTTTCCAGAATATCGTTCGTACATCTACTGACTGTATGTTGGAGCACTTCAGTCTTCTAGCGGAGGACATATTTCTTTGGAACATAATAAGAAGAAAAATTGAAGTGCAATTTTTCCCCGCTTTCCATTACACGCAGGACCGAGCAGACAATGCCAAGGAATTCTGCAAATCCTTCTCTTCCCTTGGCGTGCTATGAGATCAGGTAGCATTAAACTCCGTCTCAGATCGAATTCAGATACTTCAACTCACTGCAAAGGGGACAGTTGGCCAGCTTCGTGTTATAGGCTCTAATGTGTATGATAAGAAGGACGAAAAGAAGCCTGCATCTTTGTTTGTGGGAAGTAGTTGTGGAAATTTCATGCGCTCGAAAGATTAAGTTGATGCTAATACTGCGAAATTATATAACGGAGATGCGCTAAATAGTTTGACAAGGGAGTGATTGAATGGGTAGGGGAACTTTGCGGCAGATCTGCAGTGACCAAATATAATTACGGGTACGCATATTGACCCTTTCGGCGAAGTTAATGAGGAAATAGATTAGCATCACTTCATGATGACATTTCGTTGCGAAGATGAGCCCAACCGAAAGAGATGCCCAAGGACAATATGCAATCCGCATACCATTAGTGATAAACTAGATTTGAACATGCCGTAATTTGTAGTTGTAGGAGTTCTCCTCTGCGAAAAAGTGGCAGAACTGCTATCTTCTGAGTATTTTATCTCTATAATTCAGTGATTTAATAAACTAATAAGCTGAAATGACATTATGAATGAAAGCAATGACAATAAACACGTGATTCCAGGACTGGATTGCATTGCTCCCTGTTGTCATTGTAATTTTTTTTGGGGGCAATGAGAGATGGTACATATGGCCCGTTTGAACGTTTTGGCTAAACCAATAAGCTGCCCATGATGTTCCGGATCATAAATTTTAATGCATGTACCCATAAAAATACTTATTCTAAAATTGACCTCGTAGTGATGCTTTTGATTCGATTTATGAGCTCATGGGTCAACTCAAGAACTTAATTAGGGCGGCGAAGCCCCGATCCCATACTCATCTTGGTGCAATCAAACCATGTGTAAAGATATAGAGTAGACAATTTGATATGGTAAAGAGGTTTCTACAAATCGAAAATCACTTAAACGAGCTAGAAGAGGTTGAAAATTATTTCTGCCTTCTCGTCAGCGAAGGTTATTGAAAGAAATAATTGAATTTTGAAAATTATGAAAGCATCGCTGTTATACTTCAAAAGAAATGGGTGCTTTTGGACTAGTATAGTTTTTTTGATGAGATCTGCATGGAGTGTCCGGAAGTGATTGTTCATCTGGGTGGCGCATCTCCTCTTATGAAGTCTCCAAGTCATGAGACTGCCTTTTCCAAGACATTTTCAGAGAATATTCATAATTTGAACTAAGAGGAGAAGCAAGTAGTTGCACATCCGAGAAAAACTACTACAGAAATTCTGACTTTGTCCAATGAAAATGCTCTATCTTACTTCGAACAGCTGGAAATGAACGCTGAAGGAAGAAGTGACGAAATTCGGGCACATAGTGAGCATATACGTTATGATGGGAGACCTATGTCGACGTGGTAAAGGAAATCGGGGCTGGAATTCCAGTTTCGGGGCGCTCTAAGGAGGAAAATCCCTGTTTTAGCATATCGTGCCCCCAATTCAGGTCGCCTGTGTGGTGTAAATACAGGTGAGTAGTACGAAACTAATTGTTCCATCCTGTCTTGCGGTTCGATTTTCAGCCAAGTGGACGGAGAAACCGTACGAGGTGGTTAAACATTATTTGACTTGGCGAGGATGGATTCTGTGTTGGCGAAGAAGTTCAATCTGCAGCACACACTTTGGAAACCACAGCATTTGACTTCAGATACGAGTGGGATGTTGTGGGGGTATGACTATGACGACATGAGTTCCACGTGGAAGTTGGGAACGTAAAATAGGAGAAAACAGTGAAGTCGGGTGCCAAGGACGTACTCCCTCTTTTGTTTATGGTAAGGATTGGTTTTGGAAGTGCCAGGAGGGGGGCTGGCTGTGGCAGTAGTTGTGCGGAGGGGAGGTTGAGGAAACGGTGGTAGGGAGTGATGGGGAGTCGGGACCCGCAAATGAGCCCCTTCTGTGTAGCTAACGTTATGTTTTCCTGCTTAATGATTATGCACAGCATGCTTGCCTTGTCCTTGAAGATGGCTATTTCCACTTTATCGCCTTCCTTCTCTTAGCGTATATGAGCCCATTCAATAGTCGGTTCCGTAGCGGGGCGTGCTGCATTGCTAAGCTTTCCATGTTGTGCAAATGTGCCATAGATAGCTTCTCTTTTCCGTCTTCCACAACCTCTCAAAGGGTTATTAGCCCCACGGCCTCAACAAGTGAACAGTGGTTGTCTCCGATAATGGGCATAACATATAAATCACACCCGTCACTTCCTTCGGCATCCTGTCAGTGATGCGCGAAACGAATGGTGCGACTTAATTACATGCCCCCACCGTGTTCGGCCCTCCTGGGATTGTTGTCATTCCTTTATATATCTTTAGTGGTCTTGTATCCCTGTCCGTCTCCTGGATGGGGTGGACCGGTGCGACTTATCTACTCTAGTATAGTGGGTTCGACAGATTTTGACTGGGCTCTAGTCGGGGGTCCACACGGCTTCGCCAGAAGGTGAAGCCGTTTTCATGAAGATGAAGGCCTTCAAAGTCGAGTACCCGCCCTAGCACTACTTTCATCTTGAAAACAAGGGAGTTCCAGGGATGAAGGACTTTATCAGAGTTTTCGACTGTCGCATAGCACGAAATGAGTACGAGGAGGAGCTCGAGGCAAAGGTTTGCGATAGGTTCGCAATGTCCGGGGTCCCTCTGGTCCCTGCCGATTTGGGCGCTTTCCCCTTCTCAGAATTCGATAACAGATTGGAGCTGTTATTGCAGACTGGCACAAGGGCCCTCTCCCGTACTCCATCGAGACTGACACCCCGCTGATCAGCATTTATGTCAAGCGTCCAGGGTTGTTGAAGGTTTATACCACGGATAACTACTCCCAGACGGGCGCTATGTTCATCATGGCATATGCATTTTAGGAGTCAATTATTTCCCCTCTCGTAACTGCAGGCGTGTACACATGCGATACGTTCTTTGCTGTTCGTGTTTATGAGACAGGAAATCGGATTACTTTATGTTTCTCTAGAGTCTATAAGAGACGATTATCTATGTTCCATCATTGGTCTTCTAGCATTTTTCAAGCTGCGTTCTCACTGCCCATTATTTCGGCGGGGGCGGTGTGAAAGTGGAACAACCTGCTTTTACGTGACCTCGAGGACAGACGCCGATCTAACGACAACGTTCATATTGGTGGGAGGAGAAGACTCTTAAGATCAGTAGATCAGGGACCCCGTAGTGGTGAAAGGGGTACACTCTCCATCCCGTAGGTGACATATTTGGATTTATCCGGGACCAAAAGAACTGGAGTTCCTTCTGTGCGCGTAGCAGTCTTTCATCCGTTTGAAACACGAAAAAGAAACAAAATGGTGTACTGGGTACACGCATCGTCGCTATTACCGTAAGAGGAGGAATAAATTATGCACAAAAGCTGTATTATGTTTAATGAAAATGGTACGGGGTGGAAAGGCACACTACAGGGTACAGTGTTAGTAACGAAGACCCCTGTTTATATCTGAAGTGTTGCTGCAGAGATTTTTCTTATATCACTGTGAAAGTTGCGGTGAGCAAGCCCGTAGGGGTGCTGTTTGTCGGTACGAATCTCAGATTTCCGTGAAAGTACCTCCCACATTGTGTTCGAAGCGATTATCTTTCTGAAAGTCAACAGGCAGTTGTGGGACTTGAATTCAGCTTCCAAGCAATTGATCAAACTGTTCGGTAGGAAACTCGGCGTTCTGACTCAGATTCGCTCCCTGAGATGTAAAACAACTTCTTGTCAACGCCTTTCTCTTTCTTAAAGAATGCCGTACGTTTTTTAAACTTTCAATAGCGAAAGAATCTTATTTTTGGTACGTGTGATGAAGACAAGAAGACGATTGGAATTCGAGAATGTTATCTTCTGCATCATCGTGCTCTCCTTTTCCAGCTTCTACCCTTTTCCCTCCCAGTTGACGATCTCAACTCTCTGCCCCGAAATTTTCCCAGTGTTATTTTTGCTTCTCTCATGACAACTTCAGCATTCTCTTTCTCAAATAAACGTTCAAACGCAGAACAACGCAAGTCTGCCTTTCACGCATCCCTGCGTTCAACTTTGCTATCTTGCTTCTACTCACATACTTCCTCTTCTTCAGCTTTGTGCGATTCTCATCCATCTTTTTGATCAGCTCCAGTTTGAGTTGACATTTTCCATACAGGTACCTGGGAATCCTTGAAAATATCCACCTGCATAGTTCCCAACCTGATTTCTTCTTCTTCCTCCATCATCTTCTCGTCCTCTTTTTTTCGTGCATTTTCACTTTCATCCTATCTTCTACCCACTATCACTGTTTGAGACAGCTCGTTACCCACCCAAATCTTCCCCATCATCTGCCGTTCCCTCGCCCCCCACCTCAATAACATGTATCCCCGCAGTATTTTCTTTCCCTCCACCTTTTACTTCGCCTCTCTGTATAACACTCCAAACCGTTCTAGAAAATGCGTCTAAGTGTGCAACAAAACCCGTCTGACAAAGCTAGCTACAAAATAAGGTCATCACCCAAACAAAATTGTAAACACCGCTTCTCCCCATTCATCCCCCTACCCACGGGACCACAATCAGTACAGAATCCAACACTTCATCACCCTATCACCATCAAACTAGTTCTCTTCCGCACCCCCGTTACCCTTTCACATATACTTCCTCTTCTTCGCCTCTGCGTTATGCCACAACCCCCCGCGCATGTCAACCAATTAATTCTCCTTCCCACTTCTGCTCATTTCACCCTATGTATTCTCCCCCATTCCCCAAGTTTGGGCTCCAAATCATATACGAGCCTTCTCTCAGGGGAGTGGCTAACAGAAACGTTAGACGTTTTGTCTCTGACACTGAGAGTTGGTTTATGCTCAATGCATAAGAATATATTTTGTGATAATGAAGAAGATAGAATACTCACTGCAGAGGGATGAGTATTTGTATATTGCTTTTAGATACCATTATCACGAATATTATTTTCATTGATAACGGAACATAGCGGCATTTTTAAGAACATTATCGTCATTGATAACCAAATATTAGGCCATTATCAAGGATATCAGTTTAATCGATAACCAAAAATGATGAAATTATCAAACTTCTTGCTTTCAAAAATAACGTAACGTGAACTTGTAAAGACTATGATAAATGAAAGCTTTAATTGAGGGCACTATTGAACCGTTAGGACTGCAACTCGCCATTTCTCTTTAAAATGTCATTTTTTCTTTGATACAATGTAGTATACCTCTGGAAAAAGCGGATAGTATGTCACCATTATTGCTGAAATTGTTGTGAGTAGATAGGTGCTTCTATAAATAACTTGATATGTATTTTCCATCTTGCTTATGAGGCAAACTATTTATTGCACAGATTTTGACAAAACAAAACGGTCAATTTGAATGCAATAAAAGCTATCAATTATTTACTTCATAGATTCAAACCACCTGATAATTTTTTTTGTTTAAATATTTCAATATATGAATTTTCCGATTTCTCAACCGCAATAATTAATTTGAGGAAGCTGAATATTTTATAATTTATTTTCATATGACCAATATCGAAAAGTGTATTGCAATTATATTTTTCCGACCCCTGCCTCCGACCTACGTTTCCTCTCCATCACAGACTATAAATCATCTGGTACTACAATATCTTTTGGATGAGAACTTTTCAAGGAAAGAACTCTATTCTGGATATGATATCCTGTAGAAGACACTTCGTCAAAACCTCTCAAGCATCAGACGATTCCGAATCGAATTTACAGCGTTTTTGGGGGTTATAGCGTATATATAACTTTTTTCGCACTCTTCATGTATTTCATAAACTGCAAACTCATTCCATCGCATCTCTGGAAGACATGGTTCCGTTTTTTTGTCAAGAAACATAATTTGATTGAAACTCTGAATTTCTGATTCGGACGAAATACTGAAACTCTCAATACACTCTTTAACCAAATGTTCCGCCATTGCAGTGGGTCCTATTTAAAATATATTATTGGTGGCCTCTCGATCAAATTAAAATTGAACCTTTCCTTTCTGGTTCTCGTTCTGTTAGAAATTTAAGCATCAGCGTCGCGTTTTTTGTCGTTTCACACTTCACATACAACAGAGGCCATCAAATTGTATCCTATCGACAATTATTTTCACGTTATAGGGAGGGAACTTGAATTTTCTTACTTTGGAGAAGCCTGTAGGTTAAGAATATAACGCGCTCTAAGCTGACGTTAGAATGGATCAATTCGCTAATAAATATGCATTTAAGTTTGTGTTGAGCGAGACTTACAGTGTTAAGAAATAAATCTACTGGTTCACATGCTGCACCGAATGCATTTTTCCGAATCTGAATCAGAGCTACATTTTTGTTGCCCCTCAACGTCTGAATCACCACCACTATATACTGAAGTAACGAATAATGACCTACTGCAGCCTTTTCTGACAGTTCTTCTGTATAGAATTAGGCTCTTTTTTTATTGCAATAGCCCGTTGACACTCGTTTAGTACCGAATATTCTCAGATTTGCACTTTGGAAGGCCATGGATAAAGAAAATCTTGATTTGCAATGAATAGCTTTACCGATTCTTTCTAAGAGATCTGCATCTCCTAAGGTAGTTGCCCGCAAGCACCTAAACTGCTGAAATGACGGCATCGTCAATCGCTATATTTGAGCATCATCAACGCTACACTATTTCTTTTATTTCAAGGGACCATCTTTCATAGCGATATTCATTGTTCCTCCCAATCCAAGCCATTAAGAAGTTTTAGTCTCTCCTTGAGAATTCCCACCTTTTCAGGTTTTTCTTTTGCCTACTTATCCTCGAAAGCTCGACTTGGCATTTTCTAGCCCCCCTCTGCTCTATTAGCATTAAAAAGCGATGAATCGGTGGTAACATAAAATCTATCGGACACAATTTTGTTCATATGACGTGCTTCAATAGCGCATTTGTGCATCGACAAGGGACTTTCCATCTTGCCTTTGTGCAGAAATTTCGTGTGCAGAAATTTCAGCGATGTAATCTTCTGTGATTGTACAACAAACTGAATGACCATCTGGAGCGAAGAAGCTTTGTACCAGCTCACACTAACAGATAAAAACAATTTCAGTATCGCAGGGAAACTCGCCCCACAATTGCAACAATCCATCTCTATTAGAGAGAAGACAGCTGTAACGTCTTTCAGCGAGTCTCTTTGGATGATGTGAAAGTAAAATAGCATGGAAACGTGAAGTTTTCCTTCAAAGACGGGCTGCGCATTATGAACTGTTGTTAGATGGAACAAAACAATTCTGTTTCAACTTATTTACTTTTCGTTACTTTTCAATAATTTTCTCACGATATCGTACTGGCTCATACGTATATTTGTAATCAACCAATAGCCCGTATCTTTAGTGCAGCCTTTTTATGGCGATAGTTTTAATCTCGTATTCAATAAAACTTCGCCTGGCATCACCACGACGCTCTGGGCAGAGGCACTTTAGATTGTCTAAAATGGCAAAAGTTGCAAGTAATCCGCGAATATCAACATTACGTATTTGGGCAACCGGGCTAGAACTATCCGTCAGAGCAAATCTTGTATTATGCAGCCCAATAGCATCATTATTTATGTGCTTCTCTAAAAATGTGTCTTGCGATAAACCGAAAGCAAACTCAATATTTGTCGTATTTGTAATTTTCAATTCCACAGGAACTATCTGCTTCTCAAATCGGTACAGATATATTAGAAATTCATTAAAATACCTGATAACCACTTATTTAACCGCAACTTCCCGTTTTGAATCTCGCTCAGTGAATGCACTGCACCTAGTCATAAATACTGATCTCCCCAATTCCAACTTATTTCTTTCAAGGTATGCCTTCTGGTAGTCGTCATATATCTCATTCATTAGCTATTTTCTTCCACTTCCTGAAAAATATGCTCCTTTCATTCTGTTTGATTCTCCTTTTACACCATGAAAATAGCTGAATATTTTTCCTTGAAAATGTGATGCGCACAAAGAGCTAAGAACTTAACTTGCTCTTTGGTGAATCTGGGAAACTGTAAAGGAAAGATTTTTATTTTTCCTGGGCGATACGGGACCAAGTGAAACGTTCTTCTTCCCCGTGACAGGTTCCACATCCTGCTCTAAAGCAGTTCCATCGTAGTTTTGTGAAATAGTAGGCGACTAATGATTCATAGAAAAGCATATATTAATGCAACATAAGAACTACCACCTGGAGAATTTTTGGGCGTAGATGACAGAATTTCGCCTGCATAGTCGTTGATAGTTGCTGGGTCTATTCCTATCATTCCATTGTTTCTGGACGCCACCTAATCTTTACGGTCGGCTAGTGAAAAACGGAAACGCGCTTTCCACATTGTCTTCTTTAACAAGTTCATACCTTCTTTGGTCACCACCCAAGCGTCCGTTATATGTATCGATCTTCTTTCCGTTTTTATACCAGTTTATCAACTTATTATACCGCAAGAAAGTCTACTAAAATCTCAGCCCCTTAGCATTGTGCTGTTGTCAAAGTCTCGCCACCCACTATTCTGAAAATTCAACCTCAGTATTACTTATCTGTCGCTCTTTTTTTATGCAGTTTTTTCATCTAATTTATACGTTTTCGGGTGAAACGTGACGTATTTTAGTAACTTCTGGAGCAAATAAGCCATTTCTTGCTTCTAGATGCAGAGAGCCTGAGGAGCGGGGGAATGATTAGTCTAGTTCGAATTTATTTCGATTTACACGACCTGCACAGACCAAGGGCTGCTTGTCCCCTTACGTTACGCGTTAATGTATTTTTTTTGACTTAAGATTTTCTATCACTTGCAAGCTATTCTTCTTTGGTTCTTTCATTGTTTTAAAAAGTTCGCCATTCTACAAGGTCTCATTCTTCTTTTTATGAATTTTCGTGTCCATTCCTTTAAACTCGATTCGCTTGCGCTCTTTATTGGCGTGACTATTGGTTTGCTTTGGATACTCATTTTCGGTGATATAATATTAGCTCTTCAGACAAATGTAATCTCTATTTTGGTCCGTTTCGATCCTCAAAAAACCATCTTGACTCGCAAAGTGAACGTTAAATGGGCTACATCAATTAATAAAATTTTTTGTTTGGAAACCCATTGATTCTTTTCCGTTTAGCGGAGATTTTGCTAGAAATATATAAATACTGTCTTATGTACAGAATCTTAACTGTAATCAAAGGGACGTTACGAATTATTACGGTTCAAATATGATCCGATGTCAGAGATCATCATCAAATTCCCGGATAACAATACCCTAGTTCATCACGGAATTGGTCAATTACGATGAAGTTTGGGTGGCAACAGAATTTCTCCAGCGATACATGGAGAAGGTGAGTAAACCACTGCACGTATCGCGCAATGCCATCATAGACTCGACATTGCACAAAATGCCCCGAAAAGGCAATTGCTTATCTCGCGAACTCTGAAATACAAAGAGCAGCTGTTGACCGATTCCTGAAAATCTATAGCCTTCCACTGTAACTTAAACACCAGCAGGAAAATGTCAAAGAGATCAAGGAGTGTTTGAACTGGATCCAAATACGGCTTAATTTTGTCGAAAAGGTTTCGTTTGGTGCCTCATTGAAGGACGACCATCATCGTCCCTCAAACCTTTCTTCTGTTCTTTCTTTATACATCTTGTCTATTTAAGCTTGCTACTACACTTTGTTACACTGGAGGTGGTTTACAAACCTTTAATCCATTTAGAGCCTGTTTTGACCCATATTGAAGATATTTGCGGAGGTTTTTTCGAGGGCCTTGCCTTTTTGACATAATTATAATCACGCTGTTGGTCTCTAGACTATCTATTAGTCCTCAATGAGGTCTGGATGGAATCTCTTGTCTAGAGGCTTGGACTATGTGCCAGAAGATAATGTTTTACGCTTTATTTTTCAGTGTAGGATGTTTTTCAAAATATCGGTTTTGTGATGAGAGAGCTTGATTGAACCCATTCTTCGGATCGGATTTTGCTGAGTAATTAAAAGAAGACAGAGGTGATCCATAATTATTATGTAGTCTTTATTTATCTCTTAGTACATCTTTGTTAATGTGCTTCTAGTTTACCACCAACTACTTTGCAGAATATTTAGCTGTACCACCTTGAACACATAAAATTTTGCTTTATCTATTTTAAGCTCGTTTGAAGTTATTTAAATAGATATGAAATGATTTTTGATAACCTTAATGTCCTACGTATCTTCTGGATGGATATTTTGTGCACTTAAAGTTAATCAATTCAGCAGAATAGTTATCAACTAAAAGTTTCGCAGCATGGGACAATGAAGATCTTGACAAGATTACTTTGAATAGGTTTACTTAAATATAAAGCATACTCAGGAGTATAAATAACGGATGAGAGTCCCAAGGGGACATATGGTGGTAACTGATGTAATTACGAAGGTTATGGGTAACTATTTGACGCACTGCTAACGACATTGTAAGATTCCTTAATGTAGCTTCTACATCATATCAGGACAATACTGCGCCTTTCACACATATTGCTGCCCTGTTTCCATCTTTGATTCCAATCCGCCTCGCAATTCATCTAACAGCAGGCCAAAACTTTCCATTTACTGATTGCTCTATTTTGTAAATGATATCGATTTTAGCGAAAGAAATTTTAGCCTTGTGATTGTCTAAGACCACCGTTGAGGTGCACATCTGCGCACATGTGTTATTTTAATCAAGATTAATTCACAACGGTTCAGTGAAAATAGATCTGCAGCACACTTATTAATCATGTGCTTGGAGACGTAGTTGCTCCCCGCACCAGCGAAAGGGGACAGAAGAAGCTATCACTTAATCGTTTGGAAACCCTTTCAATTTTGGTATGAGAGCTTCGTAGAGCTATTCAACACAGAAATCACCGTTAGAAGGACGCGAACACACCTTTAGTTTCTCACTGGGTATCTAAAGTCCGACTTTATTGAATTATAACCTCCGTGGAAAGCTGATGACGTACGGGCTCAAAACGAACCCCAGGAGATGAAAAATTGTAACCAAGGAGATTAATGTACATCATTCCTTTTATTTTTTTCTTCTTTTGATTAAACAGGTGACCTTAATAAGAGGGCCTTCACACCCAGAATCATTATCATGGTTAGATGAACTGACCATAGTAAACTGAATAAAGCCCAAGACTCAAATTAGCTGCTGACTGAATAAAATTTTATTGTATGATGATGGCTTACATTCAAATATCGGGCCTCCTTCTACCCAGATTGAGGTCTGAGCCAAAAGATCGCACAACATCAAGTGGTGAAAATGTATTCTGGATCCTTACGAATAAAAGTTGCCAAGCGTAGTTCCGTGGTACTTATAGAAGATATTGTCGCTCCTCAAACAAGATGCTTCTCTGACTATGATAAAAAGACTAAAGAAGTCTTCTAGAAGGATTGAAGCAAGTCTATCATGCCTAATAATCAAATTATACAGAATTTGAAACAGAAGTTTGACTACTCGATACTCAAGGAAGGTGAAAAGCGCGATGAGCACGTAGCTTCATTTATTCTTTCATAGGAGAACTCGCAATATGCGACTCGGAGTTAAGAGAGACCGAAAAGGAACGTAATTTTTTAGATCCTTTCCTGCTCCATTTTCGCTTGCGGTGGTCTCAAGATTTAAATAATTGCACTTGGAGAAAGTATTAAATTCTGTTAAAGCAAAGATATGTCGGGGTTGTACATCCCACAATACAAAATCAGAAGATAAACTATCAGAAGAGGATTAGACGTGTAGAATCAGTTTGTTGAATCGGGGAATCATAAGAGGGGCTAAAGGGAATAAAAGCTACGTTGAAGTTCTTGAAATGATTTTTTGTCCGAGAAACTTGGTAGAGAAAGAAGAAGCTATTTTTTGTGTAAGATGAGAGCATCTCGTCAAAGAATTTTGGCATTTACTTACTGCCCGTGACTTAAGCCGTTCTCGAAGGGGACAACCTAATGCATCATTCTTCAGAAAATAATCCTCCTCCGTTAAGAGCCAAAAATTTTGATGTAACACGTAATTACAGATGTCAAGTTCCTCCGTCAAGTTTCGGAGGAGCCGATACCAAAAATTAGCACAGCGCTTAATTTGCTGAGAGCGAAGACGAAGAAGAGAATATTCCCAATGGTTTCATTGTGGAGAACTAAACTACTGCGTTTCGCAGCTTAGTTAAGGCCATCAGAAATAACAGTTCCTCAATCGCTTGCGATTATTCCGGTGCTCAGCATTAAATTTTTTATTCTCTTAATTCGTTTATCCCATTTCACCGAATAACTTTGAGAATCCGGGAAAATAGGGGGTTTTTTAATGATTGAAAAATAGGTTAGCCTATGCTCTGAAACGAATCAAATAACTGGTACAAGTAGTCGGCATGGGTGAATCAAGAAACGAAATTAATCTATAAGAAATGTTGAGGTCGCCACGGGACTATCCAAAATCTTTCCGAACAGGGAATTGATTGTTCCATTGAAAGGAAGTTCAGGCATTCATGCCCTTCAAACTTCGCATTTATCCTCAAAAGTCCCCCCTGCTTGCTTTGCTCAAATATTATCCTTGCATTCACGGATTTTACCAAAACGTGCAATTATTGCTTCTTTCTCCACAATTACCCAAGTAAAATAGTTATTGACGCCATGCAAAATAGAGCTATACAAGATCAATTTGGAGGAACATTAATCAGCCTCAGCAATGGTCGTCACAATTCGTCCATTCAGAAACGTAGCCCTGGAATTGCATATTTGAACTGGTCACATACGAGCCGATCGCTACATCAAGCTTTATGAAAATTGCACCATTTGCACCAAATTTTGATAGGTAGCTGCTGAGAAAACACATCCCCTGTCTGGAGGTAAATTCGCTCCTCTCAGCAGTACACTTAAAGCGATTTTGTCTCCAAGCACCCATTCCATTCCATTCATACAGAAATTCCTGGTCCCATAACGCCGCTAATTGCTGTAAATCTGGTTACTCCAGGAATCCTCGGCTATTTCACAGCCAATAAAGATTTTTCATGCCCAAATGAAATTTTGATACTTAAAAATGCTTATAACTATATCGAAATAGATTCGAAAGACAGTTAGATGGTCGGCTGTGGCTGCATGACACCAGACTCGATCGTGAAGGAGAAAAAAGGGTACTTATAGTTAGATTTTAGCTCATTTTAATGTAATTAAATTGTAATTTTCACTTTCTTACCCATCTGAAAGAAAAAATGCAGCAGAGCGTGTTATTCAAGAAAATTGGAATCGCATTTGCACATTTCTAATGGTAAGTAATCTTCTAATCTCATTGATGGGAGATTACATTGATCATTATAATTGACTTTGAAATAGCGCGCTCTTTGAAAGAATAGGCATCATTGCTATCCTAAAATGGAGTCTGTCCATGAAGACCTAATTTTCTTGTATTAATCATTTGAAGCAGTAAAGGCACGCGTATACATACCGATACAAAATATAATCTAAAAGAAAAAAATTCCCGCTCCCGTTACATCCCCACTTCGTAGGCATAGAGAGGAACATTTCAATGTTCGGAATATTTCTCAATTATGGTGACACATTATTCTCTCTCGTACAATGCACTTTACACCTTCAAGTCTGCAGAGATACCAGGCCTATCATAAATAATGGGCTAAATTTCAAGGCAAATGTAACTCGAACTTTTTGAGAATAATCAAGCCCAAGAAGGAAATACTGGATCCCAGATTGAACGTGAACAGTTGGTTTCCTCACAAACGGCCACCAAATCTCTTATCGTTTGAAAGAGGACGCGCTCATACCTTAGCTTGCCGCAAATATTTATAAAAGCGTGCCAGGATTCATAATTTGCTCCAAATATACACAGTAATTCAAGTACCAAGGGATGCCGGGAACCAGGAACCTTTTTTAGCGTTCCAAAGAGATGCTAAAAGCCCCATAACTTTATCTTTTCCGACTTAAGCGCCAAGCTGACGGGTTTTTATTCATAAATCACGTTTTTTGGTCGATAGAGACAAAAACGCGACGTTTAGAATTTGATTCAGTAAATGCATTTGCCGCAGTCGCCCTACGCAATATTTCACGCAATCTTGCTATCTTTTTCAGCTGCTCAGACCCTTTAACTGGAGGAATAAGGGGTCTACATTGCATATCTCAATATAAAATGGACAATTCAATTCTCATATAATTGCCTGCAGACTTTGAAAGCGTACCAGTCAAATCTGGCCACATCGCAGAGCCTATTTTGTCGATTTATGGGATTCACCAAGCCGGCTGAATCTGGTATTTTCCATTTGATAAATGGATGGGCCTCGATGGCAACTATTCTAATTTATTCTTTTTTGTGTGACAGACAGCTTTATTGTTGTTACTTTCCACGAGATAAACTAAAATTATACCTATCTTCTTCATACCTTCTCTGAATTTTTTTGAAGCAAAATTAAACGTTGTCTGTATCGTAGTGAATAATTTATTTTAGATAGTTACCCGAAATAGAAAAATTCTTCACATGGCTTGATAAATTTTTTATTTTCTATTTTGTCTATAACTGCTGGATTCTCGTCAGCGCTTGCGTAATTTCTGTCCCCAAGCTACTCTAATAGTTCCACCAGTCTTATTTGTATGCTTATTTGTTTGCAATCAACGAGACTGTTTTTCTACGTTTCTATGAGCCTTTCACACGTTTTTTGGGCCACATGCCGAATTTTTGGCTAGAAGGTTGGATTTACGTTGACACAGAAATTTTCGCATAAAATTTTTGAAATATTCTCAGAACTCCGAGCTGTTGGGACCTGTACTGTCTTTGCACTTGACCAACATTTTGGGTCTATGTTGCAGCAAGAACTTCGAGCGGCCTTTTGGTTTTCAACTATAATTTCATCCTCTCCATTGGTTTAGACTGAACTCGAGATTCATTATTACGCAAAAATTGCTACAAAGTAAACTAACAATTATAGTTTGGACAACCTTTCAATTCTTTACACTGATCGACTAACTCACTCGTCACTGAAAATTTGAAGTAACTCAAAAAATCCACCCCATATCTCACTTCGTACAAGAAGGATACGCGAAATAAATCACTTAAACACTTTTTTTCATAAATCTATGTTGAATGCTTGGCGGAACTTATTGTCCTCCATCTACTTGATAATGCCATTTAAGCAAGAATTAAAACCTTCAGTGACCACTTTTTGAGGTCTTCTGCATAAAATAAAGCCGTTCAACTAATAAATATCATTAACTAGTCCTGATATTCAGTTAAAACACTCGAAATGATAGGTAAGTCCCACTCGACAAATCCCTTCAGCGCCATGTAGAATTTTCACACCATTCCAAACCAATCACCCTGGAGAGCTTTTGATACTAAAATACTCATAAACTAACCTTAATTTCATATGGGCTATATCGGATCCATAATTTTCATGTGTTGTAAAAGAACAGACAAAAATAAATTCTTCTTTCGATTTCTCCACGGCAATCGACAATTCCAATTCTGTAACGATGCTATGGCCGCCATTCTCATTCCTAACACTAATAATTCTCTGCATTATTCCGGTGAATATAGGAATGCTGAAGTAAGGGCAGCCATGACCCATCTACCACCATAAACTTTTGGAACTAAATCTACGCACCATTATTTCCCTGTAAAACGTACAAAAGCAGATCCAGTACCTGTTCTCAAAAAGATTAACTGCAGTAGTAAAAATCATCATTCTCTGTTCGATGAGACTAATTTAGATTTAAATCTAAAAATGCTCAAATATGGATCAATCTGCAACATGTGCCTCCCGAAAACCTGGACTCCAGCATCTAAGACTCATTGGGTCACCAACACGCTCAGGACTCGCTCCTAATAGGTATACCTATTGGTCTTTGTTTCTATTCCAAACTTTTTGAAAAATCCAAAGTCAAATCTCCATACAAGTACGTAACTACATCTTTATACACGATGAATGTGCGAAAAAATAATATCCAAGCCACGAATTTTGAAAAGAACGTTCTAAAAACTTACGCTGAAACTCCGAACCATACATAATCCCCCAACTAACACGATATTTATCTAATTTCCGCTTATTTTCCGTTAAAAAGTCCATAAATTACCCTATTAGAAACCGATGGCACATATATATTGCATCCAGTCCCGCTCTACCCGCGTGGTAAGAAACATTTTAATCTACATGGATCCGTATACATCTTTTCTACGCGCATCTCTCCATCCCACATGACAATAGATGATTGATACCCATCTTGCACCCTCATAATCACTCACTAAACGCAATCAACGCCGAATCGTCCCGTTATCGGATTCCTATCCCGCAAGAACACCGCGGGAAGCTGGTCAACATCGACGCAGTCCTTCGGCGTAACCACCAACCGCTGACTCTCTTGCCAACTAGAAACCTTCTGCACTTCTCTATGAGATATCCTAAACCAGTTCGTCCTGAAACTTCATCCCAATCTCAACAATATCACTGCATGAAAACTCATTAAAATCTATCACTAAAAATATTTGAAAATTTTCAACTTTCATATTGATGAAATGCTTTTTATGCCTACAATTATGGCTAAAACGTGCTCCGTTCTACAAAGTAAGCCACGAATACAAGATAAATGAATCCTTTAGTGCAAATGCATATATTTCATTTTTACCAGATGTTCCACAGGGGAAAAACTTCTTTTATAAGACCTAAATGGGCAGCTGCTGTAAATTCATTTTTACCATCACATGTGCAAGACAACTAGTTCCAACATTAAGCTTGCACTGTTCATGTCTACCAAATTTTTCTGCCCTCCATCTCATTTCTTGGTCACAGATATTTAGTGTGAACTAGTCTCAACTGCAGCTAAAAATTTGTGCGAAGAATTCTAAGTAGACTTCCACCCAATATTTTCTGATTGTACGCAAGACAACTTATTTAAGAATACATCAAGGCTATATTTACTTGGAGGTAGCTTCCTTTTGCACCGGCCATATCCTTTTGCAGGTATGACCGGTTCCCTTGACAAGATAGCCAAAGCTACACGTGCAGTTGTGGGAACCTAGATTACATCTAAACGCGCGCATAACATATCTACTAAAGTAGGTATAGACTGTCCATTTATGACACATTTGTACGATATAAGTGTTTATCACTGAAATTTATCGTTTGTAAGGCAACTATGAGCAGTTTAGTAGCTTAGTTCTGTTTTAGTTCCTTTAAATAGTTTTACTGTGGCACTAGCCGAGAGTGCTACAGTAGTAGCTCCATCAGGGCTAAATGAAGCCCCTTTACTTTACCAACTTCCAGTAAGCCAAGCATCAATCTGAATAGCAGCAACCCCTCACCCATTTTCAAGGAATTGGTGTGTTTAACTAGTTAAACTAGTTGAGTGACCGGTAAGCATAGAGCTGTTTGGATCACGTCAGTAAGACACTATTTAGAGATCGGCTGTAATAGTCAGCGCTAACATTTTATAAGGACTGGAGTAGTCATCCCTACCATTTCTTTTAGTCTATCACGAAGAAGGGTCGCCTAGCTTTCCCTTTTCCCACTTTCACCCCGTTCCGTTTTATTTTCCCTTCGCCGCAGAGAAAACAATACAAACTTACAACTTCATCCATTTTTTACCGCGCAAGACATATTGTGGCTCTACCTTACTCCTAACGTACCCTTCTAGTGAAAAAAGTCGACCCTGTAATACAAACACTTGTTTGTACTATTTTTGGAGGGCCACATTAATGAACACATCGGTCTCTCGAGCTAGAGAAGAAATCATTTATCAAAAACACAGCGGGAAAAAGCTAAAAAATCAATACTTTCTGAAGGATAGATAGCCCGCACTTGCTTTGAATTAGCGATTAACTCTGCTTTTAACGCTCTGAACCGTACAAAGCTTCAAGTAGCCCTCGGTGAGATTTTTTGCACATTAATTCCTCTAGAAATGAAGAATTAATGCGCTTTTCGCATGTCTGTTACTGTCAAGGTATACATGACTCGAAATTCAAAATGAGTTCCGATTTTCTTTTGTAAGAGAATCCAGCGATTGCATAACTCCAACCTGTTACTGTGTTGGCGGAAGTTTTTACTGGTAGTTTGGAAGTCTCCACAGTATTCGACGTTCCTTTACTCACCTAAATAGAGGGGTAAACTCATTCACTGTACCTTTGGAGGTTTTATTTGCTTGCTGGGGTCACATCTCCGGTAGATGCTGGAAGACAGCTTCATTTCGTTCCAGATTGCTCTCAAATGGTATGAAAGAGAACGAATACACCTTTTTCTCAGCTCTCCGACATATTGTAGCACACAGTACCAAATGTAGCTGAGATAGGCCGGCAATTTTGGCTCAGGAATAGTCGAAAATTCTCAACTGTATGACCACATATCTCAAGCGGAAAGGGAGCTTGGTGTACTTTTTCTGACCTGCATGATTAACTGTAAGAGCTTACGTTCCATAAGGGTCTATCTAAGGCATCCACCGTGAGTGCTGTACCGAAAAATGGAAGGGAAAACACAGCTCAAGCCCTGTTCGAGATTGAAATCCGGGGTTTCACGGTCTCCACTGCCAGGCATATGGAACGACTGGTATGTTGAGTAATATCCTACGTGAATACGCAGAGTGAGTGGATCACTAATTCCTGATGCATCTGGGAAAGAAGTCCCGCAAGGCAGAACTTGAGGATATCTCGAACCGGAAAAATTAATGGGAGAAGAGTCATACCACATCAAAGACCCTGTTTTGGTCCCAGGTACAGGGTTCTGAGATATTTCCAACCCGCCTAGCCAAGTTTCGCTGTCTTCGTATCTTTTTGCAGGTACCGCCTGCCTGCTCAGCACTGACCCAAATTTTGTTGTAAACTTTCTTGCCAAAATTTGAGACCACTACAAGCGACCCAAGCATTTTCTCGGGGCCAGTAAATTTACATTATCCACTTCTTGTCCGCATACAAAAAATTATGCGATAATAACCGTGTAAGTGAGGAACTTGCCCTCATCTAACTTCCACATTTTCTTTCGGGAGAAGCTCAAGAGCAATAAGAGGCCAACAAGTAACTTAGGGATGAGTGTAGTGAAAATTTTCCTCCTTCCCAAGAGCATTGTACTCAATGCTCCGAATGTACTATTCCGATCGTTCGATCAAGAAGGTAGTCGAAAACACCGAAAAAAATTATCGTAGGTCTGATGAAACGTATCTATCTTATGCTAGTCTTCTGTGCGAAGCCTCAAGATCCTGTGTCGCAGTGCGCACCGCGCAGAAACCTTAGCACTCGCTTCGTGAGTTGATGCTTTTGTTGATTGAAGCCACTACTAGATTAAATCATAATTTTATTACCCACACAAAGAACAACCTCCTCAGGAGGCTATTGAATAAAAATAAAGTATTCTCCCCGCAAATTTTTCAATTGAATAACACCCCCAATATCCAAAAGAAACATTTCAAAGTTCATTTCATCATTCACAACCAAATTAGGTTTCGCGTATATCCTGACCACTCATGAATGATGAAAATTGAGTTCAATAGGTCAAATTTAGTTAAGAAAATGAATATTAGTATCTCAAGTACAGTAGACATCCTATAGCATTTAATAAAAATAAATATATTTAATGAACAAAACATACAGGTGTATGCAAGTATCTAAAAATGAATCTCTCTATTTTTCTTTCCAGCGTTTGAACAGCTTAACATAGAGATTACAGTTATGATTTTTCTATTTTTCTATGACGCCTATCCAGCGAACACTGTTCGCAGTATTTCACATAGAGAAGTAAAGTTAAATTTACTTCCAGTTTGTTCTGATTTTTGTAGCATTTTTGTCGCTGGGTAGAATCTAAACAAGATCTATTTGGTTTTCAAATAGATCTTGTTTAGATAAAAGATTTCCGGTTATAGGAAATAACCGGAAATCTTTTTTATGCTGAAAATATATACGCCACTGAGTAAGTCACAGTGGAAGTTATATATTCGATTTTACAAATTGCAAAAATCTTCGTTTGCCATAAATTCGCTCAAATTTCGTAATGCATCATTAATATGCCGTTCTGACTTTCTATGGTTTCCATTAGCATCAGTCTCAGTTAATTCGAGCTAAGAAGTTGTAGTCTACTGTAAGTTTGTTCCCAAATAATCTTTTTCAATTTCTATTTGCATATATCTAGTATGGGTATGTAATATTCCTTTACCACAGAAAATCCACTTAGCACAAATCCATTATATTCACTACCTGTTGTAGATTCTTCCTGCCAATTTCCTTCTATTATCAAGCTTTAAACTCATAACATGCCGTTGGTGCAGTATTTAAAGGTCAAGTATTTCTTTGTAGTTCACAAATATATTTAAATGCCCAATTGAAATCAAAATATCCATTTTGCCCCTTATAGCTCAATTTTTTTTAGTTTTTACATTCATAGCAGCAGTAATTAGTTTCTTTTCTTGTATAATTTACTACTCAGTGCAGGATAAATCCTTTTTGTCATTGAAGAGATCAAGATATGACGGCTGGAAAATCAGTTGGTCATAATACTAGATATAAGATCGGCAACCAGTTTCACCTTACAATTCTGCTCCCTATTTTCATTAAACAGCGAGTAAATAGCTTAAAACCCTTTCTGTTGCAAGCAAATGGATTCAGATCCAAAAAACCGACCCATGCAAGACGAAACAGTAAATATTTCATCCTCAATGATGAATCCTTAAACTCTTGCATGATAAGTAGACATTTTCCCTACTATCAGGACCTAAAATATTATTTAATAATTTTATGGGTACCAAAAATATCAAATACTAGTTTTAATGCTAATCTTCAATTCTAGTTCTTGAAGACACTCCAAAAAAAATCATTCAGACATTTGTCTTATTTTCAACCTTTTGTGCTTTTTCCTCCTGTTAGTGTCTTTTGAAAATAAAATAAACATAAAACTTTCATTCAGAAATAGAAATCAATATTTCATGTGAAAATCCTCAGTAATTACATGATTATTTTAGCATCCCAATATATCTTAAATGTAGGTAAGCTGACTGTTTCCAAAAGATAGAGATCCAAGTAGCTAGAATTACCCTCAAGCTAGTAAATTTGATACATAATGCGTCTAAAAAACCTGGAAGAATTGCATCCGACCACACTTTCATTTCTAGCATTTAAAGACTCGAAAATCTTTTTCATTTTATCCTCAGTTCTATATTATGAAAAAGGACTTTTTCTGTAATTGGCTCGATTTTTCAATGTGTCTTCTGAGGAAATATGATATTATTTACATATGAGGACAGTAGAAACCCATACTGATGACTTCACGAAGATCGCCTCGTGTAATACACAAATTCAAATACTCATTTTCATTAACACTGATCTTTCAATTGTTTTGAAATTAACAATGCGCAGTTTCTCCCGTCGAGCTATGGAATCCCTTCCAGCAATGGGAAAAACAAGAAAAATTCGACATGATTCACAGATAATCCGCTTTCCGTCTTCCTAATGAAGCAACTTGCGATATGGTAGCATAGCTAGCTGATAGAGAGAGTTCAGGGCTTTAAAGAGAGATTTGGTTCATAGGCAGTTAGACAGTATACTTTTCATCTAGGTTATAAGGCCGCACAGTGATCCGCGGAATGATAAAACTTTGCAAAGACTCGGATGGAGAGGTTCAATTCACCAAGGGTGCAAGAACGGATAAGAATCCAGACAAATCTTGGAATTATCAGGCTCTCACGCCGCTGCAAGAACATTCTAGCCCTCGGTACAGAAGTGAACTCTGCAGATATTAATTTGTTTAAACCCTTATCTGGAAGCCTTCAATATGTGAATACATCGTTCGTTTTTCAGGCTCACTAAATCCCCCGTCTTTATTTTTTATACTTGCACTTTAGCTATTTGAATGATAGTTACTGTGTGATTCATACGATATCTTACTGGTCCGGCGAATAACTGTAATGGGATTCGTGAATGAATTGATTGTCATGAATTCTATTTCCAGATTCGGCGAGATGATTGCTTTAGGAGTGCTGGAAGAAATCCTGTTAATACAAACGCTTGCGCTAACTCCAGATCTAATCCGACACTATCTGTTATTTGCATCACTTCGCATGTTATTGTCCTGGCTTATTCTATCGTTCACGCTTCAAGCGATCATTTTCAATGCTATTATATCCCTACTATTCTTTGGCAGTGAATACTATAGAAACTAATTGCCGTAAGTGATACTAAGCTTTTCAACGATAACAAGATCAAAAATATCGATCTGGTTGGTGATTTAATTTGGTACTGGAGCTAGTGTCTATTCGACCTGTGTAAAGGTGGGGTACTTAATGTGACCCAAACCGTCGTTTTTCGGACTATGCAACATAAAAATAAAAAGTTTTTTTACTTTAGCTTATCCGTTTTGAACCATTTAAAAAGCCACTTGTAGAAAGGAGGTTGGGCAAAGATACAAAGCAATAAAGGGGTAGGTCAGGAAGTTTCTTCATAGCAAGAGCAACTACAAAGGAAGGGCGTTATTTGGCACCACCAGCCCAACGCACACAAAAGTGACGCGTGCAAATAACATTGCATCCAGATATGGCCCTTTAAAAATACCTAAAATATATATATGGAAAAAGCAAAAATGGCCCATTTTCGTCATATATCCTCGAATCAGGTAAGAATCTGATAGCCGTTTAGTTAAATTCAATAAAGCATCCACGGTTGAGCTCAGTTCCTACGATACAAGCGAGATTGAGCAAGTTGCTGACGCATAATTGTGCGACGGGGAGCTACCAACATCAAACGGCGCATTTCTGCACGGCTTTCTGGGTAAGCAATCCTTTTCTCCCTCTCTGTCTTATTACGCTCCGCCTAAATCTCTCCCGTTTCCTCCTCTCACGCTCTTTGACAGCGTTAAAAACCATAGTAGACGTCAGATGCGCGCCCTTAGAAGTATCAATACGAACAGTACCTTCTTCTTCTACGACAGCACTATTGAGTAGCCACCTTGTTCTGTTATTAAAAGACGCCACAACCATTTCTACGGTTGGAAGATCCCCATCAATATCAGCATCATAAAAAGGTAACGTGTTTAGAACGGTGGGATTTGGTCCACTTAATGCATGGTCCCATATACCCGTCTTGATAAACCAACTCCGTGAGTTCGAGAACGTAAAAGAAGAGGAATATGCTGATGTTAAAACAGCTGTAATATGAAAAGCATCTGCTGCTTTCGTCGTTCTTGCCAAACTATGAAAGCCAATTTGAAAATGCGATTTGAAACTCGAAAAAACAGAAATGTCAAGAGGTTGCAAGACGTGACTGGAATGGGGCGGAAGCCCCAACACACGAATATTGTTGACATAAAAAAGATGCAATAATTCAAACTGTATGTGGCATGTGTAGCCATCATAAATGACAAGCAATCTTTGTCCACTTCCCCGCAAATGCGCAGTTTCTTTACAAACTGCTTCCCCCATTCCAAAAAAATTGTTGTATTAACCGCTGGAGTCTCACTTTGATAAAAATAGCATGGAGGAAGAAACTGCTGTACAGTTTGAACAGTATCTGAAACGCGCCTATAGTGCGGTTGTTTCCCGGGATAAACCACTATTGGCTTAAATGCAAATTCTGCTGCATTGATAACTGCCATCAATGTAAAATGGTCCAAATTTCCTTTAGTCCTGGTAACAATTTGGTGAGATTCTTACCGGGAACGCCAATCCCTTTTCAATACCCTGTCCCTTTTCAATACCCTGGCCAGTCATGTCCTGAAAGCTGATACCCGTTTCATCCAAATTAAAAACAAACCGTGAGTCCTTGATGTTGAATCTATCCATTGCTGCTTTCACGCGCACCATATGCTCTCCAACTGTCGCTCTTGTCACGGCAGTAACCCTTTTGTCTTCGGTCGCCCTTAAATTCTTCACTTTGATCTCGTCGTGACGCTGTAGAAAATTTCTCACCCATGTCTTACTCGGTCTGCCGCCCCTAAAAGAAATCTTCCTCTGCCTGTCCGCAGGTATCATTTGAACGTAGTGCGTAACAAGGTACGATAGAGACTGCCGCGTTAAAGGAATGCACTGGTCAACGTAAAGTATCGAAACTCTGATGATTAATTCTTCCTCTTCTTTACTCAGAAGTCTAGGGCGACCACAAGCATGGAGTTCAATGTCAACCTCTGAGTAATGTGTGGGTTGGCGTTCACCGGGTTCTCTGCCCCAATTTGAATAAACTCGCTTAAGTTGACTGAGCTCCACTTTGTTGCGAATAGCGATATCACAGAAGGAGATTCCCGTTGAGAAGCGCTCAAAAACGGCCGCCTTGAGGCGGTCAAGGAGAAAAAGGGACATGGGAAGTAGCTGCTGGAATAGGAGCAGTGGCGGTAGGACCGACAGTCCATTCTTTTTGATGCAGTTTAGTACCCAAGGGTGTCGATGCAACAGTTGATATTTTATTTGAGGTCGGCTCTGTGCGCCAACTTCCCTTTGGAAGTGATTCGACCGCAATGCGATGCATTTTCTTGGATGCAGGGGATTGAGGGTATGTACAGTAAGTGGTTACCCTACTTACAGTAGTCCTAGTCTGTGATTGCTCCTGACAGGAAAATTAAGTATACCAACCCATTCGACTGTAGGCCCCATTCACCCATTCAAGTAAAACCAATTTTCCCCCCTTTACTCAATTGAGTACATTTTCAAAATTCATTGATAGACTTTATTGACCTCGTAGAGCCACGAGAGGGCCTCCACCGCATGAGACCGGATATTCGGGCAATGGGAAGCCGCGGAGGGACTGACTTCTTCGACATCACCGTTGTCAATCCCCTCGCGCCATCGAACAGGAGAATCAACACGTTCAACCCGTTGACCTCCCTAATCGCAGCCCGAGCGGCGAAGCACAGAAAGTATCAACCCTCCACTGCTACTTCCTCTCGAAGCAGACTCGTCCCCGTGCCCATATCCACTCTCGGCGGTTGGCATCCAGACGCTTACGCCGTCATAACCGAAGTGGCAAGAAGCGTTGCAGTCAGGGCTATGGAATGGGAAGATTCGCGGGATATTCATGCAAAGGCACGCTGCGGCCGCTGCCACGTCCAAAGCGGCCTGCTGGCTGGCTGGCCTCGAGCCAGCGTTCTAGCGACTTTGAACCGGATTAAACCCGTTTCCTGGTTCCCCCATGCCGGCCGCTTTGGAACATAGCCTATCCTATTTTTCAATCATTAAAACACCCCAATTTTTCCCCTTTATTGACCTTGGCACAGGGAACAGCTGACCATATTTTTCATGCATTAAAAACACCCCAAATTTCCCCCCTTGGCACAGAGCAAAGAATTTTTTCTACTGTACGCTGGCCCCCAAAGTATTGAAAATCTTTAAAAAACTGTAACCCCAATTTGTGATAAAAGTCAAAAGAGAAGATAATATTTACTCAGTGAAGCTAGGAGGAAAACATCAAGTGCCGTAGAAATGTACGAGTGAGGCAATTTCCAGCAGGTGGTGAGACTATCGACAACGGCGATTAAGAACAACATTACTGAACCGTAGACATTTCTACGGCAAAAAATAGCGAGGATTGCTCACTTGTCCAACAAACTTGACGGTCAGTGCAACTTTGCAACGGCCCCATGGATTACGGGTCGGTCTACCCTTGGACGTTCTATCTTTGGCCTGTTAACAACTTCCAAGGGTAGACCGTTAGTAGACCCTTGGAACCTGGTACCCTTGGTACTTGGTAACCAACACCTTTAGTATTTTGCGAATCGCCACCGCATGAGTGCGGTAATGGTAGTACGGCATTCTCCAAAGTCAGTCTAAAGGTGCAGAAATGTTACAGTACTGTACAGCACAATTTTCCGTTCTCCGGTTCTGTACAGTAGATACGATACTGTACTTTTTCTAGCAAGCTCCAGAGATTTTCTGACCGAGAAGGTACTGTGCAGCGCTGTATTGCTCCTGTATCCCCCAAAAAGTAAGGATTCAACGCCGTGACGTCTTTGGCAACGAGTCGCCTCCTTGTAAAAAATGCTAAAAAGAAGTAAATTTCATGCCATGTGAAATGAACGAAATTGGTCACCTCCAGTTTTGCCATGATTGGCTCAACTAAAACCTTTCTACCTCAAACTGTGTCTTTCGAATTTCTGCCAGTTACTTTTTAGTTCTTGTGCTGGCATTTTGTCGAGTCTGACCACACCATTTGACTGCCGCCGTCCACGTGTCCAGTTTGGCATAATTTATAAATTGCGCGGTACATTGCATTGTTCTCGACCCTTCCTTTGGTGCTACATTTGCAAACTATATCCTTTTCTCACCGCCGTCGTCTCTTTCGCAAAGCGCTCTTCGCAATCGGCTGTGCTGCATTTATCTCAGTTTTCAGAACAACGTGTCCGTGATCAACCTTTCGTTTCACCGTGCAGCTTCAACTGTCTCAGAGATCTAGTGACTGTCTTTTCACTTCCTGCCGTTGTCTTCAAATCACATTTTGATTACCACTTCACCATCTGCAGCAATGGAAGCCAAACTGCGTTCAATGTTGACCGATCTCTACAAGGAGATTCCGTGTATGCCGATCATGGTTCGGCTAGCCTGGCATGATGCTGGTAGCTATTCCGCCACCGACAACACGGCTGGAGCGAACGCCACCATTCGCTTCGCCCCTGAATCCGAATATGGTGCAAATGCAGGCCTGGGCAAGGCACGGAAGTGGCTCGAGCCCATCAAGGCTGCTTGTCCCGAGGTTTCGTACGCCGATCTCTTCCAGCTCGCCTCTATTGTTGCCATCGAATTTTCGGGCGGGCCCAAGATTCCCTTTGTCTTTGGCCGCAAGGATCAACCCGCCGAGGCTTGCTCACCTGATGGTAGGTTGCCAGATGCTAACAAGAGGATGGACCACTTGCGAGATATATTTTACCGAATGGGCTTTAATGACAAGGAGATCATCGTTCTAAGCGGGGCGCATTGCCTGGGCTCTGGTCACAAGGATCGGTCTGGCTTCGAGGGTCCGTGGACGAAGGACCCTCTCAAGTTTGACAATTCGTACTATCAGGAGATCCTTAAGGAAAATCCGGACCCGTCGCTCTTGCGATTGGCGTCGGACATGGCTTTGTTGGATGACCCCGAGCACAGGGCCCTCGTTGAGAAATATGCGGCTGATCAGGACGCGTTCTTCGCCGATTACATTCTTGCCCACAAGAAACTCAGTGAGCTTGGTATGGATGTCCCGCCTACCCAGGCATGACTTCAAACGCACGGAAACTGACCTAGAGCTGCAGAGGCCGCTCCAGCACAGCTGCTAGAATTCATCCCTATCGCGGATATGAACGAGTAGATTGCGTGATTGCGTTAGTTGCGACTTAGGCATGGATCTATATTCCTATAAATGTACCTCGTTGCTCTACGTACAATGTGCACCACCGTCCGCCCCTAGAACCGTTCTGCATGCTACGCGTCTTCTGCTTCCTCACAGAATATGCTGGGTAGTGTCGCGCAAAGGATGGGTGGATATGTCTACAGCTAACGATTCCCTACGTCAAGTTCACCCTCTGAAATCAACACGATTGTCTCTGTCACAAACGGGCGTCGAGTGTTTGAGTTTCCTCCAGTGCTCTTTTAATTCCCTAGGAAGCCAGCGTGAATCCTCTCCTGAGAACACAACCGGGTGAGACGAAAAGGGTGGATAGTGGAATGGATCGAGCCAGCAAACTCACAGTGTGAACAGATGCGCTACACGATGGGCGACAGGAACACCAATCTCTTTTGGACCCGGATCCTTAGAACCGCATTATCTGTTATGATCTTCGCTCAAATAAATAAACCCGAGCTCAAAAAAATGGCTTGAAGTTTTCCGTTTCAAAATAGATTATAATCATGACATTGTATCTTAATCACTAAAGGTTTACAGTGCTGCTTTGGATATTGAAAAGAGCAAATCGAAGAGTAATTCCTATTACACGTGTGGAATAACAGGCCATCATGGAAAACGAGGATACGAGACTTTTTATCCAAAACCTACAGTACTGTAGAAGCAAAGGCAATATCCCCCAAGAAACATCCCTTCACGAATGGCTATTGCAACAAATGCATCAGTACGTCACCAACTTCTCGAGAAACCGAACAAGACTGCTTACCAAAATTGTACAGTAGTCTATTCCTGAGGACCTTCTGATTAAAACTTCTGTAGTTCAGATGTTCCCAACTGCAGGGGGGAACGTTTTGGTTAAATGGGGTTTACTTGAATGGGTTGGTATACTGGAACGTTTGGGTTAGTTTACTGCGATGGGGACATAGGGTGAAATTCCCATTAGCCTGTGCAGTGTGGCAGTGGCGGAGTAAACACTACGGTGAAAATGGGCGTGCTATGGAATGCCGATTGAACGTACTAATTCTCGTGATAGTGATACATCCCTCACTTTGCAGAGCGCAGTGATCGGTTCCTTTGTTTAAGGCGACGATGATGGTGTTCGTCGATATTGAACCCTTCAAATGTCTCTATACTACAGAACTTCAAATTCTCCGGGTAATCCTTCCTGGGTTACTAGGTTAGGGAACTTCCCAGTTGACACATTTAGAATTACTATCAACTATTTACTTTCAATTACTTCTAGTATCTCTTTCCCTGCCATTACTTTGTCAGCGATGTTCGGCAGGCTACTGGAGTCACGAGATCTGCACGTGTGAAACACAGCTGCCTGGTAATTCCGTATACTTTGTTCACGACGAACTCGAGGCAACACCGTTCCAAGGGTTTCAAGCATCTCAACCTTAAACACAGCACGAGGTATGCATAAAGAAGGTTCTTCATACGCCCTACATTGATACTGAAATGGCCCCGCACAGCATGAAAAACTGGAAACCTTTTCCTGATCTTGGTGTCCATGGAATCCCCTATTTCCCCTCTAGGGTTGATGGTGTATCGAACGCAGGTGCTTACTCAAATGTGATCCTTGTTTAAAGCTCTTGTGACATATCTGGCATGTATGACGTCGTTGGTTTTGGTGGACGTGTGCTATGTGACGCACTAGTCCATCCCGGAAACTGAAGCTTTTCCCGCATCCAGGCTCTGGACATACTTTTGTTTTCTCCTTGCGATGAACAGAGCTGATGTGCTTGTTCAAATTACCTATAGAGAATAGGGGAAACATGTATCAGTACGAAACGGCCGCAAAGACGTTAGTGTGGGGCTTTATAACCCTCCGCGTTTAAAAAGTGTAGACATTTGTGGCGATATCACTGACGCACCTCTTTCAACGAATCCTTTCCCGCAAAGCTCACAACGATATGGCTTTTGTTGAGTAGAAGGGCCTGCATGGCTCCGACGTACGTTATCTTGACCTCCATGTTGTTGGGCTGGTCTAGAAGGCTGAGGAGGGGAATGAGCTGGACGTTTTTCTTGCGTAGGTGGCAATCCCGCAAGTAAATCTGTTGGGGAAGGAGTTCCAGATGAAGATGGGGATGACCGTTTGCGCTTTTCTCTATCTTCCTTGCGAGGATGCTCGTGCTCGTCGTTAAGCAAAAAATCAACCTTGAGCTTTTCGGGTTTGTGCGCCATTCCGAAGTCTCTCTCAAGTAATCGTCAGAGTTGCATCGACAGGAAGTCTCGAAGTTTGCCTCACAACGAATGGACGAAATAACCTACGGAATAGTAGAGTTGGGTGAAGGTATAGACTTGGTAAGAAGCTCAGAAGTGATCTGAGTATATCAACCGGGATATTGGCGTAAGTTGTCCAGTACGGATGTAGCACTTTAAACAGCGTTGCCTCTTGGTACGGCAGTTCAATAAATGGATCTAAATAGAAAACTTAAAGAGTCAAGATCGGCTAGGAGGAGAGTATTAGGGCATGGGAATCAAAGTGATACGAGTGGAACAGGCGAAGACGAAATTTCAGGAAAATACCCTGAAAACGCAGTGGTCCATTGCTTGGCGGGCTGCGTTCTCGGCGAGAGGAATATTTGACTATGCCAGAAAGTACCTTTATCTGCTATTTTGCAAGTGATCGTGGCTACTACAGAGCAGTCAGTTTTCATAACGTTGCTGCTGCACTTGGTCGTGGAATTGATGTGAAGAGAAAGAAAGCTCCATTGCTAGTCCAATCTTCTTCTAATTTTCTGAAAAGATAAGCTGCACCTGCAGTGTTTTGCCGTCAGTTACTGCTACTTATACCGAGGGTGAAGGATGAGTTATAGGCATATGTTATCGAGGGGGATTCCTTCCAATATTTAAAATTTATGCAAAGCAGTTTAATATTTAATTGAAACTACAAAACCATGCAATTCATATCTCTTGAGGGCTGTTTATGGAACGCACCTGAATATGATTCAATGATAATCATCCACTGGCAAAATAGGAAAGCTTCATGGCGGAGATGATTGGTGGAAAAAAAAAAGACGTTTAAGGAAAGTACCACAGTCGTGATCAGGCCGCTAGTAGGAGACTGCTGCATCGCCAATGTTTTAAAACTGCGTATTTTATGGGTATACCGCACATCGAGCACTCTGCTGCTTACATTTTCAGGAGATTTTTCGAGTTAATAAGTGTTCTTTGGCAAGCATCGCCACTCCTACAAATTCCACGCTACTTCTGCTTTAAGAACATATCATGCAGTGCGGATTTGAGTTTCCTCCCCACCTGCGTTCCCGCCGTACTGTACAGTACTGTAAATTCTAGTCATAGTGTCCAGAGCACGGTAGTTAGTGTACAGTATATCGTACAGTGCATTACATTCCAACACAGTTCAGTACTATGGTTCGACGATAGATTTACGCAACTGTAAGCCGCTATAGAATTAGAGCTGTGAAACTGTAAGCACTAAGCAAAAAAAATGTAAGTTTACATGATACAGCACTAGTGTATGCACTGTAAATACCAATCTGATGTCCAAAAAGCTTTGAAATATCCCCGAATTTATTTACTTAAATTATGTTGCGGCATGCTGTATAGGGGGAAATTTTTGGGTTATTTAAATGCATGGAAGATGTGACCGGTTATGCTGTCTTGTAAATGGTTGTGCAGTCCAATACCGTACGCTTTAGCTGTTATGTACTGTGCAGTACTGTACAGTGCTTCATTCGTTTAGCTCCAACTTCCTGGGCGAAAATTTTAAATATCCAGACATTTTTCCGGTTTCAATTCTAGCACTGCGCATCGCAAGGAATGCGATGTACAGTATTTATCTGACGGTCTGCGATGTACAGTATTTATTGGATGGTCTGGGTTACGGTAGCCACTATTCAGCAACTCCGAATAAATAGTTGGATAGTTCTTAATTGAATACCGTAAGAACAACAGTTTCATATATGTTAGCATTTGTCATAATCTATCAGTTAAAATTATTTACAGCCATCTACCAAAAATATATATATATATTTTTTATTACCGTACGGGAATGCACCCCGCCTCCCTTCCATTGATTTGATGTCCTGTATAGAACAGTAATCGATTATTTGTAAGCCCTGTGGAAAACCTCATCCTTTCATGGCTTCGTTTTTTAATGATAACTCGCGGTAAAAAAAATTAGTTAAAAGATTTCCATTTCTGCTCGCAATTTACAGCAGTCTATGTCCAAGGAGATTCCAGCGTCCAGTCCAGGGTCCAGCCGAAAACGCATGAAACTATCTTCCCTGCTTAGCCATCGCGATTCGCAGCAATAACGACCTCAACCCCAAAATTGAAGTAATTCGCAATTACAAATAATTCCTAGAAAAACAGTGAAAGACAACTGAAAAAGTCGTTAAAATATCGAGTGAAATTTGTAGGTTATGTTGGCAGCAAGCAGAGCTTAGGCCTAGTTTTAATTGCAGTGATCAGCAACGGAGGCGGTGCAGTGTAACCACACGTCACAACGAAATCGGGTTGATGTCAAGCAATTGAAAAGATTCCAAATAAACAGATTTAAGCCTTTAATACATGATGATCAGGATTCCAATGTGATCATTGAGTCGAGACTAATCTTTGGCCTGACCACTAGGATTCAAAATCATGGTAAGCCGATTTTTCATTTCTTAACGTCCAGAAAAATACAACCCATCTCGTTGAGGAATCGTACCCCAGCACAAAAGCCATAATCCAATGTTGTCACTGTGAATTGCAAAACTAGTCGGTGCTAGATTTTTGTATGTCTATATTTGGTTTTCTAAATATCGTTAATATCGAAAAGGTGTGGGCTTGGTGATCGAGACTGCATCGGGAAAGGATCAAGCCGCAAAAATCTCATCCTCAAGCTATGAAAACAGTTGCATAACCGTCGTAACATTAGATGGCCACGACAAAGAGTGTTAGCGCCGTCGAAATCCAGCTGGGTCAATACTTGGACAGAGATTAGAAAGCAGTTCGCTGGATTAGATCTAACTTTTTTCTTACTGCGAGAATGGGCCTACCAATATTTTGATTAGTTTTACATTCGACCAATCGCGCAGAACAAAACTGATTATTGTTTCCTGAAAATGCTGGCTCTGTTGGCCATTGCAGCAAACTGAGCACAGCGCATCATATGAAAATCGCCTCCGAATTTTCAAAGCCTTTTTCCGGCCAGGAATTTTGCCAATCATCGCTTTAACTCGATCGACCCTCACAGTAAAGCTAGCTGTATAGCACTATTACAGCTGAACCCTCATAATCTGCCTCCTCGGTGTTCATAGCCCACGAAGGCTTCTTATCGGAATCCCAGTAAAGGGTTTTGACCCATGCTGGCAGCAACAAGCAGTGTTCCATTCTAGTCTATATGCCGTAGTACCACATTAAGAAAACTAACGCTGCTGGAATAATTTATTTTCAGTACTCGAGACTGAAGGCATTCCTATCGTAGACCCTCAGTGCTATTCAGCGAGAGGATAGTCGTGATGATAGACTCGACGAGCATAAATACAAATTGTGCAAGTCAGAGTGACAATGAATCTATCTTAAGGAATTCTTGTAACCAAGCTGGAAGATTGCCAGAGAAACGGAGTTTGTTTACGTTTAGGATTTCAGCGGGTTTGTATCGTGTAGGTCGATAGTAGTATGGCCTTCAGCAACATCATCACCCGTACCTGTCTGTATCTCCGGCAGGATGCAGAAGTTTGGTCTTAGACACTGGTGAGTCAAACGCAGAGCAAATGTGCAAATGAATTAGATGGGTCATCGATATATGGATCGCGAACATAATTAAGCACAACTGCAATCTTGAGTCTGATCCAGAGGACTAAACTGGTACACGTATGAACTCCTACTCGAAGTATAGAATGGTAATCCGCAAGCAGAAAACCTATCAGGAAATAACCCAGGAATGCCAGTTGCAGCACTTTGTCATTCTTGATGTCAAATTAGATGATGACAGAAATAAATACCTGTCGTCTGGTCATTTCTAGGATACGTACAGTACGTTGTACTTTACTGTGCAGAGCTGTAATCTTGAAATTGTGATAGTGAGTACAGTAATGTACTGTACTGTGTGCACAGGTCCTACTGCACAGGTCCTACTGTACAGTAGTACTGTATGCAGTGTGCACAGAAATGACAGTGATGCAGGCTTTTTTTCGCCACAGTAGTATCGACAGCTTCCACATGTCCAGTGGATACATTTTTTATTATTCTTTATTCATAGTCTTTTTTTGATAAAAGATCTAATTATTATTCATTATTCAGTATCTGGGGGGGAATGTGGTGTGCCTTTGATATTTGAAAGATATGGTCGTTTGTGGCCCGAAATATCCTAGCTCTAGCTACAGGGGTGACCAGTAGTACCTCTTAATTTTTCCTAAAAAACCAGCCTTGCAGGCATGTGGCGTTTAACAATACGGCTGCGGCAACGGGCCTTTGGGTAAGCACCGCTCGGACCTTGCCATCGCTCTCCATCGCCCAAACGGCCACATTCCGCACGACATCGGTTAGCACCCCATAGGCGTCTGGGTGCCAGGAGTATCTGTACAGTGTGCGCACTGTCCCATGGAGCTGACCAGAAGGATTTATCAGCATTGTCGACAGAGTCAGAGAGAACATAGTAATCGTTCTGGACGACCAGATGACCGCACTGATGCCTTGATGGATTCTACGGCGAATCGTTCCGCTACCGCCGAAGGGGCAGGGATTGTTCTGGATGAGTTCTGCAATCAAGGAAGATGTAGCAGTGGAAGGGGCGCTGAGAGAATCAAATGCGATCGGCTGCGGGAAAAAGCTCGGTACGGGTAGGGGGAAATCGGGGAGGTTGAGGGTTCGGCCGGCCAATTTGCGGTCGAACTAGAGCATCTTATTCCGGCGGGCGATCTCGGTAGCTCCTCCGACGACTTGGGGTAGCCTTGATGCGGAAAGTAGATTTGAATGGGGGAACAATGGTTATATCGCATCCCAGGGACGAGAAGCGGTGTTCGTGGGTGGGGCCGGTGGCCGCAGTTGGGATCCTTGTCAAGCCGGAGCTCAGTGCCAGGAACAAGAAAGGGGCTTGGAACTCCTACTCACGGCCAGCAGCGCGGAGTACGTTGAAGGCAACGCCGTTGTGGACCGAAATATGTTGGTGCAGTCGGCCGAAACTAGAGGATCGGAGATTGGCCGCATGGTCCCGTATGTATCCATCTGCTGGCAGCAGTCATGGCAAGTAAGCGGCGCGAAGTGCGGGTAAACCGGAAGGTCAAGGTGCCTTTGCGTCAGTACAGTCCAGTGTGTGGAGCGGATGGTACCATTTTTGGGATGAGCAGTAAGGACAGATGCAGTCGGGCTGTGCCCAAGGGCGAGATCCCGGATGCGGACGCCAACGCATGCTGCGCTGCACAGGAAGAGGGTGGGAGTGGAATCTCGATTGTCATCCTTCCAATGGTCTTTCGCCGTGGCGTCCCGCTGTACCCTGTTCAAGATAGTGAGGGTATTCCGGGGTGAAGCAGCAAGAACATCAAGTGTGTAAGGGCCGAGGCTTAAAGAGTTTCCAGACGCTGTGGCCACGAAAGAGCGGATGATGAGTTGAGCTTGGATGAGCAGAGAAATAAGGTCTGCAGGGCATGGGTGTCCAGTAGTCGTGAGATTCGAGGCTTGGAGTAAAGATAAATGCTTGCACGGTCGGGGGCTGCGTAGTTTACCCTAGCAGCGATGATGGCAAGACGGGATGGGTGAATGGCGGAGACTCCGTGACCGCCCAGACGGACTGGGATGCAAGTTTCAAACCAGGCCTGGTGTGTGAGAGAGACGCCTTTAACGGACTAGTAAGAGGTCCTTTGGAAGTCATCAAATTGGCCAGCAGCAGTATGAGAGTGCTGTTATGGGACAGAGGTGAAACACGTAGGTCATGGGGCAGGCTGAGGTGTACAGCCGACGCATGTGTAAGTGTACGCAAGGGTCACGGACATCGTGTAGCAGTGTGGATTGGAGGAAGGTGATGGTGAAGTCCTGATAACCGAGCGGCGCTCCAAGAAGTTGAAAGCCATGGTCGGTGCATTCGTCGGAGGGGATCTCACTGAAGGAAGGAAGAGCGAGCTTGGGTGGAAATGGAAGGTCAATAAATTCGCGTTTTGCGCACGTTGAGGTGCAGGCCAACGGCTAGGCTGTGATCCTTGATCAACCGAATCGCAGTTCGAAGATCATCAAATGTCCCAACGACGGTGCTGTCATCAGCAAACCACTGGAGGATTTCAGCGGTCCCGATCCGGCGGACGTGGGGATGGTTTGAAAGGGAAAAGAACAACATCCTGGCTGGGTACCGCTGTTTGTTACCCTGGAAACTATAGATCAAGGTATGCTGCTGGTTGGAGATTATCAGAATTGGTTGGGAACAGCCGTGTTGATGAAACGGTGCAGGGTCGGCGCACGGGCGGGGAGGAGGCCGATCATAGGCTGGCGGCCCACACAGGTTAAGGCACTAAGTGAATCGACCAGAACGGCTGCAACCTTGGGGGCTTGGGAGTCGGTTTGGAGGAGGAAGCGCGTATCATGGACAATGGTATCCATGCCGGCTTTGAAGCCGTTTGCCAGTTGGAGCGAAGCAAAGAAGTCCCGCGTGTCGTCGATGGCGACGTGGATCAAAGCTTTTGTCACGACGCAACGGAATACCGAGCCAACAGCGATGGGCCGAATCTTGTCCGGTCGGGGTTGGAGAGCGGCAGCAGTGATGAGAGAACAGGGACTCAGGGAGATTTCCAGAGGCGATGCGGTCCACAAGCTGTGTGAGCGTCGACAGCCCTGTTACACCTGCTTCGGAGCTAACGGAGGTCATGACGAGCAAGCAAAACCAACGTGAGTGAGTACCGTCAGGGCCTGCAGCGGAGTAGCGTGAGAGCCGCCGCGCTGTATGCGCAACGACAGTCTCAGTGATGTGGGAGGGTGAGGCATGCTGGAGTCGGGAAGGGGGATGACAGTTCGAAGAGGAGAAGGATGAAGATCTTGGAGGGTCTGTAGAGTGCGTGGGTCGTTGACGTCCGCTACGGTAGGGTCATGTAATAAGCGCATGGCTTTTCCGTAGCGTGCGTCGACGCAGGGCGCTGCAGCGGATAGCAGTCGTGACAGGACGTGCAGGAGGATGGTTTATCTGAAGCCACTCGGCGCGTTTGGAATGAGCAGTGATCGATTCAGATCAGAGAGCAGAACAGTGAGTCCTAATGCGGGCACGGCGGATACAGTCAGGTGAGGCAGCATGTTGTGCAACTTGGTCCCAGCGGCGCGGGTCGGGCCAGAGTGTGCGGCGGAGACGGCGGTGAGGACATGTGGAGAATTAGATACGGTAGGCGCGATGGATGGCGTGAGGCTCAAGTCCAAGGGCTTCGTCTCGGAAGAACTTGATGAAGAGCAGCACGGACTTCATGCAGGTTCTAGGAATGTCCAGAGAAATGTCAGCCTTACACTACAGAGTGCATCTCTGCAGATTTCAATGGTTGTGCTGCTGGACAAGTTTCCCTTCAGAAATTAGCTGGGACCCAGAGGTGAAGGGCTGGGTAAAGCTGCAGGGCAATCAAGTTCAAGGTGACAGTGCGAGTGTGGACTAGGAACTCTGTCTTCTGGTCATCGATAAGCTTTGCCGTTCAAACCTTTCTGAGTTCAGAGCGATCATATAGCTATGAGCTCTGTGCATGCTCTCTGAATCGCGCCATAATTCTCCCTGCTTCTGGCGACAGTTAAGTGCATAATCGGGCAGCAGCATTACTATTACAACTGATTCACAATTGCCGGAAACATCCGTTTGTCCTCGTTCGGGAGAAGACTCTTGGAACGAATGCTCTTCGCCCCAACGGCAGCGCTTTTCGGTCTTCAAATGCCTTGTAGCCAATGAGGAGTCCTACAATATAAATGTGTTTGTATCAAACAGAATTAGAACTTGCGGTGCTGCAATCAAGAGGGTATTGTGACCTTGTACTGCAAAGGGGGAAGAGACGCAACGTCCGTGCATATCATTTCTTGCGCGCTGCAGATTTGGATTTCATCAACTCGAAACCCCGCTCCTCATCCCTGGAACCGATTTGCGGCCAGCAGACGTCCTCATCCACCTCTCTCTCCCTCTCGCTGGCCCCCGGGAACGGCCCTTCGCCTGTGCAGTCGAATTGCTTTCGCAGTTTACAACGGTTGCTGTCACAACAGCTATGAAAGCCGCAGCTCTGCGCAGGCCCACCAGCCCGAGGTCCTCATACCTTCCTCTGACAACCTCTCCCCCGACCCCGGCCTCCATTTCCAGCCCATGGCTTTGGACTCTCTAGGTTCGCCATCCCCAGCCACAACCTTTGTTCCAGAAGAGTGCACCGCGCATAATGGCCCGATACCACTCTTCCGCTGCTACGATTAGCACTCGCAGTTGTCAGCGCCTCGGCTCTGCTCATCAATTGCTATGATCGTCACAGCTCGGGCTCCACTGCTCAGAAATAGAGTCAAAGCCCGCTATGCACAGCATACAACAATATTCTTTACTCATTATGTCTGAAGCGTACACTGACTGACCGACTATTTAGTCAAGATGTAGCTGGATGGTTCACGTCGATCACGTGCAGTTGAGCTCGAGACATGATGGCAGTGCACAACTAAGGCGCTGGTGGATGCGTGTGCGAATCTTGGCAGCGGTGGTGTAGTAGCGGGCCGCAATGTGCAGTACGTACTCCTCTAGAAACCAGAAGGTGGCCGCGGATGGCGCACCAAGAGAATCAAAGGCGATGGGTTGGAAACGGAAGCCCGGGTCGCGAGAGAGGTTGTCAGAGGCCGGTATCAGGCGGCGGGAGAGCTTTCGCTCGGAATCCTTGAACTTGCATCGGGAGGCCTGGGTAGCGGCGCCTGCAGCGGCTTTCATCGTTGCTGTGACAGAGGCAGATGTATACGGCGAAGCAATGGTGACGCCTCAGGCGATGGGCCGCTCCCGTAGTCCAACGGGAGGAAGAGGGCGGTGGACAAGGGGTCTGCTGGTCGCGGACCGGTGCCAGGTATTAGGAGAAAGGTCTCGAATTGATAGTCCAAACCTGCAGCGCCAAACACATGATATGTGAGGACGTTGCGGATGGAGTTGTGGCGGTGGATGCGACCAAAGCCCGAGAGGCAGATGTCAGCAGCGTGGTCGCCAGAGATATCAACGGGATGCAGCGTCATCGAGTCTGTGTAAGCTGGAATCCCGAGATGTCGACGCAGCGTTATGCTCCAATGTGCACCAGGAACTTTCGTTGCCGTAGCCGTATGCGCGTGGAGGAAAGCGGCGGCGGCAATGTTTCGAAAAACGAGCCCGCGGATCTGGTGGCGAGTACATTGAGGACTGTCAGCAGATGGGGTGGGTACATTCTTCCAGAGAGCATCCTCTCAGAACTCCTTGGCCTTGGCCTCTTGCTGCACTCTATTTAAATGTGTATGAAGGTTGCCCGGTGTAGCTGCGAGGGTGGCAGGTTCATAGGTGCCTAGGTCGTGCCTAGGTCGTGTCCAGGGTTACCACTGAAGTATAGCACAAAGTCACGCAGTCGCAATCGGGCTTGAGCGAGGACAGGTCCCCGCGGAAATGTTTGCATGTTGTTTTCTTCGACGCGTTCTCTGTAAATGACTGTCTTGTAATGATGCTGTTGTAGGTTCAAGAAGGTACAATTGTAACCATCTTAGCTCACGGTTGGGGAAATACTGTCTGGTCGGTCGGTGCCTTTTCAAGGCCTCCTTGTCCGCGAAGATTCGGCTTCGCCGAGCTGGTGCCATCAGTGCCACGCCCGGAGGCACCCCCGCGGCGACCGTGCCTCTATTTGCAAGTCTGGTTTTGGTGTTGTGCACCGCCACAACACCAAACGTGACTTTTTCACCAGACATGAATTCAGCCCGCCAGTCTCCCGTGCCAACAGAAGGTCCCCTTCTCCCTGGTGCTGTCCATCGCCTTGCTGATATCCTTATTCAACCCTGCCCCCCAGTCCATGGTGCCCCTCCCGACAAACCCACCGCATATGATATTACGGCTCAATACCCGCTCGTCCCTGGCTCTATGCGCTGTGAAGCAAGGCAATGTGCTGGTGCTGCCGAACTCGCCGACGGCGCAAACGTCGGTCACATCGTCAGATGTTCCGTAGGGCGATCTGTTGTCCACTGCCACGGATCTGGCCCCACATGTGTAATAACATTTTATCCCATTAGCGTTTGATACACTCGGTACTCTGTCCACCCGTTCGCGTCAAGTTGTCACAAGACACCAAACTTTATCGCTTTATGTAGTCTCTTTTTGAGGTTAAACATAATATGTTTCCCACTAAAATACAGCCGAACGCCCTCCTTGAACTCTGCGGCAGACACAATGCCGAGAGGTAGTCAACTCAACGAGACTGAGCGTTCTCAGGCATCCGCTCTCAAGCAAGCAGGCGACTCCCTTTCCTGAGTTTCAAAACAGCTTCATCGTTCACGAAATGTAATTCGGTCCTGCCTTGCCAATCCCTCAGCGTATGCGACCAGGAACAAGCGAACAAACCGACGGAAGATTACAATCAGAGATGAGCGTAGGCTGATGCGAGCAGCATCAAATTCAACAACAAGCGCTAGAGTTCTCTGCATCGAGCATCAGTTGCCCATTTCTGCGAGCTGAATCCGTGCATATCTTAACGGTAGCATCAATTTGCGCAATAAACGGGTTATTTGCCACCCGCCTTTGACGGTTAGTCATCGGGAAACCCGCGTGGAATGGGCAAGGCAACACACAATGAAAGGATATGGCTGGTGGGGACGTGTAGTGTTTAGAGACGAGAAGATGTCTAACTGTGATGGACCGGATGGTTTAGGGAGCTATTGGCACGATCCCAGGAAAGAGGAGTTGGTGGTTTCGAAGCGTCAACACGGAGGTAACGGAATCATCGTTTGGGCAGCGTTTTGCGGTTTTGGTAGGACTAAGCTAGTTCAAGTAAGATGTCGGCTAAATGGACAGGAGTATGTGAAGATGCTGGTAAAGGAGCTACTACCATGGGCAGACAATAATTTGCCAGTTGAATGGGTCTACCAGCAGGGTAATGCTCCTGCTCATACTTCCTTTTTTAGCTAAGGAATGGTTTAAATCCCAAGGAATCAGGTTTATGAAGTCTCCGGAGAGGTCTCCAGACCTCAACCCTATAGAGAATCTGTGGGGTATATTGGCTCTGGGGGTCTACGCTAATAGCCACCAGTTTAGCTCTACTTCTTAATTAAAGGACTGTATCAACCTTTGCTGGAGCTCAATCGATGGTACAATCACTCAGCGACTCGTTGCATCTATGAGTAAGCGTTGCGTGGATGTCATTTCTTGGCAAGAAGGGGTAATTGGTTACTAGTTTTGTGTCAGGATCTTTTTGTCGTCGTAGAACCGCTACGACAACAATCGCCCTCAAAAATACACTTTTGAGTTTAATTTCTGAGAAGGTCTGTTTTGTATTAAAAAGTTCGCCAAATTATTGTTTCTTTATACGTTCTCTCGATTGGAAAGATTTAATTTTAATTTTACTGTACACATGTGGCCGAAATCTCTTAATGGCGGGGGTGTCGTATGGCATCAGTCACCAGTGTACATACGTGTACTGTGGTATACCGTTTGCTGCAGGCATACCACAGTAAATGGCGGCGGCGGCAGTCCCTATTGTATTCTCCCGCATGTGAAGTGTCATAGAGAGTTTCTTAACCCGAGATATGGGATGGAAATTTGTGCTGTTGGCCTTCGACTAGCTTGGATCGCCGTCTGTAACGACGTCGAAGGTAATCGACGAATACGCGGCCACCGTCGCAACCCGCAGCGGATGTTTGATGGGAGGAGTGAAGATTCTGCTTTACCAGCAGCTTGGTAATGCGATTTGGTACACATAAGCCGCGTCTGTAGGATGTCATGTTCCAAAACACGCAGAGTTTAGCCACCCTATTTAAACCTAATTCTTTTAGGTTTGTTACAGTCGGGTATTCAAGACTTTGAATTTTGAACCTGCATACTTCTGTAGCGAATTAAACGAATAGAGAAACACAAACACCTTATCAAAGCAAAACATCCAGTGGTAAAGAACTAACAGCAATAGGGATAATAAAGTATGCATTACAGCAATCAGGGATAAATTTTGCAGCTGACTTGCTCCAGTAGTTGGGACTGATTTGAAAATTTTTGTTAGACGTTCGTTCGAGGCAGAACTGGTCTTGGCAGGGTTACAAATGCTTGAAAAACCGAATCTCTGGATGCTGCTGTACAGCGGCTATTGGCACGGGGCGCATCTTCCGGGGATGGTACCGCAATGGGGTGTTTGATCCCAAACTTACTTGACTTGAGTGAACGTACGCTGCCAGCAATGGCAGGCCTGGGGAGGCACTTGAAGGGGAGAGAATGTTACGGAGAAAAGGCGAATGGGCTGCAAAGACCGAGAATAATGGAATTTTGGAACTGGACAAGTTGAACGGTGTGTCTCTCCAGACGCTGATTCTTATCCGGTTCCATTCGTTCCATCATGCTTACCTCTGGAGCTTGGGTAAACTCTTTAGATTTGGTGTGTTCGCGTTGCAAAAGTTGTTAGGAGAGTAGCCCCGGTCATACGCCCGTGAACGATTATGCGCGTTGATCCTCTCACCAGAACCATATCAATACTTCCACCGGTTGGGTATGCATCATCATCATAAAAAAATTATTACAAAGAAATCATAATATAAATACAAAGATCGACCTGTGATTGGGCCATTGGGGATGGAGAAATGGAGGGAGGGAGGCGGGAGAACAAGCAAAGACTTGAGTAACCGGAAGTTGCGCCAGAGGTTTCCAAGTTGACAATTATATAGCCCTGTCCGACGGGTCCTGATCGCACACCGAGTACTTGCGCGCAAACGATGAGCTGCGTATACTGCGCTTGCTTGAAGTGCTTACAGTTAAAAAGGTGCAGCGGATGCAGCCAGCGCAGTCAAGATGCGGGAAAGCGTGATTGCTTCCTGTTTTGGATCAGAGCCACGTAGAGTCCTCCTTATCATATTCAACTATAACTTTCCAATCATTCCACCAAAGTAAATGGTGTGCAGATACCAGAGTTTCAGGAGACGTGTCATTTGGTAGTACTGTACATGAACAAGTACATTCGAAATGTACCTGTTCCAGAAAACCGTGGTTTCGTTACTATGCATGTACCGCAGTACATTCAAATATTTATTTTAATGCCCGCAGATTTACCTGTCTTTGTACCAAAGACATACAGCAAAAGTACCAACCAATAAATGACATACAAATGTACCAATGTACCAATCGACGGAACTCTACATTCCGAGGGCTGGCCCCGCTACTAAACTTTCTGTTTGAGCACAATCGTCGTCGCTAAACCAAGAACTCCGATTCAAAACGTTCCACACAGATAATGAAGTACGAAAACCCTACTATGGCGAATATCACTACAGGGAAAGACCCAGGTCCAGCAAGGAAGAATGATGTCTGCGCAGATGATACGGAAAATACCGAGGAGCAAAAAACACAAAACAAATATTTATACATTGAAATGGAAACCTGGAATGCTAACAAAAGAAACAGAAAAAGGGGGTTGATTTGGGGGTTTTAGAAACCTGTCGGCGAATCAAGGGTTGTATGCATCTTTTGTTCTCAAGATGTTGAATAAACTAAAGTTCGAATAGAATTAAAGGCAAGGAAATATTTACCCTCTAGGTCAGTGCTGGGACAGATTCATTCCGACGTCATTTGAGAGACTACCGTGCAGACTTGTTTCAGAGCTTTGAATCAATGAAAAAAAAAATCGTGAACCGCAAAATGAGAAGGAGAAAAATGTTCAGAAATTACTAGAAACACATCAGAAGCACAGTCAAATTCAGGTATATTTAAATAAATTAACAAGAACCTTGTGTTGATGGTTGCGAGAGCGGGCTTACCATTTTCTTTCGTCGAGCATCCGGACTTTCGTCGGTTTGTGCACAATATCAATCCCCGTGCCGGTATACCGAAAAGGACGAAGTTCAGAGAGAAAATAATTCCCGAGTTCACCAGGGATTTTGAAGAGAATTTTATTAAGCCAAAACTTGAAGAACTTGATTGTGTAAGTATATCATTTGATCTTTGGATGAGCAGGGGTAGTCAGGTTTTTTAACTTAGTAGCTCATGGTGTGGACATGAACTATAAGAATGTCCAAGTTCACTTATCTCTCGTTGAATGTGACAACACAGGCGGACAAAAGTTGAGCGCAATGTTACTAGAACAGTTGGAAAAATATTGTCTGACGACCAAAGTTATAGCTTGTGTCAGACGGTGGTGCAAATCTGAGAGCATGTACAAGTGCCTTACACATGATAGCATAATTTTATGCCACAAACATGAAGTCATGTTTCAGTGCCACTTGTTTCGCATATGTTGTATCTGGTGCCTGCAATGCAGCTCTTTCAAAGAAATTATGTGAGAGACTTCCACTAGTTTCCTTTGATGTTATATGAAGCACATTAACGAAATGCATAACTTGGAAAAAGAAGTCAGAGAAAGGAAAGAAAGCATGGTATGAGGCATGCAAACATGGACGGCTTCCAAAAAGATTGATTCCAACCCCCGTGAAAACCAGATTTGTGAGCCTTTTTTGTTATGATGCGAATAATGCTAAATTACAAAGATGTAGTCATCAAATGTTTAGGTCTCCAGGCAGACCGAAACCTCCAGAAAAGAGTTCCAAGTCAAAGAAATTTGGGATGCCGTTCAATGTATAATGGAAAATCTTGAACCACTGATATATCTCAGCGTCAAAAGTCAGAAGAAATACTGGTCTGTTAGTGCGACTGTAAGCGATGCTGCAGAAGTTTATCAGAAACGTAAGGAAATATGTGAGACCGTGCATCCATTCCCAGCGGAAGACTTCGATAAACAGCTCTCAATGCTGAAGTCAAAGATGTCCTCTGCTGTATGCGAATCGTTTGGAGAAATATTTTGTCATTTTTTCAACGTGCAGGACATCGACGGTTTCAATTTTCATCACCACATAGCTGTGATTTTTGATGCGGAGCTGAAAAAAATGAAAAGTACACTAATGACTCTTCATCAATCGGATCCGCCCAACGCACGCCAAATTGCTAAGAAGTATTATTAAGAAGTAGTTCTTTCGGTTAAAATTAGCGCGGAAAAGAAAGATATAAATGTAAGAGAAGATTATGGACTCAATTACGGATAAATTATGGAGATTGAGTAGCCAGGCGAGGATTGTATTGAAAACTGCTTTGTTGAGAGTCAATCGGATGTAGAGGAAAACAACTTTGCAGATTCAGTCAAAGCAGAGCTCCGAGCATATAGAAGAGAACCGTTTGGAACTTACGGAAATAGCAAGCTTAATTGGGACCGCGAGAAGCACAATCTGTTTTCAACTGTAGCAAAAATTTATCGCTATTCTCTGGGGATTCCAGCCACTCAAATTAATAATGAGATTAATTTCAGTTTGTCTGGCCGCATTAGCAGTCCTCTGAGGAACCGTACATCAACTTCGTTTATCAGACACGTTGTTTACATCTCTCAGAATTGTCCAAATTTTTTTCGAAGAGAACTCTATCCTTAAACGGTTGAAGAATTCAGTGACTTTCTGATTGTGCGTGAGGAAGATGAGTTTGAAAGCATTAATTTAGATGAGTAAAATAGTGTTCTTAGCCGCCAGAGGAATACCTAACGCCTAGTTCGCGGTACTGCCAACTGTTCATTTGTATCAATAAATGACATATAGTTCCTAATCCTCTCCTAATTGTATCTCGGCTACGAAAGCTACTCCCACGGCTAGGGTGGAGGAGATATAGCTCCAAGTAAAACTAAGGCTGGTCATTAGACTAGAACAAGACTCCAAATGACAGTCCCTTGTCTCTTCTCACCCACACAGTTCTTTTTGTGGTTTTAGCGTACATGACTCGGAATTGAGCCCATGATCTCTTCTGGTATGATCCCAGTTGTTCCCATTCGGTCACAGGAATTTGTGGGTTGGTACAAGTAAATATATAAATTATTACTCCATTTTAATTGTACCTGGTATATGCTATAAGTCGTATAGTTGGGACGTGCGCAGTCCCCAGTAGATACTGAACGCATTAAACTTCTTTCTTTCTCGCCCGTTGTGGTTGCCTATCTTATTTCTAACTCTTCAATTAACATAGTAAAATTTAATTTTTAAATGTACATGCCCTGCCTTCAGGCATTTCTTTGTGTGATACATGTCGAATCAACCAGTTTCTTTAGCAAATGTGATGTACCAATGACCTGTTCCACCTACCCTTTTACATTGTACCGATTGCATTATGTAACAGGTATATATGTTTGAGATATGCGCACTACAATCTTGGTAGATACCCGTAATCCCTCGTTCTGAATGAAATAAAGTAGTTCGACAACCACTTCCACTGAAATGAACATTATCGAAATACAGAGCCGCAGAAGATTTCATTTTGAGAGTATTGCTGATTGATGCCATAGAAAACCCCTTCAACCCACAGGATACATCCAAGACCTCATTACCTAAAAATATTAGGCTTACTGTTTTCAACGCTGAAATTACGCCAACAAACGCTACAGGTGATTCCGAGGACTAGTGCTAGTTTGTAATAAACATTAAACTTCGCACAGTGTGGGTGTTTGGGGACATAGATCTTTAGCGGGAAATGCAACACCCCGTAAACTACACAAGCTTCAGCCACTTTCCGTCCACTTCCCCAACACAAACAAAATAGTTCTTGTCTACACGATGCGTCGTTGGCGCAATCTATCCCTGGAAGAGCGCAGACAAGCATCATCGCCACGGAAAGCTGGACACAGCATCTTGGAGATTTCTGTACAGCCGAAACAACCCACAAAGTCATTTCTGTATTCTTTAATGCTCCTATGAGCATCGGAAATAGAACTAAATTACGAAATCGCAAAAAAGACAATATGGGACGACAAGAGGTTAACTAGTGCGGCTTTAAATTTTTGCATCACCTGCAGAGCTCTTCACGACTCTCTTCAGCTGCAGATCTGCATATAGGATTCGTTTGGATCTTACTACCTGTATGCAGTTGCGGTGAAAACGTGTGTAACGCAAGTCAAATTTGGCCAAGCAACACAAATTAACCCGTTTAGAGTTGGCTAAATCTTCAGTTCAGAGGGATTATCAATTTTGGGGATATGTGCTATTCAGGGATGAGAAAAGAAAAGTTTTAACTTTGATGGATCGGATGTCCTCCAGTACTACTGGTACGACCTTAGAAATGGGCCTGTGATTATATCCAAGTGCCAGCATCGCAGAAATGAAATCATGATTTTGGGTGGATTTTGCCCTCATGGGAAGACAAAGTTGTTTCAAGTAAATGGAAGTTTGAATACAGATCGTTACATTCAATTGCTAGAGATCGTTGTTCTGCTGTAGAAAGATGAGAAAATGCCTATAAATTGGAGTTTGCTACGAGATATCGCGCTAGAGCACGCAGTTAAGAAAAATACAGAATAATTGAATCCATGACGGATTAGCAAGGAAGAAATTCGTGTTATAGGGAGCCCTGTTCGCTCCTCGTACTTTAATCCCATCGCAAACTTGTGGGGTATAGAAGCTAGGGACTTACACGATAAAAATAGCCAGTTTTTGGTGCCGATGGATTTGCTGGAATGCATTTAGAGTTTTTGGAGCTCCTTGACGAGGGGGGCACTGAAAAATTTCGTTAATTAAATAGGGCACCTTAGAATTTTTTTGCGTGAGAGACGATGTATTGACTACTACAGACTGATTTATGTGATGCAGTGCAATCCCTTCCCATGGAGCAGTGTAACACGTGTTGGTGGACCCATGATGTCACCTGTCATCTGCTGTGGAATTCCATTACCTTAATGAAGGTGAATTAAGACACAAATTAGTGTGGGAGGACGCACCTGCACACGTGATGAGGTGATGATTTTAATTATGCACAAGCACAATTAACTGTAGCAATTAGTTTTAGGGTTTTTACATTGTCTAGTTTAGCTTTACACTGATTTCCAACTGGGATCGTATATATTAGGGCTGACCTCAGGGCTGGCCACAAGGAAATTGTAAACCACCTAAGCCCGACCTCAGAACTTAACCCTTCACTTTACTTCTATTGTTCGAGTTTGGCCTGGTTCTCTATCCATTCATTCCTATTTCCACCATTTTTCCACCGAACGTTTAGGTGTAACCTTTCCTTTTTTGGTTGAATCCTGACCGCTGGCGAGCGTCATGCAGTCGGAGGCCGCGGCTGCAGGCCACGGAGCTGTTGTGTGGGCAAACCAAGTGCTGCTCGCAACCTTCTACTAGGCTTTAAACTCATTGAGACCCGTAACGAGGGGTATCGACCGCCCACGACTCAATAATTGTCCGAAGAAAGAAACTCCGGACGCATATCCAGTCGATTCAAGTTAAGTTTTCCCTACGAGACCGTTTCGGGTATCGTATTTAAAATCCGGCATCGGGTCTTTCCACCGAAGCAATAGTGGGGAGACCCGTCAAGACTCTACCAATTGGCCGTTCACCGAAGCAAAGCCATCCGGCTGCAAACCCGAACAACGAAGAAAAGTGGGAACTGGATGCCCCGTGGACTGCTCCCCTTGGTTTTTGTTGTTGCCTGGGATTTCCATCTGAAGGTTTAGCGAGACAAACCCAACAAGAATACGTTGGGTATGCACCACACTGGCCTAACAATGCAGAAAAGGTTAACTGTTCTATGACTCCAAACCATCCTCTGGAGGTAAATTCTCTGGATAGTGCACAGTAACACTGCTTATTGGAATCTAATTGTAGCGTGTCTACGGTTTATTTCAGCGCCGAGTACACTGGAGTTTAATAATTTTAGTTTTAAGGAGGTGTTGATGGTGTAATGTTGGATGAGGTGGTTTGTTCTATGGCATCAAGCAGCTGTTGGCATCATGTGATCCACAGTAGTAACATCTGTATTTCAAACTGTTTCTGTGTCGGTCACTTACTGAGTCGACTATTCGGCAAAGGTCTAACCGGATGTTCTACATCGGCCATGTGTAGTGGGTACAGTGAGTGTAGTGCGGTATGTGTCACTGAATATGATGCCAAGTTTTACAGGTGAAATCACTGTGGTAAGAAGAGCGCCCTCGAAGATCGTTTGCTGCAATGGTAGAGTCGTTTTGGCCACTAAGGTTACGTACCCTTCACCAACTGCGCTTCATGTGCGTATAATAACCATAATTTTCTAGATAGCTCTTATCTCGGTACGTACAAATTTAGCCTTGTTGATAACATCTTACAACTAACTCATTTGCAGTGAAAAAATAATTTATAAGAGTATTAATATTAATTATTACCATAGTTTTATCATTAGTAGACACGTTTGGCAATAACATTAGTTTCTATAAATTAAGTTTTAAGCCGCGTATTCGAGTTCACTGGTATGGTATGTCTACCAATAGCTCCCCATTGAAAGTTAGTCCTTTATTGACATTATTTTAGCCCTTAAAATATTCCAGATTCATCATATTGGTGATGAATAAAAATAGTTTTAAAATATTTCCACATCAAAAGACCTGTATTTTTAAACATTCGAGAAACCTTCGATTTTTTGCTGAACAAAATACTTATTAATTTCGTAGTACTGAATCGTAAATTTCGAAAAGGGACTGACACTAGCTCCTGAAAATTAATCGCAAGTTTTAAATTATTTAGAGGACATATTCCGCTCAACCTCTTCTGCAGCACAAAATTTTTAGTTGTAACGATTTTCATCCCTACTTCGATATTTTCTTGTTGCAAATGTGTTGCGTAAAATGTTAAGCACGACTAAAAAACCCGATATAGACCAGAGAAAAGTTTGTATACGTTTCGATAGATCCCAAAATATAGCTCTGAAATTTTAATTTTTCCTTTTTTGTCGACTAAACTTCTTTTCTTTTATATGAAATAATGTCAAAGCTATTTTTTTTGTGTACTTGGATACATTAATTTAATGTAGCAAGGTTGATATACACAGAGTCGAAAATTGGGCTTTGAACCCTACAGAAAATTTTTGCCCTATTTGAATGTTTTTTGTACTTCAGCGTAAAAATATTTTTTATTAGATTGCGTTTTGCCGTGTATTGAAAACACGGACATATTAAAATATTTCTTGCGGATAATTCTCTCTGCCTAGTAATATCGTTACAGATGATTTCAAAGGTATCGAAAAGGAATGTACGTGTGCTTAGATCACTTTTTAAATATGTACAGGACTCTTAAGTAGCCGTTCATAATTTCAAAATCTCGTATTTTTTGAGCAGGTATTAATCACATTATATTTTAACATACATTAGTCATCGAAAGTTTCTATACTTTCCTTCATTTAAAAAAATATCTTTACAAATGGGCAGATCTGATAAATTGCTATGCAGTAGATCTTTTTACAAAAAAGTTGTACGAAAATGCGGAAAGTAGAGTAAAAAGATCGTTGCTTTGTATAATTTTTTCAGACCATATTTAAATAGGGAGGTTGGGCCAAAAAGGGTTAAACTGAAAGTTTAACCCTTTTCGGCCCTTAAATAGAAATATGTTATACACGGTACCATTCAGAAATATGTTATATACGATACCATTCATGCGTAAAATGGTATCGTATATAACATATTTCTATGCATCAGTTCTTTCTTTATGCTCATTGCTTAATGATGAAATTTAAAAAAGTGTTTATCAAAAATAATTTCTGTGTTATTTCGTTTTTAACATTCAACCGTATTGCAGCTTTAATTGAAGAATGTTATATACAAGAGTAAAGAAAGCCTTGGGATTTTTTTTCTAAAGCATTGGCATCGAAGGGATCTAATATAAAATTCGTTTACCATTACTTAATTCTAAACCTTTTTGAAAGCTTTACTACCAGCTTACTACTTGCAGCATCGATCTAATAAAAGATAATTTTTTGAACGTATAAGGGCATCAAATTGGGTAGAAATTGATCTCAAACTTTCAAATACAACGCGGTTATTAAGTAGCATACTTTAAATAATCCAAAACTGCAGTTAAAATTTACGAGACTTGAGTATATTTTGTATCAATATTAAAAATAAGCTCAAATTTAAGCAAGAAGTTCAATTAAATTTACATTTAAATTAAAATGAAAAATTTTCCCCGAATATGGTGTTGGGCAATTATTTATTCATATTATCCATAATGCATATTTCTATTCCTGTCGTTGTGTACATTCAAAGATTTTAAAATTCTTTGATTCCTTTAGATGCAGTTTTGTTATACTTGAAGTATTTAATTAATTAAATGAAATGTGCTCGTCTTGTATCATTTACAGACCTTTCTAGAATATCGAGAAGGAGCATATGATTCAAGGGCGTTCGCAATAGCCTTTAATATAAAAATATCGGAGGAAAATCAGCATAGATGTGCCATGAATAATTTTTTGGACATATAAAATATTCTATTTTACAGAAAAAGCTTCGAACTTACGTATTAACTCGACGCCTTCTGAATTTTAACTTCTATTATTTACCTTTTGGTCACTGATGAGCAAAATGTAGCTTTTGACGTAAACTGATGAAAAGGCCTTGAATCAGGTGGTCAACCTCAATTCCGTGCTATTTTTTTACCTTCAAGTTTCTTACATTTAACTACTCGTCATTCTCTGCCCTTTTTTGTTTATTGGACCATTCGCTCTGTTAATTTTCTTATCTGTTCTGTTTATTATCGCGTGAGCTCCCATTTTGATACACTTGCGCCAATATCTGAGATACAACCATAACAATTTTCTTTACTCTCGTTCTCCTGGTTTAAACCCTCGCTCTTACTCGTGAAATTCTATCCGCTGTAATCGTTTGGATTCAGCCCGACCTCCTCAACTGTATCACTAAATGTATGAGGTGTATACGTTTTCAAATTCCATTGAGCCTATTTTTTTCAATACCACTGATGTTATAGCTTCAAAAAAATAGTTCACTCCTCTATATTATCTAATTCTCTACCACATCATTCCGCTAAAAGTATAACTTATCAATTTAAAAGGACTGAAACTGAATTAAAAGCAAACGAAGGATAGCCCCAAAATACCTACTTCTGTGAAGTTTTTCCGTAGCGTTCGTGTAATTCATTCTAGCGGGTCAGTTTCTTTATATCAAACCACGATAAAAAGCAGCGTCTGCATCATTGAAATACATTCAAACTTCACTCGATAAAGTTTCTCTCATCTGAAAGATATACAAAGCCATACTCAGTTGGAAAAATCAAAAAATATGAGGACTAGTCTTCGCATTAATTTATTCTCATATTCCTAAAAAATTTAGATACTTAAAAGATTTAGATTTATAAAAGATGAACGCATCGAAACATGTATGAAATTGTTTAGGATTATGATACAACTGCTATAAACCAGATATTAATTTGATAAGAAAATTTGAACTCCATGATAGATTAGTGGATCCAAATTTAAGTCGGATATTATTCCAACACGAAATTTAGCGATAGCGATATTCATTTATGAATTTTCTTTTTAATTGTTTTATTACAAAATATTTGAAACTAAACTGACAGAATTCCCACCCATACAGCATCTACTGTGATTGATAAATTTTTTAATATTCATTTTTTTCAAAAAAGGAGGTCAAAAGCTTTTGAACCTATTAAAATATAAACTTAGGTTAAATAATGCTATCTCGCTAAATTCAAATCAGTTCTATTGCCTCTAACTACCTACGTGCTAGCATATAATGCTATATTTTTTACATTGAGAATATCGTATGTTACTACACTCTCAAAATTACTTTTTCGTCTCTTCCTATTTCCCCTAGAGAAGAAAAAAAGTTTCCATTCGTTATAATGAAAGCAGATCACATACGTCTTCTCGAAATCCATTTTCTTAATAGGAGATAGATTTATTTCTCTAAGGAAGAAGTATGCATCACATTACATTGGGTTTGTGTGGTGGCAGTGATAGTTATGTGTACAGCAGTACTTTATTTGCATGTTCTGTATTACACCATAGCGCATTGTATGGCACTGTATTTACCTGTGCCAAATTGTTCTTTTATTGCATTACACAGTGCTGTTGTGCAGAATGGATTCTGAAATTGAGGAAATCATTGCCCTCAGATGAACAAAAAAGTCCGATCTATATTTTATTGTGCAATGACTGATGCAAAAAATATTTTTACCGGAACTCGTGACTGTTTATTAAAAGAATCCTCTGTAAACCACAAATTCCAGAAAATTAGTGCTCCATAGTTTCTACTTTGCTCATTTCCGACGATATTATCCACATTAAGATAGTGACGGGATAACTTGAACGAAATTGAACCTTAACTAGAGGGTAAGAAGGTTGAAAAAAGCTGTTAATACTCTTATCAGTGTAATTAAAAAGTTGTAAGACTTAGCACATTTTCGCTTGAATTTTTCCTCCAATTTCTTCGACGTTGGGAACATTCCGTAGGAGAAAAAATAATTTTTCACTATGCATTGATCTCAATCGCTGAATATATGAAGATTAAATGTAACCAATTTGCTAAGTCTTCCATTGACGTCTATGACACATTGAAAGGTCAATAAATTAATGTTTTCTTTAGCTTTCAAGCTTCCCCCGCGCCCTTTTGTTTTAAGGATACAAATATGTGAAAATTTTCGATTCTGACGTATACTTTAGACACATTGAAACTAAAAACATCATTTAAAGAACAGTTGGCATGTCATTACTTTATATTTGAACAATACCTTTTCAGTTTGAACGTTAAAATATATCCAACATGTGAATTTCACATCGGTTCATTTATAATCTAGGGGCAGTTTTGTACTTGAAGAGGTTTGAAAATTAATTTTTACGTGCCTAACCACGAAGTTAAGTTTTTTTGTAAAGACATCTTTGTCAAAATAAGTATAATTGAAATCTTTTCGAGCGGGAAAGTATTTAGTTAACCTTGTGAAATACGTGAAAAAAATCTTATTTACCATTTATCTACTGATTCTATATAGACATAACTTATAAGTAAATACTAATTGCTTCCAAGATTCAGAACAAGTAATTCTAAAAATGCTTAATTTTACTAATTTTTACTATGTACCGGGCTTAAAACGTACCATATGTATTCAAAGACTTTTATGTAGAGAGGTTCTGGAACGATAAATGATTGCTTTGAAGGATTTAAAATAAATATTTCAAATAAAAGAAGAAAAAAGTATCATTTATTAGAATTTTAATACATATCAAGCTTCACAAATTATTATTTAGGTCCATTACTTCGGATTTTTTTATAAAATAAAATCATTTTTAGGCTTTAAAAGAAGTAAAGGTACGATTAAAATGTAAATATTCAGTTTTATGCTTTTCGGAGAAGCTGCTGCCTAAAAAACTAATATCTGAGAAATACCAGCACAATAAATCCACAAAAATTATTCAATTTTAAGTGGCTTTATCCTTCCTGAGAATAGCACTCAAAATGTCTCAGAATAAATCTTCATGGGCTAAACGTTTTAATTATATTCAACTAAACTGATCCTAGCGGGCATTTTCGTTTCAAATTTTATTTTTTTAACTTATGAAACTACGGAAAACTTTAAAAAGAGACGATAGACTTTAAGGTTCTGAATTTCAACTAATTCGTGGTTCAGTAAGTCTAAACTTCGAATTTCTATAATACACAATTATCGTCTATTTGCTCTGCAGCTGAGAGTCAACGCAAAACGGGAAAAGAGCCCATCTGGATTGATGTTTTTCTGATTCTTACTATAAATCTCTGTGTTTCATTGATTTCAGAAATTTTCTGAGCTATACGAAAATAGAACTGCACGTTTTCCATATACAGGTCGATGAGTACCACATAATAATTGCTTCTTTATTTGTTACTGCAAGTACAGTATCATCAAAGTAGTGAAATCAAAATTTTGTCATCGAAAAAGGACGCAACTCGAACAAAAACGCGTAAAACAGAGCAATCTACATTAAGTTCTATTCCTAGTATATTAAACCAAGAAATATATAAAAATCGAACAAAAACTCTTCAAAGTCATGATATTGTACCTAGAATATTATTTGAGAAATTTCCCTGAGTTCAAGTTGACATAACCGTGAACTATTTATAGATCATATCTGATCATTCAAGAATTAAATAAATCTTGAGATTTCTAAATAAGTCGTAGGAAAACCTCTGTGGTGTATATTTGAAGTTGAGACGAACAAAATTTCAAATATACATGGCAATAGTTTCTCATTGAAATAGGTAAAGTTTATTTTCCATACTGTGGCCAATATTGTTATTAGGGCTACTCCAGAACATCCAATAGGATAGAGTTATTGGAAGCAGAGAATCTCTAATAATATTTTTTAATGAATAATGGATGTGAAATTCTGATTAACCCTCATAACAAGCTCAGTTGCGGCCATTAGGATATGGTCCCTTAGATGAGACATCTATTGACTTGAAGAATATTCCATCAAAAATTGAATTTTGTAGTCATATTTAGATTAAATGAGACGTAAGGTCTTCTTTGAAAAGCTTCTTCACGTACGAATGAAGAAATGAAATAATTACCGGAAACAACACTGCCTGACAAGAGCCATGTTTCCACAAGTGCTATCATATAAGGCGTAACTTTTAAGAGTCCATTCAATGAATCCTCTTCCATCTCCAATTCCACAAATCCTTACTTCAATAACCATTCCATAGTCACTGCAAGCAGGTGCTCATGTTTAAAATTCATTTTCAGATTTTCAGTACATAACTAGGTTTTATAGGAGACATCTATCACTACATCTAGCCTCAGATTATACAATTCTGACGCATTTCCTTCCAACCAAAGGAAATCTGGTGAGTATACATGAGGTTCTCAATTTTGATTGATAAGTTCAGTGCAGTAACTGATTAGGCTCCATGAAATGAATATTTCTTCATAAGCCAGTGCAAGTCATTACCTACTATTAATTCTACAGCGTGTGATTCTGGTCCCAGAGCTTTTATATGCAATTTTCCTAAGCTTTAGGGGCTGTATGTATCCTAGCTATCGCGAACAATGACCTTTTCTTGAGTTTGAAGAACCCAAAAAATACCTCCAAATTTCTCTCGCTGTGTATGAATTGAGAAAATAATTTATAAAGCAAAGATCTTAGAGAAGAAAATAGTTGAATAAAATAGAATTAGAGGCATTGGAAAAAGATGATGACAAGTTTGCATAATTTTCACAGCTATACCTTATATTTTGGGCCAATGCATTTGTATATGCACATCCTAGCGTCTCGAACTGACAGAAACTTTCAAATTAAATGCTAACATCCTCATAGTCCGCTTATTTATATTTGAAACTGTTTTACCCTTATTAAATCTCCAAAATAGATTTTACCCTCTTCATGAAGAGCGTCTTATCTTTTAATTATAGTTTTACCTTTTACAATGATTTTATTTCCAGTAGATTTCGGATGAGTTTCTGTTTTTATTGAAGTGCTTTCTTCAACCAGACTTACCTAACAAATAGTTTCAGACTAGGCAAATTGGACACCGAAGCATTTTGTTTGTAAGCTAATGAGCTTCTTTCTCGGTATCAATCTATGACAGACTGCCATCGCTCTTGTGAATTCTAACAGTTCCGAATTAGTAAAGAATTTTCTCTGGAATATACCGCTTTTGAGCTCTTTTCCGAACCACATAACGGTCTGTGGTACCTTCTTTTGGCATCCCTATGGCCCTTCTACCATATTTCAGTTGATCTCAGAGAACGGTTGGTTAAATTTCTTGAGAAGAGATTTTTCAATAATTAAACATGAAATTTTTGATCCCTCATGTTGGCAGAATTTTTAAGGGATACTAGAACGTAAATTGTTGCTTGATGCAATAAATGTCTGAAAACTGTGAATAGTAATGGTTTAAAAGTAATAGATATTAATTGTTTAATTTCCAGTGAAAAAAGTCATACTAGGCAATTTGTAATCCAATATATTTGCTTACTCCAAAATTAATCAATTCAGTACAAATGGAGGATTCAGCACTTGTACAATCAACTAATCCTTTCGAATTTCGGGAAAATTCAGTGGTTTTCTTTTGAAATGGACCTACGCCTTGGTTCAAATGAAAAAAAGCAAAAATTTGGATTAGTAACTGGGGAGCAAGCTATTATGCGAAGGAGCCGTTGCGTCGCAACAGATCGCACACATGTAAAGAAAATTCCGGCGCAGCTTTCAATGATTATTTGGCACATTTTCATTGGTTGCTACTACTGCCTTCTGAATACGAGCTAAGGTCGTGCTACTGCCAACCTTTCCAAGGCTGAAAGCCGACTATCCGCTTGATATACACAAGGTTGCCACAAATCTCACATATTCTATATGAAGTTTCAATTAAACCAGCTGTACAGTTAACGTTGTGGTAATAATGGTCACACGTTGTAGGTAGATATATAAGGTGGCTCTTCGCAGCACACTTCACGTAGTGACGGGCGCAAAAGCGCCCTTACACTTCAAGGATATTTGCATATAGCAATATTACAGCCACAAGCCAAGGGAACCGCTGATTCTCGCAGCGTTACGCTACACTACTGAGTCGGTACAAGTTGTACTTTCACTGATCTAGGTATTTCATCTGTAAAACGCGTGGAAGGGGGACAAAAAATACTTTTAAAAAGACAGTAGCACAAGGGAGTGATGCCTTGTACTTGTGGAAGTCGTCACCCTTGCCTTTGCGAACCGACTCAGGCTTAGCATTCTCCCTCACTTCGGCGTCGCCGCCCCCGCCATTTTTCCAGTAAAGATTGGTGACCTATCACATATTAAATATGTTTCAGTAACTCTGCACGGCTAAACTCGTGGGCGTAGTCATGTGTTCCATTTGAACATATCTTCGACCGATCCCAACTTATACCTTTGCGCATCCCGCATGTTGTTGGAATGTTGGTGTGTGTTTTACCCTTCAGGTCGTTGCACTGTATTTCTGGTTTCCCGGCCTAAAAAGGGCCAAGTTTTGGACGTATTTCTTACCTCATCAAAATGGGTGAGTCACTCGCCGTTGAAGAGTGAGTCTTTGGAAGTTCAGCTGGCCAAGGAATTTGTTTTCGTATCATTCCTATTGTTTTTTCTCATTATTATCATTCTTTTTTCGAATTTCATTGTTCATTTGTCTAGTTGATCAAGGATGTGGACCCGTCAATCTGGCAGGAGCACATCGAGTGCCCATCCCCGAACGCTACGCTCGAATTCAAGACCAAGTTGTAGTGCAATTGGCACTCACACTGTACTGCCATCGGCAGAGCTGATTATAGTGATCTGATTCACTGCTAACCAGCAGGCACTGCACTGTACAGTAAGGTAAGTTTTCGCTTGTCGCCCATTCTTACCCTTGGTATCGTACAATCACCCGAGAAGGTCTGAGGGCTTGCAGTCCGGACAATTCGGCCCCCAAATTGGACCTGACATTTTCGTAGGTGAAAGTCACCTCTTGAGCCAAGTGTCGAATTTAATTATCTCCAACTTGGATCTCCATTACTCGGCTAACCTTAACTTTACGTACCCCGCCGTCGTAGATAACCCTAACCCAGCTAACTAGTATTTATACCTACCTGACCACTAGGGCCCCAGACTAAACAGCCACCCCTGTGTTGGCTCTGAACTTTACTCCCAACTTACGCCTTTGCAGAAACCTTGTCAACGGAAACTTCGGCTATAGCCACGTTTATCCGCCGGATCCCCCTTTTTGTTTCCTTCCCCCGATATTATAATACTCCTTTTGTTGTTTGTTTGTGATATTTACTCAAACTTGGCGCCCCGGACTCCGGCGTCTATATACAAGTAGTAACTTCAAGGTTGTCGTTAGTGACAACATCCTTATCTCCAAAGGAGATATTCAGCACTACTGACCCACTACTACATATTCTTTGTCTAGTATTACACCCTTGGTGTCTAAGGTTCTTTGTAATCTATCCTTATCAAGATTCTAGCATTCTGCGGACCACGTTTCAGCCTTACAACCCGGAGGATAAGTATACCGTCCAGTCGTCCAAGGAATCACCCCCGCTCTTCCAGCCCCACTTCTCCTCGCCGTCGGCGAGGTGTGCTACTGCATCGCAGGGTGCTTGAAGAGAAAGAGGGACAGCGAACACAATGTGTTTCTTGGTGTGCGTGTGTTGGTTTTCTCATTGTCTGACGGGGTTCCGTTTCTAGACGAGAAGAACTGCGCACCGCGAATTGCACTACACAAGTCCTCAGAGAGAGCCAATCTTTGGCGACCAAGCTTTCACCAAAGCCGCAGCTTCACAAGGCACCGTACAATCCCATGTGCGAGAAAGTGAACAGTTTGTATCCGCTTCAGGCGCGGGACCGTCTGAATAGCAGGCATGGCCTCTCGAACGCAATATCTCCGAAACCCTGTAATTTTAGATGGGTATCAAGATCCGATTCTCCCGGCAGCTCAATGCAGTGCGTTGATTCGGATGGCGGCGGTACATCACCAGGCTATGTTGTAAGCTACACAAGAGGTTTCTCGGCTTGTCCAGTAGGAGGTACCAATGATGCCCCGTTGTGTCGTCTTTTCAAACATAGTATTATTTTGATGAATTATTTGTAATGGAGTATATGGTATTTATGTAGGTGTTCTAAGAGGCTGGAGAAAGATTAGTCGAAGCAAGAAGCATCTGACCAAGGTAAAGTTTAGCGGAAGAAAGGTGTCTGCTCAAGGAATTTCAAGAAAATTTGAAGCAATCAAAAGCACTAATTTATGGTAACGCTGTGAAAAAAGCTGCAAAAACATTATAAAGCTGGGTATAATTTCTCGATTGCACTGAAATTAATATGACAGTAATAACCAATGAGTATTGTTCTCCAATCATAAAAGATTTCAATGCTTGATACATACAAAAAGTAAATTATTTCTTGTGAAACTATCTTCTCCTTTCATTTTGGCGGAGGCTGGATGTATTCATGGTATAATAATACTTCGAAAATGCAGTGCTATACAAATTATTTAGTATTTGCTTGCTGTTAATGGAAGGCAATTCTACATCTATGGCGACTCAGCTTATTTTACGTTGCCGTAGTTAAAATAGCGTATAAAAACTTGAATCTTTCAATGCCCAAGCGCAGTTTAATCTATATATGGGCTCGGTACTTGTTTCTGTGGAGTAAAAATTCAAAAAAAAATGATGCAACTATTGAAGATGAATGAATGATTTCTATCGTCTTATAAACCTTCTTCGCTCCCTTTGTAGCTCCTTATATTGGAGGTACTTCACTCAAATTCAAGACCCGTATATAAAATGGAGAGAAATAAAGCACTATTTATTTTTTTATCACCTGGATTCGAAAGTTACTTAGACTTTTAACCGATATATAGTTCGAGCGTGGCAAAATATAAGCCAGGTATGTCACTAAGAGAAAAAAATTCCACACTACAATGGCCATTTCTTCTTCGGCCATAGCAATAACATAACATCACATCACTTATTTCTCTACTATAGTGAATTTTTAGGCTTCTCAACTTCGAAATCAACCTGGGTTTCGTCTAAGTTCAATATTTCTGTTCAGTGGGTTGCTTCTTTCAAATCGCTCTAACTTTCATAGAGCTCTCCCAAACTCTATTTACATATACCTATTTGAACATAAAGCCTCTACACCCAGTGCCTTCATTAACTTGGGCCACACTAATTTATGTAGAAATATTGAGCACAAAGAAACCTTTATTAAAGTGGGTCACACTATCAACGGTACCACGCCGATTCAGGTACTACCGGATTTACTGTGGGCCACATTATTTCATTTTGACATATATAGTGTGGGTACTTCCCGACCACATTTCCAGGCCACCACTGTTCTTGAAGGTTCATTGGCCTCTCAAGTCAATCCTGGGCGGTCATGCCTTCGAAATAAGCCCGATTTTTTGCAACAATACCCTGAATTTTCGGGTAGAGTAGACGTTCCTCCCACAACCCATTCACATTGAGCGGCATCCCAGTACGAATCATTGCCTTTCGAGCGAAAGTCAGACCATCTTCATCACGCTGCCTGTTGACATCATTTAATGCCAACGCCGCCAAACGTAGGAAGAAAGACTTACCGGGATTGTGCATTTTGCCCGAAGGTGCCCAAGAAGCGTCCGATATCTTTCGCATTTCGTATGTATGCCTTCCACCTCGTATTCCATTCAATCGTAATTTTCTGAATGACGAACAAATTCGCCGGTTGCACAAGGTGTGTGGCGCTTGCAGGGAAGTAACGTATCTCCGTATTAATCTGCTCCGCTGCCCCTTTTAACGCCGGTGCTTTACTATTCCCGCTACAGTTTTCAACGTATAAGACTCGCCTACGACCATGTGGCAGCGCCTTTACGACTTTGTTCTCCTAGAGCCATTTCGGTATCACCACTGTATCCATCCAGCCCTTTGGTCCGCTTCGGTACGATACGTTCGGAAAATCGTCTGGGACGCCGCGAATAGGGTAACTGCGTCTGTCGTTCTTGAGAACCATGAAGACAGGTTGAACGCTTGTATCTCATCCACTACATATCCATACTATCATCGTCATTCCTTCCCCACCCTACACAACGTCCGCGTACTTGATTTCCACTTCTTTAAAAAAACCCAGTGTTTTGCCATAATCCATATTTGTAATGAAGTGCGTTTCACCAGCGTTCTCAATACCATTCTCGTCGAGGTGGCCAGCCCTGAATGCTCTTGCAAGATAACCACGGTGAAAAGCCATTTACTTTTCAATTATTTCTTTTTCCTGGGGTGAAAATATGTGCTTTCCTGAATGCAATCGGCTCAACATTCGGAATCGATCGGTGACATTTTGTACCCAGCGACGGTTTACGCATGTTGCAATGGGCTTCTTGGTATTTGATTCAATCATTTTTTTGTCATAAATATGGTTTTCAGAGTGATGAACTAAGTGCAATGAAAGTGCCTGTAACGTCTTCAAATTGAATACGACTCCGAGTTTGTGAGGTCTTTCGAATTAAGAAAGCAACTCATGTGGCAAAGCGGCCACCCGGGCTTTTTTTCTTTCTTCTGGCGTTCATGGCCTCAAAACTTACTCGTTTGAATAACACGTACGTGCTTCTTGTAATTGCTGTTGTCATACCACGCGAATGTAATGTTCCGTCTGATTTAATGTATGTAAATCTTGATTTCCAGAGACGGCTAGCTTTCTGCAAGTTTCCCTTTTCGCTGCTACGAAACAATGATGATAATTGCTTAACAGCTCTGGAAACTATGTGCTTGTCAGTGGATTCGTTGGCTTTTTTGTGCATCCAGAGAACTACTTTGGTGAAAATTGAAATGGTAAGCACATTGTTTGCTCTTCTTTGAGGAAGAATGTTTTTTTGGGGCTGGGAATGGTTTAGAGGCTGTTTTTCTGTGTTCGAGGATTGACTGGCCACACTGGTGTCCTGCTGGTCGGTTTGACTTGCTGCATTATTGCGGGATTGAGCACGTTGAAACGCTGCAAGTATTGGAGATCCACTTGTCGGTATTTGCATATGGTGACTGCAGCTGCGCTTGTGAGGTATTTGTGTCGAACAGAGGTATCGCGAAACCTGCAATGGCTCTATCCTAAGTGGTGGAGAGTACGTAAAGTTTGCGATTGACCTGGCGCCAAAATTGTATTTGCTACAAGCAGCTCTCTAAAGAACGTCACTCACTCCTTACCCAGACTATTTTTTCTTCTACCGTCGCAAAGGTACTGTTAATAGTGTATGCCACCCCATTTTGGATACCACACTATTTGTGCACCCACTTTCATTGTAGTCAATGGGTGTACTTCTCTTACTCTCTCTTATGCGCGGATTTCAGAAATGCAGAAGCTGTGATCTCATCATCGGACTGCACAAAGTTACTCTTTCCTTAATTTATTCCCCTTACTCGCCTCGTTGCAATTTTATTCATTTTCTGAAATGGTTTCGGAGTCATCTCTTGAATTTTTTTCAGCGCTACGTTCCTTATCTCTTATCAATCCGCAGTTAATCGCATTTATGACTGCTTTTTCTCTTCTTTTGCAACAATCGCCACTTTATCCATTCAGTCCATCTCAAGAATAATATCTTCCAACAGCTACACTCTCCACCATGAATCCCCATAATTCCGGATTCGGTGCCCCTTTTCTACATAAATTCACAAAAAATCTCAAAAGACGAATAAACAAATTTTCAAAGGGTATTAGATCTCCTTTTTGGGGTCTGTGCGTTTATGAATAACCAAACAGCGCGCAAAAGAACCGCTCTAACTTCACCATACAAGTTATCTTTTCTTTGCCCAATTTAAAAGATGGTCATGTACAGAGCGAACAGCTTTGGGGGCGCAAAATTCGTACTCTACTTGATAAGAAAACCTTTTTCGTCTCTATATTCCTTCTGGGCACACAGCAGCGACTGGCAGGGATTTTATCGCCAAATATATCGCAATTGACGTTATGGGATCCCTATGTACCAATTTTAGCGTGGCGGCGGAAGAGGGTGGAGAATCAATGCCCTCCATGGGATGGTTCGTCGTTGCGAGAGATCTAAGAATCGACATAGTCTAGTGAGAGCCTGGAAATCGACGCAGTCTCGAGAGGTTATTTGGATCAGTTCGATAGGGAATGAGACCTAATTAATATACTAAAAGACCGCAACTGCCATGATTTAAAGTATACTTATTATAAGTTATTGCTTGCGCATATTACACGACCGATGTACCTTCCGCTAAAAAATAAATGGTCCAAAGGTCCAACCCAGAAATAGCTTCGTGAATGTAAAAAACGAGCAATTTCCATAAAATACCAACGTTCCGGTATTGATGAGAGCCAACGTACAATTCATGCAGTATCTTTGAATATAATTGAGCGTCTCACAACTATCTTTCGTCTTAAAAGTAACATAGAACCAACTTCCGACGAAAAATATGTGACATAGCAGTATTTATTAGTTACCTTCAACAGGTACTGATAATTAGTAGTTTTTTCCTTCTTCCCAATGACATCGGTGTAGCAATTGAGAAGAAACTTAGAAAGATTCGTAACGAAACTTCTTCTGATGCGATTCCAAGTGTAACTAATGCACTTCTCTATTTGCTCCTTGAACGCATATGTCCTCTGATTCTAATATATTTCACGTGCCAAAATGCCCCACATGGTTTTTTGTTTGGTTCTATATAAAGGATGAGGTGGGCCAGGGAAGTACATAAACGTTATCTCCTTCCCGCCAATGCTTTCTGTAATTGCTAATGAGCCACGCAGCATTATCATGCTGTTAAATAAAGTTTTTCCCTTATTATTTTTCAATGAGGAATAGAAGGCCCTCCTCCAAAAACGTACAATAAAGGTTAAAATCCTATTTCTCGTGACAAAAACAATATCAGAAATACCACAGTATTGAATAGAATTCCAAAACGTGACAATTCTGCCACTGCTGAGGAGGTGAAAAACTTTTTTTCTCTTCTCATTTCGAGCCAATAATATGCAAAACTGTAAAATACGTCTAGAGAAGGTTTTTATCTTCGGTGAAATTAGCATCTTTCCAAGCAGATACTATCCAGGCGACGTGTTCTTTGGCACACTTGCACCTTGCATTTTCAAGCTCGATAGTCATCGCTGGAATGGTTTTATCCTTTTTACTTTAAACTCTACTTTCCAGCAATTATTGAATACGACTTACAAATACCGACATATTCATGTTTTTTAGCTATCTTATGCTGTAGATTTTAGTAGAGGCGTGAAGAAACTGGGATTGGAGTTGTGTATTTATTTATTTTAGTTTACCTATGTTGGATGAAACCACGCTCGTGTTAATTGATAGAGAAATAACCGAGAGCGTGTAGCGTAGATTCGTGACCGTAGATACCGAGGTACAACAGGGCTCAACGGAGTAACGCAGGGGAAAAAAGAAGGGCGGCACAAACCTAGGGTGGAGCGGAATTTGTCTTAGACGCATTTTAAAGCGGGAAACAGTGGGAAGGACCGAAAATGGGAGCGATGAGAGGGAAAACTAAGCGTGAACAACGGCTAACCGAGGACGGTTTACCGATAAGGAATGGTTCCCAGGTATAATTGCCTTACCTTTACTGTCGGTGGTTGGGGTCTGGGGCGGCCCTATATACAGGCCGAACCCTAGGTTTTAGACCCTAAATAAATATCCACAGTAAGCTAATAAGTATCTATCTACTTTTAGTTAGCTACATTACACTGTCAACTACAATAAGTAACTATCATCGGCAATCCGGATCGCACGTGAGTAACTATCCAATCCCGATTCCCGTAAAGGGCAACTCACTGTACCACCTCCGCAATTATACTACAACCGAGTTTCATCCCTTTTGCACCCCTGCAATGCAATAAAATTGTGTACTGCGGTCTGATACTTCGTAATAAATTCGGCGACATTTCCGTCTGGATTCATCTCGTGAAAAAGGGATGGAATGGCACTATTCTGTTGGTTAGAGATCCACAAAGATCGGCCCCTTTTGCTGAATGTTTGAATAAAATGAGTTGGGAGAGTAAGCGTTCTTTTCGTAGTATTAAATTCGAAACTTAACTTACGCTTTGCATAGTTAATACTTATGCGATAGACTTTAAATCTATTTGATGCTGTTTTCCTGCGAAAAAAGGGGAATTTACCTGGTAGAGGCTTTTGAAAAGTCTCCCGGTTGTGCGTAGTTCTTAATATTAATTGGTAGTTACAAAAATTTGTGCCTTTCGCATTTAAATGTATTCATATTGTATCCCTGGAGTCGTTTTTTTGTTTTGGTCCTATTATTTATTTCCGGGAGTGTACATATGTGATGTACATGGCTGCGAAATTCGCATCATACTCTGCAGTACAGGACACATCCTCCTCACTTGGTCACCATCGCCAACTTTCGCCTTCCGCACCACAACATCACTCCCTGCGTAGCTCATTTGGCTGTGATCTACCTGATAAAGTCCTACAGTGCGCCTGATAAATATCGAAACCTTTGATTAAGGGGCACAAGTATAACATAGGAAAAAATGGTGAGACACAAACAACCCTGACTTACCTATAGAGACTAAAGCAGAATGGTAGAGGCCAGAGGAATTTTATCTACTCTACTGTTTTCAATAAAAAAATCACTTACTGACATAATGTAGTGGTAAATAAATATAGAAATTGCAAAGAGAAGTAAAATCAAAAAGCAATTAAAAAAACTAGGACACAGCCCAGTTATTTATTATGCCTCTATTGGCCTCAAAACTTCTATGTACCTTTTCGGTGTCGACTTAACTACCTTTTGAAGCATCTGTCCTCGATTTTGGCCCAGTCTTCGTCAATTTCCACTTTAAAAGCAGAAAATAAGTCAAACTGCCCCCCGTTACTGTAAACATCACGTGCTAGTAAACCCCAGAGATTCTCGATATGGTTAAGGTCAGAGGATCGAGCAGGCCAGTTCATTACAGTAACGTCCTTCTCAGAAAACCATACCTTTGTTTGTTCAGACATATGGATTGCATTACTTTCTTGAAGCCCCCAATCAAATCCATGGTTAATGCCGTAAAATCTAGTACAAAACTCTCCAAAATATTTCAGTAACTGGCGGGCACCTGCCTTGTATTCCAATAGACAACTGGATTCTTGTCAAAGTAAGAGAAAAAAGCCCAAATGATAACTGAAGCGCCAACATTTTGACACCTATCCAGTAGCCACTATTCCGTACGTATATCATGGCAGAAATACTTAAAACAGTCTGGGCCATCTAAATTAAACCTTTTGATCTGAAAAGAATACTCTAGAAAGGCGTCTCAATCAGATAAAGGAATAACAGAAAGAAAGATTTACAACGGAATAGTATCTGAGCGATGTAATAGCAATATTCCATGCTATAAACGTATCATAAATATAGAAACTATAGACGTTGTAAAGAAAGTAAAATTTATGACCTCGTAAAAGTATTAAAGTATTCTGCTATACACTTTAAATAAACAATACCGACTGCAACTAGTATCTACAGGGCAGAGAACGACGAATACCCATCAACAAAATGCCTCGCGGAAAGACACTCACGGATCAAGAAAAAGGGGAAATTATGAGGATGAGGTGTGCCGAGGAGAGCATTGATCCTACCCCATCGAAAATAAGTCGCTCTAAAAAGATAGTGTGAACATTTATCCAAGCCCCGGAGAAGTATGGAAAATTGAAACGCAGCGGACGCCGGCCAAAAATATCTCCCGCTGAAGGAAGGCATCTACTAAGACAGGCACGCAAGGGTGGGAAATCCGCGGGAAAGCCCCGCACCGCCTTGGATTTGCCAATATGCATAAAGATAGTGTAGCAGATATTACGTGCGACAAGTAATCTTAGTTATAAGAAGATTTAACAGGTTCCGCTCCTTACCCAAGCCCACAAAAATGTAAGACATCATTGGGCTACCAAAATGGTGGGCAAAGGACTGAATGATTGGAAGAAAGTTTATTTTTCAGATGAAAAAGGTTTAATTTAGATGCATCAGACGGTTTTAAGTATTACTGGGATGATATTCGTGAGGAAGAGAGGCTACTGGCTCAGCGCCAAAATGGTCGCGGTTCAGTTATGATTTGGGCTTGCTTCTCTTACTTTGACAAGTGTTCAATTGTTTATTTAAATGAAAGGCAGGTGTCTGCAAGTTACCGGACGACATTGGAGAGTAATTTATTAGATTTTGCGGCCATTAACCATGGATTTGATTGTGTGTTTCAGCAGGATAATACCCCTATCCATGTGTCTCAGTATACAAAGGCATGGTTTTCTGAGAAGTACGTTACTGTAATGGATGGGCGTGCTCGATCCCCAGATCTAAGAGCATCTCTACCCCTGGACCTGTTTTCTATTTTCTTGAGCCATTTGTAATGTTTTTAGTGGGTTCGGCTATTGACATTATCCACTCGTAAACATTAAAATAAAATAGATGTTTTATCTCCACGCATCGCATCACTGCACTCGTTGTTATTTTATATCAGGCCATTCGCTTGGCTCACAGACACCACGACTGAAGGTGTCGACATTATGATGGTCGATGATGAAGATTCGTTTGACGACGAAACAATGTCATACCTTATCGCCACCGGCATGTTACTTGGTTTGCCATCACATATTAATTCCTCTACACAGCTTGGATCGATGAGGTATAAAACCGTTAGGGTTCACTTCTCTCTTACCTAACGGACGTCTCCGTTCGGGAAAGGGAAGGACCTCGGTAGATTGGTAGAGCGTTAGGTAGGTCTGCGACCAGCGAGGGACCACCGAACGGAATAACAAGGGAAACACAAGACAGAGGCTGGCTCACTCTCGGGACGAGCTAACCGTGCCGCGGTTGGGGGAAATACGCGGAGACGGTGACGGCGCGATACAGGCCAGAGGGGGACTAGTAAAACAAGGAGTAACCGAGCGGAAAAGGAAAAGGTAAAAGTAAAACAGGGAACTCCAAGGTGGAAGGGTGCTTCCCTCTTTACTTGACGGGCACCGTAAAGGAGATCACAGTTAAATATCTGTGAAGTCCGTACGGAGTCCGATTGGACCTGGCACTAGACCCCAATGGTCCCGTGCATACAGGTGTCAATTTCGACTAATTATCATACGCATTACTAAATTATACCCTACTGTACTCTCCACAGTCCTGTAATTACCTTACGGATTCCTCACCCCGGCGCGGTGTGCACTGCTGTACGCCCTCACCTTTGCCACGTGGTCGCCGAGCGGGTCAATGCGTGCATCGCCAAACAACCGAACGGCCGGGTGATCCTCCCTCGGATCATTATAAATTCATCCATCCCACTCACCGTGCGGTCACTTCACTCACTATACCACAGACCCCCCACCTTACCTCTGCGCACGTCCTCGGGCGTAAGTCATCCATCATCCTTCCTCTCTGTTCTCCTCTCTTTCCGCACGGTCGTCCGTCTCTTCCTCTCTGTTCCTCTGCGCATGCCCTCTCCGCCATCAACATCACTCCCCTTTCGCAGCCCATTTCAACCTACTGCTCTGAGAAATCGTCGCAACTCTCTCACCATGCCGACTGGACAAGATACGCCGTCTCAACCTCTGACATCTTCCAACCCAGTTCCTTCCGTTCGGTATGACCCTGCAGCAATGGGGACGGAGTGGGGGGACCTGCCGCCGATTCCTCATCACACCCCGTCCGGTGGTCAAGCAGCGCTACAGTACGCACCCCCGTCCGGAACTTCAGTTCAAGTCATCACTTCCCGTCGGCCGCCTCCGAGTTTGCCGGTTCTCCCCGGGCAAGAGTTGGACCATCGTGTTGGTCGTGGGGATTCTTTCCGTGCGGTGCAGGTCAGAGTTGGGTGAAGATGCGGAGATACCATCCGAAACCGGAATTACCGATAGGGGTACCAAACGTCGTCGTCACCATTGATAGTACCGAGCGGTAACTTTGTCGTTGCGAATTAGCCGATCGTTAGTTACTCTCTTTTCTACTTCGTTGTAAAAGTTACCGACGTTCTGGTTCAAACTGTGTTTTCCCCTTTTCTTCTATTCCGTACGGTGATATCTTGACTTCTACTGCTCAGTTTCCGCCTCTGTCAACGCCAGTGAGGGGGGGGCACCCTCCTCTTTAAAGTGGAAAGAGTTAAGGTCCGTAGCGTTAACCGTTTTAGAATGGGAGCATTTTCTTTTTTCCCAACTTTGCCGTCTTCTTCACCGCTCGGTAGAACTCATGTCCTTCGGCATAGTACAGTGCGGTGCAGGTACTCCTGGAGGCGTTTCGGTGTTTTCTGGTACAGTAACTGAACCAATAAACACGCATTATTAGTGGAGTCAGGGGGTTCCTGCACCTTATTGAACCAATCAAAAGTATCCCCGTGCGGTAGGTATAGAATCAACCATTCATTTGCCTTCATTCTTGGCATCGCTCGGTCATTCCGCCTCCCGGTCTGTGTTTTCCTTCTTTTTGCACCATCCGTTGTTTTCCCGCGCGGTACTGTACGCAGGTGGCTAAGAAATAATAAAATTTCATGATACCGTACTGTACTTTTGCGCGGTTTTTCTGCCATCCGTTTTCGGTTTCCACTCTTTGCATTTTGACCGTGGCCGGTATAAAAAGTCTGTTGCCCACCCTTTGGCTTGTCCAAACTCCGTCCCCTCACGGTTGCCTTTCCTCTTCCTCATCATCCTCCGTTTCCGTCCGGTTTCTCCCTTCCCCTTGCACCATTTTCCGTTCGGTATACATCATCCTTCGGGAAAATACAGTACACTGCAGAAAGAGTGGTGCCCTCCAGAAAGAGTGTCCGTTCGGAAAACAGTAAAGTAAACACGTCCCAGAAGGGGCGTACGTTCGGTAAGAGCCGTGCGGAATTCGGGACAACCCAGAAGGGGTGGCCTACATGAGATCTGGGACGCAGATCGGTACTTCTCTCTCATCACCGTCCGGAATACCAGCCTTGGGAGGCCATAACCGCGTAGTTGGACTATGTCCGATTTTCGTGAAACGGCAAGTGACTCCGGTAACTAATTCTTCCACCACAATAAACTCATTCCCTGGACAGTTAGGCTTGGGCCCGCTTTCGAAAAGGAAAAGAACGTTCGGTTTGACCCCCCTCCTTAGCTCGACGGCTCCGCCGGCGCCAATACTGACGTATTTGGTTTTCCGGGAGACCGTCAGCGGGTTCAAACGTATCCTCATCCGGGGAATATCCGAACCAACGGACTCTGTACTCCATTCCGGTCTGTGTTTCGCGGTGCGAAACGATCTTGTCCACCACGTATTCCTCGTCCTTCGTATCGGAAGGTAATAAAGTAGGAGAATGCCGATCGGGAAGAATAGGTACTGTAGAGGACTCACCAGACCCAGGGGTAGGAACTGTAGACGTATCGGATAAACCAGATAAAGGCAAACGACCGCTCGGAACCTTAGTAACTCGGTCAATACTGACAGGAATAAGGAGACCATCCTGCTCATTGTAGAAAACCGAGTCGTTAACTGATTTCACCACGTACGGACCAGTAGTACGGGGAAGAAGCTTTTTCCTTCCCTCGTTTAGTCTCGCCTCGTCGGTGTCAACTTCTCCCGTTAACGGATCCTTTTCTGCTCGTTCGAAAGGACGCAGAGCCCGTGGCGGTCGATCAACAAATACAGTATCCCCCGAACGGATAACCGGTCGGAATCTTACTTTCCGATCAAAGTCCTGTTTTGCTTTTTCCTGCGCGGTAGTCATCTTCAAGTTAGCTTTTTGTAAAGCATACCGAAGTCGGCGCATCGTCGCTCGTTTCAGCTGTACAGGAGTTAGGGTTTCATCCGTAGCGGAGTCAGCCACTCGATCAATTGTTCCCGTAACGGTGATACTCGGCGGGTGTCGAGTTAATACCAAATCAAAGGGAGTAGTTCCCGTTACCCGGTGTACCTGCATATTGTAGGCGTAGGTCAATGGTTGTAAATAAAGATCCCAATCGGTTTGATGTTCTTCCACATAGTGACGAAGGCGCTGTACAATTGTCTTATTAAACCGTTCGGCTTGCCCATTAGTTTGAGGGTGATAGGCCGTGGTTAAGAAATGGCGGGACCCCAGCATACTGCAAACCGCATCAAAGAACTTAGCAGTAAACTGTTTCCCGTTATCGGTTAAGACATAAAGAGGGGCGCCATAAGCATAAACCCAATGGTCAAGGAACGCAGCTGCGACAACCGCGGCGGTAGTAGTTCGTAAAGGGATGCAACGAGTGAGCTTAGAGAACCGATCGGTGATAACCAAAATAAAGACAAAGCCACGAGTAGTCTTCCGTAGCGGTCCGAGCAAATCCATTGCGACAAATTCGAGGGGGCCACTAGCTGGGAAGAGTTTCATAAACTTCTGAAACTTCCGTACGGTTCCGCGGTTACGAGCACAACTAACACAATCCCGGACGGTCATAAACACATCGTTCGCCATTTGTGGCCAGTAATACTCCCGCCGAAGGGAATAGTACATTCTAGTTCCGCCTGGATGACCGGCTAAACGGGGATAGTGAGCCATATACAGTAACCGTGCTCGGAGCGACTTAGGAACAACTCGTTGTAAAGCTCCGTCCAATTTGGACTTTCGAACGAGAATACCGTATCGGTCGAAGTCGAACTCTGAACCACGTTCACCGACTGCATTGGCCTTCCCTAGGCAGAATTCGTCCTTAGCTTGTTCAGCTAGGAATTCTTCCACCGTAAACGGGTTTGCAGGTTCATCAACCTCTGCAAGTGCCATTACCTCCGGTAGGCCAATAATTCTATTTTCCCCGAGTTCGGATTCCCAATATGCGACTACAGCGTCGTGGTAATCAAGCAAACTTTCGCTTCCAGCTTGTTCCGGTTCGGCGTTGCTTTCAACGATGAAACAGGGGACTTCATAGTCGATATCTGTGTCGTCTTCACCTTCCGTTCGGAGTCTAGATACACCATCAGCCAACTGATGCTTGATACCCGGGCGGTATTCCACATCATATTCATACTCGGCTAACCTCAACCGCCATCACGCAAGCCGTCCGGATGCGTCGGCTAGATTCAAAATTCAACGTAGTGCATGGTGATCCGTACGGAGAGTAAACTTGCCGCCATAAAGGTAAGGTCGTAGAGTTAGAATTGACCAAACAACAGCTAGGCATTCCTTCTCGGTGGTTGAATAATTCTGTTCCGCTTTGGTCAAACTCCTACTCCAATACCCAACAGGCAGTTTGTCACCGTTCGGTTGTTCTTGTAGGAGTGTGCATCCGACTTGATACTCGCAAGCGTCAGTGTCCAATGTGTATTTATAACCGATGCGGGGTAAAGCCAGGATAGGTGGTGATACCAACTTCTGTTTCAGCGTCATAAAGGCATCAAATTCTTCATCATCTAGGATACCGAATTCGAACGGACTTCCTTTTCCGGTCTTCTTGTTCAGCGGCGCGGCTATCTTGGCGAAACCCTTGATAAACCGACGGTAAACGTTGCACATTCCTAAAAACTACCTTAATTCCGTCTGGTTAGTAGGTGGAAATGCTCTTTTGATAGCATCGCAATTCCTGTTATCCACGAGGAGTTGACCCGGACGGATGACATGGCCCAGATACGCAACCTCTGCCTCGAAGAAGGTGCACTTCGCCAAGCGGAGCGTGACACCAGCGGCTCTTAAAAGGCTCAACACTTCTCTAACATGCTGAAAGTGTTCCGAAACGGTCTTAGAATAAATGATGACGTCGTCCAAGTAAACAAGGGCATACTGCCACTTAACCCGTGAAAGGATTATATCGACAGCCCTTTGGAACGTCGCGGGAGCATTCTTAAGACCGAACGGCATACGGGTAAAGCGAAACAAACCATGATGGCTAGAAAAGGTAGTCTTGTCCCTATCCTCTTCCGGTATCTCGACTTGCCAGTAGCCACTGTTACAGTCTAGAGTAGAAAAGACCGTAGCCTCTCCCAGCGAGTCGATACACTCATCCATCCTTGGTATAGGATAGGAATCCCGTACGGTTACAGCATTCAGTCTTCTATAATCTATACAAAAACGTAAGGTGCCGTCCTTCTTCGGCGCGAATACGACTGGACTGGCCCATTCCGACTGTGTGGGCTCAATCACTCCGGCGGATAACATTCGATCGATCTCTTTCTTCTCGAATTCTCTTGCTTTTGGCCCGGCACGGTACGGTTGTTGATAGATTGGCCTAGCATCTGGCGTGAGCTCAATTCGATGCTTAGCTATATCTATCTTTCCGAGACGGCCAGTCCACATTTCGGAGAACTCGTCCAACAAATTGAGGACATCCTTTCTTATTTTCTCTTCTTTCACACCGACGCGGACCTGATCATGCCAATCTGGCTGCAATCCTTCTTGGCAGATCGGTCTGTCACTCGATGTATAATTACGTTGCGACTGCCAATTTGGTACAGTCTTCTCGTCTCTGCTTGAACCGGTCGGTAAAATAGATTCAGAATTAGAGTCCTTACCCCCCTCCTTAAGATGAGGTGCCATCCTGGCAGCGGGAAGAGTGACGGACAAAATCCGAGCGGGTGCAGGTAGAGCGAGACCCACGACTGTATTCTTGGGGAGAGTTGCAGTCTTACTAGAAAAATTACTCATTAAAACGACGAACGGCCGGTTCGGGCGGATGTCCATGATCCCATTTGCCATAAGGGCGAGATGTTTGATTAAGGGTTTGGGATGATTCTGGACAAGGCACAAACCACCGGTCGGACATTGAACACGAATTGAAACATGACTCATAGGGGGTATTGTTACATGGGAGGCAAGACGAATCTTCCGGGATCGGGACTCAAAGGAAAGGGCTTGGATAGACGTAGAACGTTTCGACTTTGTCTCCGTCTTCGGTAACGTTCTGCCAACAATAGTAACTGGTGGTGCATGATGAAATACAACTTTCCGGTCGGATGGTAAAATAGCGCGTACATGTTGATCAATAAATGTAGTACCCAGAATGCAATCGACGGCTAGATTACCAACCACCAGGAAACGAACACGAGTCTTCAATTCACCGATACGGACATTAAGATCAAGAGTACCCAAACATCGGATGGGTTTATTTGAAGCGTCCAATAAAGGGGGTGCGGCAACCGAACGGATAGATGATTTCCAAGCATCCGGTAGGGTGCGCACATTCACGATATTTGGTCCCGCTCCGGTATCAAGGACAGTCGTTAAAGGAATCATTAACGACGGGTCCCGTCCAACGGTCATTGATACTTTGTAGTTGCGTTTCTTAAAGAAATAAAGAGAATCACCAGCACTAGAATCATAACGCAGAGAGAAATCAGACGACAGAGAGGAGGTCTTCCGTTCCGGTGTCCATCGAAGACCTTTAGAATTCCAAATCGGAAACGAAGACGCCCCTACGCGTTTCCGGCATTGTTTTCCGACTCGGGGTTATCTACTTGTCCCGGAAGAGGGAGTGTTTCAGTAATCCCCTCCTCGATAATGTTAACCGAATGCGGCGCACGGGATGGACCAATCTGCGGGGGTACCGCAGCGGAGTTGTCCTTGTTTGCCATAAAGCGGCGATAGTTTTGGCTACGGATCTGCATCAATTTCGACCGGTCGGTAGCATTCAAGTAAGGACAGACGACGTGGCCGGGATCCAAACAAAGACGACAGAATGGAGGTTTAGACCTGGACGGAGGGTTACCAGCGCGATTCACAGGAGTACTCACTGTATCGGCCGGCGAGCTTCCTTGAGGGGACTTCGGCTGCTGCATTGCTGCAGGTGACGATGGTCCGGACGGATAGAAACTCGAGGGCGGCGTTGAATACGTAGTCACGCTGTTACCCGTACGGTCACCTTGAGTTAAAGCAAGAACTTCCAAATCTTCAACCCGTTCGGTCACGGTTGAACTGTCTTCTTGCGAAGGACTTTCGATCGTTAACGCCCTTCCCGGTCGGTCGCGTGGTTGAAATCTTGTCTCTTTCGTTAACGGGTAACTTGTTGCTATATTCGATACCGGTCGGCGAGCTGTACGATACCCTTCTCCCAATGCGTGGGCATGATTGACTACTGTCTGATAATCCGCATTCGGGTGAGTGGCGAGATACAGCCGCACCTGTTTGCAAGTGGCAGGCAACAAGCCATCTACGAACAACGATTTCAACCTCCGATCGGAAAATACAGTACCGCAACGGAGAGCTTTGTTCCACAACATCCGGGAATAGGACTCTTCGGTCATTGAAGAACTTTGCTTAAAGTTCACAACTTCCGAATAGGCCATCGCGATTACCTCATCGGTTGCATACGTACGGAGTAGAAACTGAACCACTTCTTTGTACGAACGGAGCAACTCATGATGGTTTCTATCCATCGCCATCAAACCGCCGGTCATACGAGCTTGCACTAACACTTCGGCTTGTCCGGTGAGGTAGAATTGGAAACACCACATGGCGGCCTGCTCCGGTACGGAATTCATGTTACAAGCGTCTTTGAACTTGGCCAAAAAGTTCAAAACCGCGATCGGATCTGATCCAGAGAACATGTGCGGTCTCATCTGGATGTCTATCTTCTTTCTGTATTTAACGATACTCCTCGACGACCCGTGAGAATCTGCCGAACGGAGTTCCAAACGATAGGACTTGTAGTTCACTGCCTTCGTCTCTTCTTTTTCTTCTTACCACGACGGGAGCTATCCGAACCGGACGATGACGAACTGGATGAACTCGACGATTCCGAATCGGTACTCGCATCACTTGAATCGTGGGAACTCCGGCGACGGGAACCCTTCTTACTCTTCTTCTTCTTCTTGCGGCTTCTGCTCTTCTTCCGGCCATCATCGGAACTTGAACTTTCGAATTCCGAATCGGTACTAGTCTCCTCTTCTCGATACTTGCGACGCGACCTTGATTTCTTCTTACCGTGACGGGAAGGAGAGCGATCATCATCACACTCACCACGTCCGCTACGGTGTTTGGGACTCGACTCTTCATCATTAGAGTCTCGTCCCCCAGCAGGGTTAACCGGAAAGTACGGTTGTTTCACATCCATGGGTGGAACAGCCGACTCCCGTAAAGGACTTGTATTACCGTGTTCGGTGTTTTTAAACTGTAAATGCCCAGACGGGCCTGGTAGACTCTTGGCGAGATTTCCGGTCGGTAGACTGCTCGAACTATCCGGTACGGGTTTAGACTCTTCGTCAGCTCTGAGTAATTCCTCGATGGGCATATTTGCAAAGCGCCTCATCAGAGCTGTAGTCTCCTCCCGAAGGAATGACATGACCATCGGCTCCGCAGCCTCGGCCATTATGTCATACACCTTTGCTTGGAGCTCGGACTCCATAACCGAACGGACTTGTTCCTGCACCTCCTTCTTAACCATCTCCTGTACTTCGACCTTTAATTCCGAACGGATTTTCTTCTTCACTTCTTCTGTTGCATTATCAACTTCCGTACGGACTTGTGGACCCAGGGCATCCAATACACGCGGGACGACCTCGCTGTGTATCCACCGGGCCCTTTCCAAACCGATCGGTGATGTCATTCCGGACGGTGATGTCATGGCTCTTGCCAATCCACTGTCTCCGGACGGAGGTCCTGGAAACAACTGATAGGGGGCCGAAGTAACGGGGTCGGCGGCACTTGTCGGCGTCGCTTGGTTCCGTGCACGGTCATGCAAATACCGTTCCGGTTCGGCGAGCGGCTTCGTCAGTGCCGACGGCGCACTGCGGGTGCTATGGGAAGACTGGGAGCCTTCCGGGCGGTCTACGGGGGGACATCTTGACTTCGGTATCTTCTTCTTTGAAGTACCGAACGGATAATACTGTGATTTTCGACTCTGCCTTCTCTTGTTTTCCGGTGGCGTCTCTTCTCGAAACCTAAAACCGTACGGAATTAACCAAAAGGGGTTCTAGGTCGGGAGACCAGTTGAGGTATAAAACCGTTAGGGTTCACTTCTCTCTTACCTAACGGACGTCTCCGTTCGGGAAAGGGAAGGACCTCGGTAGATTGGTAGAGCGTTAGGTAGGTCTGCGACCAGCGAGGGACCACCGAACGGAATAACAAGGGAAACACAAGACAGAGGCTGGCTCACTCTCGGGACGAGCTAACCGTGCCGCGGTTGGGGGAAATACGCGGAGACGGTGACGGCGCGATACAGGCCAGAGGGGACTAGTAAAACAAGGAGTAACCGAGCGGTAAAGGAAAAGGTAAAAGTAAAACAGGGAACTCCAAGGTTGAAGGGTGCTTCCCTCTTTACTTGACGGGCACCGTAAAGGAGATCACAGTTAAATATCTGTGAAGTCCGTACGGAGTCCGATTGGACCTGGCACTAGACCCTAATGGTCCCGTGCATACAGGTGTCAATTTCTACTAATTATCATACGCATTACTAAATTATACCCTACTGTACTCTCCACAGTCCTGTAATTACCTTACGGATTCCTCACCCCGACGCGGTGTGCACTGCTGTACGCCCTCACCTTTGCCACGTGGTCGCCGAGCGGGTCAATGCGTGCATCGCCAAACAACCGAACGGCCGGGTGATCCTCCCTCGGATCATTATAAATTCATCCATCCCACTCACCGTGCGGTCACTTCACTCACTATACCACAATCGAAACCAGGCAGAAGAGGAAACATTGTCCGAGACTTCGATGCTGCAATGCTCAGGCTCAACACCGATTATCTAGTTCAGCATCCAAGGTACGACAATGCCTCTTTTGGGAGACGCTTTAGAATGCCACGTGCAGCGTTTAATCGGATTTGCAACGCTATAACTGGGACTAGACTGTTTGTGAGGCGATCGGATGGAACAAACATAGCGGGAACTCATCCACTACAACGAATTGTGGCAGCCTTGAGAAAGGTGGCATATGGTCTGGCTGCCAATGCTCTCGATAAGTATTTACAAATGTCAGAGGACTCAGTTCTTATCTCTTTGAAAGCATTCTGTAAATCAATTATTGACTTGTTCGGATCTGAATATCTGCGAGAGCCAACCCAAGATGACTTGAAGCGAATGATGTCCATTAATGCAGCTCGAGGTTTCCCAGGATGTGTGGGGAGCATAGACAGCCAACGTTGGCTATGGAAGAACTGTCCAGGGGCCTGGTCTGGTCAGTACAAGGGAAAGGAGAAAGCACCAACAATTTTGTAATGGAAACTATTGCAGATGGGGAACTCTGGATATGGCACATCTTCTCTGGCAATCCTGGTTCAATAAACGACATAAACATACTGGACAAATCTCCGACCATAGAGAACATAAAAGCTGGTCGCTTTACGCCATCTATTCGATACAATTTCATCGGAAGGGATCATTGTCTGCCGTACTACCTTTCTGATGGAATATACCCCGAATTGGGCACTCTTCGTGAAAACAATACAGGAACCTGAATCAAGGAAGCAAAAACTGTATTCTGCGGATCAAGAAGGCGTCCACAAAGATGTGGAGAGATTGTTTGGCGTACTTTTGGCCAGATTTCATTTCCTGGAGAGGCCGGTTCGTTTGAAGTACCGGGAAGATATTAACTGCGTTATGAAGGCGTGCATCATTTTACATAACATGATTGTAGAGCATCGACGAGATAGTTACGAGAGCGGAATATTTGCTTTACAGTAAGTAGAAGAAGCAAGACATATGTTTACGGGAGGAAGGCAGTTTCAATGGAAATCTAGAGATTCTCTAGAGACTTCAACCGAAAATATATTGACGGCGGGAGCTTGGGCAAGTATCGTTGCTTCCTGAGAGAAACGAGATACAAGCACTGCTGATAATTTTTCGCTGAAACATGATTTGATGAAGCACATTTGGCATCTGCATGGTGGCAACTGATCTCTACTGAGTTACGTCATATGTTTGGTAAAACGTTTTCGATATTCTTCGGTACATTCCCCGTTTGGTTACTGTTCGTGTCCGCTTCCATGTCAATACCTGCATCCTTCTCGGCTTCTCTTGCACGCTTAACCGCTCGAGCAAGGTGAATTCTGCGAAGGGCCGAAAAAAACTCGGTAGTCTCCGGAATAGACGCATCTTCCCGAGAAAAAATGGCGATTGCGTTGCGTTCTTCTAAAGCATCCGACTTTCGTTTCGCAGATTGTGCAAGCGATCTAACCGCTTGTGTACGCAATTCTTCTTGACGCAGTAGTTTAGCATTCTTGTTCCCAGTCCAAGTATCGCTCAAAAGAAGGCGCAAACGCTTCCATATGTAAACTGGTTGCCGGACCAGCACCAGCCGCCGCATTTGCACTACTGGTCACATCCTCGACGCTTGTCGTGGACGTTCGCGTTACATTCATGACTTCCTCATCTCTTGCTTTGCGTCCATCTGTCTGGGAAGTTTCATGCGACCATTTTGGGCGAGTGCTCAATACCTTCCAAGCACGAAAACGAAACCCACTTGTCCTTGCTGAAGTCCTTCATGTTGTAGTCTATCGAGGAAGATTCGTCGAGATGAATTGCAACAGCCATCGAGCGTATATTGTTCTCAGTAACCCCGGTTGGGCTACACACTTTGACTCTACGAAGAGCGACAGAAAATTTTTGCACATCAGCGGAAAGGATGTCGAAGTGCGACTTGCAGCTGGATGCAGTGCGATTTCCATAGCGTCCATCCAAATCACTACCGGCAAGGCCCCTTTCCCTGTAAACCGCCTGTACAGGGTCTCTGTAAAGGCTCGTGAGGTCTGATTTGTTCCAACGACCGGGTCCTCCGGCGCGGGTATCCAAGCCCGTGCAAGAGCCTCGTTTTCGTCGTTGCTCCAGCTTTACCCACGACCCATTTTTGATCCTTTCTGCGTATTTGAGATTGATGAAAAGGCTGCAGCCATGATGAGATTGCGTTATTTTGAGGAAAGTTGTTCGCACTGGCGTCGATGTGAACTTTGCATCATTTCGCGCGCATGTCGGAGTAGAGTTTTGATCCCTTCGCCGGAGATGTTAGCCAATTGTGCTGCGACAGTTGTCACAATTGTCAAATAGAATAGGGGGCTTTTTTGCTGTATTCGGAGTTTCAACACAATCAGTTCGCACGCTATTCATGGAAAATAGAAAACGATTTGAATAGAAATTATTGGTAGAGTTTCATTTTTCTATCGGTCGAAACTTTTAGGAAATAGATCCATGGGTAGAGATGCTGTAAACCCAATCGAAAACTTATGGAATATCCTGGTGCGAGCTGTATACAGTAATGGAAGGCAGTTTGACTTAATATCTGCTTTTAAAGTGGCAATTTACCAAGAATGGGCCAAAATCGAGGAAACTTTGCTTCAGAAGTTAATTAAGTAAAACTTTCTGTACCCTCTTCTTGCTTATTTTCAAATAAACAGTAGTGCAAAGCTTTCCCGCAGATTTTTCTCCCTTGTGCGCCTCTCTCAATAGATACATTCTGTCAGCGGGGGGCTTTTTGGGGGACGACCGCTACGTTTCTCCTTGCAATACTTCCCGGGGGTTTGGATAAATCCCGAGACTACTTTCTTGCAGCGATTAATCTTCGAGGCGATAGAATCAATGATTTCCCCGGCACATCTCATCCCCACGATTTCTCCTCTTCCTCATCCGTGAGTGATTTCCCGCGAGGCATTTTCTTGATGGGTATTCTTCTTCTCTCTCTAGTATGGATACTAGTTGTAATCGGTATTGTTTATTCTTAGTGTACTGTACAGTATAGTTGTACTGTATGTTGGTGTACGAGGTGTAAGTTCTACATTTCTTAAAACGTCTCCTTCCTACCACCACCGACGCCCTCTCTCCGACATCTCTGCCACCTCCGCACCCTCCCGCTTCACAATGCTCCATTCCCTGAGCTCGCTCCAATCTTGGACTCGTACGCCTCCGCCGGCGTACTCCGCTTCTTCCCCAGCAAAATCGCCGGCATGCAAACACACTTCCATTCGCTCCAAGGCCCCTCTTACCTTCTGCATGCCGATTGCTCGCGCCGTCCAATCCCACGCTGACACCCTTGATGTCTCCTGTCGCGCCCTTGCTTCGCAAACCCTCCTCATGATCCCTCCCCAGCGACCAACCCTTCCCCTCCTTTGACCACCGAGAAAAATTCACCCCTGCCGACACCCCTCCGTCCCGCTCCCCGCCTGTCGGTAGCCCCGTACCCAACCCTGACTCTTCGTTTTCCGCTCAGACAAATCCAAACCCCTCGGCTGCCGCTGTCACTCGACCTCGCGCTGCTGGTATCCTAACTGCTCCGTCCCTCGCCTCTCCCAGCGCTCCCCCCAACAACCACCCCATTCGCTTACCTCCACCTCCACCTCGTGACCATCGAGTTAAGCCTGCCCCCACAGCAACACCGCCGTGCACAGGCTCTGCTACCCGCCACATACATCTACCAAATCCTCCTCCAAAGGCCCGCCGTTGCAAGCATTCCAAGGTCCTGTAAACCCGCGCTCATTCTGCCAAAGTCCGCATCCCCTCACTGCCTAGCCAAAGCCGGACGCAAAGCGCAAAAACGGACCCAGCGCCATAAACGCGGCCTCTGCTCAGGTCTCTACTGCCGCCGGCAGTCTGGACTAGGCCATCGGCACCAAAGCGGACCTTTCCGCGGCCCCAACGTCGGACTCCTCTGCCGTCCATGGCTCCACCAAGGATGCGTCCCTGTCAATCACTCCGGAGGCTGCCTGCGACCACCTCCCATGGCGACGCCGCCCCCCTCCCCTCCCCACCGCCCAACAACTCGTAACCAACATGCTTGGCACTCAACATATTCCTACCCCCGTCCTCCCACGAGATCCAGACACGGCAGCTACCCTGGCTCCGCTGCCCATGCTTGACCTGCCAAGCCCCATTGACGTACTTCGCACGCCATATCGAGAAGCTGATATCTTTCTCGGCATTCCTGGGTTCTGCATGAAGCCATTCCTGGGTTCTGCATGAAGCCATTCCTTCTCCTCTTCAGCAAGCTCATCCGGGACGCTACCTTCGCCCTTGAGCCCTAGATAATCCAACGCGCCTTTCTCCTACTCCACATGCTCCCCACTGCCGTCCTCCGCCGCACGCTCCGGTGTGAAACTGGCGGGCGTCACCGAGAAACCCAGCACGCGGCTTTAGCGGAAAGGATTCGTCGTGCTCATAATGGTACTCAATGGGCAGCCCTCTGTTCCGAGGCCCTTTCCGCCCTCCAGCCCCTCCCGACGTATCTGCTGCCCGACGTTCGCGCCGCGCCGAGACGCTCTGTGCTGATGCGCGCCACGGCAAAGCCATGCTTGCTCTGCACAATGCCCCTCTAGCTGACGTGAACGACCCGCAAACGCTACAAGCGCTTCGAGCGCTTTACACCGCTCCGCAACAGCCCATCATCCCTCTTCCTGCCTCTACCCTCCCCTCCCCCGCTCTCCATCACCGAAGCCACTGTCGTCTGCGCCACGCGGAGCATCTCATCGGATACCGCTGCAGGGCCTGACCTCACCACCTCCAGAGAGTTCCATCTATTGGTCAAGACCGCTGTCAGTTCCGAAGCCGGTGTGACGGGGCTTGCTGTCCTCACCAAGCTGGTCAACCGCATTGCTTCGGATGGCCTACCCGAACCCGTTCTTCCCCTTATTGCCGTTGCCACGCTGCTACCGCTCCAAGTCCGGACAAAAATCAGGCCCATTGTCGTCGGCTCAGTCCTCCGAAGACTTGTGACAAAAGCGTTGCTGCCTACTGCCATCGATGATTCGAGGGACTTCCTCTCTCCGTACCAGATGGCGAATGATATCGAAGCCGGCATGGACGCCGTGGTGCACAATACGCACACCCTCCTCCAGAAGGTCTCCCACCTCCCTAACGTTGCGGCCAAACTTCTCGATGTCCGAAACGCATTCAACCTAGTGGACCGGCAAAAAATGCTGAACCTTCTACCTTCCCATACACCCACCCTGGCTCGTTTTATGAATATGATCTACGGCCGTTCCCAACCAGCCGTTCCCAACCACCCTTACTGGTCCCGAACCGCCAACGCACGCTGATCCCCAGCGCCCAGGGCACCCGGGAGGGAGTCCTGCAGGCATGTTCCCATTTTCGCTAACCATTAATTCCCTCATCCGCCAAATTGCTGGCTCCATCAACGCTCTATTCAATCAATGGCTCGCCGACGATGGCCCCCTAATCGGGTCGCTTGATGATCTTCGCACTGCTCTCAAGTTGATCCCGTGCCACATCTCCGCCGTCGGCTTTTTCCTCAACCTACACAAAACTCGGATCTTCTAGCCACACCCCGCCAGCTCCGTATTCCGCCATGACTTCCCACTCGAAACGGCACGGATGAAAGATTCGAACTATTAGGTGCCCCTCTCGACGACTCTCACTTCACCAATTCACTCCTTCAAGCTAAAATCGAGGATTGTCAGAACACCATTCACCTGGTCAATGGCATACGCGACGCGCGTGCACGTTTCCACATGCGTCGCCTTTGCGCCTCGGCCTATCTCGTGGCACATGCTTTTCGTCTGGCTGACCCGCAGCACTCTTCGAGCGCTGCTCTCCAATTCGACGACCTTCAAGAGACCTCCTACGAGTCCCTGAACGGCGTCCCACTAGTGAGTGGGCGTGGGTCCAGGCTTGCCTCCCCACACGGCTGGGTGGTCAGCGTTTCTCCGCTGTTCACCCCTCGCTCCAAGCCGCTACCGCCGCCAATATCATTGATTCGGCCCCTGCCCGAACCCGCACCGCTTGGTACTCGATACCCCGCACTTCCCGGCTGCTCGAGCACCCATGCTATGCCGCCCCCGATTCCCTCCTTGTACAAGGTGAACCGCTTCTACGATCTTTCCTCGCCACGATCCCCGGCTACACGTCATCCTTGGACCTTGGCCCCTACGCCCCGAGTGTCCTTGCTGCCTCACCCGGTAACACTCTTTCCATCCTAAACAGGGTGCAGCAGGACGCTAAGGCCCGGGTCCACTGGAAGGACGAGGACTGGAACGCCACTCCCTCACCAACCCAGCACAGTGACGCGGACATACGCCTTCGCATTCACGGAATCGCGTTCCGGCAACGCCCTGCCGCTGTCCTCCTTACCGCGCACCCCACCAACTCCACCGTTATCCCCGCCACCTACCGGACAGCGATGCTTAGGCCCCCACGTCGGCCTCAATGTCTTCCCCCGAGAGCCCGCCACTAACCTGTCTCCACTGCCGCAGATCGATGGATGTCTTTGGAGACCACGCTGCTGACCTCTGCCCCTCTGGTTTCGGTAGACTCCAACGTCATTACTCGGTTCGAAACGCGCTTGGGTTCCACGTTTTCCGCGCTGCCGGACGTGAATGGGAGTTCGAGGCCCCCTTCCTCGTCCCTGGAACCGAGCTTCGGCCTGCGGACATTCTCCTGCAGCCCTCATCCTCTCCCTCTTCGTCCGACTCCCGCCCCCTCGCATGTGGTATTACCACTGTCTCCCCTTTCAAATCAACCAAACGCACAAATGCCACCCAAATCGGTGGCAGTACCGTCGAGATCGCCGGTCGTAACAAAATTCGCGACCTCGAGCGCAAAATGGCGCCCCGACTTCTCAATTTCCCCTCCACAGCACTACCCTCTCCCAACTTCACCTTTCGGCCCCTCGCCTTTGCCTTTCTAGGCGCCCTGTCGACTGCCACCACTGGCCTCATTGATGCGTTAACATCCTCCATCACACGCCGCTTGTCTACGGGCACTGGTACGGTTCGCCGCAGGATCTACCAACGCCTTTGCGCTACCATCTGGTCGTCCATGGCGATGTCTACCTTGTCCCGAGCCCCGTTGCACGACGCTGACTTGGCATACCCGGTGAGTTCCTAACTGAGGGGCGATCTATGAATCGTTGATGGTTCGAAACCGGCCATTGGAAACGTCGTTAGTTTTCATAATTTCAACATTTTCACAGCCTGCTTTAGTCTATGAAAATCGGAAATGAGTATTGCATTCTACCTCCAATGCCCATCATCGGTTAATCGGGCTAGTTTGAGCAGGTACAGATGTTGGTGGAGAGTCATCTTCGGGCAATTCCGTGACTAAGCGGGGCTGCGAGATTCGAGGTGGACAATGGAGCGGAAGAGATGACGATGGCTGGTCTAGCTGGTATCGGGAGGGAAACTCAAGGCAAGCCTGGTCCCAGTTTGGGTTTTCAACTCATGACTTGTTTGTGAGGGAAGTTTTAGATTTCCCCTCTAGCTAGTGGAGTAGATTTCCCGTAGTAGAAATCGTGACGAGACGGGTGGACTGTTTTTACTGGCCGAAATTGCCAGATATATCCGATTCATAGTTTCCAGGGATTTCACTTTGATAGATCGGCCCTGAAACGTCGCTTAAAGTTAATTTCTTTTTAGTTGGCGCAGTGTACAGTATAACAAACGCGTTAAAATAAAGGAGTCATAACAGTACAGTGATTGCGGTCAATCTTTCATGTTTAAAGACGTCCATTTGTCTAACAATGCCACCCTTCAAATTTCGTTGCAGCGATCTTATCACACCCCAGCCCCACATACCTTGCCAGAAGATCTCACAGCGACCCAGTCTCAGCACACACGTCACACCCTCCGGCGTTGTTGCGCCCCAACCAGCGACCTCCACATCCCGTTACCCAAAGCCCTCCCACACAATCCCAACCATCTCCACACCCTCCAATTCACGCGCCGCGCACATTTACTCCAAAAACAACCCCGTTAGTCTACACCGAACCGTTTCTCAACCACAGCCCTAGTTGCCCCCGAGACAACTGCCGCACACTGCGCACCCTGGCACCCCAACTCAACAGCCCGATATATTGTAGTGCCTGTCGCAGCAAGCCTGTCTGCACCTTTTTACTTGTCGATACTCGAGCAGCCATGCACCCTATGAATACTGTTCCACACTTCCGGCCTCGTGTGTCAACAAGCGGATACACTCTCGCACTACGACGCCGGTCATTCACGCGCAGAGATTAGCGCCCGAACATGCGCTTTCTCCAGCATGCATTCCGGACCGACTTACACATTGCAGAATCACAGCACGCGTCTCCTATACCCTCGCCACCCTCGCCACCATACTGCATACCGTATTACAGCGTACTTTTCGCGCCGCACTCGCAGGTGGAGACCAATGCTGAAAGTTCTGCGATATAGATGTGCATTGTACCGCAGGCGTTTGAAGTTTGAAGTGTCAGTCTCGAAGCGTTTGTGATGCGTTGTGCACAGACTTTGCAAACGCGTTGCTTTGCAACTCGTGTGGTGTTGGGTGGTTGCGCAAGCGCATCTGCGAGATATTTTGCTGCGCCATGTGGTCTGTGGTCGTGTTGCAGTTGTTTCTCGTGCTTTCACCTGAGGGTGTGGGCTTGGTGCAGGACGTGAACGTGTACTCTTGAATACCGAGAGATGATTGTGCGTAGTGGTCCAGCGTTGAGTTGTGGAATGGACCGGGAAGTGTGTGGCTGCTGTTGAGGTTTTAGGCTGGCCTTGGTTTTTTGGTAGTGCTACGGTGCATGTGTATATTCTAGTCTTCTAGTTCAAGTAGACCCTGCTACTCTCGATACTATTCTTTCACCTGCTGAACCACTTACAGTATACGATCTTTCCACACCGCATTCCCTGGTTACGCGTCATCACTTGACCTTGGCCCCTCGACCACAACGTGCTGGCAGCCTCACGCAGAAATACTTTCTCCATCCCAAACAGGGTGCATGACGCCCAGACCCGGTCCAATGTGAAGAGCTATGAGTGGACCACCACTTCCACAGCCTCACGGTCTCCCCCGATAGCCCGCTATTCACTCGCCACCACTGCCACAGACAGGTGGACGTATGCGGGAACCACACTACAAACTTTTGTCTATACGGTTTCAACAGACTCTACCGTCACAACTCTGTCCATACCGCGCTTGCATTCCATTTGATCGGCACTACCAAACATGATTGCATGTTCTCCCTCATCCGTGACGCCATCCTGCGACAGCAAAGTTTTTGTTGCGGCCCTCTGGAGCCCCAAACCACGTCCTCTTTCTCCGACACCTGCCCTATAGCGTACAACATATTCATCTTCAGCCCATGAAAATACACTACACGCACAAAGGCGACACAATTCGTTGATAGTACCGGTTTCACGGCCCGTAAAGACAGGATTCGCGACCTTAATCGCAAACAGGCCGGCAAACTCAGGAGTTCCCCTCAACGGCCCCACACCTTCACCGAATTTTACCTAGCTGTGCATGGCCTTTGATTCTCTAAGCGCCCCATGACATGAAACTACTTGCCTGCTTGATGAATTGGCCCGCCCGCACTTTCGTCTGCCGCTTTTTTACGAATGCTGATGCGGTTTGCCGCGGGTCCTATCAACACTGTGGTTCTATCATTTGATGGTCTATAGCAATGGTGGTTCTATTTCGGGCGGCTTTCCGCATCTTTCGTATGGCACATGATGCTGGTTTCGAATTGCAAGGCCAGCGTGATTAGTGCACTTACAAATGAGCTGCTCGCGGTGAATTGAAACGATTCTGATAAGTGTACTATGGTGCTACTGCAATCATGAAAATTAATAATACTGTACGCATTCAGGGTAAGATACCGTCATTGGGCGTCCCTTTGCATAAGTGTGCTGTATCCAAATTTGGTTGGACCTAAATTACCCTGAATTACGACAGTCTGTCCGACGCGTGATGTAGCGGAAGGGTATTGTGCAGTACAGGGCTGTATACAGTAGGATTCACGTCATACACAAATGCAGATGCAGATGCAGATACAGTAGTTGTGTGCGGTATTGGGCAAATTAGGTGGATCTGTGGAGGTTTTGCGACGTTTTCGGGGGTGCATTCGTAAAGATAGTTATTCTTTCAGGTTGTAACCAATGTTTTTGCTCCAAGCAACAAAGCTCTGGCTTGAGAAATAGCGCGAGAACTTTCGGCCTGTAGGACGGTATGGAGTTTGTACAAATTGCCGCACAGTGGGAAATAGAGATGTATGCCGGAACGGAATTGGTTCCCCCGACCAAGTTGACCGGAGTTGTGTGCGTGGCGAAGGTAGGGGTGCGAGTGCGGGTGCGGGTGCGGTATCATACATGAGTGGACAGCACTTGAGGGTGTGAGGGCGAAGCGGTGTTGTTGATGTTGGGATTTGGCGATGAGAACGGCTTGCAAATATCTCCACACCTAGCACATCAACGAGCTGCGGGGTACTGTGGGACTGTTTTGGGTACAGCGCTGCACATGTACAGTACGGTATTGATTTCGGCAATTTCTGAATCATCCCGCGACGGTGCCTCTGTCCAGTCCTGCCCTACACCATGTTATTGTACAGTACTGTACAAAAAAGTACAAAACTGTGCCATTGGGCATTGCGCAGTCGTATTCTCTACTGTACTGTACAGTACTGTACAGCACATGAAGGTTACTGTACACATGATGGTACAGTAAAAATGAATTGTCAATACAGTAGCGCAGGCTGCGTAGCGGTCCATAGCCACCGAGCGCTAGTCTCGCCTGCGAAAAAAAACTCACCAGTCGCAAATATTAAATGGCCCCACCGCCGGCTGCAAGAGGAGCCGCATACGAGCGCATTATGCTGCGCATGTGTAAACCGGTGCATCTTTTATCATCGCTGCATGCTGCCGTCTGAACTCGCGACGGGTCCATTTGAACCGCGCTTCGCCCACAAGTCTCCGACCATTGGCCAGCCCTTGGAGGATCGCAAACCACGTCAACGCCTTTTAATCGTCCCCACTCAGTCTCTCGCAATCCGCTCTCCAAACCACAAAAGCCCAAACCTTCACTCACCCCCTCTCCGCCTCCCTTCCTCTCCCTCCACCTTTCACTTTCCAACCTTCACACCCTCCCTTTCTCACCATGTCACTACAACCCACCCCCCCATTCAACGCCGCGCTCTTCCACACCACCGAAACGGATGAGCAAAACGATGAAGCGGACCTCGTTGTGCAACGCGTACGAGAAAGCGCGGACTACAAGTACCGAGAAACCAAGAAGCGAAAGCAAGAAGAACTGGCACACAGGATAGCCGAAGCGCAACGTACAGGCGACCGGAACCGCCTCCGAAACGAAAAGAAGCGTGTGGACAACCACGCTTCCGCCGTAGCCTCTCGTTACAAACAAGAGTTTCTCGTGGGTGCCTTTGACAATCTAGTTCGTGCCAAGATGCGCGAGTCTGCAGAGCTTGCCAAAGCGTTACGAGACAAGGAGGTATGCCTAGCACGGAAGGATGTGCAGATTCGGGCATTATCGCGACGGGTATTGGAGTTGATGTCGGAGGTGGAGATGTTGAGTGCGCGGTGTACGACGTTGGCAGAGTCGAGGGAGGTGGCGGGGGTTGTGGAAAGGGGGGTTTGGTTGGAAGATACGGAGTTTGGGGTGAGGGAGAGAATCGGGTGATACAGGGGGGATTTAATGGAGGTGATTTGGATGGGAGTGGGGTTGGGGATGGAGTGGAGACCGGGGTTGGGGCGGGTGGGAGAGGGAGTATGGAGAGTACGTTGACTACACTGCTTCGAGCGGTGGGGAATCATGGTGGGGATATGAACATGGAGTTGTACAAGGTTGAGGGGGCGCCTTGGGAACCGCTGCAGAGTGAGATGGTGAGTGAACGGCAGAATTTGGTGAGGTCGCAGTTTAGGGTGGACAAGTCGGATTCGATTTTCGACCCTGCTGCCTGAGGAGTTTATGGAATTTTGTATGGTATGTCGTGGGCAGGAAGGTGTTTGTGTGGGGGAGGAGGTTGGAGGGTGGGGCGGGATGCAGGGTGTAGGGTGGTTTGTACATGGTTGGGATGGGGCGGGGGAAAGTGGGTTGTGAGTGGCAGGTGGAGGGTAATGGTGATGGGTTGCCATGTGCGTTTGTGTTTGTGTCTGTCTGTATTTGTGTTGATGTTTGTGTTTGTGTTTACGTGTGTGGTGTAGTGCAATTGTGCAGGACAAGCGTTGTAGGAGTCGGTGCAAGGCAATTTTTTTAACATGTGAATTACCATGTGGGGGATGTGGACAAGACGTGGGTTGGGTGGATTGGTGTGTGGGGCAGACAGAGTGCAAGGGGATGCTTTGTTGCGATAGCCAGTTGGTAGAAATGGTAGTTGACATAGCGTGATTAAAGTCGAAATGTTGTATCGGGTTGATGGTGCAGTTGGAACTGGGAGGAAGTTGGAGCGTTGCACGTTCTTGGTGGTGTTTGGCATGAGAGGCAGAGAACGAGGGGTTGATAGAGGGAATTGCAATGGCAGGTGTACTGTACAGTACAGTTAAAGCGGAGCCGCAACTAGCCGTAAGCAAGAGTTGTAGACATGTTGTACTGCGCTGCACAGCACAAAGACGTGAGATGATGCAAGCTGAGTGACATCAAGCATTGCCACACGGCCCATACATACAGTATGTCACGGAAATGAGCAAAGGGGAAGCTCAAACACTCGGTGTTTCGATGGTCACCTTGTACAGTACTGAAATATGGCGTTATCGTGCTATTTGTCTCGGGAGAATGAGCTGTACAGTACTGTACGTACAATAGTGACTTGACTGGTGGTTGGCTCGCAATGCTCCTGGGACCACCACTATACCTATGGTGCGATGTGTGCAGTACGGTATAGTTCACAGTAACGTACCGTACGGCACATTTCTGTACAGTACAGAAGGCTCTTCCGCTGCGCTCACAAGTCGTACTATACTGTACACATCTACACTCGATCCATCATTTTCATGAGATACGATGTGCAGTCAGTTCTGTACAGTACTAATTTTGCATGCGAACGGTACGTAATGTTACCCCGCTTGAGCGTGTTGGAGATTTATTCGAGTAGCATTGCAGGCAATGCAGTGCGTTGCAATGCAACTGCGCACCTATGTTTCTAGTGAAAACAGTTTGTCAAGAGGCAATGGCGACGTGATACAGGACAAAACGATGACATCTTCTGCGCTCATGAAAAACGCCTCTCAGATTCACGGCAAGTCAACAGACTGTAATTGGCTCGATATGTGCCGACGGCCAAAATCTATGCACAATTGTACAAATCAATACTGTCGGACTCGGGAGGGGTGGTGGCGGCAGTACAGTAGTTGATGCAGCTAGACTCTAGAAAAAGTAAGGCAAAAGTAAACGTCAAGCGGTAACCGCGTGGATAAGTAGTACAGTATACTGTACTGTACAGTACTGCGCAATTCTGCACTAGAATAAAGATTTTTTTTGAAACAAAAAAGGGCATACTCTAGTGTGGGAAGAATTTGCGGATCCAGGCTGCCAACGAACTGAACTAAGTTTTTAGGAATACTGCGTAGTTGTTGCTTCATGACTATACCTAGAAACTGGTACACTGTCCAATAAACATGTGAAACTAGATCAAAATTACGGAAATATAGCAACAAGTGCATTGGTGCAAAAGTACTATACTATATATGCACAGTATATTCTACAGTATACTGTACTGTGCTGTACAATAAAGTTCCATATTGGTCAGCTGTAGAAAGGCGAATGGCGCGTGCAGGGCCATGAAGGTAAGCCTTTTCCGAAACCAAGAACATGTACTGTACTTCATGCCTGTCTATCGGTAAACTGTTCTGTTCTGTACAGTACCGTAAAATATTCCGCTAGTGGCTAGCCAGACTAGCTACGGGTGTACAGTAGTCTACTGCAAAAAGATCAGCGCTGCTATCCTTGCCGATCTCTCACATGCGCACCCAAGCTCACCTTAAGCCTTTATTCATCAAACCCTTTTGACGAGTCGTCGACTCGCATTACATACACACCCTACAAAAACACCAAAGGACCGTTTACTCATTTCTCCACTATACCAAAATAAAAAACATTCCTACGCTTTCTGCTCACGAGAATAGTCGCAAACACCTTCCCTAAAGTCTGAATACACCACATATCGATCAACGTTAAGATTCTTCTCCCAAACGCCTCGATCCCCAACCCCAACGCCCCATCAAAACCGCCCCCACTCCTGTATTACCAACTCCCCCACAAAAACCAACCCTCCACGCCCCCCTCACCCCTCCCGTACAACATCCAAATCCGCCGGATTGCGCTGCAAATAAACCGGAATATAGGAGCAACTCGGCACGATCCTCACCTCATGTTGCCTCGCAAAAGCACATGCAAACTTGACCAACTTACCCGCCACACCTCTCCCTCTCAACTCTGGCGGCACATAAGTGTGCGTCAGATTCAGCAACTGACCTTGCTCATCTTGTAATAATTGGTACTGTAAAACGGCCGGCTCGGGGGCGTCGGCAAGGGACAGGGAAAAGCGACATAGGTGTGGCTCATGGATCACGGTGTTTGAGGGGGGTGGTTGGGGGTTTTGAGAAGCGGGAGACGGTTGCTGCATGGTGGTTTGAGATAGTGGTACAGTGGGATGGAATGAGAGAGAAAGTGGTAAACGTTGACGTTGACAATTCGCGCATTTGTTTCATGCGCGCCACCCCCACAACCCAAGTGACACGTGTATGAAATGCAGGCCAAACAACACCAACCTTACACAAAAATTAAAATAGATCCGCTCCTTACAGTAGCGTTCTGTACATCGCACCACCAACGATACGAGAAACTGCCCAAACTGTAACGACAAAACGCATCAACATCATGTGTGGCTGTGGCTGCAACACGACCCAACCTCAAGCCAACTCCTCCATTCCGTGAATTTCTCCAACCGCCCCCCACCCAACGCCTACCAACCTCTCAAATCATGCCACGCTCAACAAACGTGCAGCCCACTCACCACGTCCGCACCCCTCATTACGCCAACCGCACAACCGCACAACTTACCCTCTTTCAACCTCCACCTCCCGTTTGGATTCCCCCCCCAATCAACCCCACAAGCGCTTCCAACCCCGCCATTCATCTCTGGCGAGTCAACTTGTCCCACCCCATACTTTCCACCCTCGCCACCCAATACCTACCCCCACACGAACTCCGCACCATCCACCAAGTATCCAATTCCAAAGTAAGCAAATGATGCTGTTATTGTTACTGTGACCCCATTCATTCCCCGCCACGTCATTCCAAAGTTGATAACCTCTAACCATGGATATACAACAACATAACCATGTGTTACCCGATTTTGAATCCACAGTTGCGTCGTCATCGAACAGCAAGTCGTGTAGCATTACGTGATATACTGGCGCGTTATGTAGGGGGTTGTAAGCCGGGGGATATTGAAATCAAGCAGATGAAAGGTGGGAAACCGATGTTAAGCCCGTTTGTACATGACATGCCATTGCAGTTTAATGTATCTCATACGGGTGATGTTGGGCTGATTGCGGTTTCGGAGGGGGTGTCATTAGGGGTGGATGTAGAATCCATGCAAAGGTCAATCCCCGATCCATACCCTCTTATGAAACGTATGCTCACGGTGGAGGAATGTAGAAACGTTGTTGATTTGGCTAGGACGGATAATGGAAGCGTGTGCCCGCATTTGCTACATAGATTGTTAGTGACTGTTTGGACGAGGAAGGAGGCGTTTTTAAAGTGCAAGGGTACGGGTATTGCGAGAGGGCTGCGGTCGTTTGAGGTGGGTGTTGGCTTGGAACAAGATCAAGCTTGTGTGCGCTCGGTGGACGGCTGTTTGAAACGGGCTGACGATTGGGTCGTGTATAATGTGGATATGCACGAGCCTTTTGTTGCCACCGTTGTAGCACAGTCGTCAACACGACTGCCGTTGCTTTGCTTTGAATGGCAACCGAATGTTCCATGACAATTCCCTTGACACGTGTGCATGTCATACTACGGAATGCATTGATTTGAATAGAAAATGTTTTCCATCTCCCCCGATCCCCTCCCAATCCAAGTCTTCGTCAAGTCCTACTCCCTCCAACAATGCCCTTGCCAAACTCATTCTCTCCCATTCCCATCCATTCATATCCCGCGCCTGCATTCAATCTCGCCTTCCCCCCCCGATTCAAACCACCATCCGACCATACCCCCATCATCACTGTCCGCCGACCCCCAACCCTCACCCTCTCCCTTCCCCCCACCGCCGCCCTTCTCGCATTAACCGCCGCATCCACCCACCCCTTCATTCCTCCACCCCTCCGCGGTCCACCCACCTCATTCCTCCTCTCCGCCCTTCTCTCCAACCTAACCCTCCTCCCCCCAACCGCCCCAATCTACACCTTTCTAATCCACAATGCCCCAACCGCCATCATCCTCCTTCTACTCCAACCCCCACCACCCCTCCCTCCTCCCTCCCCCATCCCCATCCCCATCCCCCCCTTCGCACCCTCCTCCTCTCATTCATCCCCGCTGCAATCGGCACCTCCCTTGGCGCACTACTCGTCTCCATTTCCTACGTTCTTCCCCCCCATCTACGATACCATCTTGCCGCAGCGTTTGCAGCAACCTATATAGGCGGTTCCGTCAATTACATCGCCATTGTCAACCTCTTAAACATTCCCGCAGACCTTGCCGCCGCGGGACTGGCCGCAGATCTCGCCTTGATGGCCGTGTATTTTGCAGCCCTTTTTGCACTTGCTGCTCCACTCCGTGCCCATCCGTCCCGCCACACACCCCATACATCTCCTGTCACGTCCGCCAAACCTCACCCCGCTGTTTCATCGCCTGTGGTTTTGCTTTTGCTTCCTATCCTGCTCACGATTGCCGTGACCGTCATGGCACGTGCAGTCGCCGCTCTAGCTCGCTTACCCCAAGGTTTCGACCTCTTGCTCATGTCTGTGGCGGCGGTGATGCTGTCGCGTGTGGGTTGGTTACGGGAGCGTTTGCCGTTTTCAGGTAGCCTGGGCAATGTGGTCGTGACTGCGTTTTTCGCGGCGTTGGGGGCGAGCACGCAGTTGTCGGCGGTGCTGAGTGCGTCGCCGGGGGTCGTCATCATGGCGGCCGTGGTGCTTGGGGTTCACGCCTTGTCGGTGTTTCTGGTCGGAAAGTGTGTGATGCGGTTGCCGACCAGGGAGTTGTTAGTAGCGTCGAATGCAAACGTGGGGGGGTCGTCAACGGCTGCGGCGTTTGCGGCCGCGTTTGGGTGGCCTGATTTGATTCCCGGGGCCGTTGTGGTAGGCTCGCTGGGTTATTTGATTGGAACGCCGGTTGGGCTAGCGATTTTCGCGTTTTGTCAAAGGTTTTTATAAAAAAAAGTGCCAGTAACGTCGTAAGATTGCAGGCAGTAAGAGTTAAACTGGACCACTCAACACAGCAGCGCACTTTATAAAACGGCAGAGTGATCAAAGGCTGCCCGGTGGCAGGGAAGAACCGCTGTTCACTTGACCACGCACCGCGACAGTGTCACATTAACATTCCCCAAACTGAGAAAAAGAAAAAGCAGCTTTCACGGGGCTACGATGCGATTTGTTGGCCTTGAAACGAAGTGAGCAGATCAGCCTTGAGATCGCAAAGATAAGCGCGGATGGACTCTGGGTTGAGACTACCGCCATTACTCTTTATACTCTCCTCCAAAAACCTCTGAATGCGTGCGCGAATATTGCGGACCTCCTGCGGGGACACCTTGCCTCCATTCTTCACAATACTCCCCGGCAAGGGCTTTCTCGGCACACGCACGGTATCCAAAATATCCGGCTCCTGAACAACCCTTCCCTCCAACACATCATTGACAATCTCTGCATCATTGGTAGCCTTGAGTAATGCGGAATCATCATCGACGGGGGCACCAACAAAGTCAGCAGTATCGATGATATACCCGGCGCGTGCGCGGTCGTAAATGGCGCGACAGTTTCGACATCGACACAAGCGCAAGCGCCACGACGGCTGCCACAAGTAATCTATGGTACCCGGCTTCATGACGACATTGGTAGATGTGGGCCGTATGCAGGCGTCCTTGTCATGTGCTTTTAACGGCAAGGGGGCCGACGCGGCGTGCCATGCGTTGTATATCTCGAAATAATCGGCCAAAATTGGGAGCTTTTTGACGCAATCCATGCAAGTAAACTCATAGTCCAAATCAAAGACCGAGTGCTTGTCGACACCGCGGCGAGAGGCATCGGTACGATAACAAGACTCGTGAAACCAATCCTCGCACATTGCACACTGGGCCATAGCCTTTGTGGCATCATACTCGGTGTCACAACGACAATAACGTGCCTCAAAGTTGTGGCTGTAGGATTTCTCATTGCCGACATTCAAATCCTGCTTGTTTGGGTAAAGAAGGCATTTATTTTTGGCACGAGAATTGCCGCAATCGCATCGAAACGCGCGCTTGGTGTACAATTCAAAGACTTGCTCTGGATGATCTGCGTGACAAGTCTCTCGACAGCCTCGACAAAAGCCGGAGCGTTGACCGCCTGCTTCAGCGGTGCATTGTTTACAAGCGTAGAGGTCTTGACGGACGTAGCCCAACTCGTATGTGCATGGGCGTATGGGATGTTTTTTGGCCCTTGCCGTGGAACGACGTCTGGAGCGGGGCATGGGGGGGGAGGGGGGCTGGTGGTTGGTGGTTGTTGGTTGGGATGAGGGTGGAGAATGTAGAAGAAAGGCGGCGGGAATGGATGCGGAGAATGTGTATGTTTAGCTAAGATTGGTACAAGGTAAATAGCCAGCTAGCTAAATGGTTGATGTGGCGACTCGACGGCATACATCCATCCATACATACAGTACGGTACGATACGGTACGGTACTGCAGCACTACTTGCTCGTGTCTGGATCACCGACTGTTGATTTCCTGTCAGGTAGCCTTTCCTAAAGTACCCTACTCTTTTCAATTACCGTTCTGTACTATACAGTACAGTACTGTATGCAAATGGGGCCCTCACAATCCTGTCCAATCAAATGCCAAATTTTCATTTTTCAGAATTTTCATTTTTCGTGCCCCCTCCCCAACGCGCACTGTAAACCAAGCCCTCCACTCTATCATCACTCCAAGTAGCCTATAGTAGCCCATATCCGACATTTGTACCGAAACGGGCGGGGCTCTTTTCGCGCCAACTCCAAACAACACCCAAAAACACCATGCACCACCGCCACTCCAAATCCATCAACCAGCACAATCCACCCCGGCCCGCATTTGCACAACGCAATGCCCCCCCCCCGCGCCCCAAACAAACATTTCGACCGAGTCGGCCTCAAACCCCGCCCAACCATCCCCTCTCACCCGCCCATGCTGCCAAATCGACACCCCATGTGCCACACCCCTCAACAACACCACACCCCCCAACACATGCCCCATATCTCCATTCTCCTTGATCCAAGCCCTCATACACTCCACAGCCCTCTCCCCTACATCCGCTCCACAAAATCCTACATACCTTGAGCGATGCACCATGACATCCAACCCATGGTTGTCAAACCCATTGCAACAGGCCACACGTTGAATCGCATCCGCCATGTTGACAATTGCGCCATGATCATGCGCACGCGCTGAAAGTACCGGGGTTTCCGCTTTTGAAATGGGAAACGTACGGGTGTCAAGCGAGAGTGGAATCGGTGGGGTTTGATGTTTCGTAGCCATGGATTGGATGTGTGCGTCGTGACCGGTGATGAGGACGTCCGGAGCGCCGATTCTGGAGGGATGCAAGGCCCATTGCAAGCGATGCAGCAGCTTTGTGGAGGGTGGGTTGCGTGGGAGTTGGATGGGTATGTAGGAGGGGTGTTTGAGTTGGTGGGAGGGGAGTGAGTTTGGGGGACGCAGGGTTTTGCGAGTGGGGAGACCGAGGGAATGGTAGGTGGAGGGGGAGAGGGAGAGGAGGAGGGAGGTTGGGGTTAGGGTGAGGCGATTGGGGGAGGGGTGTATTGTGGTGGCGATGAGAGGTGCGGGGAGGGATAGGAGAGTTGGCAGGGGGATGTTGGGGAGGTGGAGAGAGAGTGGGAGTGGGGTTGGTAGGTTGGGATGGATTGAGGTGGTTGGGGAGGGGGAGGTGTTTGAGGTTAGAGTGATGAGTGTTATGGAGCTGGTTTGGATGAGCGTTGGATAAGGGGGGGGAGGTTCCGGGAGCCGGTAACGAGGCAGGTGCATGGCCATTGGGGGGGTGGATCGTGGTGTGCCAGAGGGACGGGCAGAGGGGAAATGACGACAGGCCAGTTTAAACGGCGGTCGGATCAGCGGGAGAGAGAGTTGGAATGGTAGGACACGTGGTGACGTGGACAGGTGTATACGCAGGTACAAAAGTACAAAAAAGGACGAGGCAAGGTGAGACGTATTGGGAAATGGTCCAATGATATGCATGATTGAGCGAGAGACAAATCTGGGCGCAACGGCAGAAAGCAATCACAACACGAGAGATTTGATACGTTGAGCACAACAATTACCATACAAAATTGTACTCGATGCACCGCTCACTGTACACGTACTGTACAGTACAGTACAGTACAGCAAAGCATGGCAATGGGCGCCTTCCCTTGTCGAGAGACAAATGTCATGCTCAGGCTAGAGCCGCAAGCGGCCACTACCAGCGCTTGTTCCAAGTCAACCAGCCATCAGCAGCACTCCATGTAGTACATGTTTACCTTGCGCTGCTCAACACAATACCACCATAATACTTCCACCTCCATTGCCCGCTCCCGGCACTTTTCACAAACCAAAAAGACTCCACTACCTCAACACCTACATCACAAATAAACCACACACAAAACACCCTCACCATGTACCCCGCATTTATCAACTCCACACCTCTCCTTCCACGTCCCCCACTCTTCTCCCGACCCAATTCCCTGTCCCCACGCCGCCCCCCACGCCATTCCCACCTCAAAGCCCTACTACCCCCCGACAGACTCGAATACTCAAGAGAAGAAGGCCTCGATGATCCCGACGCCATCCAACCCATGACCGTCTGGAACTCCGTCATCCACGCCTCTCTCAAGCGCAAACTTCAAGGTCTCGTCGCAGAAAACCCAGTCGCCAGTGGTGTATCCGCCTTGATGCATGCCGCTCCCGGCTATGCCTCACTCACGGACCACCCCCTGCACTCGGACGTTCTTCCAAACCTCGAGTTGGGCATGCCGCCTGAGCATGTCGTCGCACAATTGTTGGATGCCTTTCGCAGCGATGCCTTGAGAGGCGCTCAGGCCTTTATTTGCCTCGCTACGGACAGGAATCATGTCAAAAAGTCCACCCCGCAGTCCCTTGTTCTCTTTGTCGGTGATAACCAGAGTTACAGAGTCTTGCTGCATATCGATAGGTTTGCTTGCAAGCCACCTAGATGGGAGCAGAGTGGCGAGAGATGTGTCGTCACCGCAAACGTCTGGGGAACCGCAGGTGATTTCGCAGTCTTTGACTTTCAGATGGAGAAGAAGGACGACAGCTTTTGGTTGGTCGATGAGGTATTCAGGCTCTGATAACCCCACCTTTTGAACCGTCCCAACCCATGTACTTTTGTATACTATCCCTTGTGACCTGCTCTTGCCATCTGCACGTAGCAAGTGCTGCCGCCCTTTCCCACTGCTCGCTCTTGGACTATTCCCCGTGGCACCACCTGGGTTTTGTTTTGACACAACGTCTGCCGCCCTTTTTTATGCTCCCTGCGCTACGTCACTTACCAAACTGTGACTTTCGTCAAACCCGTAAAAATGTATTCTTATTTGCCTCGTCCCACTCCCACCCATCTCAACAATATGCACCCGCACATTCCTTTCACAGTTCCGCACGCCCACCCACAGCAATTTCCTCGTCTCATCTCCCTCCGAATCGTACAAACCTTCTGTCATTTCCTGCACAAACTCGCCGCGAGTCAAGTATTTCACGCGCACATCCGCCCGCTCCGTGCGGTAAACGTGTAGAAAAACTCCTGGTAAACGGAACCCGAGGTATATCAACTCATCCCTCTGCCCCTTTTCCACCGCGCTCAATTCCGCCCCTCTATTCCAAACCGCCCCCACCGCCTCTCCCCGTCTCTCATGCTCAATCAGCCCGCTAATCTCCCCACTTTCCTCAACCGTGAACGAGCACCCCTCCAATGAATTTCGAACAAACGCGCACTCAGTCCTATGACCCGCTTGCCAATGTGCAAGCTGATGTCCAGCACAACAATAGTATACGCGCTGACAAGTCCCACATAGTTTTGAACACGTATTTCTCTCCAAGCACCACTCGCAAATGTACTCAGATGAGCCCCATTCCTCATGCCCTCGGTCATATCCCTGCAAGGAAATCCCGCTGCAAATAGCGAGACTCCTACGCACGGCATCGTATTCGCGACAGCGGGATAGTCTTTCCCAGCTTGTTGCTCGTCTACGCAAACACGATTCAACCGCTGCCTCTACACTGACGCTCCAATTTTTGAACCGATTTTTCACCCTCGCCCTCCCCGCCCGCGTGGGTTGCGACCATAGCTGGTTGTTGCGTACGCTCCAAGACAATGATATCGTTTTTAAAATCAACGAAGCAGCCGACTTTTTCAGCGGCGTAGGGTTCCTCGACGGATGCATCTCCAGACCCGCCCCAATCAGGACATGAAATGCACGAACAACGAGGACCTTCACGCAATCCCACAACGTTGTAAACCATATTTCCGATGAACTATGAATTGTCTCGTCCAGCTCGCTTGCCGCACTCCCAAACTGCAGCAGACCACACAAATCCTGCAGGATTTGAAAGTATTGCCAAATGGTCTTCATGACTCTTGAATGAGTCACTTCAGAAGCTGTCTCTCCCGTTTCAGGAAAGCTCTCGTCCCATGACTTTAGGCAATGCCTGAGAGCTGACCCAAACTGGAGCTTGATCAAATGCTTGCCAAAAGATCCTTGCCTCTTAACGCATTCATGGATAGCTGAAACAAGGAATTCCCGCTCTGATAAGCTTGACTGCGGCTGGTATATGCGCATTAATGCAAACTTTATAAACCAGTCATCCATGGAGATGAGTGCACCAATCCCGTATTCGCCATCATCCGCCTGCTCTGCCGCTGCGCTGCTGTCCAGAGCGGTATGTAGGTCCTCAGGGGCGGAGGTTGTCGGTGTGATAACAATGCAGCGCAGGTAGCAAGACACCAGAAATCCCAGCGCTAGCTCATCGCCAGACTCGTCACCTGGGTCGCCTGTTGAAACATGAGAGGACAAATCCGCGCTTTTCCACGTGCGAATGATAGCTTTTAAGAACCGGACGGATGGTATCCTAGCGAGAGACGCGGAAATCTCGGGTGATTTGGAGCAGTCCTTTGAAAGATCCATCAGGATGGTAAGCAAGTAGATGAGGAAATCCGGGCAAAAATCCCCCTCTGAAACATTGTCCAGAAAAGTTTGTGAAATGCAATGCATAATGGAAGCAATCCTTGTCCTCACAAAGCCTTCAGACGGCAACTCACTTGCAGATATGGTAATCTCTTGGGATGACTCAGAATTGTCTGGGCTATAAGAAAACTCGCAGTCCTCTGACCGGTCTATACGGAGAACGTACATAATATTCAGAATGGCCATTGCCACGAATCTCGGCTCAGAGCCCTTGGCAAGACCTATGAAAGCGTGCAGTCCGCGCTCTCCCTCGGATGAAACAATAAGCGATGCGAGTATTGGTCCGCGAACTTCATGAACAAGCGAGTCGTTAAGAATCAGCAGCTGGGCTGCCTTGACGCTCAACGACTCATCGGCAGCGGAGATATCTACAGACGCCAGCCAACGACGGAGGTCAAACATTTCGCACCAAGCTTACCCTGTGCACCCTCTACTAGAATACGGCGAAGCTTGCGTAATCGTCCAGAGGCTCGACCTAGACTATTCGCGTTTTGCATTCCAAAGTCGTTTTGCAATTACCCGTCACGGCTATTGCATAAACATGTTTATGCTCGCAACTTGATCATTTCACGCTGTTTTTGCGCTTTGGTTACTGGGAAAGGGAATAATTTTATGGAAAAAAGTGATAATTCAATACAAAACACCGCCGACGTACTGTACTTTACGAAAACGCTCATCAGCGGCATTCATCGATATCGGTCTTGGCCCGGCGTTGTCCCAGACCTGATGCTCTCAACATTGTTCATGCTCGATGCGTCCGTTAATAACTTCAGTTACGGGACTTTGCTTCATCCGTGTGAGTAGCCCGACCCAATCACAATACATTGACACGCTGTTCGCAGGAATTGGCAACCAGGTCCATGTGTTGCAACCGGGGAAAGAACAGGCGTTGGCCGCGTGGGCTGTTCTCCCAGACGGAGAAAGAGTACACGGGTTTTCTGACGTTTCTCGCAATTGCGTAGCGGTGCATGGTGGAAGATACGTAGCATTGGTTTACGCGGAACTAAACCAAGGACGTGTGGTAGGGGGGCCAACCCTGGGTGTGCCCAAAGAGTTTGATGATTGGGTGTGGGGGTGCCATTGGCTTGCAGAGGGCGCCTTTCTTGCAATATCCGGCGGACACTCAAAAGTATGGCTCTGCTCTTCCAATGACTTGAACCAGAAATGCTTAATCCGGAGTACGGAAAAGGAGCTCACCTGGTCCACAACTCTCTTTCTATCAAGCGATGGCAGGCGACTCCGGGCGGTTGCCGGAACTTCATTCGGAGACTTGGTCCTGTGGACTGTGTCCCATGCAACCTCCTCGGAGGGCATCAACCAGGAAATACTGCGCGAGCAACGGATCCGTACCCCTCGCCAAGTGGACCGATTGCACGGACACGACGGCCCAGTCATGAAGATAAAGATCTCTCACGATTCTCGCATGATAGTGTCTGCTTCTGTGGACCGAACGGTGCGAGTCTGGGAAGCTGTTACAGACTTGTCCTCCGCAGCGTGTGAGCCAGACTCGAGCTTTGCCCAAAAGTATGCCCATTACGGGCACCTCGCACGTGTATGGGATGTGGATTTCTTAAGACAAGGGAGCGCAGATGTGGTCTCTGTGGCGGAGGACAGCACCTGCAGGATATGGTCTGGAAACGGCGCGAGTTGCAAAGTGGCTACCTATCGCGGGCACAGCGGCAGAAACGTTTGGAGCGTTGCGGTGCAGCCAAACGGCGACAGGCATGCGAGACTCGCGACGGGCGGGGAGGACGGCTGTGTCAAGATCCGTACAGTCACGTACTCGGATGATAAAGAAAACGGAAGCGTGACATCGAATGGGCACATGGAATGCTCAACGGACTGCAGTCCCACGTCGTGTGTATCTGGAAACTTTGAGCTCCCCGGCCAGTATGCAAACCCCCGAAAAAACAGCGGCTCGCATAATGAGAGCTGTCGTACATTACTGCTACTATCTGCAGACGTGTTGGTCATGTCTACAGACTATGGGCGCATCCTGCTCGCCGAGTTGAACGTCGCAAACACGACGCACAAGACCATAAGCGAAGAATGCATCTCATGGACGGAACTACACCGGGATGAAAACGGGATCGCATACACGCCGTCGTCTCTGACGTTTTGCAACGGGGTTGTTTGCGCAGGTCAGACCAACGGAAAGGTGACGATTGTTGAAACGGGACTAGGTGATTGCGAGAGTTTCAAGACGAAAGGTGTGAGGAACATGGACATTTTTGTGGACAGGTGGGACATGGTACAAGGGCTGTTTTCGTGTGGATCGAGAAAAGCAAAGACATGGCAGTTGTTCGGGGCCAACAAAGGCGGGGAGTTGTACCACTGGGTGATGGAGGGTGATGGGAGAGGATGCGGGGATGCAAGATACGTGGGCACCTACGTTCAGATGAGGAGGATGAAATCGGGAGTGGTGACAAGCGTGGTGTGGATTGAAGAGTTGGATGTGGTTGTGGTTGGGGACCGCGGGGGACGTATAGTGGTGTATGAGAGCGGTTGGGAAGGGGACGGGGGTGTGGAAAGCAGGTATAGGAGACCGCTGTGTATGTGCCGGGCGCATGGAGACCGTGTGTCGAGTTTGAGTGTATGTGCGGGGAGTGGGGGTGAGGGGGTGGAAATTGTGGCGAGTGGATTTGATGGGTGCATTTCGCGTGTTTGTGTGAGTGTGAGGGGTGGTGGGGTGGCGGGTGAGGGACGGGTTGGGGAGGTGAGAGTGTTGAGTGTGACAAGGGGGATGGGGGGCGTGGAACGGATTGGTGGGTTGATGTTTGGGAATGGGGGGTACTGTGTTGTGGGGTTTAAGAGTGCGGAGGTTGTGATTTGGGATGGGGGAGTGGGGATGGAGTTGTTTCGAAGGAACTGTGGGAATTGGCGGAGGGCTTTTGATGTTGTTTTGGAGGTGGGTTGTTTGGGGGGTGGGTTGGTGATTGAGGAGATGTGTGTTGTGTATTGGCGGGGTGGGAGACTGCATGTTGTGAGGAGTTTTGGGGGGAGGGGGGCGGGGAGAGGTTTGGAGGGGTTTGGAGGGGGGAGGGGAATGGGGTGTGGGGGGGTGGAGGGATGGGGTGTTTGTGACGGGTGGGGAGGATGGTGGATTGGGGGTTTGGGAGATTGGAGCGGGGGGATTTGGACTGATGGGCAGTTGAGGGGACATGTTTCGGGGTTTGTTGTGTGGGTGGGGGGGATTGGGGGATGGGAGACGGGTGATGATGTCGGGAGGTGGGGGCGGGGAGGTGATTGGGTGGGTTGGGGAGGGGGGGGGATGTGGAGGGATGTTTGTGGGATTGTGATTGGGGAGGGAGGGGTGTTGCAGAGGGTGATGTGTGTTGTGGTTGGGTGGGGATTTGTGGATGAGGGGGGGAAAGGGGAGATGGGAGGGATTGTGGGAAGGTCTGATGGGAGCTTGGCGGTTGTTCGAATGGTGGAGGGGAGGGATGGGGGGTATGGAATTGGGGGACGGGATTGGAAGGGGGAGGTTGTGGAGGTTGTGAGGGAGGGGCTGGGGCTGGGGCTTGGGGCTGGGGCTGGGGCTGGGGCTGGGGCTGGGGCTGGGGCTGGGGCTGTATTGTGTTGTGATGATGTGGAGGTGGAGGGGGTGGGGGGGAGAGAGTGTGGTTGTTGTGACGGGGAATTCGAGAGGGGGGATGGGGGTTTGGTGGATGAGGGTGGGAGGGAAGGGGGGATTGAAGCGGATGTGTGGATGGGAGGGGGTGCATGATGGGGGAGTGAATGGAGTGGGAATATGTGAGGTGGGTAGTGGGTTGGTGGTGATTGTGAGTGGTGGTGATGATGAGAGGGTGAGAATGAGATGGGTGAGAATGGTTTGGGGGGAGGGGGGGATGGTGGATGGAGTGGTTATGGGTGATGAGTGGGAGAGTGAGATGGGGATGCATTGTGCGGCTGTGACAGGTGTGGATGTGGATGTGGACAAGTTGGAGGAGGAGGAGGAGGAGGAGGATGGGCGAGTTGGGGTGGTGGCGGTGAGTGTTGGGGCGGATCAACGGGTGCAATGGATGGAGGTGAGGGGCGGCGTGGTCACGAGGAGAGGGGAGAGTAGGAGTAATATTGCGGATATTGGAGGGGTATGTCTGGTGTGGGATGGTCAGGGGGGACCAGTGGGGCATGATCGTTTGGTCCGATCGGTACATGGCGCTGTGGTGTGTGGATGTGGAATGGAATTGGTCCAATGCCCGTGATTGTCATAATAGTGTACAGTACAGTATACTAGTTGGATGTGTGTGGTCCACACGTACTGTACTGTACTGTACTGTACTGTACTGTACTGTACTGTACTGTACAGTTACTGTACGAGTGCTCCTTTGTCCCGGCGCCTGCATCGGGACAGCGATGCAGCGGGAGGGAAAGAAACATTTTTCACCATTCAACCACTCATTCCTCACCTCGACTCTAGCGAGTCGTGTCCCAAGGATTCCTACGTGACGGGAAAACGACAATGCAATGCAATGCAATGCAATGCAATGCAATTATAAACTCTCTTCCTTGTCCTTCCCTTTCCACTTCCCCTTCTCCTTTCCGAATCAAACAATAGCAACAACAACTCAAAAAATGTCCCCCCCAGCCTTTTCCTGCCTCACCTGCGCATCCCGTCTCCCTTCCCACTCCATCCCCTCGCAACAATCCACAAAACAAACCCGCACCAACCCACCCACCTCCCCCACCCCCAATCCCACCCGTCCACGTCCACGTCCACGTCCACGTCCACGTCCACCCCATCACCCAGACCTTCATCTCCTCTCGCTCGCCCGTCAAGCCACCAAATTAACCGCCGCTCGTAAAACCCTTCGTCGAAAGCTCAAAGGTCAAGAGCCCCCACTCATCGACCTCGTCCACTTTGCCTCCTTCTCCGATACCTCCCTCTCCAACGATTTCAACACATGGAAGAACGTCTTTGAAGCTCGCAACCACGTCACCGTCAAATGGTTATGGCTTGTCGCCGCAGTCGCTCGAAAGGCATATCGTACCTATTTGGACGCCTTTCCCGAAATGCGTACCGCCCTTTCCTTGGCCGATATCACACAGGAGGGTGTCTGTGGATTGATTACCAGTGTCGAACGCTGGGATCCAGGTCGCGACTATGCCTTTGATGCATACGCCTTTTATTCCATCAAGCATGCCATACTGCGTGCCATTGAGAATCAGAGTCGCCCGATTCGCTTGCCCGTTCATGTTCTCAACAAGCTGTCCAAAATGCAACGCATTCGACGCACCCTCACCATGACACACAATCAAGAACCATCCATTGAACAAGTCGCCAAACTCGCCGGCGTCCACCGAGACGACGCAGAATTGTACTTGAATCGCAGCAGGAAACTCTTCAGTATCGACGTCCCGCTCGGGAACCACGACGGTGCCGCCACCTTGCGTGAATTCTTGGTCGATACAAAGGTCGACGTCGCGAGGCACGTCGAGAGAAGTTGCACCCGACAGGCAGTCGCAGAGTTGGTCGAGGAGAGTAATCTCGAGGACCTGGAGCGCTCCGTCTTGTTGCTCAAATACGGTCTCAAGGACGGAGTCGAGCGCATGAGGGCAGAGGTCAGCACGATTTTAAACGTCCGAGTGGAAAAGGTTCGGAGGGCAGAATTGCGCGCCTTGAAAAAGCTCAGGGACACTGTCGGCCAAGACATGACCGCCTGGACAGAGCTTATTTCCTAGCTCCTCGCCACCCACACCCCTCTGCTCCAGTCGCCATCCGCTGCACCACTCGTCGCTTGACCACGCCACCGCGTTTTTTTTTGTCGTGCCCCGATTTCTGCCTCGGCTACGCCCGCCCGCTACGCTGCCCATCGTTGACAATCTGGCTGGAAGCGCCACCACCGTGCTAGTCGCCCTCTGTACTTGACAATTTTAACTCGTGTTTTACAAATACCGTTGCCGCAACACTCTCTAGCCCATAAAACGGTACTGTACGCGCAGAATAGGGTACATGTAAACCTTTGGAATCTGGCGACGCTCCCGTCATCTCTTTTGCCCACCATGACCCACATGCAACGCCTCAATCACACCTCCCGCCACTCGTCCGGGAGCTGCGCAGGCACTTTACGTTGCGACCAACACAACGCGCCACAGGTCATGTCGCCTCACTATATCCATCCTTTGCCCAATCATGTCCCACACACTATAGTGCCGTCTTCCCTTCCACCACACCCCGGCCAAATATCATCTCGCTCTTACAACTTGCAATGTTCCTCTTGCTCACATGCTTGCGCCTCGCCGCGTGTGCTCCTTGGCTGCACACGCAAGTTTGCTGCTCACCTACATTTCTACTTGTCCCGCTTGTAAATCTTGCTCAGCAAAAACTCAAACGCTCCAACTGGCATATCATTCACCTCCCCAATCAGCACCTTCATTCGCTCGTAGCTTTCCGATTCAAACTTTGCAAACTTTTCCTTCAGGCCAAGTCGCACGTACAGTTCCTTGACCCTATCCGAATTCTCCTTATTGTTGATCCCATAGTTTTCCTTGAGCAACTTAATGTCTTCATCTGTAGTCACTTTGAGAGCCTGGACAACAAGCCAAGTGCACGTCTTCTCCTCAATGTCCGTACCAATCTTACCGGTAACTTCTGGATCCCCAAACGCATCCAAATAGTCGTCTTGGGCTTGGAAATAATATCCCATTTCCAAGCAGATACGCTTTGCCGTATCATAGTGCCTTTGCTCCGTCACCCCAGCAAGCCGCATACCCAACGCCACGGGAAGGTAAAACGTGTAATGCGAAGTCTTGTACTTGTAAATGCGAGAGAGAGCATCATCCGTGAAACGCTCCAATTGAACGGGGCCGTCCTCCTGTGAGGTAAGATCCAGTTGCTGCCCAAGCTCTGTGGTGTACGTAATGTCCTGGAAAAGCTCCAAAAGATCTATATAAATCGGGGACGAGCGGAAATGCAAGCGAAGCAGGCGATAAATCATCATCTCCAGCACGAGTGAATCGTTGATTGCCTTGAGACCAATGTCCGGCAACCGGTAAAAACAAGGTTGCCCGCGTCTGGTCACGGATCCATCCATGATATCATCAGCAACAAGGAAATAGGCCTGAAGCAACTCAACGCACCACCCAAGAATATTTGCGGATCGCTCTTGCTCTGGCGAGATAGAGGTCCCGGCAGTCTCTTCCGAGCCTTCATGAAACGCTTTAAAGCATTGAAAAACGGCGAGTCCGCGGTTGAGTTTTCCATGGGGGACATTGTACTCAACGTTACGGCGGATGTACGCCAGCGCCTCCTCGGGAAGATCGTATTTTTGCTCAATGTCTTTTATCAACTCGTTGACCAGTTCAGGGAAGATGGCTTTAAAGTTGATCTTTGCTGAGTCGGATTTGCCAGGCGCGGCACCGATGGCAACGGCTTCCTCAGTTGCGCCCATGAGTGTATCGGTGCTGGAATGATAACTGATCTGTTCTAGCGCTGCAGGGGCTGAATCGATGGCCGGTGGGTCGCGATGCTTGGAGAGCAGTCGAAGATTTGTCGATGAGTAGGGTACGGGAATCAAGGGATTGGCTATAAGATGCACTGGATGTCTCGCATTGAGCGTTGCGAATAGCGGAGGGGAGAAATTCAAAAAATCCATTACCCGCCGTGAGCTCGAATTACAGTAATGTTCACAAAATTTTGTCGATGCCAAAAGTTTCCGCCACATCATGCATTGCGCGCCAGTGCGGCGGATAAGAGAGTGTGGTGCAGAGAACACTTGCAATTCCACTACCCTTCCTTACCCATTCCAACCTTTAGTATTGAAGATCGCCGGGCAGAGAGATTGGAACAGAGATACAGCACTGCGGTACTTGCTGCTGCCAGAACAAACTACCAAACACTTAAAAACTGACCATACAAAAAGTTCTCACTTTTCAAGGCAAACCTGTGTACGCCGCTAGAAGAAAACGCTTATCACGCGGCTATCATGTGATCATAATGCCTCTCAGAACCACCCATAACCCTAGTGATTCGACTGTCTCTCGGGCCTCCCTTGCACCACCAAACTAGGCCAATAGCGAGAGTGACAAATGTCCACCAAAAAAAGGCGTAGCTTCATCATCTGGCAGTAAATTCCATGCTCACAACTTGAATTGGTTGCCTTCCATGGGCAAATTGTTGTTCGTAAGCAGACGTGATGACGAATCAAAATTTATAGTCAAACACTTGCAAAACTCCCCCCAACATATGAAATATAGGCCTCACGCTACATCACGGCTCCCAACATAAGCGCTTTCTGTCTCAACATGCTTGTACAACGGCAATGCCTAGCTGCCTCATTCCTCGGAGGCGGCAAAACGCTTTTGTTCGGAATTCTCCGAAAACGGTTTCGGTGTCTCCCAATTCACGCGAAAAGCGGCAGATTTCAACAAATGGATCCGCAAGTGCAGCCTCTTTAGTCTTCTGCCGTGTTCCCGACATGGACGTCCATGCGCAAGTAGAGTGTTACCAGTTCTCGACAATCGCCCGAAATTGTTTCTCAGAATGCTCGGTCTTAAGGCTCAATCCTTTAAAATGCTATCCAAGTGTAGGTAACGAGTAGAGTAGAACTGAAGCATCAAGTGTTTGACGAGTTGAACAGAATGCAATAATCGAGAAAGAGAAAAAGAGACCTTTTATTTCACGGATTCTAGTGGGGATCAGGCAAGAGCCCCGCTGGAGGTCCGGTGGTGGGGTGTGTACTCTGTTTTCGATGATTCAGCATGACCGCGGTATACTGGAGGACAAATGCCGAGACACGTGTCTTAAGCTTCCGGAATTCCGACTGAGATGCTTCCCTCGACGGTCGGCAGTGAAGTTACCAACTTCATGAAGCGCCTGGAGTCCGGTTGACCCTATTTGTCCGTAAATGTCAATGGCGATAGGTAGAAGGTCATTACCCTCGGCAAGACAAGATAGTGTATAGTATTCAATAATCGATATCGTCGACTCTTTAGAACGTATCTATGGCTGAGGACATGTTGTTGATTGTGTTGAGAGTTTGAATTTGATCAGAGAAACATATCCTACAGTTCTCGTCCAGGCAAATGTCCCATCCATTTCCACTGCGTAGTAAACCGCCCAAGGTCACACGAATTGGTAATTGGATTAGGAATTGGTAAGTTAAAGCCCAAAAGGAAAAACGTAACACTCCCGCACTTGGCATTATACCTTGTCGGCTAGAAGTGTTGAAACTATGAAGTCATTCATTTTAAATCCAGAGAACCTTGCGCACAAGTGAACCAGGTGCAGACTTTCTATCCGGTGTTCAACGGAATCATTTACAGTAACCCAAAATGATCCACTACGCCAAGTTTACATCTAGTATATCGAACAGTTACGTCTGCATCTACAAGATCACGCATTCCGTAGTACTAGGCGATATTCAAATGACAAACTAAAGTAAAGCAACTATTGACGTTGGATTCCAAACATTCCTACCAATTATCCCTCATTAAGCTAGAATTATAAAGCAGCAATTGCATCTCCATGATGGGTATGACGCGTAGTGCCTTGTTAAAACCGAAAGGATATCCACGAACATTGAGTGAAGGGATCTCCGGTCTAACTACTGAATAAACTCCCTTGCTACTTTCAACCAGTTTTGCATTCGGCTGGCCTGGAGATGAGCCAACAAGCGTGTAGCTTGTGCCACTGAGCACCACTTCCTTGAAGACTTGGTGAACATCATCCAGACTGAATTGCTCCAGACCCCTCCAAGAAAACATAAGATCAACTTTCGGAAAGCGCCCTTGAAAAGAGGGCTTGTATCGCACGAATTTGGTTCCATTTGTTCCTTCGGACCGTAATTTTTTAGGATATCAACAGTCAGCGAATCATCCGAAACTAGGCAATAATGCTCAAAGGTTGGCTTCCAGCTCTTTGCAAAGTAGAGAACAAACAAAAACGTTGACCAAGAGACTAGCTGTTAGTAAAAAGAAAACTCTGCAGTTGCATTTCAGAGACTTCACCAATTTGAAGACGGTTACCGTACTCTTAAAATCTTCACCAAAGGAAGAATCCAGTAGACTTCCTCCGCGCAAGGATATGCAAGCATGGAGGAAATGTCATAAAAGGTAACGATTTTTGTCAAAGCACGAGCCAGTTTCAACCTTTTGGGCGAAGCAAATGTACTGGGAAGAATTCGTCGTGCATTGATTGTACATTGAAAGCAGTCATCCAAGTCGGCATTCCTTGTCGGCCTAAGGTCAGGCTGAGTTTTCCTTTGTTCTCCATAAACCATATCCTGAAGAGATGGGCTTCCAGTTGAGATATTGATATGCTTCAAGTGTTGAGCCAGCGGTAGGTACGGGGGCGGGTGCAACATCTGCTGATTTGGCCTAAACGGTACCTCGGGGCGGTGAATGACATTGCTTGAAACAATAGTTCTCTTGTCCATAAAAGTCGTTATGAGTTCAGAATCTCGCCAAATGTGCAACAGAAGAATAACGAGAGACAAAAATGCGAATATAGGTGCATCGCGAAAAACGAGTTTGTTGAATCGCCTTGACGACCTGAAAACTGCAGAGCGCAGGCGGGATCGTCGCTTAAGCTTTGAATGACTCCCGAGGTGCTCAACATCCCGTGGTAAAGTGGAAAAGAACATGCCAACAACAAAGTGAAATTGCGCGATGAGATGAAAGCGATGAACTTAGGATATCGGCACTGCAGGGTAGATATCAATACAGCATTTCGAGGTAGCGGTTCAATGTGCTGGGCAAGTACTTTGGAGCTCAGCGAATAACTTGTCGAGAGCAAAAGGTTGATTGGTGACCGGTGCAGTACACGTACATATTAAGCTTGTTGACTTTATAATCGACATTGGGATTTCTGCGCAGCTTCCGCTTTGGGTCATAATCATGCTGTAGTGGATAAAGAGGACGAGTAGTACTCGTTGCGCGAGAAACTTGCGCCTTAAATGCTTGACATCCGTTCTTTACAACTGCAATTTGATTTCATCTGCGATGTTCAAAATGAGTCTAGGGATTTAAAATACATTTACTGATACTGCTTTTAAAGTGAATCGAGAGTACATGAGAAGCGGGAATGAGTAAATTTAAATGCCTTATGCAATTATAAACATTGCTTTGCATCTTGCGGTTGTCTATCGCTATGGCTATCCTCGATAGCACCCAACTGCACGTGGCGACGTGGACCGTCCGGTTTGCTCTCTAGCTGTTCTGTATAGTTGGATCCTGCAGTGGACACTATCAAAACTACATACCGAACATAATTGCCGTAAACTAGTTTGTATTCATTCATGGGCGTTGGAAGTCGAGCTTATGGTCAGCGAAATACTTTGTCATTCAACAGTGAAACATCTACTGAAGCCTTTTCACTGTACAATACACCGTTTAGCAGATACGTGGCTGTGCCAAAAAAAGATTCTCTGCTCGTTTTTCGGCCAAAGTAAATTACTTTTATGAGGTAATACTTACAATTTCTCCTTGTTGTGGCTATCCTTTTCGAGATGCCTGTCGAAATGAGACGTCGTCACATATTCTAGGTTCATTATGAGGTCACCAGCAAAGAAGGAGAGTTCGCAAGTTCTTGAGCTTATCCTACAAACTCTATAAGAGTAATTGCAACAAGTCTCTCATATTGCAATTCCTAGATTCTCCTGCGCTTTGACGGCGACGATGAAGGTTCAGCAGGTTCGGTAGTGTCGTGTCCGCGAGTTTCATCAGTTTCATCTCTTAGTAGGTCCTCACGAATTCGGAAATCCCTCGCAATATTTCGCCTCATTCCACGCAAGAGGTTGATCCTTGTTTTCTTTTGTACAGCAATAAGAACCTTTTCAAACTTCTCAACCTCATAAATCAATTGTGGCATAACCCTCGCTTCTTTAGATGCCCTTGATGACCCTTTGGTCGTCTTGTCCATACCTGCCTCTCCTCCTGCAAAAGCGAGGTATGTCCACAGGGTTGGCGCAAGACCTTTGCATTCATTTACCAGTGACGTAAATGACGTTCGCGGATCCCCTCGTCGTTTGGACTGAGCATGGGCAGAAACACAGAGAGTCCTGTAAGTTTTCGTTATCACCTTCAAAAGTCGTTCTTGCTGACCCCACTTTGCGATAGCACATCTCGCCAATCCTCGGAGCGTTCTTACAACACCCTCCAAACGTAGCTGCGCAGCATCTTCTGCGCGCATCGCCTGTTTCGCCACCATTTGCTGCTGCTCTGCGTCATTTTGATCCTCTTGACTCTCCCTGGAATGAGAGCTCTCCGCTTCTATAGATGCGTTATCCACCGCATTTTCAAGTGAATTCATTCTACCAAGGCACCATTCAGCATCAGATATGGCACCTTCGAGAACATCTAGGACGGCATCCACAACAGCTAAACTTGTTTCCTGCTCAATGCACTTCGCACAAACCAGTTTCTCTTCGGCGTTATCAATCCCTTCTGGAATTTCTGCATTCTCATCGCAATCTCCAATAACCTCCAAAAGCCGTTGACACAAATGGCCAGCGCGTCGCAGATCGTTATTATTTTCTGTATAGACTAGGCACAGATGAACAATCGTCTTAATAATGCCAGTATCTGACACTGTTTTTGAGGATAGTATTTCACTTGCCCACAGGACCCTTTTGTCCAAGAAAGATGCGACCTTTTCGATTCCACTTAAAGCACTGGATATTGTTCGCACGAGGGCCGCATGCATCCGCAGGGCCAAAGCGGCCTCTTTGTGCAGTTCGTCATCCAAGAGGGAGTCGATGAGCTTTTCCAAGGCATCAACGGCGGATTCAAATATATCACCGCTACCCCAACGGCCCTGGGAACACTCTGGCTTCAACAAAAGCGCCTGACAAAAGCCTACTGTAAATTCCGTTTCCTTGTTTCGAAGAAGAGTTAAGCAGAACGTACAGCGTTCTGCTATCCGCAAGGCCATTGTCCCACCGTGACACAGTGCTGTCGCCGTAGTTCTCCGGAAGCGCTTGAAATCATTCATGGCCATCCTCACTAATCCATTAACTGCTTCAATGATCTCTTTTGTTGCAAAGGCAGATTCCGCATGAAACTCTCTGGACATCAACGAAATGAAATCATCGACATGTTTCAAGGCCACTGCAAGAAGATACGACCGCAGCTCTTGGAAGTCACGCGAATCTGCCTGACCTTGAAATACGTTACCGCTACCCGCGTTGACATTGGTCATGGCGTCCGACATCAACGACAAAACACGCATTGTGACGTTGAGAGGTAGAGTTGGTCTTGAAGAAGCTGATGAAAGAATGCTGAATGAACCAAAGCGATGGCCGTTTCCTGGCGCCCCTGGGGAAGACGCTGCAGTTTCATTAACTTTCAACTTGCGGGACCCAGGTCGCTTTTTACCCTTAGCAGGCCCTGATTTGCTATTTCGTTGCAAAAGCATTCTCATACCTGGTCGCAGTAGTTCTATTTGCAAGTCACCGCCAAGGTCACTGAACGCATCACTTGCGGATGATACACCTGCCTCTCGAAGGAGATCAAACACCCTTCCTTTCAGAACTAGGAGAGGTACAAGAACTTCCGTCACGGTTGACCAGCTAAGCTGGTCAACTGGAAAAAGCAAGACAGCATTGATCAATCCCTCACAAACTGAACCAAGAACTCGAGCCCTGTTTCGATTAGCTCTTGTAGCAGCCTCCTCACTGTTTATTGCGGTAGGATCTTCCCCGTCATGTTCCTGTTCATTGTCTTGGACCACAAGTTCTTTTGAAATCGCAAAGTCTTGGATGCTGACTGTTGATATCTTTCGCGCAAGATCGACAATGTAGGAGTTCCCATACTCATCGCGTCCCTTGTAACCTCACAGACTGCAAGACACCAGATCAGATCACCAAGGGGCTCTACCAGGAATCCTCCAGACAACTCATTTACGCAGTGTTCGGGGTGTATGTACGGTGCCTCTTGAGGGGATACAAAAGTTCGAAGATGGCCTCGTAATATATCCGAAACTGCGACTGCCATGTTGCGTGCATCTTCAGCGGACGCATCTTGCAAAGCGAGTATCGCATTCTTGTACAGTAGAGCGCGCTGGGCAGCTGGATAGGAGAATATCCTGCGGACAGGTTGCAGCGATTCAATCATAGCATCAAGGTCGCTACTGTGCTGTTGGGAAGGCATTTTGTCGCCACGCCGAGTCGACTGACTGCTACCTTTCCCACATGATCCACACAGAGAGGTCGCTGTCAGGAACCCAGATATTGCCACTGCTCGGCTTGAAGAATCTCTGTGGAATAATGACTTGCGGATAACAAGATGAAAGTAATCTCGGAGATCTTGACGTGCGACCAACAGGGGCTTGTAAGCCGATATCAGGTCGGCAGCTATCCATGGCGGCAGAGATGTCACAAGCTCGATGGCATCTCTAAGATATCTGTTATATTCAAGGACGTAAAACGGGATCTTTTCAGTCAGTCTGCGAATGACTGCTATGGCCTTGTGCGTTGATTTTTCCTGCAGCGCAATGCGAGTTGTAAGCTGCTCCATTATGCTTTCTCTGACCACAGAATGTCCGCCAAAAAGATTGAAGAGAAGGTCCTCACCGAGGCAATCCGACTCCCCCCGCTTTTCGCCAACTTCCAAGATGGGCTTATCCATTAGGAGGAAGGCAAAATTTATGAGGCCCTCTATGATATAGTCCCAACCGCTTTCACGTGTACATTCCGCCACAAACAGAAGAGATTTCCGCGGATCAACGACTTGGTCGTCATTCAACGTTACCCTGGCGACGTACAAATTTCTGTCCCTCAGTGCCATCTCTTTCCCAAAGCGCACCAGAGCCTCCCTCAGCAAGTTTAAGATATCGGATTGGGACGCGGTAGTCCTCGCAAGTGACAAAATAATTCCGGTTCCGAAAGACGTGAGAAAGTGTCCGGGGGTTTCAACACCGGATTTGGTGAGTTTGACAATCTCTGCCGACAAGCTTGGATCCTGCTTGACAGCGTACTCAATGTGGAGAAGGGCTGTACCCTGGACTTGTCGGAGATCTTTCACGGTGGTTATCCCAGACGACATAATGGCGTCCTCATCCTCTTCAAGTAGGCTCTGCGACTGTTCCTCCATCTTCCTCACCTTCTTTTCCATGTCTGCAAACACCGAGTGATTTGTAAGAAGATGTGACCCTTCTCCGCTGCTGTGCCGCGAGCGGATGCAAAGAGCAAAAGTTGATAAATAAAGGCTGGCAATTCAAAAAGGTCGACAGTTTTCATTCGGCGCGTGAGAGCGCGCATGACGTTGCGCGAGGCTGTTTCGGAGAGGGGAGCTTCTCTAGCGACGGAGGAAACAAAGACATCGTTTGATTTTGTATGTCTAGACGCGTTGCCCTCGGGTCCCGCGACCAACCTTGACATAAACTCATCGACAAAGCTTTGGCCAGTACGGCCGACACTAACCTCTGCAGAAAAGGATTTCGGTTTCGCGGCGTTGTTTTCGACGGGAGGTTTCGGCGGACGAGGTGCAGCTTTTTGAGGGTCGAAATTTTCCTGATCTTGATTGCCGTCAGCAGCCTCTTCATGAAACAGCTCATCATCATCAGACTGAGACTGAGAGGTATCAACCTCATCTTTGTCCCGAATGGGGCCGGCGTTTGCAAGAATGTACAATAACTTGACCAAAATAGTAGACAACTGGCAATCGGCGGCCTTTGCACAAGCTTGAATGAGGACATTGGAGGGAATATAATGGTCCAAGGTGCTAGCCAAGAGGGTCTGGAAGGAAGACACGGCCGGAGACACAAGGAGGCCAGGAGAAGGTTGTGAGGGCTGGCTTGGTGTGGGTGCGGGCGTAGAGCGAGTTTCAAAGTAGCGCAGGGAAGCCATGAGCAGACGTTGGCGTGTGATGGGTTGGGGATTATGCTTGAGGGCATGAGCGAGATACGACTCGCCCTTGAGGCGAATTTGAGCAAAGTGGTGGTCGATAGAGGCATCGGGATCTACAGGAACTGGCAACTGGGACATAATTGATGTGGATGAAAGTGGGAGGTAAGGTGGGTAGCAAGACTGACAGGCGGGGGAGGGGGGAGGACTGTTGAATTGGGTGGGCCTAGAAGCAGGTGCAGTGAGGTGGATGGGGAAGAGGAACGAAAAGAACGAAAATAGGTTGTGGTTAGGTTAGCTGCGGATGGGCATGTAGGCTGGCGGACAGCACTGGTTTGTTTTTGTTTTTGAATCAATGTATTTCCCGCCAATTTTTTTTGTGTGAAAAAAGTAGTTGCTGTTGATCTGCATGGCATGCATACAAACCCCGCCCAAGCACAGTCTCACACCATCGTCCCGTCCTTCCAGACTTTTCCTCCCCGGTCGAGGTTGAGTCGACTCAGTCGGCTCCGTCGGGTCAGCCGGTTCCACGCTCAAGATTATCCTTGATCTTTCTGACCGACTCGAACTTGTCAAAGTGCCTATCCAGCCTGCGATTGAATGCGCGATTGCCCTCGTTGATAAAGTTAATATCGACGCGATCCTCATCAAACTTCCTCCTCCTCTGAAACTTGCCCCTCTTCTTCTCCGTTTCCCTGAGCTCTTCCATCATCCTCTGGACACCCTCCTCCGTCACTTGCTGTCCCGTTTTACCATATTCGATAACCGTCTCTCGTTGCGCATCGCTGGGCTGGGAATGGTTGGGAATGTTGAGTTTTCGAGATCGACGTTTCATGCTTCGTAATCGGACATCGTCATTTTCGCCTTGAGCCTCGTCGGCAGAGTCGATTTCAAGGGTGATGTGATTGGGGCGTTGTCTTTTACGGGATTTCTTTTTGGATGGCGGTGATTGGGATTGGATTTGTTGGTTGGGTGGCTGAGCGGTTGATGTTGGGGCGTGAGGACGAAGCTTGCTCTCATCCTCGACGGCGTTTAGGTTTTCCTCACGGGCCTCGTTGAGCTTTGCCTTGAGTGCTGCTAATCTGTCTGCGGCTGTCGACATTGAATTGTATGATTGGCGCTGGACTTGGTTGGATGATGCTGGGAAGCAAAGTGATGAGTGATTTTGTTCGAAAGTTGTTCAAGCTGTTCGACTTTTGTGTAAATCTCAATTTCAACAGTAAGGCAATGTAAAATACAATTATAATTGTACAATTATAATTGTATTTATACAGTATAATTTGTTTGTTCTCTGTTGCACACGTGCACCAGGAAAGAATCATTGTACAACATGTAGCCGTTACAATTCGCTTTTCAAGCGCAAAGGTGCTGCAAAGGGCCCAGGACGAGAAAACGAAAGAAATGTTATCAACTTTACCGTTGCGTAGCATCAATCTCTGCTCAACAAAACCCTCGTCCGGGACACTTCAAGCCGTTGACCGATCATCAAGCCATTGTAGATCCGTGCTCTGCACCCCATCAAGATCGCCTTGAAATCTCCAATCGCCTTTCTGTTCCTCCTGCCGTCCCCTCCCTAGAATGCGCCCTTTCCCACATTCACAGAGCTTGAACAGCTCTGCTCCTCGAGCTTTCAATATTTCGTAACGGACCCTCCCCAGAATCCCTTTTTCAACGTTCATCGCCATTCGCCCCAACCAATACCATATCCAAATCATACACCAAATTCCAATCCGACACACCATCCCCACTCCTTATATCCCTCCCTCTCCCCCCTCTCCCCCCCCCTGCCCTCTTCCCCTATTCCCCACCCCCCCAAAGCACATAACATAACAACACACAACCCCCCAAAAACACAATGACCTCCACCACCGCACCCCGCGGTTACCGCCAATCCTACGTCGAAAAGGACCGCTGCGTACGCAACAGCACCCAAGTCAAGATCCCAGGCGTCGACGTCATGCGAGGGTTTCACCATGTCCAAAACCGAATTCGAGGACGTCTTCCTCCGCACCGCAGACTCTTTAGACACCAATCAAACACCCCGACACTCGCAACCCACTCGCCGAATCCACTCGATAACAACCGCTCGCGCCGCCCTCCGCGTCCACGCAAACGCACGGATCAAACACAGCCGGTTCACCACAATGCACCTAGACCGTTCCGTGCACCGCCGGCAAAGATGATTCAACCGCAATTGGCGGATGCTGATGAGGCTGTTGAGTATGCTGACGTTTGTAGGAAGCATGCTGCTGCTTTGCAACGTGGGGTGCCTCCGGATTATGATGGCGCGGGAGAGTATTTTGAGAAGGCTGTCGATGCGAGGGCCAAGTTTGGTTTGTTTTGTACTCAGGAGAATGCAGATGCGCATGTCGAGTATGCTCAGAATTTGAGTAAGAGAGGGTTGACGCCGGAGGCGGAGTATCATTTGCGCTCCGCCGCTGATATTTATCGTATGTTGGACGCAAGGTCTGCGAGAAAGTATGGCGATGTTTTGTTGTATATGGCTGTCGTTATTGATAGGCAAGGCAGGTTGGCAGAGGCTGAGAACTTTTATCGCAGCGCTTTGGCTGTGTATAGGGCGAATAAGTTGTCGAATGACAATGTCCGAGTGGCTATCGATAGTTTGAGCAATAATTTGAGAGCTCAGGGCCGTTCGGACGAGGTGGATGTCGTCGTTCGCAGACACTTTTTGGGTGCTTTGGAGTAAGGCCGGGGGGACGCACCCCATGACCCGCCGGTGCATGCGATGACAGGAGTGTCACTTAGATCCGTTTGGTTTCATTGCTTTTCGTTGCGTATCTTTTGAAGGAGGTCAACACTTTCACATGTAAAAATCTTTCCACGTCGCTATGCGTCAGGTTGCACCATGCCGAGAAAGTGTCGCAGACTAGAGGAACGGGACCAATATCCAAGGCTAATACTCACATGTTTCCGCGCAGGGCAACGGATAGAAGCTCGTGTCCTGCCGGCATATCAATCTCTATTCCAAGTAAAGAGAGTAATCTCTGTTTCTCAACGACTTGGTGTTCTAGGCAAAGTACTTTAGCGACCAAAACAGCTATACTTTACATGAGTCCAATGATTTTTCCAGTATCCAAATCTATGTCGATGTTGTAGTAAGCTGGTTTAGTCGGCAGTCCGGGCATTGTTTGTATCGTTCCGCAAATGGCAAGCACAAACCCTGCACCTGCGCTTAGTCGAACCTCCCGCACAGGAAGTGAAAATCCAGTTGGAGCCCCCTTTAGGTTTGCGTCCGCAGAAAGGCTATATTGCGTCTTCGCAATGCAGATGGGCATAGAACCGTAACCCTTATCCTGATACATGTCTAGTTTCCGTGCCGCCTCACCCGAAAACTCAACACCATCAGCCCCGTACACACGAGTTGCGACAATCTCGATCTTCTCCTTCAGTGGAACGTGATCCTCGTACAAGAATCGGAACGAGTCGGTCACCATGGGCTTGGCAGTTGCATCAATTAGGGCCTGTCCAAGATCGATAGCGCCTCTTTACCGCCCTCCTCCCAATGGTTGGATACAACAGCATCGTGGGCACCTGCTTCTCTCGATAATTTGATTATCATCTCCAACTCTTTCGGTGAGTCAGTCTTGAACCTGTTGCAACAAACAATGACAGGTACACCATAGAGGGCGGCATGCTTAATATGTCTCTCAAGGTTAGAAAAGCCCTTTTCCACAAGTTTGAGATTCTCTTGGTTGTACTCATCCGCAAGTGGTGTGCCTGCAACCACCGGTGGCCCCCCACCGTGCATTTTAAGAGCCCTGACCGTAGCAACCAACACGACAGCGGACGGTTTAACCCCACCCAGACGGCATTTGAGATGAACAAACTTCTCGAGACCAATCTCGGATCAAATCCAGCCTCTGTCACAACAAAACCATCGGGCCCGACCAACTTTAACGCTACCTGATCCGCGACAACAGAGGAATTACCAGACGCAATATTCGCAAACGGACCCGCATGCACAAATGTCGGAGTGCCCTCCAGGGTCTGAAGCAGATTCGGGTTTAATGCATCTTTCATCAGCACGGTCAAAGCGCCAGCAACCCCCAGATCATCAGCGGTAATTAACTCATCACCGGAGCGTGAAGTTCCGATGACGATACGACCTAGCCTGCGCGAAGGTCGGACAGACTTGTGGTGAGTGCCAAAATTGCCATGATCTCTGAAGCGACGCTAATGTCATACCTTGTTTCGCGCAGCAAACCTTTCTCGGTAGGGGCCTTTCCGATTCAATGCGGCGCAAAAATCGGTCATTGACGTCAACGACCCTATTCCACTGCAACGAATCGGGGTCAATATCGAGGCGCACAAAGGATGCAATTTCCTGCTCGGTAAGTTGAGCGGGGTCTGTCTTTGTAATACCCAGCTTGTTGAGTCGCGAAAACATGGCAACGGCAAAGCGACGGGAGCCATCCTTGGGATCTGGGGGACAGAGCCTTCTGAACAAGGCGGCATTCGATTGAGTACTCTCGTGAAAAATTCGGGTATCAATGGCGGCGGCAAGCAAGTTGGTGGCGGCTGATATGGCGTGTATATCGCCTGTGAGGTGGAGATTGAAATCCTCCATGGGCAGGACTTGACTCCAGCCGCCGCCCGCGGCCCCCCCTTTGACACCAAAGGTAGGACCCTGGCTCGGCTGGCGGATGCATGTGAAAACCGTTTTATCGAGATGCGCGCCAAGAGCCTGGCTCAAGCCCACGGTGGTGGTACTTTTGCCCTCCCCCAAGGATGTAGGGTTAATACCAGCAACAATGACCAGTTTTCCATCGGGGACGTGAGAGAGACGATCGCGAACGGATAGTGAGACTTTGGCCTTGGTGTGGCCGTATTGCTCTAGCTCGTCGGGTAGAATGCCGGCGGCATCGGCGATGGCAGATATGGGTTGTATGGGGACGCTTTGAGCGATATGGATATCGGATGGGACTGGGATTGTCGGGGTTATCTTGCGCGCTGTGACCATTGGGGGAGGTCCGCTTCTTGCGGCAAACGCGGTGATTAGCCTCGATGGAATGCTGAGATCATGCCTGGTGAACCGCATGAAGGAGCTGAGGACGTTTTCGGGTGCAGTAATCCGTGCGGCACCAGATTGGGACAATACGTGATGTACAGTACTGTATGGTACTGTACGTACTGCCTTGTCGAAATTCGATGAGTCTGTACTGTAATGAACTGTAAATGCAGACGGCTCTTTCCAACGTGGTTAGCGTATGTAACAGCTCACCAAAATACAGTACAGTAAACTTTATAACATTGCGATTATTGAAGGGCAGCTACCAGACTTTCTCGACTCGTTGACTGTATGGCACGCAGCCTTCCTTCCTATTCGAATCATCCGCATCCACATTGTCACCATTTCCACACCTTTCCTACCACCGCATGCCTTGAAAACAATCTCTTTGAAACTAATCTGGCTCAAAAACCCATCACATCGCAACTCTTTCGTCAAAGACATCCCATGAGGGCTCAGTCCCCACTCCAAGCATTTCATTTCCAAGAAAAAACCCTCACGGACCACTTCGAGCACTACTATGCGCTTCGAGGATGAAATCCCTCCCATCGATCATAACCGTCTGCGATGGGACTCCGCTCCAAAGTCTCTCCTCGGTCAAGGCTCGTTTGGAATTGTGTACAAGGGAAAGTGGAACGGCACACCAGTCGCCATCAAAGTCGTCAAACCAGCAAGGCCAGACACACATTCCGAAGAATACGCCATCGCAGAGAGCGCTGCGTTGAAGCAACACCGCAGAGAAATCCACCGCCTCATGGTCGTCCACAACCCCTTCATCATCCAATACCTCGGTGTCTTCCGCGGTCCAAACCCCCGTGACCTTTACATCGTCACCGAGTTTCTCGAGGGTGGCTCCCTCTTTGACTCGCTCACCAAGATGCGAGCACGCCAAGCACTCATTCACCACCGCTCTTTCTTGCAGCTCGCCAGTCATATGGCCTATGGCCTTTGTCATGTCCACTCTCAGCAGTACACGCACGGCGACATGAAACCGCAGAACGTTCTTTTGACCGCCGCCTTTTCGTTTGACGAAACCTCGCCGTCTCGAATGATCGCTGTCGTTCCTACCACTGCAAAGGCTAAAATCGCAGATTTTGGACTCTCCAAACGTCTCAAGGGAGCGGGGCCCACAGGATTTGTGGATTCCACAGCCGCTACTTCCGACTTTGGCAACGGGCCGTGTGGCACGTTTTTATACATGTCACCAGAGGCGTATGATGGTGTCTCGCACCTTACGGATGATCAAGCAAAGGCTGCCGATGTCTATGCCTACGGCCTCATTTTATTTGAACTGCTGTCAGGCGTTCAAAGCTGGGAAGTGGAAAATGCTCGCAATCCTGTCCAGTTGGGTATGTGGGTCCGTCGCGGGCAACGTCCGTCGTGGGGAGAAAAGAAAAGCATGGTGAGAAACGAATTTTCATCTCTGGTGGAACGTTGTTGGAGTCAGGACCCGCGTGACCGCCCAACTTTTGATGAAATCGTTGATGAGCTCGAGGTCCTGGAGGGAAAGCTGGACGACTCTGGCTGGATGCCTAGCTATGATCACTTTTCGAATGCCGAGGCAGCGGAAAACGCTGCCCAGCCGGGCAAGTTTGAGGAGCACCACGTGGAAGCTGATCATGGCGATGCTTCTCAAAGTCAAACGGATCCAAACCGCAACCCCGGACCGCCAGTCCATGAAATGCCCTTCCTGTCTGACAGTTTCTTTGCAGGGATTGGTTCTGAAGCCTCCAGCGCTCCAACCATCAGGCGAGTGTTTAGTATGCGACTGACACGGACACGGCAAATGCACCCAACCAACGTCCTCTAGAAGCCGTGCCTCTGATGCATCGTTCAGGTTTTAATGAATCTTACGGCCAGAAGAAAGTTGCTGGTTCTGAGGAGCCGCACAGCTTGTCCCAGGTCCATCAGAGTAATGCCACGGCATGGCCGGACGGCACCGGGTATTTCTATAAGAACAGCATGGGGCTCGTGGATCAGCAAGGGGAAATTGACGGCAGTGTCATTGCCGGAGTTCCTGTCAAGCGTGTCCAGAGTACGTACAATGTCTCAACGCCTGAAATTGAGCCACTGCATATTTCTGCCAACAACGGGCCCAGACCGACAATGGGACTGGGTTCTTTTGCGGATGATCAGCTCAGACATAAGAATCCCAGACGTTCGGATGGGGACTTGCTTAATTCCTTTTATGGTGCCGGTCTAGACCCATTTTACGCTCCTGCAAGAGCAGAAGTTGGTACCCTGGACAACGGTCACCTCCGTGAGATTCCTGCGCTCCAGGCAGGAACCGCATCAGCCGCTCCCCCAGTTGCATCGAGCAATTCCAAAGTGCAACCAGGGACAGGACCGCTACCTTCTCGCAGCGTATTTGTGCATGAGGCAGGAGCTGTCGATGGCCGTAGTTTTTCGGGACGTGCTGCGCAAAAACCTGACCACGTCACACCTTCGCTGCACCTTCCACAAGCATCGGGTGCGTTGGCAATGCAAGGTGTTCCGCATTACGGGGGGAACCTGCCCATTTTAGCGACCAGTAACCCGAACTCAGCGGCAACTATAAAGAACGGAGTGTCTGCGGGTGGAGGGCTTGGGACTCGGGTACCTGGTGTTGCGCTTGCACCGCAGTCCACGTTGGGCTCCGCAATCGGGCCTTCGGTTCCTCAAACCTTGCCGATGGCATCATCGGAAAAACCGCATGGAATATCCATGAATCCCGGACGAGAAGCTCTACAGGAATCGGGAGCTGACTTCGGTGATTCAGATCCAGCCAAATGTCGACCGAGACCATATGGGCCTTGGCCGTTGCGCGCTGGGTACATGCCAATGAAGACATCTCCACTCAGCCCAGAGCTTATGGACATGAATGCTGTCCGGCTTGCACTGCAAAGACCAAATGGCCAGGATCACATCATGCGTCTGTGGGGTCATGGCCACCTGCAAACTGTGGCTGGCGGACTCGCTCGTGCCGGTAATTTGAGAGGAGGAGATATACTTAAACTTGCATGCGACTTTTTGAATCAAAGCACGCAGTTACCCCCTGACAAGCTGGAACCAGTTGTATCTCGGGATTTATGCACCTGCATTGGAACCATTGCCCGCAATGATAGCGACACACTCTGCCCTAGTATTGCACTCATGGCCGTTCGTGTTGCGCTCTCTACCATGTTTACACATCACGCTACTTTTCTTCAAAATGACAAGAGCAGCGTGGAAGCCTACGTCGCTTGCAATTTTGCCTTGTGTAACTTATTCCGCGTCCACAATGTGATAAGCGATGCTTCCTTTCGTGCTGACATTGCCGAGTGGATTTCTTTTGCTATCTCGTGGAATGTGCACGGGGGTTCCCCGCAAGCACTTTATTCAGAAGCCCTTGGATATGCGGCAACCTCAGCTGCCCGAAACTTTATCTGGATGAACAAAGACAACCTCACCGCGTTTACTAGTCAAGGTCGTCGTGGGGATAGGCGACCGGCTTCCCCGTTGCTCTGGTCGTTAACATACTTTGACTGGGTTGGGAGTGCTCCGGTTGTTGAGACAAGCTTGTCGGCACTTGCGATGATCATTCATGAACCAAAACAAAGGGAATACTTCACGAGACGTAATGGTCTGAAAACATTGACTGATGTCCTGGCAAAGCATAAGACTAATTTAAGGGTGACGAAATTGGTATTTGCTGCGATAGCTATGCTTTTCTACGAGATGCGTATCGGCGGCGATGATTTACGTGCAATCCGAAAAGGCTTCCTTTACCACGATGGATGTCAGAGGCTCGTTTCCGCTCTGAACGAGGTGAAAGATATCTTAGTTGATCCCAGACTTGTTGTGAGCACTCTTCAAGCGGGATTCAATGCCTTACATGCAACCGCGGCACTTTGCGAGGAACTACGGGCCCGAGTAGCTCTTTGTGGCGCGGTAACATGTATGAAATCAATCTCGACATGGCTTCTCTCGTTTGAAATGCAGCACTTTCGAGACCCGAAAGATTCTGAAATGTATTTCGTTTTTACGAAGCTCGGTAAGAGCATGTTCACGCTAGCGAGAGAGATTTCTGAGGATAACTCTTGCGCCCAACTACTGCAGACTTCCGGCGCTCTTGCTTGTCTCGAAGAACTAAATCACCTCGTTGATAACAGGTAGAAGGCGAATGGCCCTTTTTAACTTTGTCACGGATTCATCTTATCAATTTTGAGACGCTTCCGCTACATTGTTCCGTACGGATGACGCCATCCCAATCGGTGATCGGCCCAAACAAGGAGGTCAGACGATGACATTTGTTTGAAAACTTTGACTGAATCGGAGGAAAGGCAATCGCAAGCGCGTACATAATAGCGCACAGTAAGTCTTGCTCCGCTCTGTACTTATGAAGAAGCTATTTGGCGAAGGTGAGTAATGAAGTTTAGTGAGACTTTGAGACTGCCGAGCGATATTGATTGAAGTGTTAAACACTACGTCCTGTCGGTGGTACTTTTACCACCTCCAAATGGTCGTCACCTCCTGGACTCCACGGCGAGTGCCGCGGCGAAAACCCTATTAGTGCCTCTTTGGCCTCTTCAAGGTCTAGAACCTGTGAGCAGTTTGCGCCAAAACTTTGCGCCGCAGGCGTGCCTGCGGCGCTCTGATTGTACAATTAAACGTTTATCCAAAAGAGGGAGAGCCATCTAACTGCAGCGTTGCAGGCGGTGATAGGAAGCCGACATTCGCAACCCGAAGTTTACGGGCTCGCGGAAGGCTATCGTGCGAAGTAAGTGAGCGGAGTGATTTCTGTGTTGATGCCTGATTTTGAAATCGTCACTTGCGTACGTCTTTCAGGCGCACAGTCACTGCTGCTCGATACTCGACACGTCCCTTCGCATCCGCGTATATTTCCTGTTCTCTTCCCGTAATGCGCGTGCCAAGGCATCACCCTCAGCGAGTTTCTTGTGTCTCGATAGCCCTCAAACAATTTCTCCACTGATGTCTGCCTGAGCTTGTGAGGAAGCTTTGGTTTCGGGCTGAACGTTACCACCGGCTTAACAACTCCTTCTCGGAGACAGTGTATCCGTTGGGGCGCACCCCGCGAATGATTTCGCTGCCAGGCACATGCTTGACTTTGCAAACCACTGGAGCTGGGCAGCGGGATAACGGCTTCAGAGGCAGTTACGGCGACTGCTGGTCTAACAGGGAGTTGCGGCGTTGCTTTCTTTGCAGCCACTTCTTGTGGAGCGCTAGTTGGATTTGAAGCTGTCGCACGAGAATTGGAAGAACCCAACGAAAAATTTGTCTTGGAAACAAAAATCCTTTGCCTGGCTGACGCAAAAGAGAATTTCCTTGGGTGCTGTCGAGTTTGTCTTGGAGCTTTTGCCTGTTACTTGACTCCAAGCAGAGGGCAGTTTCGCGGCACCTGGGCTTCGTACAGTACCCATTGACTGGGCTGTGATGCAGGCTTGGATACCACATTGGGTGACTTGAGAATCGATTTCGCGGGGGCTTCAAGATAACCGGTTTCGGTTTCTTCAGAATCCCCTTAGGTAAAAGTAATGCTTGAGGTTTCTTGGAGGCGGAACTTGCAGCTGTGATCTTTTTTGAAGGAACAGGTGGTAATGTGTCAGTAGTGACGTTTGCAGAGGACTTTGTTTTGGGTTGTTTGGTGACCGCTTCAGAGAGCTTGCTGGCGTTTGCCTTTGATGGACCGTTTCTCACAAATGGTTGCAAGGGCCTCGTACTCATCGCGGCTTGTGTTTGCGGGCCATGGAACGTGAGACGGCAATACTCGCAGTCTTTGTCATGAGGCGCTTGAGGCATCTTGTGCGGCTTCAGGGCGCCTCTCTCGCTTTGATGATGGCTGAAATACTCGTTCTCCGGCTGAAGTACCTCCTGCCGGTGGACGATTGCGTTTGGAGAGTATACTGGGACCCGCCCTTTTCGCGCTGCTCCACGCATTGGGGCTGGAATTTGCGAATCTGTTTGGTGCTTGTCCTTGAGGGCGTCAGCTGCTGAGTAATCTGCATTGGTATGGGATGAAGGGTCGATCAGGATTGATCTTACGAAATCTCTTGGTGACAGCTGAGTAGACGGAGACTGGGTCTCTCCTGGCCGATGTGTTGCCGTGTGTGCGGGAGTTTGTGCGCGAGGGTTGGCGGGCGATTGAGTCTTTTGACGGTCTAACTTTTCGGCTTTGGAGGCGGGATTCGATTTGTCCGAGGGGTTTGTGGACATGGCACGTATGATACCCCTTCGAAGCATTTCGGAGGCCGCCTCCACAGCCTCAGTGATGGTCGGAAGCCCAAGGACATCGATGTAGACAGGGGCAGGGCGCGAATACTGGCGTCCTGGATAGAAGGAATAATGGTAAAGAGAATTGCGTAGAGGTTTAGGGAAGGAACACTTGATTAGCAAAGATGTTTGCGGCTGAAGCGCTTCGACCGGAAACTTGGGATGTAAGATGACTGACGAAAGAGCTTACCGTCAATGCCAACACTGATGTGGTTTCTTGGGTCTGTAGTCATTGCGTAGATGCTTCCTTTCGAAGGAACGGGTCAGTAATTATAGGTTAGAGGATTGAATTTGGAAATCGACGGACTTTGGCAGATGAAGTCGGAGGGACGCTGTTGAACCTCTGGATACGGCTGTGAATCGACGAAGGGTGTCAAGTACGTCGGTCCTGTAGAAAGGCACTCTGGATTATGAAAACTCAAGATAGAGACAGACCATTCGGGTTATCGCTTCTTGCGGAAATCTGCAAATGGCAGACGTCTCGGGAACGCTGCAGCTGCGGGCTGTGTAAGCGCTTCGGCAATGTTAACGTTTACGAGTTTACAAACTAGGAGGTCCAAGCATTGAAGGCCTGACGTTACCGTTTGACAGCATTTTCGCCACAATGTACAAAATAAATGTGCTGTACAGTGCAGTACAGTACAGTACAGTACTTCATTGTACAGTACAGTACAGTACGAAGAATGAAAAATCTTTTGCGGCCATTACAGTAGTTTCTATGGACTGCAGTGCTGTACAGAAACAAACTTCCACTCACCAGTTGTAAATTTTATTTCTATTTTTTTTTGGAAGTGTTGGACATCTACGGACAACTTTTTTATGCAGTCATCATTAGCTGGCCCGAGTGTAAAGTATAGTACAAAATAGGGGTGTCATGACTCATGGCCAATGAGTGTTGGACCCTGCGAAGGTACAACTCTCATTGGGTAAGATACAAATAAGGGTTTTCTGTAAAGCATCAGGAGTCAAGATGATACATTTGTATACCATTCACCTCAACCCCTAACGGACCATGTGGTCTCGCTTCAGGAAATGGCAATACAACCCAAATAACAAATTACCCCAAATTTTCCCCCTATTTACGAATTATTTTACACAAAGCGCGGCTTACCTTGTTTGGCTACACACAAACTGAACTTGACGTGAACCCTGGTACTGTACTGTACAGTACAGTGCACTACAGTACAGTACAGTACAACTTTTATCCCAAATCTTATTGATTGCGGCTTGCTGCATTTCTCGTGCTGGGTTAAGGACTTGTTTCTACAGTATGTACTGTGTACTGTACAATACTGTACAGAAGGAGACACGAGTAAAAACAAGTTACCAACTGAGCCACCCTGGCAATGATAGCAGGCCACACATGCACGGATGCTGGTGGAAGTCTACTATAAGCACTGCAAGCTGAGCTTACAATGTCTGACACAACTACTGACCGTTGTTCCTGACGGGTTGGCCTCCCCTTATTGCGGCAAGAGCAAGTGTTTAGTTCTTCTACCTGATTGCGGATGATTCTTTTCTTGGACTTGCTCCGCTACTCAGCACGCAAGCCCCTATGTAGACTTTTTGTAGCCCGTCTGCACTGTGTTTGAAAGTACAGTACAGTGAAAGGTAGAGCTAGTCCACTACAGAAATTAAATCTAGTGGCTACAGTAGCATTTTGTACTAGGTTAATATCAAGAAATGTCTGGTCATTCCTGTTGAGCTGCTACAGGTGCTGCTGAGGCACCATCGCGAGCCCTTTTGAGTAACAATTGATCCATGTGATGGGGATAAACATTGGTGTTAAATCGTTGCTATACTATTAACAATTGATCCATGTGATGGGGATAAACATTGGTGTTAAATCGTTGCTATACTTAAGCACCAGGTGTTGCTAGACCGCTCACCGATTGCAGCTGCCAGTATCGATACCTCGTGCAAACTATGAATACCAAATTACCGGGTAGAGATGGTGGGCACTGAATGGTGTACTGTACAGTATATCTAGGAAGTCTTTTTGTTTCTTCTCGAAAGATATCTCTATTTTCTCAATAGAAGATAAATTTTCAACATTGAAATACCAAAAATACTGCACTTGGGTAGCGAACTCAACTTCAGCACAAAGCATTAAGCTACGGAACCCTGGTTGCACGGCAGACGACGCCAATTTTACTCGTTCACCAAAGTGTAACCATGCAGCCAGTAAATTTAGACAAAAGAGTTCAAAATGCGGAACTTAAATGAAAACTAGGAAAAAGTCGCCTATTTTGGTACAAACGAGCTGCGATTGTAGAGTATCTCTAATTTATATTATGATGCAAAGCGTACAACTGAAATTGATCTCTTTAGATTCTTTCAACATCATTCCATATCACTTTCAAAAGTAGTAGTTTTGTCTGAAATTTAAACTGTCAAAATGTTAGCCCACACAAGGTATGAAGGTTTTGTACGTAATCTCATTTTAAAAAGTGTTTCCAAGAAACAAGTTTAATCAGAACAGTAGAATCAGTATTCAATTGGTGGCTCCGTGCCCGCTTTGCGTGCACCAGAAAGGAGAGTTTAGAGTAAGAGTGATGGAGTAAGGTGCGGGGTAAAAAGTAATTGAGAAGTAAAAACTAGTTCCAACCTACACGATTTTCTAAGTATCTTATGACGTGGAACCCGGTTCTTAGGCAGCGCAGCGAACTGCTGCACAATCAACAGTTTTAGTCGCAGAACAATGTTCGTGAAAGCAAGAAGATCTGTTGGATTTTATTGGGAAGTGCCTACGCAGTGAACGCTGGTGAAAGCAACGGACGGTGTTGTCTACGGTACTTAACTTCTCAATATTACAATCCTGACGAGAAATAAAAGCAAGAATTCTAGGAGAGGTAGTAAAACTAAAAACAGTATCCGTGGAACGCGACAGGAGCCGCAGATCTACTGCGACGACGGCGTGGCAAGAACTTACAGTACTGAACTGTAAAGCGACACCCCCCGCTTGCCAAAGGCGTGCCACGAAATCAGGCGTAAATACAGTAACAAGAAGAGAATGGTGGATGACAGTGGAAGGCATGCGACGGTCAACTTTGACTTCAGCTTGGTTGGCTCGGAACTCAGTTCGGTGGTAGAAGGTCATGCCTCCTGGTAATATTTTTCTCTTGCTTAAGCTGAGTGTCGGGTCTAGCCGAGCGCGAATCTTAATTAACAATAGCATAGATGACACGTGATCGTAAGTAGAAGGAATGCAGTGCTCACATAGACAGAGAATGGACGAAGATAGGAAAAGATGTAGATTTCGGAAAGACAAGAAGTTCGAAGTCCAATGCTGACTCTACAAATCCAAATCTATTCCCAGTGAACTCTCTTCCGAAGGATCCATTGGTTCAGTTGGAGGTTAAGAAATCCGTTCTGGATGGTATCGCGGAACAATGCATGGCTCATCGGCTTTGTCAAACTATACGCAATATTTTTAGAGCATCAATTAAATCGAATATCCAAGATAAGTCCATCGCGAAATATTTCTCGGGGAGCTGCAATATCTAGCATCACTCGTTTCTTCGGTGTTCTTTAGCCCTTACTGATCACATCAAACTAGCAATTACTGTCTGTGAAGAGCTGAATAGTATCTGATTGTTGAATACTGCAGCTAGATCAAGTGAGTAGGTCAGAGCGAGATCGAACATGTCGCTAAAGGCAATAACCTACTCGTCATAACTGAACGTGTTAAGCGGCGAGCTTTGTATGATTTGAAACAGGTTGGTACCGCTGTTCCGCTTTCATCCACAAGAAGACTAATGGACAAGCTGAGAAGAAAGGTTTTCCTTGTTAGCAAAGAATGCGTCTGAAAAACCAATACTACAAATGCTCTCGACTTTTAGCTTCGGGATAAGAAGGCAAATCGGATTCTAGATGGCATAACGGATCGCCTTGTTTAGTCTGCGAATTATTGAAGCCTGATTTTCTTGAAATTGGGCATCAGTGACTTTTGCGAGCTGAGATCTCTCAAAGAGAAAGTCTTGCATAGACTACGCTAGCCAAGAAAGTCTCATTGTCATAGACCTAAATTGACCGAAGGATGCATACAGAAGAATTTTTTCGAGTTTAGGTAGGTACCCCTTTTGATTGATGACAATGGTGCCATGCTTGAGACGATTGATGCGAAATCCAATGAAATCGAAGAGAATAGAAGATTGCTCCTTCACCTAGAAATTCTCTTTAGTTTTCTGAAAGAGATCCCATAACTCTGAGCTTCCGCTACGAATCAAATTGTCAACATAGCCTTTGCTAAGCCCTGATAAGCAGCATTCAGTTTTCAGGTAGTACAGACCTGGGTCGACCCGAAACGGTGTCATCCTAAGGTCCTTTATGTGATTTTGGTCTATTGTGACATGACATAGTCACAGGAATTACTTAGGCCATACAATCGACGAAGTAAATTGAAGCATTGCTAAGATTTCAGCTCAAACTCTGGTGTAGGGTCCTTGATGATTATATTTCTTCAGAGAAGCTCGCTGGATCGGAGGTATTCTTGGGTAATGTCTGCTGTCCAAGTTTTGAATCCAAGTATTTGCGCTATTGCACGGAGAAGCCATACGGATGCGGGCTGCACTGTGGTCGATACATGAACCATCATGTTCTTGGGTTTATCCCTATGAGCTCCGATCACATAACCTGCCTTGAACTTCGTTTTCCCGTCCAAGTCTACTTTATGTAAAGATGAATCTAACAGGGAGACATTTTTTGTGTCTAGGATATCTTTCTTCAATAAACCTGGAAAGTTCCTCCACAGAGAAGAACTTTAATCTCCTTGCGAACTGCCTGATTCATTTCAGGACTTTACGAACGTTCATCCCTAGGGTCAAGAGTCTCTTTAGAAAATAAGAGGTCATCCTCTGGAGTCACGAAAGTGTGGATTGCGCGCTCAAGGTCGCAGAGGAAGGAATGAGACAGATCGAAAGGATACATGTAGGATTTCACCTGCGCTAAACCGAATGGTCGCGGCTGGCTCTCTTGGGATTCGAGTACGAAGACTAGCTTCTTGTCGTAGTCTACTGCTAAAAATTCATAAGGGCCGATCCGTTCCCCTACCTTGTTCGCGACGACCTTTTATCGATACATAAGTACCTTGTCACCGAGGTGGTATATGCGATCGCTGGCGGAAGGAATTTCGTGGTTTAGGGAACGCCTGAGCTTGAGTTCAGCCATTTGGCTCTCCATATCCTCGCGAGCAGTGACAGCGAATTTAGCCAGTGTTTGTAAATTGGAACGGCTTGATCTTGGCTTAGATACTGTCGAGATCTGTGGGTACTCTCCGAAAATGAGGGCGGAAGGTACAATACTTCCTCGCCAAGCGTGTCTTTCATCGCCTTGACGGACAAAGCAAGCGCTAAATGCTTGTCAGCATCAGGTTGGGAGATCATGATTTTCCTGAATGTATTGCGCAGAGGTTCATGATATCGTTCTACGATTCCCAGGCTGTAAAGTGCTTCCACGTCAGTGTTTTTTACTTCAAAATCGGCGATACGGGCCAAATGAATTAATTTTGGGCCGAGTTGTGACCCCTGTGTGGCAGGCCTGTATATACTGCAACCCAGAATTCGAGGAGGGTCGTCCAAATGAATTATGTTGATACAGACAGAAGAAATCACGCGGGGACAAAACGCGTGGCCTCATCAACGATGTGAAAAATAGCATCACTATTGATATACATGATATCAAGTATAATACTTTCGGTGAAGCGATGGTGTTCAGCACCAAGTGTCACGCGGAAACGGTTAGGGGACCGCTGAATTCGAGGACAAGGGTCACAGCGCTTTGAAATCTCTTTCAAAGGTGAAAATGTCTCCGGTCTGGCTTCTTCCAGTCTGGCGCGCTTGATAAGGTTGACAAGTTTAGAGGTGCTTGGATGGAAGAACTAACGGTACAATCTGCTCAGCTGAGTCTTTGTTAAGAATTATTCCTTTGGTACGTTCATCCAGTCGTCAATATAATAGACCTTAGCTTCCTGTGTGTTGTGGAGAACGCGCTTAAACAACCGATTGGAAACGGCCCATGGGTTTTTCGATTCGCTGTTCATAACATCAAGTCCATGAAAGAGCTGGTATACCCGCTGCCACTATATACAGTTCTACATGTACTGGGGGTATTCCAGGAGGCATATGTAGTTGAATAGAGATTCGACCGGGAGAATCGAAAGTGGCGTCCGCGAAACGTAATCTATGGTTTGAGGGGAATATTTTCGACTGTGGCAGCCGATTTTTTCCAGGATGCAGTTTAGCTCCTTGCGCAGAGTGACATATCTAGGGGCTCTAATATCGCATAAAATCCCAAGCGGACGATTAGATGCTGTTTCCATACGATTTTCGCCCACATATACGTTTGACATGTTAATTTCGACCTTATCATTCGATTAGTTGCCGGCAGTGTTTTCTCTGGCGACACAGACGTGGATCTATATCGTCCCCCCCTGAGACGAGAATACGTTTCATAGTTCAACGAGTGTGAATCCTTCATTCATTGCTGTACTTTTGTGGGCAAGGAGTATTTCACTCTCTACTGAATCGATGAACCGTAATATTACGTCAAGTGGGTTCCTAGTGCTTGATCATACTCAAAGATGCTATTGCCAGTAGAACTTGAACCTAGGATTGAATACAATGCAACGAGTTCATCGTTCGCAGTTTGAAACATTTCTTGTTCGCTCTTAGCAAAGTCGATATTTTCACGGATGGAGTCCTTTTCTCCCTTAATGAAATGCGCCAAGACGTGTTCGGAAGATTCCAAATTTCTAATGCGTTGACGCGCGTATTCCGCGATGTCTTTCGGGTCGCATTTATGAGTACGAGTCGAATGAGGAGTGCCACAATTGTAACATTATTTTCCATAGTTGCGATTTTCATGGACGTTCCGGCGGCGAAAGCTCGAGTTGGACGAATTCGGTCTTGAATTATTTCGATTTATGTAGCGAGGATCACGTCCATATCGCATATGGTTGGTCTCAAATTCACTTTGTACATCGACTAAACCTGTAAACTGGAGGAGATTTCTCTTGTCTTCTTCTAAGGTAAGGGTCTGAATTTGGCGGTGACGCTGGAGGGATTCGTGAAGAGAGGTGAAGAAATTATTAAACTTAAGATCAAGGGTTGTGACCTTCTTGACAGGGGAATAGGACCAATGCAAAAATTCCAAAGCGGTGACAGCCTTTGTAAGGTAGTCAATTTTGTGGGCATCATCGCTGAATGCCTTGGGATACTGAGGGAGAGTTCATTGATAACATCAATGCTTATTTTAAGTCCTTCAGAGACATCGGTTATCCCTTTTGAATATTTAAACGAAAGAAGGCGAACAGTTTCCAATGTTCCCTTACGCGTAGTCTCCTCGCATCACTGCTATATTCTTCAAGCATAACCTTAAATTTAGAGTTCTAGGTCATGTTTGGCGTGCAGTTGTTGAATTAAAGTCTTCTGGCGGGTCTATCAAATATATGCAACAACTTGTTAGCCTTTTGCATATCACATAAACTGTTCTACTCGGTGGATCTCGAAAAGCTTCGACGTATCATTGATATCGAGCTTGATGTTTACGCTCAACTGGTTATCTTTGAATAGATTCACTATGAACATTGTCTTGCTGGAATCTTCTGCATCGGACGTGCGGGTGTTCCCATGGGAACCTCTCGGATTCACTGGGGAGTTGATGGAATTTCAGGACTGCGGATTATTTGGTAAGAGACGGGGCGGCATGGGTGATCCGGATACATAGGAACGGGTCATAGGGAGTGATTCTTTCACGCGTTTACAATTTGCCGGCTTACCCCTAAGTCGCATCCAGGAAAATGTGCCATCCAAATTGCATCTTTTTCGCAAATCGGTAATATCTACAGGAGATCCAATGTTTTCGTCCACATATCGTTCCGGTATGTGGTAGAACGAGAAGTGACTCGATAGGTCATACATATAATAGACAGTGAACAAGGGCAGCCGAAAAAACTCCGGGTTAAGGATGTACTGTGGCGGTGGCAGAAGTTTGGCAAGATGGGCTTGGACGAATTCCTGCTCTGTTAGTTCGAACGAAGACGTGGCGGAGTCGGGGGCTTCATCTTCGGGGCCATAAACTTCCAACATAGATTTAGAGGCGTCGAGCCGCATCTTTGATAGAGGATACTGAATTGACGAAATCATGATTTTCTTGAGGATCTTGTCGGCCTTTGACTTGAACGCGGTGCCAGTAGTTGGTGCCATGGCGTTGTATTATGTTGTTCAACAAAATAAAAGAGAGCAGAGTATCTTGGATGGAGGAACGTAAGAAGAATTGCTGTACATCAGGATTGTTGTGGAACCCTGTTCTTATGCAGCGCGACAAATTGCTATACAATCAACAATTTTAGTCGCAACGCAATTTTCCTGAAAGCAAAAAGATCGGCAATTTTTGTGAAAGCAAGAAGATCGGTTGGATTTCATCGGGAAGTGTCAAAGCAGTGAACGCTGGTGAAAGTGGCGAACGGTGTCGTCTAGAGTGCTTAACTTCTCAATATTATAATCCTACCGAGAGAAGAAAGCAAGAATTTAGGATAGGCACTAAAACTAAATACAGTATACGTGAGAACGCGACAGGAGTCGCAGATCGACTGCGACAACGGCGTGGCAAGAACTTACAGTACTGAACTATAAATCGACTGTTTAAGATATTCTAAAAAGATTCTCAGGGTGCCCTACGATCTTGCTCATCTCATCGTCCACCTCAGCGCAAACTACTGTATAACGTTTTCTGGGTGAATTGTGCGAGACAACGCGACGTACAACTGGCCGTGGGAGAAGCACTCGTCGCGCAAGTCCAAGCTAAGCTGGCCGGTGAACGACTGAACCTGTGACTTTTTGGTTGTAAGGTTAAAGCACACGATTACCGGGAACTGGGTTCTCATAACGCCATGGATGGGAAAGTTGTAGTCGCCAGGACTGAAAGGCTTGCGTGGAAGAGTGAGGCAGGCGCCGAAATTGGAGCCAGTAGCGAGGCGGAGAAAAAGCACGGACTCAGTCATGCTCTCCAAGATGTAACGGGCGCCGTTTCAGTGTCCACTTGGGGGTTAATATTGCGGAGAAGGATGACGTGGTATCCTTTCTTGATGACAAAGCGGTGATTAGCTAGTCCGGAGCCGACTGTGAGGGTGTTGAGGAGTTCGACGGAGTATCGTAGTTTGTTCTCGTTGTCGTTTTCGACCTTGTCTGCGCTAAGATACTCTCCACTGTTGCCCGGTAACTTTGCACCTACAATGATGTTTTATCTCTTGGAGATGTAAGTTCTTGGTTGTGAGTACTGCGCGTCCAATGATCCATGCTTCTTCGGTATAGTATGATTCCACGTTGTCGAAGATAGCGTAGCAGATGGCTCGGATGTCATGCATGATGGCGATTGAGGGTGGTAGGGGAACTCTGCTGCCACTTTTGGTTGCGAGGCGTCCTTCTCTGACTTGAAGCAAGTAGTATAGAAACTGGAGTGCACATTTATCAGCGCTGGGATCTTTTTGGAGTGCAGTGATGCGCATTTTCTCAGTGAAATGCTGGGTATTGAAGATTACAAAGAGTGAGGAGGAGCGAACGCAGACATGGACGATCTGAGCTCTTGAACCATGCAGAAAAACGGGGAGTATCTGTCGAAAGTATCCAGAAAACAGGACAAACTTCCCGCGAATGATGGTTTTGTTCCCATCATATTGTGGAAAGTACAGTAGACAGCGTCGATGCAAAAGCAATTGCACATGATTACCTTGTCGACTAGATGGACTTGTCGGAGGTGTTTTGTGGGGTTGGAGGTGCTTGAGATGTTGCAAGTACTTTCTTTACTGCATGGAATAGGTATCCTGACGGTAGAGTGGACAGTACGTCCGTTATCTAGTAGTTGAGCTGCGACGGCGGAAATGGGGACGGCTGTAACTCTTTTGCCACGCATTTGAAGGAATGATTAGATAGTTCTGGTGACGAAAGGCTTGCCAGTGCCTTCTGGAGCACCGAGAAAAAAACAGGCGAGTTGTTGGTTGAAAGGCTGTGAAGGAGGAGTTTTAGATGAAGCGGCGCCGTTAAGATTAAATGCAGAGACTCTTTCGATGACTGCACCGACAAATTGATCGAAGTAATGACGCTGGACTTCATTGAAATGGGAGATAGCAGCGTAGATTTCTTGCTGAACTTGCTCTGGATCTCCTTCAGTGGAGGGTACTTGGAGTGGCTGTAAGTCGTCGAGAAATGCGGGGAGTCCAAAGTCGTGCAGTGTTTGTTTGGTAAAGTCTTGAAGGTAGGTGTTTATCTGAGGAGTTCGTAGGCGGTGGCTGCTTCAGTAGACGGCGTGGTGGTTCTCGAGATGGACATCCAGGCCCACGACTGGTGGACCGCGGTAGACGGTGTCAAAGGCGAGGAGGCTTCACACGCTCTCCGAGGCAGAGATTTACCTTGCGTCCTGTAATTAGCGATCTCGTCGTGGCACTGATTGTAGTTGATGAGCTCGACGGTGACGCGGTCTTTACCCTTGCAGACATACTTGAAGAGGTACTAGATGCCGATGTCGCGGGAGAGGCAGAGCTCGGTGTTGACGTGGCAGGAGAACATCCTAGAGATGCCTGGGATTTAAGAGACGCCCCAGGAGTTTTCGATGGTCATTGTGACGGATCTATTGCCGACGCGACAGGGTCTCTGGACTTTTTCGCCGCCACTTTGGGGTGCTCTTCGCCTGTAGGAGACATAGTAGTCGTTTTCGCCCCTGCCTGTGTCGTCCATGAACTTCTTGGGGAAGCCTTTGGTGCAGAAGCCTTGTTCGTTGTTGCAGACTGCATCAGGGTTGCGCATACTACAGGGAGTGTGTATTGCGTTCTGAGGACAACATATCAGAGCTGGGGGTCTGTGGGCGGTGGATCTCTGTGGATATGATCTGGTCAACGTTGAGAGGACCCTAGAGGCGTTGTTTGGCTGCACGATCGAGGAAGAAGATGCAGTGGGCGTGCAGGAGGTCGCGCTTCTGGAACTCGATGACGCTGACGTGTGTGATGACTTGTCCGAAGTACTGCTCTTCTGTGATAAACTGCATCAGGATGCGGAGTTTGACGTGGAAGACTCGGGTGCAGAGGTCTGTTCTATCTTGGGCGAGCTGGCCTGGGGCGAGGGCGCTGGTGATCTTTGGCCACTGGGGTTAAAGGTGACAGTGAAGAAGATGTCTGGGTGTCCGTTGTCGTTGGAGATAGCTATGGTGTCTTGAAGCTTCTGTCGTACGTAGCGATCGTTTCCAATGTGATTTGAGGGCAGAATGAAGAGTCTGCCAGCTCGAAAGACGTCTGCTTCGTCTTGCATGCGTCGTGAGTTTCAGAGAGACTTGCAGAGGAAGCTGTAGTCGGAATCAAGAAGTCTCTGCTGGTGTCCGCGGAGGTAGGAGAGCTTCCCGGTCTCTGCCTTTGCGTATTGGTCGACAAAGTACTGCTGGAAGAGGAGGCCGGTATGCAGGATGGTGCTGGACTCGGAATATAGATGGAATAACTTGTAGGCGTAGAAAATCTTTGGGCTGATCCTGGGGCGGCTGCTTTCGGGTGTGGGAGCTGGTTGGCGCAGCTCGGGATTCCAGCTCTCGTCCGTTGGGGAAGAGAAGGACGTAGGACAGAAGGTCGAAGGAGCGGTGGTTGACGGAGACGGTTTGTTGAGTGCTTTGTTGCTATTTGTGTTGAGGGATCCGCGGCGATGCACCACGATGTCTCTCCTGCTTACCTCGCCGTCCTCGATTCTAAGAATGATTGCGGCTATCTGTACGCTTGCTGGAGCGGTGAAGGCACCTCTGTGGGCAGTGAAGGGCCGTCTGTCTGCGAGTATAGCCATTCTGTAGACAGCGGGAGACTGTTATGCGATTACAAACTCCCTCAAGCAACCGGAAGGTCTGTTTGTAGGGGTTGACTTGGTGCAGCATTGACGTCAGCTCTTGTAATAGGCCTAAATCAAGATTAAGAGCTGCAGCGGTTCTTTTCTGTGTCTGATCAGACGGTTTCATGGATGTACACGGACGCAAAAGAAGGACGAAGACCGACTGGAGGCATAAGGGAGCCCACTTAGTGGTGAGTACGTCCGTGCATGGTCATTGTAGGGTTAACGTTAAACGAGCCGGTTCATCGAGCGACCCACGTGGCTGTGACGGATCACATGGATAGAAGATGGTTGTTGGCGTGTATGTGCTGTTAAAAGCGTCTCTCTCGTGTGCCGATACCGGTCAGGAGCTGGCGGAGAAGGGCGGGAGGGTCAGGAGAAGGCAAGAAGGGCACTTTAAAGTTCTTCCAGCAGTTTTCAAGGAGTAGGGAAGCTGCAGAGCTTTCTTTGAGGCGTTCTCGGAGAAATAGGAGGAAGCCGCATCTCTGGCAGGGCATGCTCATGTCGCCGATGTCGAGATATTGTGTGTGATCAAGTGCGAAGAGTCTTCTGCGCAGTGCAGCGAGGTGGCTAGCCTGCTGTCTGTTCTGAGCGGCTAGCTGATCATGTTGAGCTGCTCTTCGCTGTTAATTGGCGTCCCATTTTTGTGCTCTTCTGTTGGAAGCTTGTTGCTCATTTTCTGCCACCCTACGCTGCGCACTGTCTGGGGACCATGCTTTCTCTCCTGTGAAGTCTGGTGCACATCTGCTGTTGCTATACGCTGCGCATTGTTCTGTCTATTTTGTTATCTTCTTGCTGTAGCTTGCTGGGCGTCTTCCCCGGCTCTACGTTCCCGAGCTATTGCAAGCCATCTTGCGTGTTGTGCTCAGCTTGCTCCTGCGTTCGCTCCGACTCTCTATCTCTTTGGTGCTGTGTCTCTTGCGCAACTCAAGCTGCTCGTTTCTGGGCCGTCATCTATGCTCTCCTTGCGGCTGCTATTTGATAGTTTGGACATCGTTCTTCCTCCTGTTGTTCCAGTGTCATTTGTGCACACCGAAACGCTGCCTGTTCCCGCACTTTCCACCGTTTTTCATCGGTGTGTGGCGGGACCATCGTGACCTCCGCACAAACACTAGGTGGCTATTCATTCGGCCGATGAAACAATTATTTACACGGAATGGAGGGTAGTCTACCGCACAGATCGTCTAGACGTATAGCACTGAGACCCGTTGTCAGAGATTCGGTTTATTTTGCCGCACACACTGTCTGGTCGCAGAGTACAACATGCCGTTGTCGGGGGGGCAGGTTCGGGTCCTTTTCGCAACTTATGTCGTTCCGAATACTACTATCATCGTGGAATCACACTTAGCTTGGCTGTTTGGATGGCGTAGAATGATGTTTTTGATGGCCTCGCAATTAGTTGATCAGAGTATCGGGGGAGGTGGGGCGCGAAAGTGGCAGAAACGGAGGGTGGGTACCGCAGGTTGCGGGGCCGAAAAGGTCTGGAGGGGGTTGCCAGAGAGGAGTAACATCGATGCGCCAAGGAGTGGGAAAGGGCTTGACAGCGATAATAAATTCTTGCTTTTTTTCTTAACCCTGACACTAAGGCAACAAAAAAAGCCGGATCAGTAAGCTTTCAAGTATGGTCCCGCTGCGGGCGCCAAAAGCCGGCCGGGACAGAAGTTACGTGCTACTCACATACCTTCCTTTCTCATTTCCATTTCGAAACCGCTTCCAGAAAAAACAACAATAGCAGCAGCATAAGCCACGCAACGACGGACGGACACATCGGAAAGCACACAGCACAGGCCCGGACACACAGCGGAGCGTACACACAGCGGGAAGCACGCAGCACAGGTCCTGGCAGACAGCAGGCAGCACACAGGCAGGGCATACCCCAAACGGGTACAGGGTGCTACAAAGCTGCCAGCCGCTCAAAGCACAGGCGCAGAGTGCAGCGAAGCAAGCCGCAAGAGGCAAAGCGCGGGCGGGACGGAACGAAAGGCGGTTCTAGGCAAGAGCAAAAGGCGGAGCCGGATGGGGGGAAGGCTGAGGCGGAGACCACAGGAATTGGGAGGACTGGTGTGATCAGCGGGTTCTGGAACAGCCTGGGCAGGATAGGGATGTACCGCAGAGTGCACATTGGCACTGTTTATATGGCGCTGGCCGTTTTCACTGGCGCGTACCTGCCTGTATGCCTGTACGCCTGGTGTCAGGCCATGGCATACAGGCCTACAGATAACATAACGAGTTGTGATTAGTGTGCTTGTTATTTTTTCAAGCGCACCAATCACAGGGCGTTTTGCCACGGACCAACGGACACACAGACAATAGAACAACTAAATTGATAGGAAGTATTCAAATCTCCCTTCCATCACACATCACGACTGCAGTGTCTCAGGGATGGCCTGCATCAGAAGTCTCATCAAAAATAATCAGGAACTTCGTCTCCAGTGTACAAACAGCACGCGACTCAGTGAGCCGCTTTAAAAAATTGACAGACAAGCGCAATTATGAATCAACAGCTACTATTCCGCCGAAGATTTAGAAAGAAATGTCCGATGCGATTTTCCATCCTCCCTCGCAGAGCGGACGGCGGGATCTTCGCTTCGCTTTATGTCAAGGTCGCGAAGCGGTGAAACGGTAAAAGAAAAGAGGTGTTGTCTACACCTTGTGCTCAAATGAACCCTTCTTTCATTGTAGACTATAGCAGTCTGAAACGATTATCTGAAGTTGTTCTCAAAATAACGTACAAGTTCTTCAAAAATAAGTTTGGGGAACTGAAGTATATGTTGTCCAATCCGCTTCGCAATCATTTATCGACAACTTTTCAGCGGAAGGGGCAGCTAGCGCTACTATTTCGATTTTGTAGAACTATGCATCTGTGTTAGACCGGTGGTGGACATGATTGCCACGATGTGACATATTATTGATACTTTTGTACCATGGGTGTACTCATGCTGACAAAGATACGTGAAATCATGTAATCTTCGATACTGATGAAACCGCTACGAAGCTTAAAGTATTTCTTTACTATCGACTAATGTCAGATAGTAATCTTGATTGTAGAGCGATACGTTGGTGCCCAGTGTTTCCATTCTACGTACGGCATAACATCCGAAAAGAGGAAACCAGCACAATAGAAGCAAGACTCACAGGTGATTCGCTTTCATTCTTTCGTAAGTAGTCAAAACTTTGATACATTTTCCGCGTACCATGTTCGGTAGTAATTCGGTATTTATAGCTGTTTCCGACCGAATTATCTTGCAGCAATGGCCGACCTTAAGTTAGAATAAAAGCAAAATGGTTCCATAATGAGTAACGGGAAAAATAAAGAAATTCAAGGGGACCCCTAACTCAAATGCCTCCACCATTTGGCGAGATGTTTACAACGTGCCCAATTATAATTAAAATCAACCAACAGTCGATGTTTCAACCGCGCTTTCACCCTAACTTAGAGCGTCTTTCCTTCCAAAATGTGGTGTGTGACCTCATTACCCCGTACGGGTCGATTTGCCCAACGCATCATAGACTGGCTGAATATGATACCTGAGTACTACCTCGGGCACTAAAGTAGTTCTTAAACAGTAAGCAACACTGTTTTACCATTGTGAACTTAGTCTGCCAACTTTCAAGTCAATTAAGGTGTGGAATAATTCGTTCTTGTATGAGTAATCCAAGAAGACCTTCGTAACGGTATCTTCGCTATCCAAAAAGTCTCTGTTAGGCTGCATGCAGCTTCATGCCGTGGAGATCCTTTCATGCTTTCATCAAAGTTAGGAACTGAAGACCACTGCCCCGCTCGCGATGCGATAATGTTGACTCCGCTTCTTGTTCCAAATCTCATCTTCTCCGGCAACGGGGGGTGGCTTAACTTGCGATTCTTGCGCAATTTCTGCCGACCGGAAACGATGTAGGACCGTATGTTCGACATGTGCAACCGTAGGAATTTTCACAGAGTCAAGACGCTCCAGGTGAACGGTGTTCTTTCCAATCAAATCCAATATCTTGAAGGGACCAAATCTTCGTGCCGATAGCTTCTTTGGTTTCTAATAGCGTGAAACGATATACTTGAACAAGTCTTTGTCTAACCAGATTTGATCCTCCACGGCGTGTGAAGGGACTTTATTAATCTCCTCCGCACTGTAAGAAGCCTGCCTTGCTTTTTCCATCGTATGCGAGAGCTTGGCGTCCTCCAATCTAGTGGCAAGCCTCTGCTTGAACTAATTCAGTGCTCTGAGGGGAAAATCTTGTGAATGCGAAAGCAACTCAAGTGGCCCTCTGGGCTTTCGAAAGAGATCGATTTCGAAAGTGCTGCATCCCAAATCTGCAGACTCAGCCCACGTATACGAAAACTCTATAGCGGGCAACAGTGATCCCAGTCCTTTTGATTGAGCGAACAATAGTAGCGGATTTAGTTGTCAACCATGCAATTCATAACCACGTAAATGCCATCGGTCTGAGGATGATGACACATTTTCTTCCGAGTACCGCAAAGCTGCATGAGTTTCTTCCAGAAGTTTGAAATAAGGATGGGATCGCAATCGCTAACAAGCTCATATGGTAACCCATAGAGCCTGAATATGTTATGGAAGAAGCTTTTGGCGACATCCAAAGCCGTTTCATCAACTTTGCATAGCAGAAAATGGACACGCCTCTATATCCATTCGTCATCAGTGCTAATCGCGTCAAATCCGAGCGATGCTTTCGACAGACTGACGATAAATTCTGATTATACCGAGCCCCATCTACAAAAAGCTATTTCAAGAGGCTGAGGTACCGTCATCTTCTACTGATTGCTGTCCTTGTTCTGCTGGCAAACAGGGCATCCCGCTCCTGAGAGTCTTCCAGAAGCTTTTCTTGCAGAGCCCGGAATATCGGCCCGAAAAGCTGTTCCTTTTCGTAAGACTTGTCGAAGTGAAAGTCCAGAGCGACCTTCTAAACTGAAATGTTGCTCAACTGAAATGGGCCTAAACAACGTGTACGGCACTGGAAAGTGCATTGCCAAGAATGTGGACCTTTCCCGAAACCAATGTGGGTTCTGTAATGCCAAATTGACCAATGAGGTCGTGCCTCCGTGCTTATTTGCGACTTATGTTCTTCTTCTCGAGAAAAGCCTGCAAGACTTGATTGTCAGTGAAGATTTCAAAACTTGGTCCTTTAAGAAAACACTGACATCTCTTCAAATTATAGACAAGCACAAGAGCTCCCTTTCCATTGCAGTACAATTCTGCTCAGAGTCTGACAATTAGCGCTATTATTATGCAACCCTCTCAGATCCCTCATCATCCAGTTGCGTGAGCGTACCACCAACAGTCACCTGGGATACATCCACAAGACAACGGAAGGGCCCGCTACAGTCGGGTGGTAAAAGTACAGGAACTGTAGCAAGGACTTTCTTGAGAGTTCGGAAAGCCCTTGTACAAGCAAAATTCCATTTGTGAATGCCGGATCGTTTCCTAGTGAAGGCAGTAAGTGGTGCTGCAATTCTGGAAAAATCCTTGATAAATCTTCTGGAGAACCGTAGGTGGCCAATAAAGCTTCTCAGCTCTGACAAATTTGTAGGACGTAGTCATGTCTTGATTACCGACAATTTCTCAGGATTGACGCAAAGAATATTACGACCCACAATCGTGCCTACAAACTCCGTCCCTTCTTCCATGAATGAGCACTTCTTCGGAGATACAAACAACTTCTCCTTCTTCAACCGTGATAATACGACTTCAATATGTTTTAAAACATCTTCTCTTGTATAAATATACTAGATATAAATGATCAAAAAGATGTCAATCAAATCATAATACAAGTGGTTGGAATGAACCCATCATGGGCATGGCAAGATATTGAAAGTGACCATATTTGGCCTTGAATGCTGTCTTCTCAATATCCTCCGGCTTCACACGTATTATGGAAAGAATAACATGTGCAACTAAGAAAAGAACTTTGCGTCGCCCAAGCGATCAAGCGTTTCGTCCATGGGGGTGTTAATCTTCTTAATGATCTAGTTGAGTGCAGCATTGTCAATCACAGCTGGTTGCTTGTCATTATGGCGCACAAAGAAAAGTAGCGCACCATACGGAGACTTACTGCCCCTTGTTTTACCTTCGCGAAGCAAGTCAACGATTTAGGCCTTTGATGCAATTAGCTCGGTGTTGAAAGTTGATAATGGGGTTTGTGTGGCGGGACCATCTGACTTCGATGGTTGATCGACATCTCGCTTTGAGGGTAAGCACCTGGCAACTCGTCCACAAAATAACGACTCTTGACAGTAACTATTTCAACTTCTCGTACCCATCTCCTTTTAGGTATCTTCTCCGCCGTGATATGATGCGCCTCGCACACTTGGAATAATTGGAAGTCATTTAAATAGCCTTTCTTGCGAAGGAGGGAACGAAACTTCTTCACGCCAATACTCGTTTTTTTCACAGTCTGCTTTCTTGCACGCCCACGGTCTTAATAATTGGCGTCAATTTAGTCATCATTGGGCGAGAAGTGCTCGTGCAACGGCATTTCCAACAGCAAATCGCAACGAAAGCCCGCAACTACCCACTTTCTAGTGTACACAGTCGGTCCGACCTGAACTGCAGCAGATCGCGCTACCTCCAAAGAATTTTAGGTGATGTCTTTCTTCGAATGATATATCATAATATACTCATCGATAACATCGAAGCTCTCGTTATGACGTCGCACATAGTCCTTGGATAATTTTTTGGTGTTGCATCCGTCATCCGTAAGTATGCGCACTTCATGTCCTTCAACTGTTACCGAAATGAAAAAGTATCTGCGATTGGTATAAGGTCGTCAGTCGAAAGATCTGCATAGTTCCCCCTTCCCCCGATTGGTATAGGATCTTCAGTCGAAAGATTGGCATATTTTCCCCACAGGGGGTGAAATGGTTGGTGCACTCTCCATTTCAAAGGTCCATCATAAAAGACTTTACTTATTCTCGAAGCACTACCTAATTTTCCGACTCGGAAGAGTTACAATCCCCGGACGCCGCGGAATCCGAGGAGAGCCACTTGCGCCTCGTCGTTGTTAACAGCGGGCCTGTTCCTGTACTTACCGCCTTTGAGGAACTTCCACGATTTGCATCCTACCCTCTCGCATTTGAAGCGCCGGTTGTTGTAAAAGTCATATAGATGTTCCTTTTTCCATTCCGGGTTTGCTCTTCTTCCATCTTGGCGTCCTTGAACTTTTACAGCACCCATGGGCATCAGATTTTCTCCTCCCTTGCCAAGTCCTAAGCCTCCTGTGCCGCTTGCCTCAGCTCCCATACTTGTCCCATCAATTCGTAACGCGACTGTCGCCGATTTTTCAAACGTAATGGCGTTTGACCTAAAGCACTTCAATCGGACCTCCTTCTTCGGCCCCGATACGAAGCGGTCCCAGTTCTCTCCATCGTTCATCTCCAGAACAGTCAGGCAGATGTTACGGAAATCAGTCAAGTACTTCGCGACCGAAGTCTCGCAGCGAGGATTGCGTAGATTTGTCTCGGGTAAGCCGAACCTGGTTACTAGGCACAAAATATTGACTTGCTTTGTTTCGAAACCCCTGCCAGGTATCTGGCAATTTGTGTCTTTGAATCAACGTGAACCACAAAACCGATGCAGGCTCTTTTCAAAAAGTAACAGCAAAAGTAACACAATCTTTCTCGGGATTCATCTGCTCCAGGTTGAGGATCTAGAGCAAACGAAATACTGCTCCATCTTGAATAGCCAAATACTCACGTCAAGAAATTCCTTTTGAAGTTAGAATGGGAACCCGGGTAGATAGAAGTGACTGTAGCCAAAGTTGCCGTTGGAAAGGTTGCTGCGAAGGCGGAAGTTGGGAGTAAAGTTCAGAGCAACACATTAGTGGCTGTTTAATCTGGGGCCGTAGTGGCCTGCTGTGTATAAAAAGTGGTCAATTAGGTTAGAACTATCTACAAATGTGCGGTAAGGAAAGTCAATGTTAGCAAAGTAATAAATAAGTAAGTTAGAGATCAGTTATGTCACATGGGTCTAATGGTGGGCTGTCGGCTGGGGAAAGACCAGCTCCAGGTTGGATGCCGAGTGTTCTGGACCGCACGCACCGTGATCCACTCGGTTGAGTGTACGGTAAAACTGTCAATGGTAGTCGATAGTCGACAGAAATTCTCTGAATTTCCAGCACACTACCTGCTTTTATCAATAGGCAGACTCGTTCAAAATAAATCAAGAAAAGACGATAAAATCAGCTCTGCCAGCGGCAATAAAGAACGAGTACGGGTTGCCTACAGAGAAGTGATTTGGAAAAGACGGACAAGTCCAGGAATAAAGTGAAATGTGGGAGGGAGATGGCAAGAACTGTAAAAATTGTGGAGTGTTATTCTCTGTGGTCAGTGGTTTGTGTTGAGTCTATTGTTTCCATTATAAAGAAAAACTATCTTTACTGAAATAAAAATCTCTGTGGATACTAAACTTTGAATAGATGTGCTGTCGAATATTTACTCTAATTGTGCACTAACTACAAAAAAAATGATAATTGTAAATTCTCAGTAAAATACACCTGTTCTACTCACCCTCGCGGTTACATAGGGATCAGCTAAAAAACTGTTCTTTTTCTCGATTCTTTCTGCCTTGAGTGATTTTTAAAAAGCAATTGCTTCTTTACATGTTAAACTTCCGAGACATACCTTACTTCACTCATGGAGAATTTTTCATTCCGTTTGAACGAAAGCTTGCGTAAATTAAAACCACAAGCTATCGCCATCACAGTAGCTATAAATGCATTGAAATACCTTGTGTAAATATTCGATAAGCTCTTTTACTTTGTTCAATCAGATAAGAATAATTAGTATGAATATTTATTAGACAACAAAATTGTAGCTACGATGAATGATCAGGATATCGTTAAAAAAAGTTCCAAATTGGTTCAATCGGGAAAATATTGTTTATTATTGACAAAGCGATTCTAATATGAGATAAATTTGGTTTTGAATCAGAATATTACTTTAGAATAGGCAAATACATATAAATAATGGGTAACCAAACTGTTTGGAGCTCCTTCTCTCAATTGTTTGTTTTTATCTCTGCTAGAAAGAGCTTGCATTTCCCTACTCCAAATCTATAAAATTATGAAATATCCACAATAAAGCATATATCGTATCTAAGAACTCTCTATTTTGATTTAATCTTGTAAGTTTTGATTTATAATATAATTACTTTAAAATTTCAAGTTAAATGCTTTGTTATTGAAATCAATCCGATATTTTCTTGCACACTGTTTAGTGCTCCAAAATATATTACTTGGACCGCTATCAGAGGAATATTGAGCCGCATAGTTGATAATCTGTGTAAAGTATTGGAATTATCTCATTTAAATTTCCCCACAGGATCTAATAGTAGAATAGTAATATTTTTCAGAAATAGAAAAGTTTTTTTCCCCTATATTTACAAGCGAAATATTCTCAGGTGTATCATAGAAAGCTGTATGGACATTCTTAGAGCGGGATTGCCAATTTAACTTAAAACTGGGAAATTTTCATATTTGACCTATTATAAAATATTATCTGAAGCAATAAAAGAGCATATATTTGATATTTACTTCCAATAATATTATTTAAGCCATTTAATTGTCAGGTTAATTTATAATTCATGGACATTTGGTCTTCAGATTGGACATAAAATTTTGAATACATTTAAAGTTATTCAATAAAACTCATTTCTACATTACTAATCTTCATGTCATCAACACTAGAAATATTTTCCTAAGTGTGCATACACTGTTGATGATGTTATACATATAATGTTTCATTTCCAAATTTAAAAAACAGTACATTTGAATTAATATTGGGTAAGAGACATTAAATGAAAAGACCCAGCTACTCTCATATTTATTTGAGTTAATGACTAAGTCTACTTCATTAAACTATTTTCTCAGTAAGAAAGCAAAAGAAGCACTACTACTACAATAATATTTTGTGAAGACGTAATCTATATTGAGCCAAACAGAGAGGGCGAAAATGTAACACTTTTTGATGGAAAATACAAACTGGGTGTTGTTGAACAAAAACTGGAGAGTTTGGTATTTTTTCGTAAGTATCATTAAGAATTAATCAAAAGGCCTAAATAATACATTTATGGTGTTCATCTGATGTATACGTTAAGTATCAGGCTCGTCTGCATCTTAATATTTTAAGCACTAAATCTGTAACGCAATATGCAATGGAATAAAGTTATTAATTGAAATGTATAAAGTAGCGAAATAGATTAACAATATTCGGAAGTACTTTATCTACAATAATGTTTGATACATTTATATGGAAGCAAATTAAGAAAATAGAAATAAAAAAGATTTTCCATTTTACCAAAAAAAGGCCGAAAGGGTCAACAATTAGACTTTAACTGTTTTTTTCAAATAGTTCAAATATCGGTAAAGATCAATTATCAACTACAGAACCCCACTGATACTGAAATAAACAAAAATCCTAATAGGCTCTTGGTAAGAAGATTTTTTGTTTTTTGTGTGTGTTCCAAATGAATCTCAAAGTTTTCGCAATGATATTAAAACATCGAACCAAAACTTGTCAGAACAAACCGATCAAATGGGGATTTTTACGAAATTATGTGTAAGAGGTTGTCTCTTATTATTGTCAAGAATTTGTGGGTAAAAAAATCGAAAGTGCTGAAACCTCGTAACTATGAGCTCTTAGTACATTGACAGCAGACCATCATGATCGTAAATTGGTCTAATTGATCAAAAAATGTCTTTATTCTTCTCTAATTGAGTTTCTATCAATTTTTCAAAGAAAATGAGTCCAGAAATAGTTCGGAACCAGATGGATCTATGTGGGTTGATAAGAAATGAAAATAACTTAAACTGGAGATAAAATTCAATATTCAGTTGTACGTATTTTGTAATTTTTACTTGATGTGAATGAAGTTTTTGCTAGATAACAGAAATTATTTCAGTATTTATTAGCGTGTTGAAACTATGTACGTAAAAAAGAATATAGATTTTTTTGAATTACTTTATCACTTTGATTTGTATGCGCAACACATTGAAGTCGAAAAAAACTACTTTTGATTAGGGTGGCTAAATTCTGCGTTTTGTGGGCACGATATACTACAGACGCAGCGCATGTGGACCAGAATGCTAATTTTGATTGCATAACTGAGTTTCTGATAGAGATTGATATATCCTCAATAACCTATTTAAGTCTGAAAACAGAAATATCTGCATCATTTTTGAATGGATTTGCAATAGAAAGAATTTATTTTGATTAACAGGCCAATTTTATGGGTAGAAAGTCCCCTTCAATATTATAATAAACATGGATAAATCAATTTATCTAAACTACATATTTGGTTCTCGCGAATGAAATAATTGAAATCCAGCAGACAATTAGCGCATGCGTTAAATATATTAAAAATTGAAGGCCATGTTTATATCAACAATTTTTCATTATTATTTAAGTTTCAATCAAAAATTGTAGTGGATACATATTGATTTATTTCAAACCTTTTTCCGTTTTCCAATGAAATTCGCTTTAAAAGTATTCGAACACTGTATAAATATGTGAAAAAGTATTCATAATAGTTCGATATAGGAACACTTGTCTTGTCCTCTGACATAAGTCGCAACTTTCTTCGTAGTTCTGAATGCCTTGATAAACCTGCGGCCACCAATAGTGGTCAAGGACGAATTCAATTGTTGATTCCTTGTTCCAGTGCTGAAATTTATGGTTGGATTTGTGAAATACCGAAATTCTATTCCTGATGGGTGGCATGTACCTGCGCCTAATCTCTGTGTGCTTCAGAATCAATCCTTCCACAAATCAAAACTTTTGACTGAGCATTTGATATACCTGCTTTTCGTCTCATTTTGGTCTGTTATATCTTTTCCCCGAAGATAACGGCTTAGTTCCACTAAAAACGACCCCAGATTCTCGTAATACTCCTTATCAGGTGCTTTCAGGGCCTAAACGAGCTCTCCTTCATTATGGTCACAGTATAAGGCAGTGTGCTACTTCTTGGGCACCATGCGCGACAGATAATCGGTGAGCAAATTGTCAGATCCATTTCGGTACTCAAAACTAAACTCATAGTTTGTCAGGATGTCCATCCACCTTGTTAGCCTTCTATGTACGTCGTTTTTCTTAAGTTAGTATCGGAGCGCTTGGTGGTATGTTATCTGCTTGAAACGTTCAGAAGACAGCAAATATACTCTAACTTGCGCAACGGAAAGCTTACGACTAAGGCTTCCCTTTCGCATGCGTGATACATTCATTCAGCAGCATTTATAATAAGATAGCGCAATGCGTGAGGTGATTTTTCCCATCTTCCTTCTTCTGCGAAGCACAGCCTCAAGTGCGAACCTGGAAGCATTTACTCGACAACGGAAAGCGCTTCAAAGTTCGGAATCACGACGGCAAGAGGTTAAATAAGTCTCTCCTGTAGAGTTTTTAAACTACTTTTTTATTTCTTTTGTACAGTAAAAACGCCTGTCACCCGAGTTTGCGGCATGCAGGGAAGCTGTTATCTCTGAAAATGAATTAATGAAGCTTCGATAATGTTCCAGTAAGCCAAGATCAATTCTTACCTCCGCTGCGTTTGTCTGCAACTGTGCATCCTCGAAGGCTTTCATCTTCTGTTTATTGACATGGAGACATTCTTTGTCGACTTAATTTCCGGGCATGGTGACATACGGCCTCGCTAAATTGCCCTTAGTTATCTTTAACTTCAATCCAGTCTCCTGTACTGATTCTAAAACTACACAAAGGTGTTAATAGTACTCCTTGGTCGAGGAGTAGAACAATGCGACGTCTTCTGAATACCTTGACGAAGCGGATGTCCCTCAGATTCTGATCCATAATACGCAGGAATGTAGAGGGCATGTTCATCAACCCGAGAGGCATCACTTCGAAATTTATGTAACAATGTGACATAAAAATGTGGTCATATCCTTGCATTCCGCCCTCATTATGATTTCACAATAACTATGAAATAGATCTAGAGCAGTAAGGATGGGACTGATCTTCAAATGTTCAAATATTTCTTCTTTTTTCGCTAACGGTCTACGATCGGCCTTCATCTCCCCGTTTAGCATGCGGTAATCCACACAGAACTTTGGCCTTTCGTCCTTTTTATTGCGGACAAAAAAGTTAAATGTCCATGCAGTCGACTCAGGTGTGATAATACCAGCTTCTAACGTGCTGTTGATCTCTTGGAGAGCCGTCTGGTTGTGACGAGGGGACACCTGACTGTCGATTCCTAATGGGAGTCGGATCCTTCAACTCGAATGAGTGCTTAATCAGTACCGACGCAGGGAGAAGTTCATCTACTGTCATAAAATAGTCTCTGTGTCACGGAGCGGGCCTTTTATATCTCCTTCACTCTCCTCGTCAAGGTGATTCAGTCGTGCTCTTTGATCGCATATCAATTCTTCTTTATCTTCTCTAGCTTCGTAATTACCTGCTGTAGCCAAAAATTCTCGCTTAACCCCACATCTTCGCTACCCAAGGCTCAGTTGGAATCTTCTCGGATGGAGAGCCCTATTTGTTCTCCAATGACTCATCGTACGCAGGACCAGCATAACCATCGGAAGTAAATTCTTTGGTCAGTGGTCCAACTTCCTCTCTTCTCACAAGCTGCTTTTCGGCGGGCCTCAAGTAGTGCAACAAAGTTTATATGACCTCTTCTTATCCGATTTGGAGACAGACGCTATGCGCTCCGAAGCCATTATTTGGAGGCATAGACGAGAGCGTCGTGAGGTCGATTATGAGGTAAAATGGGGAGTTATCCACGAAAAGGTAGTCAACCTTGACGGCATGATCTCGAACGTCGTCGGGTACTTAACAGCTAACAAAAACACGAAAATCTATCTTAATTTGCACCATTTACCCTCCTTTCGGTATAGTTTGGCGATAGATAAAGTAGGTGGGATATTTCTGCTTATATAACATTAGAGACGCCTCTTAAATCTAATAAAGCCAAAACCTCGGTACCGTATACACTTAGTTGGACGAGCCTTACCAACACGGCAAAGAGCCAGAAAAAACATTAACTCGGGGTACAGACTTCTTTCCAAACATGCGACACATGAATTTTGTAGCAGCTTCAGCGGACCTAAGAAGGAGCGGACCAGATGTAAGGCCGTAATTTGAGTTCGATAGCTCCAATATCACGTTCTTTTATCACATAATATTTGGATCCCGCCCGAATTATTTTTTTTGATTGTTCTCTTTCTTGACTTTTCTGGTGAACATTCACTGGATGTAATAAGGCGGACGAGAATTAGAGGAACCTGAAATGAGGCGGTATATTGGGTTTCCTCTGTTTTTACTTATTCGGTCATTTTGGTTATGCTTTACCTTCTGAGATCCTTTTCTTCGCATTAACTATCTCTTTGTTGCATAAGCTATCCTTTCGATGGCGAATTTCTCGTTCGTCAGGTCCTTGCAGACAAAATTCATGTGTTCTTCTTCTTTTTTCCCTAATTTTTTCATTTTTTTCTCGATGGCGTCTTTTCCATTATTTCGAGCTGGAGTTTAACAAATTTTCTCCTCTTGGCCCAACTCGTCACAAAAGTGGGTCGATTATTGAATTAGGTGTTCTTCTCGCACCTCGAAGATACTTTCCCTGCCTCACGACAGTTATGAAAAAGTCGCAGGACATTTCTTTGTTGATTCGAGGACAACGGCACTGCCACCGTTTCCGTAAATTCCATTTCGTTCGGCTTAATGGAAAGGGACAATCGAGAAAGAATTTTTTCCTCGCGGTCCACGTCATTCGCTATATTCTTTTCACGGTAACCATTATTTTCGTTAGGATGACCTCTTACGGCCAAAATCAAGTGCTCGAGCATCGATGCGATTGGAGTGGAAGTTTTTCAATGCCTTCACGATGTTTACATAATTCCCGGGTCACAAAAGGCAATGAACTACTATAAGTCCTCGTGGCTGAAATTAGCAGTACAAAGCAAGACTTATTTGGCGATGTCGTCAAATCTGACCATCCTGTAGAGTCTTTCCATCACCATTAGCAAACCCAGAATATCGTTAAAGTCAATTCCAATCTCCAAGGATTTACGGATGATGTATTGATGTTCTTCTTCTTCAGAGAAGTGGTCGAGACCCTTCTTTTTAAGATCAAGTTGTTCCCGGCATGTTCTATAATTTCTCTATCTGCCGCGAAGTTGTCGTAATAGACCTCGAACACAGGCCCAACCTTATATCCGAAGGGGGATAATTTCTTCTCCTCATTGTATTTACCAGCTATGCTGAGGGTTTTGAGTAAAAGGAAGAACTTCTTCACATCTGTGATGCCGTCGTAGACCATCGAGAGAGCTCCGGAGGAATATTCCCTGTGCAACAAAAGAGTAACAGGATACGCCTGGAGTATGGGGTCTGGTGGGGAAGAGAGGCTTAAGATGGATAGTAAATATGGATGATGAGGAGATTGCAAGTGATTTGGAACAGATGATTAGGAGCTATCTCTTTGCAGAATTCTGCTAGAATTCTGTCTGGCATGCGCAATACGTTTCATGCAAAGTTGACAGCAGATTGTGCGGAAGAATTTCGATTTATATTTTGCGCTTTGGCGTACGGTGCTAGGCAGATGAATATGAAACAATAGGGCTCTTGATTACTAGAGTATCCCGCTGTCAGTCCACGTCCCCTGCCGTTCATGTCGCAGAAAATTTTTGGCTTTCAGCGTACCAAAAAAGGCCTGGATACACATAACTTTGCTTGCAACTACTAGCAAGCGCTTTTTTGCTAGACACAAAACATACCTCCGCCTTTTATAGTGCTAATGTACTGGGCGTAGTTGCGGGTGGGAATGAAAAAATGGCAGCAGTAAACGAAACTTTTATTTGATCGTGCAGCATGCATTGCAACGACTCATTTCATATTAAAATTCAATCGCTTCAGTGACAGAGATTTACTAGTTCTATTTCGCCTCTGCGTTTAAAGACATCACCAAGCTGATCCACGTTCTTGTGCGTTCGTCGCATCAGATGCTACATCTCGAAATTTTTATAGCGTAAGACCCTTACTGGCCGTGTGTACTGATCTCCGGCGTTTAGTTGTTCGGGATAGATGGGAATATTTGCTCCTGATTCGGTAAGCATCCATCTCAGCTGTCAGAAATATTCTGGAAGCTATGGATAGTTCATATCAGTAAGAACATATCTCATTTTGGGTCCTGTTCCACAGAGTTACATTAGTTCGAGAGCGGATCGATTTAACGTAGCAGTGAAAGATCATGTAGAAGCGATCCAACTGCGTGAACTCATCTTTGTTACTTATCTTGGTGTATCTAGACCTACCGCATACACATGACAAGAGTTCGTGTACAATGGACACAAAAAAATAGCTAGCATTTAAGTAAAAGGGTATTAGTACGCCTGAAGAAATGATAATTCACGCTCATGGATCTATAAAAGATTAATTCATGAAGGCATCTTTATGTCACAAGCGGTGTCGATAGCATGTTATTTGTGGTGCAATGACAGAAATCACTACCGAACGGTAAGCACATGTGGGTTACTTGAAGGGAAGTTAGACGCCAACAGTCCACATCGAGTACGCCCTACATGATCCGCATGATAATACACATGTATAGTCATGGCTGTACTGTGCAGTGCACTTGGGTGAGGAATCTGTGCGGTCTTTACGGTACTGTTGATAGCGCACAGTAGGGTTTTTATTGTAGTGCATATTTTTTAAGTAAAAAAATGTTACCCATGTGCCACGGGCCACTACGGTGTATCACAGGGAACAATCGGAGTCCAGCAGTACTTAGCCGATATTAAGTACAACCTCCATCTTAGCAGATATTTAGCTGCAGCCTCCGTCTTGGTGCCTGTCAATTAAAAGGCGAACTCCTTCTACCTCTCGGAGTACCCGTCACTTTATACTACTCTCCTTATCCTTTTAAGGCTCGCTCCTTACTGTTTATCCCTTTTGGCTTCTATTTTGCCGTCGTTGAACCCGCATATCTCCCCTGACCGCGGTCCGGCAAGCTCGTCCCAAGGTGAGCCAAATTAATCTTTGTGTTTCCCTTATCCTTCTGTTCTGTGGTACTTCGCAGGTAGAGTCTTAGCCGCCCCGAGCTCTTTCAGGATACCAATTTCCTTGTTCTCTACCGAAAGGAGACGCCTGCGGAGTAGTACAGGTGAATTATCCGATATTATACCTCAATATTATCGATACTGGTGATAATTATTGGTGTCGTTGTTACCTTTGGATATTCGTGGTATAATTAGCGCTCGTACATTGAATTTAGAAGAAAGGGGAGCCATTTGAATACCAACCAGATGACATTCAAACCATCGATGTCAAGGGTATATTAACGGTAAAGTGGATCATCAAAGAGGTTAATTTCCTCGTATGTGATACGAAGCGCAAAATGAAGATACGTGAGACTCCAGTAGGTCTCCATTATATTGGAACCATGCCCATGTTTAAACTCCACAAAATATGCAACAGCAACCAAATATCCCACTTCTTTAGAGTCTCGCCGCCAACATTGGAAAAGTACCTCAGCGAAAGGGCGGTAGAGGGTTCTGAGGATTGAAGCACAAATTATTTCGCTGGAGAGGCCCGCAGCCACCAAGGGAAGCTCCGCCCGTTTTAACCTATTCTATATCTGTTAACGTCACACAAAGACTTATTTGCGGTTGCGCAACACATCTATCATCATCTCAATGTTTTTTATTTCCAGGCGTTACGCGTCTTCTCGCTCCTTTTTACACTCCTCAAACTCCTTTTTGCTTTTCGCGATGAAACTTGATCGTGCCACTCTCGAAAACAACAGCATATCAGACTCCCTTAGCTTTTCTGCGAAAACGCAACTCCACCTGAAATATATATTGTTTGGACATTTCGACGGGCCTTCTTTCTTACCCGGCTACCAAGATGCTATAGACACTTCTTCAACATCATCTTCCAAGTTATCTCCATAGTCTATCTCTCTCTGTGACTTCCTTAACAGCGGCACCTCCACAACTTGAAACCGTATACGCTCTTTCTCTTCCTCTCTGTTGTTCTTCTTGTCCTTAGCCGCAGTTTTGGTCTCCACAAAATACTCTTGTTCTTCTTCATCTGAAAATGAGCCTTATTGATCTCTCCCATTTTCCTTCCAGCTACACCCAACAATTGGTTCTATGCGCCAGCGCACAGGGCCTATGTGGCTGTCATCGATTTTAAATTTTTAAGCGTAAAAGACTAGATTCGATAAAAAGACTTAAAATTCGTAGTATTCCGAGTCTATAGTAGCAGTACAACGCCTAAAATATTATAAAAATCATGACTTTCACCCTCCTACAAAATGCACGCAACATACAAAATCCTCTTCCCTCAGGAATTTCAGCCTATTGTGACTTCATTTGCGGCGGGGATGTGGTGTTCGTTACTGATTATAGATATAGTACGGCTATTTTCTTTGACTAGGTGGGGCTCATTGGTGAGGGTACGGAATATGAGGTGTGTAATTCATTCCTCACTAGTGGAAATATTTGTGCACCAGAAGTCGTAGTGCACCACGAGAACGTCTCAAGTGGGTCCCACACATGAAAAATTGTGATCCTCTGGTAGTTGATTATTATTTTGGAAACGGTATTGTATGTGTAAAGTATAAGGTCAATTTTTCAAATGCATCAAAATAAATGATGTGGTTGAGGGATTGGTTTTAATTCTTTTAAAAGGTCGCCGTGTCTACAAGTTCCCGTTGCGGGGCATCGCCCCGCGCGGCCGGTTATATGCACCGACCCGCAGGGCTTGTGTGGCTGCGACGCGATTTTAATTTAAAGTGTTGAATTTGTAGCATCCCAAAATAACAAAAATAGCACAATAGCGCGAGCATATAGTAAAAAAAATTAAAAACGACAAAAATACCCCTAAATAACTCATAAGAATTCCAGCGGAGCATTATTCCATCTATTCATACCAACGCTACCCTTAACAGATCTTAGCCCAGATACAGAACATATTTTCCGTTCGGAGATTAAGCGTACCTCGACCCTCCACCTATCCCACACACACTCCCTCAGACCGCCTCCTCCATAACAAAATCCACTCCTCGCTCCGTGCATTCCCTTCATCCCTTGCTCCACCCGATAGTCATTCGCCACCTTGCGTACCACTATTTCCCATTAAATCACGCGTTATTCAGGTCAGACGAAGCCCTCGGAACCCGGCCCATCTCTGGTCAGTACGGGCAGGGTTCAAGGGGAAAATCACTAAGCGAATCATTAGAATGGCACACACGAACAGACGGCGGCTAAATCTACCGGAGTTAGGGCTCCTCGGCGCCTGTTGATGCAAAAGGCGCGAGAAAAAGCGCAGCCACTCATACCGCTGTGGACTCCATTCAACCTAGCGGTGGCCATATCAGAACCAATGAATTATTTCGCGTTGGAAATTTTCATTCATCTGCGGACCGTGACAAGGCCAGTCCCTGGCAGGTCTTCCTCACGCGATCAAGATCATAAAATCCGTGTATGTGGGAAGTAAATCACAGGCGTTTCGTTCAGCTTTTTTTTGGCGGCTGGAAGGAGGGAAATCGGATTAATTTAGAAATTTCGTATCACGAGTAAATCTATCCTTGGCGCCCATATCTTCAACCCTGCGGTATCCAAGGAGCAGATAAACTGGGTTTATTGTGAGCTCATTTTCAAGCTCAGCTCTTCAGAATCACTTTCTGACCGCAAAAGGCCTAATGAGTACCCGGAATACCCCCAATGGATCATCTCGCATGTCATTCGGCGACATGTATGTCGAGCAGCAGCTCCTTTGCCGACTTGTCAAAGAGGCTTCACGAAGTTTTCCCGAGCCTATTTTTTTCCCCGTACGTTTATCCTGTGGGGAAAATAATTGGTCGGTTCAAGAAAAGCTTTCATAAAGAGAGTGTGAAAGACCGGATGCAAAGTGGGTCCATGGTTTGCGCTTGATACCCGAGTCTGGTATCTAAATTTCTGTTGTCGTCGGCGTAAATGGGGCACAAAACGCGATATGTTTGGGTGCGAGGGAGAATCCGGTTTTTATTATCGATTCGCGGAGGAGTACATAATGCGTTTTCTATCGGAGTTCGCTGAATTTTGTTTTCGCGAGGTGAACAAATACGACTTCTTGAAGATGACGGACGTAAGGATATTGACCTTGGCTAATCGTAATAGCCTTCCTCCTCGTGGTGAGGTCATCCAGTTACCCGGGCATTCGAGCCGGAATAATCGGGGTCATCGTAGACCTCGCTCGTCAAGGAGATCCGAGAGCAGAGATAAGCGCTCCAAAGAAAATTAGAGTGGCTCCATCCATTATCATCTGCATTGGGGAATTTAATGATCTCCTACCTGAATAATTCCTATGGTAGTTCTCTCTCATTCTTTCAATTTCAACTACACAGTAAATTTCATGGATTCGTGATTTTGGGGACACTTCCCAGAGAGCAGTGGATCATGTAAGAGATGAGTTAGATTAGTGGTATACTCGAAAAGAGAACAGAAGAAGAAATATGATTTTGGCGTGGCGAATCTCAAGACTAAACCTATCCGATTCGAGTAGTCTATTTCTTGCGATGATTACACAATGAGCTGCTTTGCATGAAGGGCGAACCAGAATTGTTGCCCACCATAAGAAGTCAACGAATACCACTGTTATGTGTCATTCCATATGCGACACGGTCCGAAGAAGCGGGACTAGAAGGCCGATCACTTATTTGCGGGTTCCAAGACCTTTCTATGTGCTACCAGAACCCAGTCACTGACGCTTAACTTTGGGGGTACCTTTACCTCATCATTACAACGAAGACGTCCACATCGTTTATCCTTCCCAGCCGCGCGCAGCCCCAGCGCAGCCATTGTCTCCATCCGGTATTATTCTTCGGAAGATCTTAGAATCAATGCGAAGTGATCGGGGGTCCATCCCGAACATAAGTTAAAACGGCGAAAAAAAAAAAGTTACAAGACGACGACAGCGGTATCCGCATAAGATAAGATGGAGAAATTCTTCCCAATCGGCATCTTGTCCTACTACCATCTTCTTCAGCACGTGTTTGATGGTACGCCCCATCCTTTCGGCCGTGTCATTTGGCATAGTATCATATGCCAGTATTTTGACCCACTTGGTTACCTTCTTATTCATAAATTCAACGAGGCTGACGGCGGTAAAACATCCCGCATTGTCGGAGACGATGGTCTTAGCAGATCCAAACACAAAATGAGGTCGTTCTCCATAAAAACAACTACGACCTCTGCGGAAGAGTTCGGAGTGTCAGCGCCAATATTCTTCAATTAGTATGAATCTGTTCCTACATTCGACCTCTGGAGTGGTCCAGCAGGGTCTATGGAGTATGTCTCGAAAATGTTCGTGAGTGTAATGCTCACCGTCGTGCGATTCGGGAGGACAGGCTTAGATTTATGGCACCATCGTAACTCTTATCGTAGTCCTGAACACCTTGATATACTTGGCGCCACCAATATGATCGATGACAAATCGTTCCGTTTCCTCCTTGCTCTAATGCAACGTCGTCGTAAAAGGTCCTTAGTAACCTCAGCTTGTCTTTTATTGGTGAATAGGGCGGATCTCATTCTCTGTACGCTTAAACAAGCTCCCATCCCTTTCATAGAGTATTTTGCGGAAAGTTTTATCGAATTTCGTTTAATGGCGTCTTGTTCCAAAATATTCAGGCTCCGTATGTAGCGGACGACATAAAGTAGAACCGGCTCCGGTATGGGCCTTCCCCGGTGATTTTCACCTTCCGCTTCGTTACTTAGTACCTCATCCGTATGCTGTCTACAATGACGCCCAGGTGTTCCACTACGGGTGTTTCTTTCCATTCGCCTTTGCTTGTTTGTTGATTCAGGCTCAGACGTCGCATAAACGAGGTGATCGTCTTCCGTGCCTGATCGTAGTCCGTCGGATCTGCCGTTGTACCATATTTAGAGGAAGCGATCAAAAAATGGTCGATGTACGCCAGTATGCGGAATCCATATGTTCGCATTTCGCGAACGAACGGTGACATAAGCCGCGTAAACCAGAGCGGAGACCGCCCTACCCAAACGGGAGAGCAACGAATCTGTAGTATCGGCCACTGCAGCGGAAAATAAACCAATTGCCAATCAATGGGTGCAAACGTAGATGACGGTATCCCGTTTCGATATCCATTGTAATAAAGTGATCTCCACGCTGAATTTTCATTGCAAATTCCGACAGGGTCTCCATGCGCACAGTTCCTTTCGGCCACCTCTTTGATTGCTTCGATTGCTTAGGTTTGATTGCTTCCATTGCTTAGGTTCAAAACAAAGCGGCCTTTGAGCCCTTTGTCTCGATCTTGCCACATAGTGAAGGCCGACGAAATGATAGCACCATTTTCCTTCGCAAGCATGGCATGGTCCTTCGATATCACTTAATTTATTCCAGTGCGGCACCCTACAGCTAGGTCCCGATCCCTGAACTCCAGGTCCTCGACCGACTGGGGGATATCCCCCAACTCCTCGCCTTGCCCCCTGAAATAAAAGGCTCGACAGGCGTTTCGTATACCCCAAACTGGATCGCCCGACACATATGTGCCGAGGCCCCCATCTGGCGCCATGCTTCGACTCGGCTTTGTAATCCGCGCCAAAGCGGGCGCCGAGAGCCAATGGTGACTAATTCCCATCGGCAGCACCACCTTTCCTTTGGCACGCTTTATTGCGTTACTTGCGCTGAGGGTGGCGACTGCCTTCATCAATTGGGATGTCATAAGCGACTCTAAATTGTTCAGAGTCTCATCGAGGTCGTCAGCAGCGGCAACATCTCCCCTGCGTTCCAGAGCCAGTAACACCATCTTGACATACGTGGGATCCTCCGCGGCCATGCGATAGAATTCAGTGCGCAAACCAAAAACTTTTAACGAATATCTGACTGCAGCTAAAGCCCAAACTTCATCCACCTTGTTCTCACAAATTGCTTCGTGTCTCAGTTGGATTGCAGCCTTATGAAACGAAGCCCAATAACCAGCGACGTTGGCGTATTTTGCCTCGTACTCTGCCACTGCTAGCATGCTTGCGTGCTTTTCGAGTGCCTTGCGAGGCGGCCACTCCTGTGATTGAAGAATCCAGCTACAAAAGCCCCAATTGCCGGTCCCGCCTCGTACGGGTAACGACTTTGGCCGTACTTCCGGTCTAGATCCACACGCTCCGCCGTTCGCCCATAAGTGACAATCCAAGTTGCTTCTATTCCGGCCTCAGCAAGATTTTTCTTTCGCGACTTGTTGGCTTTCGAAGGTAGATCATCGGTAGTTTCCTTGCTAGCCTTGAACGCTTGAGCCATGATTGTCACTTGTTTTGAGATACTTAGCGCAGCGATCTGTGGTCGTATTCTTTTGACCGTAGTTGAAAAGTGCCTACCGCCAGTCTTCTGGGACTCTCGAGGAAGAGAGAGGCATGCCAGAGACTCGCCGTCGCCGGCCCTTGCACTCTTCGCCCATTTGGAGTCAAGTGTACGCCAGCGTACCACGTGTCACGAAGGCGTCGTTGTAGCATCCCCTTGTGGGATCGCTCTCGCTATCCACTGTACTTCTTCCATGCGTATAAACACGTCTACACAACACGAAACTTATAGTACAGGGGCGGAGCGGAAAACGTGCCACGCGAACACGTTACGGACGGAGTTGGGCGGTGAGAGATCAAGAGACCTTTTATTTCATGATTTCTAAGTGGGGGATCAGTCAAGAGCCCCGTCTTGATCAGGTGTGGCGTATGTTCTCTGTTTTCGGTGATTAATCATGATTGCGATGTAGTTAGGACGTGCCGAGTCCCCAGTATGTAGATACTGAATGCATTAAAGTTCTCTCAAAAAGTGTACGTACTGTAGAACAAATGCCGAGACACGTGTCTTAAGCCTCCGTAATTCAGATATAGGATGTTCCCTCGGCGGTCAGCAGTGAAATCACTCGTGTCATGGAGCGCCTGGAATCCGGTTGCCCCAATTTGTCCGTAGATGTTGATGGCCATAGGTAGAAGCTCCATACCCTCGGCACGACAGGGTAGCGCATAGTGTTCCCTTTGCGCTTTTCGGCTTGTGTCAGTGCTGAGAGACCTCCGTCTGCTTGGTTGCGATATGGCGCGGAGTGAGGACTGACAATGGTGACGTCAGTACCCTGTACTGTGGCGCGAATAAGGGGTCGTCGATGACGAGGTCCAGTGCGCGTTGTTCGGCTGGGCTCTTGTGAAGGTCTGCGGCAAAGACTCGCTCCCGAATTACGGTGAGGGAGATGGCCGGGCTAGTAAGTTCCCGGTATAGAATATCCCGAAGACGGTTGTGACGGCGCACCGCACCGACACCCCTTTGCAACTTGATGCGTGGTGGCCCAACAGTATCCAGAGCGGGGGAACAGTGTAGTTACCTTCCAAGCAGGTAGGGCAGCGCTGGAGGTCACAGTATTGGGTTACCTTAGCGAAGGTCGATCATCGTGCGCCATATCTCCCCTGAGGTGTACAGGTCAGTGGACGGCAGCGGGAGTGTTGAAAAGGAGCGCAGGCCGTTGGAGGCTGTCGAGGCAAGCTGCGTAAGAAAGTGCATGTGGAAACGAGCCGGGGGTCTCGGATCTGTTCCGCAGCGCCAGGGTGCGGCGGCACACCTCCACCCTGCTGCGCAAAAGCGCCCTGGTAAAGGCAGCGTTACACAACGGGGTCCGAGAGCTCAAAACCGTCTCCGGAACATTCTGAGAGCGGAAACTCGGCCAAGAAGGCGCGCGGTCCACCGGCGAAGTGTGCGGCCAAGAGATGCGCATCTTGTGGTGAATGATGAAAAGACCATAGACGGGCCCGTAAGCGCAAGAGACCGCAGGGCTCGTCGTAGACCGGTGAGTTACCCCTTTATTGTGCCGTCATGGGCGTATAACTGATTCTAAATGATACCTTCCTCTTCGGCGAACCGCCGAATGAGCGGCTGGATCGTCATCGAGGAAAGCAGCATACTCGCAGGATCCCCCTGCTGGGTTCCCTGGTCCTCGAAAGAATCGTCCGCACGCGATTTGGAACAATGAGCGGTGGTTGGAGCGACCGACACCATGTTTACAAATCGGGCAAGAGAGGGGTGACGATATGGCAGCATGTCCAGCATCCATTGCTTATCAACGCAGTTGAAGGCGTTACGGGCATCGATGAGGATGGTGGCAACGCCTGGATTCGATAAGACCCTTCGAAGCATGGTGCGCACGTCGTGGACGATAGCATTCATGCCAGCCTTAACGTCATTTGCCGTTTGGAAGGGGGCCAGAAAGGCATTGGAGTCATTAATTGCCGACGGGAGCAGCGCCTTCGTCACCAGGGGCCGGAGGAAAGAGCCGACCGCAATGGGACGGACTTGGGAAGAACCAAATCCAGGAAGTCTCCGTTTGCTATGCGATTGACCAGTTTCGTCAATACTCCGATGCCGGTGACACCAGCTGGAGGCTAAGAGCGGTTCTGGCAAGCAGGTGGAATCACCGCGAGGGCGTCCGGTCCGGCCCCGCCGTGGTGACCCCCGGGATGCGACGCGCAGCTCGCGCAACAGCGGCTTCCGTAATTTCCGGGGGTGGTGGGAGGCGGTCCTCAGGAAGCGGGGCGATAGACCTCAGGGGACTGGTCAACAAAGCCCTACTAGGTCCGGCCCTTGCTGACACCCACTCATTTTGCCCCCTTTCAACTCGCCAACGGTGTTTGCGCAGGCATGGATTCCGTAGCGTAATGACACCAGAATGTACACGAACAGACATGGCCACGATGACGGCTACGTCATGGTCTCCATTGACGCCAAGAATGCTTTCAGCGTTTTCTCGCAGCAGCTCCTCCGCCTCCTCCCTTCCAAGGCTCCCTTCCTAGCGCGTTTGATCAACATGATATACGGCTCAATCCCCGCCCCTGTTCGGACACAGTTAGGCCCCCTGACGCCGCTTCTATCAATCTCTACAGCGAGGAGAGAACCCAGCTGGGAGATTCTGCCAGTATGTTGCTCTTCGCTCTGTGTTTACAGCCTATCGGATAGGAAATATCCCGGGAATGCGCCCTCTACTGGAACCGCTGGTACGCTAATGATCGACCCTCCGTGGCCCCTTTGATGATATCTGCACGGCCCTCCGCATCCTGGTCGCCGGACCGGATTTCCAGTTCCACTTTAACGCCTCCAAGACCCTGGCATATTGGCCATCTCTCTCTCGGACAGCGTAAGCCAGCTTCGACGTGTGCTCCCCATCTCTACCCCAGCAAGGACTGTATCACTCCGATAAATACATGCGCTCCCTTCTCAAGTCCCGAGTGGGCGTATGTGACAATATGCTCTCAACACTACACAATCTCCCTCACCCTCGAACCGCCCTCCATTTACACCGACTCTGCGCCTCGGCCTACAGAGTGCAGCATGCTTTCCGGGTCAGCCCCCCACCGATCGCATAGCCTCTTGCTAAGGATTTCGACAAGGCCAGATGGTGGCATACTCCATGCTCAGTTCTGTGCCCTCACCACTCAGTACAACCGTCAAGTCCGCCTCCCTTTCCGGCTTGCCGATCATGGGTTCATATCCCTAACCCTCACCGTGTATGCGTCATATGCGGACAGCCTTATCGAGTCCGCATGCCTACGCCACCCCGAACGCCCCGTTGAGTTCTACGTGCGAGGCGCCCGCCTTCCAATGCGCTTCGTGGCCACTGTGCTCGAATTTCCCTTCCAGTTGCTCCATCTTCAATTGCAAGTTAAAAACCCGCTTTCCTACTCTCTCGGACACTTGGAGCCCGAGGCCCTTGCAGTGGAGCCTGATAGGCCATTCTATTCCGATTCAGGCCATCCATAAGCTCTAGAGGAGGACGACGTACGGAAAGCACGACCCCGACTGCCCGCCACTCCGGCAGCCCCATCCGACTTGGCGGGAGGCGTAATTCTGTTCTCAATCCAAGCGTCTACGCTTCACTGCGCATTCATCCAAAGCCACTCAAGAATGCTTACACTGTCAGGTTAGCATTGCATGCCCCTCATAAATCACAAAGTAAATGAAATATGGCATATGCCCGTTTAAGATGGCGTGATTTTAGCGAGTGTTCACAACACGGCAGAAAGGTTGAAATATGAGGAAATCTTGACCCATTGTTGTTGCCGCTGCAATGATAGACAACACAAAGGGGTTGGTTGTTGGTTGTATTGCTCTGGCGCGGAATGACGATTTCGTGCTGGTGAGAGGACTGCCAGTCTTAGTGCCATTACATTTGAGAATGGCCATACTGCACTTGCAAGACTGATGGTCTTTGAATTGAGGTGTAGTACACGGATAAGGGTGCAATACACAATTTGGTGAGTAGTTTGGACCGCACGTACAGTACTGTACTGTAAGTCTACGAGGGAGGGGAATGATGCCTGTAAGGAGGGTATCCAGCGGGGTGGTTGGAGGGCTCTTGTGATTTTTAATTTTAAAAGAAAAAAAGCCTTAGCCGGCGATGACCACCAATAAAAGATACGAGTAGAGTTTGTAATGTTATACGATTGGTTCAAGAATGCAATACACACAGGCAGTATGATTGGATGACAGTTTTGCATGAAGACGGTTGATTGGTTGTCGGTTGGAATGTATGAACCAAATGAGTTGAAACCAGTGGATGCAAATGAGGCTATGTATTGGGGACCAATGTTCACTGCCAAAATATATTCCACTGGGCCACCGACAATGGCCTTAGGTTTGTTCTCTTTCTGGCTGCAGTTACAGTACAGTACAGTTGTCGTACAGATGTGATTCCTTGCTCCAGGTTTGTACAAAAAAAATCCTTCAAAATTCCTTTGTTTGTACGGCATGTCTACAAGACGGTATCACACGTGTCCAAGCCATCTCAACCTATCGCACATCACGGGATGGACCCACATCCGTCTATGCGCCACCGGGCAATTGGCGTTTTACGCCACAATCATAAACCTCAACGCTCCACACTGCGTATCCCACTCTGCACGCGCTACGAAACGGCCAACAATACGCACTTTATATCCCACCATTTCGTTACAAGTCCGCGTACGCATTACTCTCCAACCTTCCCACCGCTCTTGGCCACACGCAAAGGCGTTGACTCTATTGTTTAATTACCCATTCAGCGCGATTGCATCAACCAGTCGTCAATTCTCGGAAGCGCAGGTTTTTCATCGTACTGGTAATGGGTACTGGCAAAAGAGTCTCATCTTCTGCCGCCTCAGAGGGTCCTGTCAGACAACGCGATCCTTGCCCGGAGAGAAGAGCAAACCCAATATCTCGTGTGTTTCTCGGCTGGGTGTTCCCCCTCGTTCTAAAGGGCTTCCGGAATCCGCTTCAAGATGACGACCTTTGGGAACTTAAGGATGCCGAACGTGGTCAAGAACTACCGATGACCTTATGACCAGTTGGGAAGCGTCACTAACGACGGAAAGGACAGAAAGCGCGGCAATTCTCTGTTCGCCTCAATCTCCAAGGTAACGAGGCGGCACTCGGTATTCTCAGGGTTCTTGAAATCATCGATGTCGGCCTTGGCACCGTACAGCCAGTTCTTATCTTTGGAGTTCTCGACTCGCTGCGAGTTGGGGATTCTTTTGGCACCTCTATTCTCTGGGCGCTGTCCTTGCTGCTGGTTCCCTTCCTCAAAACAATCGTAGAGAACCATTACTTCCTCGTCGTCATGCGAACGGGAATGCGAGTCCGCTCAGGCTTCAAGGTGCTATATATGACAAGAGTCTTAAAATGAGCCCCTCGGCACGTGCGAGTTCATCCCTAGGAGAGATTGTCAACCTTATGCAGCTTGATACTCAACGTATCGGCGACTTCTTCCAGTACATCCACAACCTTTGGGCAGCCCCACTGCAGATTATCATCACTGTGGGCTCCTCTTTGAGTTCATCGGCGTCTCGGCTGTCATCGGCCTGTTAGTCACTCTGGCTACACTGCCAGCGCAGACCATGCTGATGAAGGCTATGTTGAAACTCCGCAGGCCAATATTGCAGTTACCGACAGGCGCGTCAAGCTTATGAATGAGATTCTTCAGGGCATCAAGGCTGTCAAGTTTTATGCCTGGGAGGTACCTTTTGCAGAGGCGGTGGAGAAGGAAAGGTCTGAGGAACTGAAGAAAATGAAGGGAACAATTTGGCTGCGCTCTTCGTTCATGGCTATTATGATGGCCATTCCAACCGTCATTGCGTCATCACCTTTGCGTTTTACACTGGCGTCTTCGGGCAGGAACTTGAACCGGCGCGAATCTTTACAGGCTCGCTCTGCTCAATCAGCTCCGTACTCCTGTCATGATGCTTCCGTTGACGGCCAACACATTCATCGATGCGAGGATCGGAATGAAGCGTATTGAAAGATTCCTTAGATTAGAGAATACCGACAACTTACTCTCGTGAAGTGTCCGGCAAGACCTCTTCCAAAGTCGACGATGAGGCTGTCGTAGATGGAACATCTTGGTCAGACTCTACAGAGCACGAATCTGCTTCTATTACTATTGATGGTGGCGAATTTCAGTGGGGCAGTAGCGCACCAGATTCTGAAGGAACGGCCAAGAAGAAAGCAATCCTTAAAGGTGTCTTCCCACGGAAGAAGCGCCAGCAGCCACCTGCAGAGGTAAACGACGAAGAGCAAGGGTGCCAACGAAGATGACGAGCAGTCAAATGAGACGCGTCGTGGTTCCGTCTTAAAAGACATTAACATTCGCATGCGGGAAGGAGAACTCACGGCCATTGTTGGCCGGGTTGGGTCAGGTAAATCGTCGCTGATCCACGCAATACTCGGGGAAATGAGAAGGTGAAAGGGGATGTTTCCCTATCGGCTCTGTGGCATACGCTGCCCAAACTGCATGGATTTTTAATGATACTCTTCGAAACAATATAATCTTTGGAAGAGAATTTAATGAGAAGCTCTATCGAAAGGCAGTGCGAGTTTCAGCTCTAGAACAGGACATCGAATTCTCCCGGCCGGTGATATGACCGCGATTGGTGAAAAAGGAATTAACCTTTCAGGAGGACAGAAGCAGCGTGTGAGTATTGCTCGTGCAGTGTATGCTGATGCCGCAGTCTACCTCTTTGACGATCCGCTCTCGCATTGGACGCACACGTGAGTCAGGAAGTATTCCAAAAATGCATCTCCAACAAAGGAGCCCTGAAAGATAAATTGCGCGTACTCATCACGAATCAGATTCACACGCTTCCGGATTGCGATAAAATTATCTTTGTCGAAGGTGGGCGTGTCAGGTCTCAGGGAACTTATGAGGATCTAGCGCCTCGGACACTTCTTTCCAACAATTAATCAATGAGCAACGAAAGGCTGAGGGGAAAGCAAGGATGAGGCTGAGCATGACGAGGAACTATCCCTGACAAGAACAGACAATCGATATCCATATCTGCGGTGAATAACTCGGTTTCGCAGTCCGTCGCGGCTTCTACAAAGGAACAAGGTAACCAACCAGAGGAAGATGAACAGGCCGGCAAAACTCATGCAAAAAGAGGAACGTGTGACAGGGAACGTCTGCTTCGCGCTTATCTCCAGTATGCGAAGGCCTGCGGGGGCGTATTCATGTTCTTCTTGATGATCATTTTCTGGTGCGCCACCGTGGCGCTCTCCGTAATTGCAAACTGGTGGTTGGTTTTCTGGTCTGAAGAAACTACTCAGGAAGAGACCGATAGAGGTCTTGGATTCTATCTAAGCATTTACTTCGCCTTGGGTATCGGTATGCGATTGCTGTGATGTTGCGCGGGATCTGGTTTCTCAACCTCGCCCTTTTTGCTTCACGAACGTTGCAAAACAGCATGTTGCACTCTGTGCTTCGAGCACCAATGGCATTCTTCGATACAACTCCGATTGGGCGCATCATTTCTCGCTTCTCGCGAGATGTAAGCGCTCTTGATGAATTGCTCCCTCAGTTCTTCCAGCAGATGATGTCAACTTTACTGAACCTTATCGCTTCCTACGTATACATTGGAATCAACCTTCCCCTTTTCTTCGCTGTGGCGGCACCCGTCACTGGAGCATACTTCCTGCTACAACGATTCTTCAATCGTACCTCGTCGAACTGAAGCGATTGGATGCCATCTCAAAGTCTCCTATCTACGCACACTTCTCTGAGACCCTTGGAGGTCTGAGCACACTTCGGGCGTACGGAAGGCAAGAACAGTCAAGAGCTGATAACATGAATATGATCGATATCAACCAAAGGGCCTTCTTCAGTTGGCTGGTTGCGAACCGATGGTTTTCCTTATACCTCGAAATGGCTGGTTCTCTTCTCATATTTGCGACTGCTGTGTTTGGAGTCATGGCCGTGCGTAACAGCGGGACGTTTTCAGGAGATGTTGGTCTCAGTTTGACTTATTCTTGCAAGTCACCGCAATTCTTGGTTCACGGTACGATCAATCACAGAGCTAGAGGGTCAAATGAGTTCAGTGGAGCGTGCAAATTACTACAGCAACGAATTGCCCCAAGAGGCACCTGCTATACTTGATCCCCTGCAGGAGCTCACGTTCCTAAGGACTGGCCTGCCCAGGGTAACATCGAAATCAAGATGTGCAGATGAGGTACCGGGAAGGACTCGATTTGGTCCTGAAAGGTGTACACGTTTCCATCAAAGGAGGGAGAAAGTTGGGGTTGTGGGACGGACGGGAAGTGGGAAGAGCTCATTGATGATTGCATTGCTTCGGATGGTCGAGCTGAGCGGAGGTGAAATCCGCATTGACGGTCTGAACCTAAAGGAATTAGGGCTAAATGACCTGCGCAAAAAGTTGACTATAATCCCACAAGACCCAGTGATCTTCAGCGGAACAATCAGGTTCAACTTAGATCCGTTCAATGAACACAGTGACGCTGAGCTTTGGGATGCCCTGGAGAAGTCTCACATGAAAGAGTTTGTTTCAGATTTTGAGGGAGGACTCGATGCGGTAGTGTCCGAGTACGGTGAAAACATGTCGGCTGGACAACGACAAGTGATCTGTCTGACCCGAGCACTTTTGCGGAACTCAAACATACTGATTCTTGATGAGGCCAGCAGTTCTCTTGACATGGAAACTGACCGATTGATCCAGGAAACAATTCGAACTCATTTGAAACATGCAACGATTCTGACTATTGCACATAGGCTGTTCACACTTGCTGACTATGACAAGATAGTTGTTATGGACGATGGGGAAGTTGCGGAATTTGCGTCGCCGGCCGAGCTTCTGAGCCGGGATGGTAGCAAATTCTCTGCTCTTGTGGAATCCATGGGGGAAGCTGGAGCAGCACAGTTCAGGGAAATGGTGCGAGTCAAGATGGAGAGAAACTTTGACTATTGTAATTCCAATATGAAGCCCTCTTCCTAGAACACAGAATGACCCCGTGGGAACCACCATCCTGTACTTGTAAATGGATTCTGCCAGTGACGATGGCGTTGGGTTTTAAGGGTTCGCCCTCGGCGGAACGATCAATGTTCCCGTATTGTCGATCGGTATGCAAGGAGGTGATCAATATAAGCGAATCAATACCAAACAAACTCTGCATTACTTGGGGAGTATGCCCGTAGTCATTAGCACTGCAGTAAAATTGCGTTGCGACCTCAAGTGCCGTTTAATTACCATCTGTGCGGCATTAGCGGACCACCCAATATCAGTCTGGTATCAAAGTGGACTGTTACATTGGCAAAAGTGATTCTTGCATTGGCAAAAGACATTATCTCTTGACATATGTTGCACCCTCAGAGTTTGTTAGACATAGAAATACCGTACGTACCTGGATTGGTAGACGGTGTCTTGCATATCAAATCGTGGGCTAAAGCATCGAAGTAATTCGTCTCACATCTTTGCATTGATGCTCGATCAGTTATGAGGGGAGGATATTTACTCATTCATCTAGAATATGCACCAACTGACCGACCAGAGGAGTTACTTCCGCGCGAGTCGCGGCATACGCGTAAACGACAGAACATACTTTCGCGCTAGTCAACATACTGCCGCGACTAACGCGGAAGTATGTTCTATCGTTTATCACTGGTGTACAGTCCAAATGTACCACGTCGCAAAGGGGGGAACATGGGGTTGGTTTACTGCGGGGGTTCGTAGGGCACGTTGCAAAGTACTTAAAATTAGGTTGGATTGGGTGACTAAGCTCTGCGTGTTTCAATGCGCGACAAATTTCGGATACCAGATTGAGTACTCAAACATGTTGACCAGATTGAGTTACTCAATCTGGTCAACATGTGCAGCCGTAGCTAAGCATCTGATACAGGCGAGTCTTCACTCCACCCATCGAGCATCTGCTACGAGTCGCTACCGCTGCCGCGTATGTCTCTATAACCTTGGATGTTTCCAAAGCGGGTGATCCTAACCAGTCCAAGGCTAGTGTACAAAATCCCATCCTAGCCTTGATCGTCCCGGCATTGCCTCACCTGGAATAAAAAGTATGTTACGATTGCAGGCGTGATACGCCGGTGAGTTGTACCAGCCCCTTAGCTACATCTTGTAGTCGTCCATTGCTACGGCTATCTGCTCGCGCACTCCACTGCACGTGACCGACGTGGTCCATCTGGATAATTCCCTGCTGTACAGACGGATCCTGCAGTGGATTACTACTTGTCGTTAACGATCCTCCCGATTCAGTTGAGAATGATATTCTACTCATTGCTATATCCACGCCGGCTGCACGCCAGTGATTGTAAAACATTAAAGATATTCCCCTGTGCCCCTCGTACTTTCGCCGCCTACACCGGCATAACTCCATCCGTAACGCCCTCGCACATCATGTCTTCCGCGCTGCGGGTTTGGACTACAAGTTCGAAGTCCCTCTGTTACTTCCTGGAACCGATTTTAGGCCTGCTGACCTCTTCGTACAACCCCCGGCCCCTGCCATCGGCCCCAAGGAAAGGCCGATTGCCTGTGACGTTACTATTGTTTCGCCGATCAAACAGGCCTCTGTCACGAAAGCAACGCAAGCCGCCGCGGGCGCCGCCACTCAAGCTTACTGCAGCAAGGTCCTGGACCTTGAACGTAAGATCTCCAGGCGCTTTTTACCACCATCCGACAATCCGTCTCGCCAGCCGAATTTCTGCTTCCAACCACTCGCTCTCGACTCCCTTGGAGCGGCGTCCCCGGTCACTGCGCTGTCTTTGAAAACGTTCATTCCGCGGATTGCGACCAGATTTCACACCTCTGATGCCACTATACGCTCGCGAATCTATCAGTGCCTCAGTTGTGTTCTGTGGTCCTCGGTGGCTACGGCCATCATTTCCCGTGCCACACTGCACGTGACCGATGTTGACCATCCAGTTAGTTCTTAACTTAACCGACTATTAAAATAGTGCGTCAGTGAGTGTATACTCCAGAAACATCAAGAGTGCGGTAAAAACCATCGGGAGGAAAGTTTTGGGTTGTTTAACTGCATGGAAGATGTGGTAGATTGTAGACGCAGCTGCGAAAACGTTGGGACAAGTAGTCACTTGGTAACACTAATTGACATTCCTTAACAGGGCCGGCACATTGCCTGCGAGCAGGCATCCGGCGTAGATATGACGGCCGCGGCGGTGTGCCTACAGTATGCGTTAGCACCGCTTGAAACTTTCCATAGGTCCCCATCGCGCGAATATCCATGGGGAGCCGCAAAACTTTTTGACTACTTTATACCTTCCAGCCCTTCTTCTCCGGTGCATCGCTTATTGCACTCCCCTAGGACAGCCTAGACCCTCACCGCCTTCGGCCAATTGCTATCGGGGTTTATACCGGCGATTTGTTGCACGTCTCCTCGCCGCTCGCCTGAGCACTGACCCGCTTTCTTGTCCCACCTCCGTCCTCTCCAATATGCAGTCGGCTCCAAGAACGGATTGAAGCCATTATCCACGCCCTTCGCACATCGGTATCCGCACATCGCGGACAGGACTTACTCCTCTGAAGATCGACCTCACCAACGCCTTTAACAGCGTCGAACGGCATTGCTTCCTTCAGCAAGTTTCCGTTCTCGCCCCGGACGCCGCCCGATTCGTGCACTTCACCTATGGTAGCCCCTCCCACCTGTACTTTGGCCCCTACACACTACTATCCAAGACAGGGACCCACCAAGGCGACCCTCTAGCCATGCACCTCTACTCACTCGGCATCCACCCATTTCTCCAAAGGCTGCAGCGATCTTTTCCCAACACTGTCACCCACGCGTGGTACGCTGACGACGGGAACATCATTCTCCCGTCACCCGACGCGCCTCGACTCCTCCAAATGATAGCAAATGAAGGACGTCCATACGGCATCCACATCAACATGCAAAAGACCGAAGCATGGTGGTTCGGCCAGAGCTCCTACCCAAACCTTCCTTGCAAGATTGTCACGGCTCCCGCAATCAACACCCTCGGCTCACCCATTGGTACCGATCCGGGCTGCCTGTCCCTCGTCGAGGACCGCCTAACTACAGCTCGCGCTATCTGGACTGCTCTCCCTACCCTCCGTGACCCACAGACTGCCTTCCATCTCCTACGCCATTGCGCCAGCGCATGCCGCCTGATTTATACTCTTCGAACTACCCCGCACTTAACCCTTTCTACGTCAGCTATGTTTGACCGTGAACTGCGAGGGGCCTTTCAAGAGATTCATCGAGAGCTGACGGACGGCTCCTGGCTCTGTGCTACTTTGCCCTTTTCACTAGGTGGACTTGGGCTCACACTCACCTCACCCATCCGCTCCGCCACCTACCTCAGCTCTCTCCTAAGCACCTACCACCTCTCCCTCGACCTGTTGCCGCCCATCGACCACCATCTCCTACCCAACGAGATACGACGAACCCACCAATCTATCCCACAATGTCATTCCTGCCGATCTTCGGCTCCAACCTCTCCTTGCCCGCCTCCCCACGACCGGTCAAATCCAAGGCGTCCAGACTACCCTCACATCCGCCATCCATCATGAACGCCACAAAACATATCTCTCCTCTCCTCCACAATACGAAAGTGCAGCTCACAGACTCGCCCGGAACCTCAGCTGTCGAACACGGTCCGCCAACTCACCCTTTCTCACCCTCCCGGACTCCCGCGACTCCCCCGCATCGAACCCCAAATCTGGACATACATGATCCTGCTTCGACTTGGTCAGCCCGTCTTCAACGGCCGGGACCACTGCCCCCGGTGCGCACTCTCCCAAGCTCGTCCCCCGCCCCTCCTCGACCCACTCGGGAGACATGCTATCCACTGCCCAGCAATGGAGGGATTCCTCCGACGCCACAACCACCTTCGCGACAAACTGTATACCCTCCTCCGACATCCTTCTGTAATGCTCGCCCGAAGCTCGAATATACCTTCCCCTGCGAAGCCCACCTCCCGTACTCGGAACGCCGCCGAATGGACATCCTCATTGACGACATCGAATTCTCCTCACGTCCCTGCGCACTAGACGTCTTCATTGCAAGCCCCTACACCGCACGGGCCATCTCCCACTCTCGCAAGACCTCCGGAGGGGCTACCGTGCCCATTGAAGCCTCGAAAACTGCGCATTACGCTGCCCTCTGTGGGACGATACAAGCCCAATTCTATCCTCTTGGATTCGATACTCACGGAGCCATCGGCAAACCTGCCCGTGAGGCCCTAGCCAAAGTCGCCTCTTTTTTCGCTCTCCGCCGCGGGAAACCCCCATCTGATGAATACCACCGATTGGTCACCACCCTCGCTTCTCTCGTTCTACAGCTGACGGCTCATGCCGTATCTCGCCGTGCTTTGTCTCTCACATCACCTGATGCTTGAGTGACCCAGCTCGGTTTAGTGACCCTTTAATAAAAGTGTGTGTTTGTTTGTTTGTGTGTACTTTATACTGTATTGTACGGTACAATATTTTGATATCCTGGTTGCATGGCAGAGCCATGGAAACATCGGTTGAGGTGGAGCGTTGAAGGAAAATCACTACTGGGTACAGTGCAGTTTGCAGCGGATGCTCTACGCGGGGGATGAAGACCTGCTTATACCAGAAACTAAGCTACGCTATTTGGTCCACAAGCGCGGCGTCAGTAATTGTCGAGCCCAGCAACACGCACAAATTAGTCACCCTATTCAAAATTAATTTTGTAGCGACTTCCCAGTGTTGCACACACATGTTACAGCGAGATAAACCCACATACGTGCTGTACAGCATTGTTTTTGGTCTTTGAAGCTTCCCATCAGCTTCCTTTCTCCAATCGCCTCGCGAAACCCGTATCCTCCGAAAATTTCCTCCATTGACTTTCAGTACAACCTTCACAGCATCACTTCAACCGCTCGCGCCCAAGGGCCGGATTAGAGTAGATACTAGCCTTGTATGAGTCAGTCACCCTCACTTTGCTGATCGCGGAAGTGTTCTACAGTGAGAACAGTGTAGAACACTTCCGCGATCAGCAAAGTGAATGTGACAGAAAACGTTCCGAAAGGGCGATCTTGAGTGCACACCGCGAGACTGCAGCAGCCTGGATCCTTCGTTTAGTATGTGGAATAACATCCAAAATGCGACGGCGTTCGCTGAGAATTTTGGAGCCTGGTGGAGTAAGATGGCCTTCTATGCCATCCTCCCCCATGCGTCCTCAAGTGTCGGGACGAAACTGGGGGAGGCTGGTATAGAGGGATGACAATCAGATCGGATCTGCGATATCGAAGTGAAGACAGGTAGGGCAGAAAACAGGTTTGAAGTCTTGACAAAATCGTGTCGTGAATCAAAGGACTGCATTGACTTGGATGGTTACGGGTGACTGTCGCAGACTTCGTCTGCAGAGAGCACGCGGACAAATCGCCTGAACTCTTAGAACAGGGATTTTGTTGGGTCAAGTTGCCACAAGTCCAAGTTAGAATCTCGAAGCCCATGGTTGGGAATCTCTCTCTTTGTTGACAGCACGGCACCTTGCTCAGTGGCAAACTATAAGTTTCCCCAGTTGGTAAAACGGTTTCCTCTAGAAAGCAGAAACATGATTCTCCTTTTGGCAACGAAAGGAAATCTGCTTCCTGCTTACAAACCACTGTGTCCAATTAGATGCGCAACTCGAAAGTGTCTGCATTTGCACTGTTGCCATGCTACAGAAAAAGGTCACATCTTCACACGTAATCCAAAGCGGAATCCATCGTTTTCATGTTGGCTCGCGTAGCTATTCAACTTGAACAGCTAGTTTCTAGGGGCGAATCGGTTTGTCGACTGTGGCCAGCCGCAACTCGGATTAGAATCTTTATCACGCTGCGAAAGCGGCTGCTGGAAACTGGTTTTCCATTAGGCAGTTTGTAGCTGCGCCAGGGCGACAAGCGACGAAATGTCTCCGTTTGCTGCTGATGTCTTTGCAATACCTTACAGCGCACTGCACAGAGCAGTGTGTACAGTATAGTACAGTACAGTACAGTACAGTACAGTACGGTACAGTATATATTTATATAGCGATTTTTCAAACAAAAAATATCAATATCAATCCTGAAATAACCCTCGAGGGGTATCATACATCATGTTTGATAAGATTGCCCACTTTTTGCACAGTACAGCAGACAAGTGTTATCAGAACGATGATTGACTCGCCAACGTACAACAGATTTTGTAGCTGCTTACAGTATCTAGGCACTGTAGCATTCGGTTCAGCGAAAAAAAAAAAAGTCGAGGACTGTACTCTGCGCTAGTCTCGCAAATAACAATGATTGGCTGCCTCTCTCCCACCATTATTTTTAATTTCAATTTATAGAGCAGCAGATTTAGTTCTGTAAGAAAGGTCAAATCCAAATTAAAAACGGCAGTCGAAAGGTGTGAAAAATCTAAATTTTCTTTCATACAGTATTTTTGAAGGGTTGCTAATTGTTAACTTTTATTTGAAAATTGAAAAACAAGAAATTTACAAAGAAAATTTGGGGGGAAACTGCAATGTCATGCAGTGCCCAAAGAGGTGCGACGGCGCGGAAGCAGGCTATTTCGACAAATACCGCCAGTCCGACCTATATACACATGTCACAAAACACCCTGCCGACTGCAACAAAATCCTTGTCTTCACCCGACTACTACTTGCTTTCCAGCAGCTGTCTACCCTTGCCCAACGTACTTCAAGCCCAACCCACTGCCACACTTACCCCTGCCCTAAGGTTTCTTCTGTCAAACGTTTGCCCCCCTACCTCTTCTCGCAAAGAGACGTACCCTGTTCTGTCTCGAATCAATTCTCACAATGGTAAGTTTCGACCTGTCGTAAGCGAGGAGAATCTACGTGGCTTTCCTACACACCTCTTCGCAATCCTTCCCCGTATCACCACTTTGACTTGCTGCACGCCTCAAGTCGTTCACCCTTTACACCCTACACAACCTGGAAGTAGATCCAAAACCCAACTGTTGGTGCTACTGTTTTGTGTTCTTCCCGTGTCAATATTCACGTTTCTTTTCGTCCGATGTCAAACTATTTGCGACACTTTCAGGGAACCGGTTCCGCTCTTACTGTTGATAATGTGAGCCCACATCAAGCTCGCTGCCATAGATGAAGAGAAGGTCTCAACATAGTTGAGATATGTCGTGTTTCTCGGGAGGAAGCTTTGAGAGTCTTGGACGCGTGTCACATGGATGAGACGATGGCCATCGAGAGATTTCTGAGCGGAAATGGTGTGTCTTCTTGGTCCATGGTTTCGAAGAAGAAAAAGCCCGCCCCAAACTCCAGATCCACGTCCAACACACGAGGCAGCTACGGGGGTTCCTCTTACAATCGCAATCACGACCGTGACCGTGACCGCGAGAGGGATCGTAGAGACCGTGATCGCATATCCCATTATCACTCGGATCAGAACCATTCCTCAAACGGCTATCGTCGCGGTTCACGCCAGCATCCTCATCATTCACACCAGCCCTATTCACAGAAGCCATCCAAGAAGACTGGCCCCCCAGCTGAGAAAGCTTCTTCCGAAGCACCTCTTCTACATCCGGAGACAGCATCTCAAGCTTGGGGACAGCCTAGAACTGCGGAGACATGGTCGGATCAGAAGCCGAACGGGACTGAGACCTGGGGTGAAGCCACCACTACAGAATCTTGGGGAGAGGCTTCCCCGGCGAAACCCGCCGCCTCCTCTGCTCCAGATAACGCATGGTCAGGAACACCTGCTACGGAGGCAACCTGGGCAGATACATCCGAGTCTGCTGAAAATGCATGGAGTACAGAAATAACTTCGACTCCGTCGGGAAATGGTGCATGGAGAATGCAACCACCGTCATCCGAGGTTGTCACTTCAAACTCGGAATCGAAGCCCTGGAAAAGGAACCGTCTGCGCCACCCAAGCAGAAAAAGGAGACCCCGACAAAGTCTAATGTAATCTCGTCATCAACTGTCAAGCGCAATTTTAATTACGCTGCTGCAGCCGCATCTGGGACGAGTCATGCAAAACCTGTCCTCCAGTGGCTCCCGAAGTCCCAGCACCGAAACCAGTAATCTCGGCGCCAACTCCAGCACCTACAGACGTAGAGACAGTTGTGTCTGAGCATACAGAGGATCTTGCCACACAGGAGTCAACGGAACCACAAGCAATACTTTCTATTCCGAGTCGGAACGTAACTCCTCAGCGGGAGCACGAGAGGCAACCTCATGACAAATGGCGATCGCAATCTGCAACAAGCCAATGGTTTAACAAATGATACGTTTGAACAGATAAGTGCTACTGTTCCAGTGCCGACTACTGAGGTTCATGTGAGTCACCGGCTCCAACAACTAGTGCCTGGACACCCCGCGCACCAAGTGCGGATCCGGTGGAAGAAAAACATCTGGAGGAGACTGCAAAGGCTGTGGCCCTTGCTTCAGCCGCCGTGGTTGGCTCTGAGCAAAATACTGGTGACTCGTTGAGCCTTCAGTTTGGTTCTTTTGGTCTCAGTGGGTTAGACAGTGTCAACTGGTCTGCGTCAGAGCAGAAGCGGGTGGAGCCTACCGCCAGCATTGTTGCTCCGAGTGAGCCCACGACGGCTGCCCCTACACCGGCGGTATCTGCACCTCCTACAGCTCCCAGTGTACCGACTGCCGTTGCGGTGGAAAGCGAAATATCATCCGCGCCTATGTCTTCTTCGGCTTCACTGAATGTGAATGTGACAGGGCCGGTTCCCGCACCCGCAGAACCTCGACCTCAGAATACTGCTTCGAATCCGTTACCAGCTGGGTCGTCTGCATCCACTGGATCTGGAATGTTCCCCATGCTGCCGGTCGGCCCTGGTGGGAATTTTCCTCCCCCCAGTTATGGGACGCCTTACTTGATGCCTCCGTTGCACAGCTACTCGCTTGGATCTTATGACAATTCCGGAGACCTTGGCAGCTCTCGGGCACCAAATTTGGGTCCACCCGGGTCGCTTCCGTTGTACGATCCAGCGCACTGACCAATGGGCTCTGGAACTGCAAAGTATGGAGGGATCCCTGGTCTCGGCGATATGAACGGTTTACCAACGGTGCCCGGTGCTATGGGTAAGGAAGGGCTGCATGGTAATGGTGATGTTGACAAGGGTAGTGGGCTTGGAGCGTCTGGACTTCAAGCTGGAATGGATCCACTGGCGACACCATATATGATGCCGGGATATCCGTCCATGCAATATCCTATGTACACGTTCCCTAACGCGGCATATGGGCCACCTGGTATGGGGCCACCGGGTCCCGGACCATTCCCGTATCCACCTGGAGGGCAGGTGTCATCGCAAGGAGGCCGAGGAGGATTTGGGTTTGACGACGGAAGTATCGGTCTAGGAGGCAACTCACGAAGTGGTTCTGGATTAGGAGGGGAAAGCATGTACACGCCAGGGTACCTGAGTACGCCGATGGCCCATGGCGGATCTCAAAAGAATGGGGGCGATGGTGGGTACAAGGGAGTGCGAGGAAATTCTCACCCCGGTCCAGGAAATAGTCTCGGAGGGATGAGTATGGCCGGTGGCATTGTGCATGGGATGACGTACGGGGACTATGGTGGGATGTCTGGGGTGAGCAATGGAATTTCGACGAATGGAGCTCCAGGTGGGTGGAGTAATCGGCAGGCCAGCGGTGGGCGTAATGATGGTAGCAGCGCGGAATTGTATCGAATCAGTCGATGGGTGGTGGGAGTCAGAATTCAACCCTGTACGCGGCTGGACCGGGAGGGCTCCAGGCGGGTATTGGACTCCGCAGCAGGGAGGTTACTACCCGTAAGGTAATTTGGCTAGAGTTGTCTTTTGATGTGAGGAAGAAGCTTTTCGATGCGATGCACAGGTTGAATAGCTCTTTTGTATCACAGTGGACAGCGAAAAGTTTGGAAATGTTTCGGATAGAAGATGTGACAAGAACGTAGCTGAATAAAGGAAAAGTATAGACATATCCATCCAGTGCGGTAAGAAGCAAAGTCGTGGTGAGTGAAGCTAAATAATAAAGTACGTACAAAATCATTTTGACTGTACAGAGCTGTACAGAGCTGTACAGTACAGTACAACGCCAGACCCAAAACGTACATGCAATACAACTGTACTGAAACCGTACGACGAAAGTGTAAACTCATCGATACACATTGGTGATCGTTGCAAATCCAAATCCCACCAAACCACTCCCGTTCATGCCAGCATCCAGCAAAGTATCTCTAACTCAATTCATTGCTTATTCCTCTTCTTTCTGATCAATGCCCAACCTGGTATCAGCAACCAGAATGTCCTGCGCCCACCTTGATCCCTTGTGCTCTCAGCAAGGTTTGCAGCAGATTTATCGTGCCGCAGAATGGATCTTCTCATCCAATTATCGCCCAATTTTAGGCATCGACAAACAAGCAGTTCCACGTTGCCTTTATCCTAACTGTCATTACTCGCCTACCTCTGACCTATATGTTTGTATCAATTGCATACACGTCGCTTGTAAAGCCCCAATTTCTCCTCAAACCGTCGCTCCGCAAACCCATCTTTTCCAACATTACAAAGACTGGCCACACTATCTACCTCTCTGTCGAGTATGCCTGTCTGTTCTGTGTGATCTGTGACGATTTTGTCTATAATCGTTTCCTTGATCCTGCGCTTGAACTTCAGGCTCATCGAGCCCGAGCTCACCGTCGCAGCTTCACGTCCACAATGTCCCACTGGAGTTGCCTTTGCAACCAAGACTCACACCTTTATCCTCTATTTCCAAAACCAGGGCCAGAGAGCAGCGGCTTATGACTCGGAAAGGATGGACTCCAACGAACGGAGAGCTTGTGGTTATGTCAAAAAAGGCATTTCCGCTTTCAGCTCTCAAGAGTGCCATTCGGCCCCGCCTGGCCTATTTAATTGGGCAATTCGTGTTACATGAACTCTGTCTTACAGGCTTTTCTGAGTGCTCCCCCGCTTCGCAACTATTTCTTAGCGAATGAACATCGTCCCAGTTGCACCGGAGAATTCAAGTTTGACTGCTTTGCTTGTGCATTGGACCAACTCGTATGCGACTCTTGTTTCACCACGGAGGGCGCTAAGAAGCCTACGTCTTCGACTTTCGAAATTCCATTTCTGGTGCCGCAAAACGTTTTGGATATCGTGTGGAGAAACGCTGAACACTTAGCTACCTATACTCAGCATGATGCCCATGAATTTCTCATAGCTGCCCTGAACCTTTTGAACAGTCACTGCCGAGGAGCCTCCTCCCGAAAAAGGCTGCAAAACCAGAACTGTGACCCGGGAGTCAAAGTTAAGAAGGAGGTTGATCTTATGTCAAAGTCAAATGCGGAAGGGAAGCGAGCATTGAGCCCCGTAAGTCCTGCCGCAAATATGCGAGGGTTCGCTCGCACATTTTCAGGTGCCTCCCCAGGGTCAGGATCAAGACCTAGCCCAAACAATATTGTGCAGAGCTTGTTCAGTGGGACATTGCAGTCTGATGTCGTCTGTCGCGTTTGTGGAAGTAGTTCTCCTACTCTTGAAAAGTTTTACGATATTTCGTTGGATGTCGACAAGATTGTCAAGCCCGTCGTCGCGACGGAGCAGGGCCCAATCTCCGGCAGTGGACAGAAGCAGTGATGACGTCCGTCGTCCAATTCCGTAAACAATGCAAGGAGTGCAAATTTTGATGAAAGGACACGTGGAAAAGGGAAAGAGGATCAGAAAAGCTATGGAACCGATTCTTTTCATCCTCACTTGGAAGTGGAAAATACTCTACCGAGCACAAATGGGAGTTGGATGGCGACCGCGAGAGGGATCTTGACAACTCGAACACCCTCGAAGAGTGCCTCACTCGTTTCACAGAGCCTGAGCTTCTCGGATCTTGTTCGAAAATGTTTTGTTCAACCTGCAGCACACGTCAGGAAGCAATGAAGCAAATGAGTATCCGCACTCTCCGATTGTGTGCTTCCATTTCAAGCGATTTGAGCAATCCTTTGCTAGCGTCCGCAGAAGTGAAATGGTCAAATTGACACCCCGTTGCCTTCCCGCGGATGGTCTCGATCTATCAACGTTTCAGACATCCGCTGTGTTGAGGAGGCGGAATGCAACAAAACTGTCAACGTCTGAAAATATAGTTGACACGTCATTGGCTACGGCAATGGATAACAACACTACACGGAGAAACGGAGGCACTGCACCCGAACATGACTTTTCGCCCCCAAGAGCGACAGAAGAGTCCGTGTACGATCTTTTTGCGGTAGTCAACCATATCGGAAAAATAGACAGCGGTCATTACACCGCCATGGTTAGAAAGGAAGGTAATTGGTTTCGATGCGATGATGAAAAGGTCAGTCGCCTCGATGACGTCAAGATCATCAGAAGCGAAGCTGCATACTTGGTTTTCTACGTTCAGCGGTACCCCAACTTTCAGTATGTCTAGAGCTCTAATTATTGGTTTCATATATTCACGAGTTGTCGATAATCGACGTGAGGGGCAAACTAACGTGAGATTTAAGAACCCAATCCGTGGTGTAGGCTAGAGATTCGCCGTTTAATTATACACGAGATACTTGGCAGTGGCGCTAAATTTGGCGTAGCCTTGGATAACCTTCGCAATGGAATCCAAAAAGTCCTTTTCCGTTACAGTCTTGCGACGTGCACGAATTGCAAACATGCCGGCCTCTGTGCAAACCGAGCGAATGTCAGCCAGTCGCGTTCGGACAAAGGCGAGCAAGGAGATCCCATCGAATATCACGCTCGCAGTTAATGGACCGTCCATGGATCTTGAAAATCTGCGTACGCCCCTCCAAGTCTGGCAGCCCGACCTCAATCTTACGATCAAGGCGGCCGGTCGCAAGAGGGCCGGATCGAGAGTATCTGGCCTATTCGTGGCCATGAGAACCTTAATATTACCGCGCGCACTAAAGCCATCGAGCTGGTTGAGGATCTCCAGCATAGTTCTCTGGACTTCGTTATCGCCTCCTTGACCATCGTCAAAGCGAGCTCCGCCTATAGCATCAACTTCATCAAAAAATACGATGCAGGCACGCTTCGTACGAGCCAATTCAAACAGTTCGCGCACCATACGAGCACCTTCTCCCGTATACTTTTGGACCAGCTCCGACCCTATGACGCGAATAAAAGGCATCCGTTCGGTTGGCAACGCACGTGCCAATAATGTCTTTCCAGTTCCAGGCGGTCCATACAACAAGACACCTTTAGGAGGATCAATTCCCAGTGCGACAAACTTTTCGGGTTGAGTAGTGGTAACTCGACTACCTCGCGAATTCGCTCAATGGACTCTTTGGCGCCGCCCACATCATTGTAGGTAACGTCTGGTTTTTCCTCAACTGTCATCATTGTAACGGAGGCATCAATCTTCGGCGGGAGAGGTATCTGTATTTGATACTTGTTACGATCGACGCCAACGCGCATGCCCTCTTCGATATCTGTAGGAGCGACGCGATCACCAAGACTGACGACAAACTTTGCAATTGTTTGACATTGATGACGTACTTTGACTCCTCATTTTCCTCTGTTATGATCTTTGTACAACGGGCGACTTGAAGAGGCTGTTCTTCAATGATGCTCTGCTTGTCCTTGACGAGATCCCACTGCGATGGGGGTGCCAACCCAGTATCTGATTCTTTATGCCGCACAATTCATCGACCTGCTTTGCCTTGTCCTTGATTTCCTTTTCAAGCTTTTATAGCAGAAGAATAGGACCCAAGCGTAGGTCTTCAGCAATGCAATATCGCCTTCGTCGAGAGTTTGGATGGGCCCGTCATCTGTCCTATCGTCGCGGCTGTCATGTCGTGGTTTCGTTGTTAGGAATGTCAATTCGTCGAAGCACAGCGAAACCGCGAGTAGTTTCGCGTAGGACTCACAAAAGATAATTGTTTCGCGGTTGTTTGTGAATGTCAATGAGACTGATGACTGAGCAGTCAACGCAGGCAGAGAGGCGATTGCGTACGAGGTCGCGTGGACTGCTGCAAAGTTATTGTCGGGTTCAGACCGCAGTCCAAAAATTAAAGGGTTTTTCATTTAAATGCCACTTGCTGGAGGGTAACACAGGTACTAATGTGAATAAAGAAATTACAGATTACCGTCTAGTAATATACTGTAAGCATATTTCAATTTCAAAAACCATGTTGTCATTTGAAGTGCTCTGTACAGTAGTATAGTCCGACGAAAAGTTGAGCTTCTCTTAATGGTCCACGTCGGCCACGTGCGGTGTGGCGTGCAAATTATGGCCATCGCGCCGACAACCACATGAGGACATCTATCATACCGTGTCAGCAAGGTGGCAGGGTCGAGGTGCGAGGTCGGTGACGACGCAATTGGCGTGGAGGGGCGTACAAACTCACGAAGGGCGCTCTTGGTTGGCCTGCAAAGAAGAAGGACCTGTCGTAGCAAGCGCGGGCTGGAAGTAAACTGTTTCATGGAGGAAAGGGCCGATCAGTGGGAAACTTTGACCGCCGAGGCGCAGCGGGAGACACGCTTGCATCAGGCTGAGTCTGTGAGAGCTACGTCACGTAGGGACTAGTAGGAGGATCTCTGCAAGGAGTCGAACCAGTTGCAGGGTAAGAAGCATGTTGTGGGTCGATAGGTTTGAACGCGGGCGTGACGCAGCATGCCGATGCACAAAGTCTGTGCATACGGAAACGGGCCGGCGAGTCCTAGATGTGTTCAAGGAGCTTGAATGTGCGGCGGCGCATGCAATTTTTCTTCGGAGAAACGCCTTGGTAAAGGTCGCGGTACCAACCGGGGAGCCAAGGATATCGAATCCGGCGCCAGCGCACGCGGAGAGGGGTAACTGGGCGAGGAAAGGGGCGCAGTCCGACGCAAGGTATGCGGTTAGAAAATGCGGCCCTGCTGATGTTTGATATGTATGCCAGGAACCGAGCTGTGTCGGGCAAGGGACCGGAACGCTCGCTGGAGCCCGTCCGGTAGTCCAATGATCGTGCCGTCATCGGCGTACCACTGATTATACAAAATACCGTCCTCTACGACTATACGCTGAATGAGTGACTTGATCGCGTGAGAGAAAAGCAGCATGCTAGCAGGGTTCCCCCTTCTGGGCGTCCTGTGTACCAGGTAGAATTATATGGTCGCTGTTCGGAATGATTAATTGTGGCTGGGTCCGACCATAAATCATGTTAGCGAACCATGCAATCTACAGTGGACGGGATGGAAGGACGTCCAGCACTGACTGCCCATCAACGTCACTGTAGGCGTCGCGAAAGTCATTGAGAACGGTTGCGACGTGAGAGTCACAGGAAACCCAGCGCAGCAAGGTGCGAACATCGCGGACGATGCCATCTGTACCGGCCTTGATCCCGTTGGCCAATTGGAAGGGGGCCAAGAACTCATGGGAATCATCTATAGCCGATGGAATTTACGTCTTTTTGACAATGCCCATTCTATCCTACTCAACGATCGTGCCGGCAGTGCCTCGCCAGGGATGGCTCCCACTGTTGTGGCGAAGCTACTCGTCTCCAGCTTTTCTTCTGTATTGACACAGCTTGCGCTTCCCGTGCTCCAAATGACGTATGGCACTCCTGGTATGGCGACGATAAGTTGACGTCGTACGTCACCGGGAGACGAGGCGGAGTGCTCGCTGCGACAGACCGTAGGTGCACTAGAATGTCCGCGTGTCGTGCATACAGTCCAGGAAGCACGTACTTTACCTCGTATTGAACGCCGACTTGTGCCTTAGACAGCTCTAGGCCAAATGCACTTTCACCACTGCTGCATGCGGGTAGGACTGCTGCATGGTCTCCTGAATGATCCATGGGCCTAGGGCACTCCACGCACCACAGCGGTGCAGTGTCATCAAACACGGGAACTCCGAGATGGCGACGTAGCATCACTGTCCACATCTTGTTCTATGTTCAGATGACCATGGACGGATGTGCGGTGAGGAATGCTGCTGCGGAACATTCGCCGAATATCAGCTTTCGAGTGCGTTACGGAGTTGAGAGACTTCACCCCTTCATTATCCTTCAAGAAAGACGCTGCTGCAGACTCGAACGAGGTTCAACATAGAATGTTGTATGACTTATCGGCTTGGCAACAAGGTTTGCCGCTATTAATGAATCCGGAAGACCCCATCTCCGTCAGCGAAGGACGCATGGAGCCTTCGGACAAACTTCAAGAGGTGGCCATCCGCTTCCGCGTATCTATGCGCTCGGTATTCAGACGCACCAGTCTCATCGGGGCTTTTGCATTTCTCGACGTAAATTATCCTCGCCGCATTTGCTGCGAAATTCAGCGCCACCACAGGTGTGAGGCCGTTACGGGCGTGCCGCAAAGGTAGGGACACTTGCTGTCGAACTGCACCGTTCATTGGCACATTATTTAAGCTCGAGCAAAATTCCAACAGCTCCTCGTCAAATCTCAGTGCAATGGCAGTGGTCACTCCCAGCGGGGATAGCTTCATCACATGCTGAAGCTTACAAGCCGAAGCACACACCCGGTGAAGATAGAACCGAATGCGCGCGTCTCTGATACTGTCACTAAGCGACAAAGGTTGTTTGCGGGCGCTGATTTTCTCATTGAGGAATTTCTTCATGAATTAGGGCGAACCAAGCGGGGCACCAAGGAGGTCAACGCCTTCGGTGCAAAAGTTCTTTCTTAGGAAGCAGTGCAATAGTGGCGATGCCCTGTTACCAGGCTGGAACGGCCGGAGTAGACGTCCGTTTGCCGGATTCAAATACAAGCCATGACGGGTCCTCTGGAGCTGAGGATCTCGACTGCTTTTTCGCGCTCCGCGCGATGCCTGTGAGGGTGCAGTCATCCGCGTACCATCTGCGTGAACAGAGGTGTGTTTGCTCAGCAATTTCCGTTGCCAATGGATGCACCAAAAGGGAAAACATCAGCATGCTTGCCGAGTCCCCTTGTTGGTTGGGGATGTCTTGTGCAGACGCTACAGGCAAAATCATCTGCGGCTTGTCGAGAGCATACAATATGTTCAGAAAACGACATAGCGATGGTGTCTTGGTCTGCAGCATGTTTACCATCCGCCCTCTTAAGAACCCATGTCCATTAAGCCCTTGCCCAGGGTCCTTATCGTACCAACTCGTTCCTAATTCAGGCGCTGCAAGCTGGTTCTGCCTGTGCTCTTCGGGAGGACGCTTTTTGGGCCACCTATCCATATCCCGGTGACCGTAGCGCCAAGTCCCCACTACGTCGAGCAACTCGTCCTGGCCCCACTTCTTTCCGTACTTCTCACGCATCTGCCTCCACCCATGCCCATAGCGGTGTCAGGTTTGAGATGCTTCGCCGATACCTCTTTCTCGGTCACCCTAATCCACTGCCGATATCGCCTCTCGGCCATGTACCGTCGCGGAAACCACGTATTGGTATGCGAGTCTTGCTTTGGTGCTATTCATCGTCACGATACCATTCACTATGTCTTTACTCGGCATGTGTTCAACTTAGCTGGCCTCGCTTGTCAGTAGGAAGTCTGTTTTCTGCTCCCTAGCGTAGGTCACCGGCCCTTCTTTGCTTTCGACGTCCTCTCACCTCCGTTGAACCCCTCCCACGGCCCACAGCATTTTGGCATCCCGGGCAGATTGGCTGCCGGGTCTAGGATTGATCAATTAGGCTTCGAAGAACGTAGTTGAATTGTGTAAAGCTTCCCATCTAGAGGGCGTGGGTCTGCTTGTTGATCGGAAGCTTGGTGCGGTAGGTAGCGGAGGAAAGGCAACAGATGAAGCCAGAGCGAGAGTACACGCGGTGGAATCATACGATCGAAAATAGTCAGCAAACCAGCACCGTAAATTCCAGTATCCGACAAACCGCTATTGGCTCTCCCGGGCAATGTCTGCAAAAAGCCCAGACCAATTCTGGACAGACCTACGGCCGCAACCGTTAGAAGTGACTTAACCGGAATGTACCTGCATATTCCTAGGTAACTGTCGCGAAGACGTTCATTTGGAGAAAAGTTAAAATATTCACCGACGTGAATCGAGAAAAGCAGAAGTACAACAGGCGTTGAGAAGAAAGCAATTTCGCTTCAGCAGGCAATTGACGATATGTTCTGAGGTTCAACCGCCGGATCCGGTAAATACGAAGACTGGACAAAATCTGGGTGATGATGCTTCGCGACTTTGGCATACGCAACCTTTACGAGTCCCATGCTTCGGAACGTGGAATTGTTGGGCAAATCTTGTTATCCTCTCGAGTTCCTCGGTCAGGATGACGATTTTGCTGGTCCATTACAGTACAAATAGGTAGATTTCAGCCATGTGAGACCAAACCGGTTTACTAAGTCTCAAATGAAGTTAAAAGAGGTCTACTTTCCAATACACCGTCGAACCGTTTGGCGATCAAGAACCCAACCTTGAACACTCCTATCTGCAATATCTCCAACGGAACACCTATCCTTTTAAGTAGTCTGTCGATGCTTTCACCTTGCTGGCTCAGCTGCTTATCTGTTAACGGAGAGATTAGATTTCAGGAACTTCGCATGCAACTTCTCTTGCCTCGCCTTCGCTTTCGCAAGTCCCTTCAAGGCAGATTTACTCAGCACATTTCCGTCAGAGTCTCGGGTCGGCATCCCGTTATCATCGAAAGTCGAGTATTTGCCCTTATATTCTGAACCTTCCTTGAAAAGCAACTCAGGTGCAAGCCTTCCCTTTTCAAGATCCTGAGCCAGCTTCGCAGCTTTGGCTGCCTTCTGACGCGCTACTTCCTCTTTCTTTTTCTGCTCCGCCTCACGTTTCCTTGCAAGTTCCATCACCAGGGCCGCCGCATCCTCTAACTTCCACACTGACGGCTGGTCAACTCCGCGATCCTCCAGTCGCACCCCAAGAGGCGGCAGCTGCTCGTCCCGCATTTTATCACTTAATGTTAGAATCGCACGGCTCGCTTCGCTTTTCTCTTTTCGCGCAAGACTGCGCACAGAATCTCGGAACTCGCTCAACACATCCAGCACAGGACCAATTGCGCTCTCCCTGGAATGACCGTCTGCCGCACCATCTTCTCCATATCCGATGTTTCCAACGCTCTCATTGCATAGTCCAAACACCTTGAAAATCTTGGTCAGGTAACGACCGATAGTCTCCAGCAAAGCCGCATTTGATCCAGGCCATGCGTCGCTATGTAAGCATTCGTTGAGCGGATCATATTTAGAGCCTCGCGCAACGCTCCCGGGGTATCAAAATTATTCGCGAGGCAGTCATAGATAACTTTCTGCCTCCGTTCTAGTTCCTTGCTGAGCTCCAGCTCTACATTTCGCGGCCGCACCCGGTACGTCTTAGGGTCCTTTCTTGATATATCCCGCAGGATCGCCTTTAAGTTTCCGTAGAAGTCTGTTAGAGTCCTATCGAGGGCGATCGATTCTTCCATGGCATGTTCTGAATAGTTCATGGGGGCATCGTATCGATGCTTGAGAAAAGATAACCGTATCTGTCTCGCATTGAACCTTTCCAAGCATTTCCGAATGGTAATAAAGTTCTTCAAGGATTTGACATCTTCAGACCCTCAATGTGCAGATGGCCAGAATGGAGAAAGTAGTTGACCCATTGGTGTGAGCAGTGGTATGCTTCGGACTGCGCGACTTCGTTGGAATGGTGGGGGAACCGCAAGTCGACACCGCCAGCATGTATATCTATTACTGAGCCAAGTACATTTGAAGCCATCGCTGAGCACTCTATGTGCCATCCCGGCCTCCCGAAACCCCAAGGGCGATTCCCATTTCGGCTCATCTTCCTTGCTTTTCTTCCAAAGAACAAAGTCGTTGGAGGACCTTTTCTGCTCCCGAAAGGCCTCGTCCGTTGTAGACAGAGCCCCCTCACCTTCTTCAAGCAACTCCTGGTTACCCACGACCATGGCTCGAGCTTTCCATAGTCATGCCCTGCTGCTTCGAAGGCCCTTGTATCAAAATAGACTGATCCAGAGCTCTCGTAGGCGAACCCATTCTCCATAATCTTTTCAACGTATTCAATTACTTCCGGTACATACTCCGTAACTCGAGTAAGGAAATCTGGTCGCATGACGTTGAGTCTGTCCATGTCTTCCAGAAACTCCTCCTCAAATTCGCGGGCGAGGTCGTTGGCATGAATGCCACGTTCATTTGCACGCTTGATTATTTTGTCATCCAATATCTGTGACATTCATTTGTACAACCACGTCGTAACCAAAAAAGTCACTGAGAATTCTGCGAACAATATCAAATCGGACATAGTTGGACGCGTGCCCAACGTGGGCAGAGTCGTACACCGTTGGACCGCATATGTACCAAGTCAATCGATTGCCACCTCCCTGTGGCACAAATGGCTCCTTCTTGCCTGTGAAACTATTGAGCATGGTCAGTCTGCTCTTTGATGAGTCCTCAGGGGCCTTCCACGGAAAGTAATGAGAGCATTCCATGTCTGTCGGCTCGTTCTTCAAATATGACAGGTACTGGAGACTGTAGCGTTTGAGTCGAAGGGTAATTCAGTGGGATTGATAACTGTGATGGCAGAATCGGGGCACGCGTCGTGAGGCAGAAGCAGAAATTGCTCACGATCCGTCAAGTACAAATCCGAGGCGGCCTAAGCAGTCCGCTCACTCTCCCAATTCAGAATCGGCAAAGCATAGAAGCGGGGTAGTTTGCAGTTCAGTCCGAGAAAGCGGTGCCTTCAACTCTACTCGCTGCCGGCTCGGAGCTTAAGAGGCAGGCGGGAGAGCAAGAACAAAGTAGGGCACTCGATACATGAAATGGGACAGCGTAAATGTCGACGACGACTTGGGACGGGATGTACTTGACGATTGTTGATTGATCTCATTATGGCGGGCAGCCTTTGTCATAAACTGAGTCTGCTGAGTTGTCGGTACAGCATTACGCACATGTACAGTATAGTACAGTACACACTACAGTACAACGCTGCTAAATATTATTGTAATTGACTATGGTTACCACAGCTGTAACTCGTGTCCAGGTACTCAATACCGAAATATTTCGATTAATTTTTGGCCATCTTCAGAAAAGCGTTCCAGAGGGTGATTGAAGCACTCGAAACAGTTGAAGAAATTCAGTAGATTGCGTCACAGTGCCACAGAGAAACATGTGTATACTACGCGACGTACAGTACAGTACAGTAGTGCATATCTCAAAACTGTACACCCAGTTAATGTAATTAGTACACACCAATATTGGTCCCATAAATAATGTTTTTACTCAGTAGCGACCGTACGCTTTCGTATTCGGCACCCCTGTCGGAGTGATCCGCAAGCGCGCGTTGAGTCGCATCAGTTGCACTATCTGGTCGTCAGATGCGCAAGCTATTTTTCACGCATGTCTCTGCAGGTGGACGACGTGGACCATCCTGTTAGCTCTCAGCTAGCAATATAGTGATATTTTAGGCCGTTTCCACATATGGACATGGACAAGTGCACCGTGAGACACGGTTTCGTGCGAAATTGTCCATAGGACATTTTTTTGTCCAGTGCCCATCTCCCGCCATAATTATAGACTCACCACGCAACACATTCCCCAAGAGCTCAAACCTGCCGGCATCCCAAGGCACACTCTTTGTCTACCACGACCACTTTTTGCAGTTCAAATCATGACAAGCATTCCAGTAATACCATGCGAGCCTGACCCTCTTTCTGAAGCTCCACTTCACAGATCCGTACCGCTAGCAGGCCCAGACAATGGTATTGTAAAACCAACTCAAATCAGTCCATTGAACAGTCCCCTTTCATACAATAAATAACTTCCCAACCCATTAACTGCTGCTCCAAAAAAGCCAAATTACGACAACGACATCGTTATCCTTCTGTTTTGTATGATGAAAAAAGCTGGATACGGCAACCGTAAGCAGCAAAAGAAGAGTTTGAAAGAAGTGTTTTCGGATGCTGTCAAGCTTGCGGAACAAAGCCACGGCAGAAAACGAACGGCAAAAGGTTGGCAAAAGAAATTCAATCGCATTAAACAAGAATATTCCGTCTTTATGTCCAAACTGAAACAGTCGGGACGTGACGCAGATGATGAAGATCTCTTCAACACTTCTGAATATTTTGAGCAGATCCACGAGCTAGAGCATGGAAAAGCTATATATGATCACTGGCTCAGTACTAAGCCGATGACAGAAGTAGCCCTTCCGAATTACCGACATGCAGGACATGAAAGCGCATGAAACAATCGCGCGATTCTTTGCTGTCAGAGTTCATCAAAAAACAAGAAGCTGCCAACGAAAGCCTAATAGAAGAGCTTCGCAAAGGAAATGAAGAGCGGGAGAAGACCAGGAACATTTTACAGCAACTCGTGGAGAAATGTTGAGTGTCGTTAATCCGCATGGAAGTCGTTCTTGATGTAGTATAATAGAGCATCTCGCTGTTTATTACCTTCCATTGCGTCACTCGTTACTACGACCTCTTCATCACCTTCTTCGTCTGCCGTTAAATAAATATCTTCGTCGTCGCCGTCCTCAATGCTCCAGTTATGTAACACTTCACAAGCGAATACAAATAGTACGATCTCGTTCTCGTCATGGAGACGAAGCCCATTTCGCAGAACAGAGAACCGGTGTTTGAGCATTACAACCGCACATTCCACAGGTTTTCTTGTGGTGCTGGCAACTTTATCCAAGTGCGCAAGACTGGATTTGCTCTCTTTTCCTGGTCTGAACAACTTTTCATCATGTTTTGAGTCAACTGGAATGAGCAGTCTCCAATGAGGTACGGTCTTACGCAATTCCAGAGATCAGGAGAGATGGCATGTTAGGTCCCAGTCAGTCGCCATCTTCAATATTATTCTTCAATACTGATTGTTCAAAAATTGTAGAGTCACCAAGAACCCCGGGTTTCCCAATATCTACTAAGATGAATCGTCGATCGGCTGTTTATACTGCAAAAAAACGATGCTGGGTAGCCTTTGTAGCATCTGTATTCGTAGTACCGTTCTTCAGGGCATTCGGGTCATTTCAAATGCGTTCCGTCGATTGCACCCACACAGTAAGTTAAACCACTCAGATTTTCAAAGCCTTTGATTGGGCGTGCTACATCTTTTTCTTCAGTTGGGAATCGTACTGCATCTTTATATTTAGAGTAATCCATTTGGATACTGTCATAACACTCAAAGAAACAGTGCTGGGGCCGATATCAAGATGGCTGCTGCCTTCTCGCAAGTAGATCCCACAGCATACAAGAGAAATGCTGCGACTTTTAGCTCTGCAGGTAAGGCTTTTCGGTACATAGAATAGTTAAATTCAATTGCCGGTCGAAGCTCCTGCGATATCTTCTGAAACAGTGTGTACTTTATACGAAAAGGACTGCGCCACGAGGCGGACCTTATAAAGTCAGGTTGAGCTGCGTAGTCAAAGAACCATGCTGGGGAACTACGAGCTCGTGTCCAAGATCTACCAGGTGTGCCACCGCGATTATCGGAGGACGAAATAAGAAGGATAGAACTGCATTGGTTGGACAAAAACTGGTAGGCGGCAATAAGATCTGCATTGTTCTCTTCGGCAGCGAACGTCGACAGAAGTGCTTTAATCAAGCGACGACGGCGGTCGTCGGCCATATTCTTTGTGAGATTGGCGAATGTTCAGCATGGTTACTGTTTTGGGGTCGCTTTGGAGCGACCTCAATATGGGGGTATTTTGGACAAGACAACGGTTGTCCTAAGAAATGGGAAATCCCCAGGATTCTGGGTATTTTGGACAGTGCGCACTGTGTCCTGTAAATGTGTAGAAACGTCCTTATGGCAGTAGTAAGGATACCTTGCCCGTGGAAATTATATTACCACCTTCATATTTGTAGCCCCACCAATAACAAGTCATTAAATATAAAGCAACCCTGATTGGCGATTTTTTTTAAGCCAAACCTTGCTATTTAACTTTAGTCAACCATGTTGACATACCTGTTGCCGGCAACTTTGAGGGGGGTCGGCAATTATATCACTATTACAATAAAATATCTGTGGTGGTTGTAGAGAATACTTCACGGCAAACATTTTCTTCTCTCAGAGATAGTTTTGGACCCACTCAGTGACATGCCTCGAGGAAAACAGCTTTCCGTAGACAGGAAGGCCCAAATTTCAGCCCACAGTGAGTCAGGTAGATCCTGTAGACAGATCGCTCAAAAAACTAACCGAACTCATCCAATGATCTCCTGTTTCCTGAAGAACACAGCCGCATACTGCACCAAGAAGCGCACTGGGAGAAAGAGATTTTTAACTGCCAGTCAAGAGCGCTAAATGTACCGAGAAGCCGCAAGCGGTTCCCAATCAGCCAGAAACAATGCCCCCAAGGTAGGCGTCACACTGTCAATTAGACGCGTAAAAGAGCGTCTTCAGTGTAGCGCGAGTATTCGTTTCAAGAAAATCAAAACTGCTCCACCTCTTACAAATTTTCACCTGAAATACCGTATAAATGGGCCAAATATGACAAATGGGGCAAAGAAAAATGGAGCAAGGTTTTGTTCTCAGACGAGAAAAAATTTAATCTAGATGAAACGATGTACTCCGATATTGCTGCGCCGATTTGAGAAAGGATGATCTAGTACTTTCGAAAAAGCAAAAAGGCGATGGGGGTGTTATAGTGTGGGGAGTATTTAATGTAAATGGATGCTGTGCTCTTTTTATAATGCGTGGTCGTCAAACGTCTGCAACTTATATTCAAGTAATGAAAAATGTCATACTCCCTCATGCTGAAAAAAGCGTACCTTTGTCGCCTATCTAACACAAAGAAAATGCACCAATACTCGAAAGTATTGAAACTATGCAGTGGTTTAGCGAGAATAGTGTGAGATGTATGGAGTGGGCAACACGCTCGCCGGATCTAAATTCAATGGAAAAACATTTGGAGATGGCTTCCCGCACTATACACGCCAATAATAGACAGTTTAAAGATGCAAAGGAGCTTGAGAACTGCATTATGGAAGCTTGGAGTACTGTCCTTCCGTCTTTAATCTCAAAGCTGGTTCTATCAATGCACAATAGTGAAATCGAGGTGCTAGAGAGACAGGGTAGGTGCATTCATTATTAGACAGCGTTCAATGCCCGTAGCAATTGCTTAAGTTTGCTTTTAAGTGTGTCCTAGTTAAGTGGTAATTTTTGAACCCCTCTTCCACACTCTACAGCCCCTGTGTCAATAATGAGGTAGATATCATACTGAAGGTATTTCAGTACTGTATTTTTTGAAGTCATGAATCGATCAATCAGATTTGTTTTTATTTTAGAGCTTCAGTCTACGTGACTACAAAAGGATGGATGGTAATATAATTTCCGCCGGCAGTGTAGTTTAGGAAACTGTGTGAACGCTTTTCTGAAGAAAAAAATTTACACTGAAAACAGCTTTGCAGAATACTGCTTTCATTATACTAATACTGAGGTATGGGATGACTAGCATTTTGTTGAAGAACAGCTACAAGAAAAACGTACAGTATATGATGATTGTCTTGTTCCTCCGGGAGGAGACAACCCTAAAGTACTGCAGTCCAAACATTACAGTATCCATTGTGATTACAGTAGACCTCTTCAAGAGTATGCTAATTCAGAGCCCTTCACACTCATCTGTCTTTCTCCTCGCCTACTGTCTCGTACTTAGGCGAATCATGTGATTTGCATACCCACTGTTCTATGATAAAGGTAAGCTTGCTGGTTTCCATGGTCTGCCTAAGAATATCATTGCCTAGTCGTCTAGTGAGGCTGTCTGCGATGTTCTGACTGGAACAAATCCAACCGTTGTTTGGAATTTCTCCTTCTTTGTCCGCTCTTCTGCTGTCAGATATCTCATTCATGAAGCGTAGTTCGCGCATTCGCTTTGAGGCTATGATGGTGTCGAAAATGCTCTTCGAGTCGGTTAAGAGATATAACGTGATATCGATGTGCAACTTGCGGAAAAGTAGCTTAACGCTAACACCGTAATCGTAACCATATGAAAAGGCGTAAGTTTCACGAGCTAGGATAGAGCGTGTTATATGCGACCATCTCGTCGAAGACCACCTCAGGATGTGTCGTTTCTCTTCGCTGTCAACGAGACAGACAATTGTGGCTAGTTCCGTTATGGTTTGTGTTATACCCTGAGTTGACAAACACAAAGAGCTTCGGCGTGGTCCTGTCAAGTCGGCTAAACTTGAACGACATGTTCCGTGTTCCTTTTGAGAGTAGAACAGACTTCTTGAGGGTTCTGTGTGTTCTGCGTGTTCTTTTGTCACTGCTGACTTCGTGGTTTGACATAGCTAAGCTACTGCGTTACATATGTCCGGTCGTGTGCTTTGCTCCACAAATAATAACTGTCCTCCGATCTTCATTACATTTTCTGGATCTGGTTCCTTTTCGTCTGCGGTCGTGAGTATTGCGATGTACTGGTCTTGATTGAGTGTTATAGTGACTCTGTTTCTGTCTATCAGAAAACACAGGAATCGAAGTTGAAATGTGTCCATCTAGCGTTGAATAAAAGCACTGTTGGCTTGTTTTTCCAGAGTAAGATAGTGAGAAGTCTCCGTATTAATCGCATCATCGGTTGCGAGACCGGCGAGATCGGGGACTGCGTTGTTGTTTGAAAGATACGGGAAGCAGGGGTCGAATGGAGCATCGCTCATCTTAAGGCGTTTGGTGAACAACGAGTGGTAGGTCTCAAAGAGACAGGAGCTTGATTCCACGAGACCGTAATATGGCAATTTGATCTGAAGAACCTCAACGGGAGGCAGTCGAGCTTTAGGTGACTGCAATTTGCACATATAACGCTACCGAGGTTTAGCTTGCATGTATGCTTGCTCGATATCACGAGTCCAGAGCACGCCTTTAAAGAAAAACATTGATAACGAGACGATAAGGCGCATCACCATGCGCATGAGCACGAGCGAGTCATTGGCGATTGTGTGACGGTATCGGTCCTCATGACCCTTCAAGATCCACCGCGCTTTGAATCTTTCAGTTTCTGTGCCGGGATCTTTGATACAATGTACATATGTGTTGCCTACAAAGTTTGCGTTTCCGGGCACTTCACTTACATTCACACTGCGGACGCCTACTTTTGAAAGTATGCCATTGTATTATTCCTGCTTTCTTTTGGAAAACCCTGGGGCCACTTTGATCCTGTATGTGTTCAAAAAGATTTGGTGTGTGCGCTGCTTGCTAACTTCCTGTTCCGTGTGTGTTTCTGCGTTGTCTGTAGGGTTAAGGAGATCATTGATAGGGATGTCGGGGCGTTGGTATGATTTGAGCATTTTCGAGTGAAACATACGTTCGTGGCCCTTAGAATCCAAAAAATCGAAAGACGACCGTCTCGATACAGAAAGGTATAGGGGCCCTGCCAACAATTGTGTTCGCGGTAAACAAGGACTTCTTCACCGGGTGAGAGTTCCGCTACGGCTTCGTTCGAAGGTGCTCTCTTAAGTACGCGACGAACGCGGAGTTGTGCAACGATTGAATCATATTCCCCGCGTGCGTGGGACATCAAGTCCATGCAGTTGATGGCAGTTTGCGGTTGTTGCACTTAGTTGCCGACGGTTAGTCTTGGTTTAACAACGAATGGCAAGATCGCGGGAGTGAATCTCTCTGGTCCTACCGTGTGCGAAATTGCTAAATTAACGTAATCGTCAATTAGTGATAGCGGTGCACTCGGGTGGTCGATAAAAAGCTTGTTCGAGATTCGGCGGAACGGATCATAGTAACGCTCTGCTATCAGTGACCAGTGAGCTTCCACGGCTATTAAGACTACCTTGCATCCTAGGGAAGAAGCGAGCAAGCGAAATTGCGTGGACAGAAAAAACTTAGCCTGATCTATCCCCAAGTTCTGTGGAACGCCAAGATAGGGGATCACTCATATCGCCATAAAAGTTTCCAAAATAGTATAGGAATACTGCTTCGGTAAGAGTGCAGTACGGGAGATGTGAGCCTGCCGACACACAGCGTGGAGGAGAGGAGTGCCTTGGATAAACTTCACGTCTAAGGCGACGTCGAAATTAAAGGTGCATTGGTCCGGTAACACAGCACGATATTGATTGGATTGTTTCGACTATAGTTGGCAACTGCAACAAGTCTTCGTTATCTGCTGCAGCTTCTCGATGTCGGGAGTGCTAGATTCAATAGGGTACGCTCTTCGTAGAGCGCTAGTAAATGCGCGAGATGGAGCATGGCCCAAATTTCGTTGAACTTCGGCTTGTTCAGCAATGGAGAGCAAATACTTGTAAGATCCTTCGTGTGCATAATATAGGTCTCCGAACTTGCGCGTGAGCGGTATAGTCGCATTAAGGGCTTTGAAATGGGCCGTTGGATGCTTGGGTTGTTTGTGGGTTACAGTGTTGAGGTTTGTCTGTGTGGACAAGTCAAGTATCATTAGTATGTCGTTTGGGATGATCACTGAGGAAAAGTCAAAGTACCCGTGACTGGGTAAAGGCTCGCGGATGAGAACAAGTCAAAGAATACGAACGCAAACTTGATTCAAACCTTGACCACCGAAAGTGATGTAGATTTCGAGCGGCTGAATATAGTGGAACTTAGATTGGAGATGATTTATGCTCAGGAACGCTAACCATTGAGGTACTCCTATTACGGATTGGGGAGCGCCTTCATCTAGGCTCACACCGTGATAAGGTGTAACAGGAACGAGGCGGAAATCTGTGTAGGTGGTAAACAAGTCGTTGAGACTAGGTAGAAGGACATTCATTGGTCTCGGGTGGTGTGGGCTGCGTGAATTTGTCTGTTTCGTTCTTGTGTGATAAGCAACCGTAATGAAAAGAATTTCCTGATCGCTTGATATCGTGTCCTTGTTGGTCTCTGTCTCGTCTTGGCGTATCGTGCCAATACTATATTCATCCACAGATCTACCGTGGGCTGAAACTTGAGTTTGTTACTGAGCTCCATCGTGTAGTGATGCGGTGTTTTCGCCATCAACACCTGAGAAGTGCACATGGGTGTTGGGACAATCGGGGCAGTTAAAGTAGAGATGGTACCACAAATTGCAGAAGCTGCGTCCCATCGGGGCTGTTTAAATTGCATACGGGGGGGAAAGGTTACTCGGCGTTGATAACGGCTAGGTCGTCGACTGGTTGCCGAGCGAGGTCGAGCGCTCGGTGATGTATATAGGTTTCGATAGGTCGAAGCCGCAAAAGACGAGGAACCACGCATAACGAGGTGTTCGAAGTACGTTTAGCCATCTTTGCTGAAGTGTACGTCAATGGGTGTGGTTTCCTTTTCGTTGTCTTCAAGTAGAAAAACGTTTCCTGACAATTCTTTGGGCTTCGGCGTACTTTTGTGGTATCCTGCTGCCGGATACATTGATGTAACCACGTATGCAACACATTGGGGTCCTTCGGTATAGCTGTGGTAATTTATGGGATATAAAACGGCTCTGCTTTTACTGCGTTAATTATGAAATCCCTCAAAAGTAGAGGAGAGTGGTATGCTTGATCGAGAATCGTCTGGAGGTCGCGGGCTCTTTGAAATAGATGGTTTAAAAGCTGCGAGTTGGACTTTCCTAGATTCTTTCGTTTGACTTCCTGGAAACGTTAATGTGTTCCACTCAGTCGTGTAGGTGTCCTTGTATGCCGGTGTCATGAAGTGCGAGCTTATTCGTGAAAAACTATCGCTGACTGACTCTGAGTTTGGAGCAACGGTTTCTGTGATATACCTAAGCGCATCGTCTTAGAATATTACGTGCTATACGGAGAGACGCTGTGATTCGGGGACTTGGAAGGCATCGCAGTCCTGTAAGAATCTGCGTTTGACTGTAGATAGAATGGGGCCCTGGTATGGTCCAGATTAGAGTTCTTGCGATAACCGGTGAGCCGGATTGCTGGTCGTCGTGGTTTGGTTATGAACTAGAAGGCCAAGGGGCCGGTTTTGTATGGGATCACCTGTACCCTTCCCGCACCAGACTCTCCTGCTCCCGAGATAGTGTCTGACTTTCCTTCTCGAGCAATTTGTGGATTTCATGACATTTTCGGTAGTGATGTATTCCCTGAACTGAACAAACAGGTCTTTGCCGTTTATTATTTCAGAACTAGTTTCATCCGATGATTTTGTCGAGTTTTCCGTGGTGGAATTTGCCAAGGTTTGACATTTTCTCAGCTTGTTTGATATTGATGAACTCGTTTGACAGATTCGCGTCGTTGCGAGCTTCCTCTAGAACGATCCGTCCGAACTTCACCGCGCACTTGCGTACTACCTCTAGGCTTAGTCCTGCACACTTTCGTCGGCGAGCAGACGAAGGTTTGCAATTCACGTAGCTTCCGTCCTATTCAAGAATGAGTTCTGGAATGACTAACGTGTTTTTTGGAAAAAAATATAATAAAAGACGTAGATGATGATTATCTTGTTCCCGCTGGGAGGAGATAACCCTAAGTACTGCAGTCCTAACATTACAGTATCCTATGTGATTACAGGAAACCCATTCAGGATATGCAAACTCAGAGTCCATCACAAATACCATAAAGCTCTGCTAGTTACACGCCTTTATGCAAGTTATGAGCGCATGAGAAATGTGTTTTGGCGCAAAAACATGCCTCTTCGTGCAAAAAGCGTCGCAGTATGCCGTGCAGCTGCCATTGCATCGATTCCAAGCATCCAAAACATAACCAGCGACCGCGCTTCATCACCGCCTTCCCCTTCAATCCAGGGCGTTACATCCCATGCGGACACTATCAGGACGCCGTCGAGCAGGAATTAAAGGTACTGCAGCTGGAGATTGTAATCCAGTCGTCCAACGTATCGCCTTTTACACATGGATTTGCAGCGCTAGAAGATGAACGTATAACGAAGAAAGAAAGAAGTGTAATGCGTTCAGTGACGAACAGTGGAAGTTGCCCACGCTGCAGTGCCACTGAGTAACTCATCATTGTGTGAGAGGTAGCGGCCGGGAAAGCACACATAGTATTTATGAACAAACAAGGCCTATGTTCGAGAAGGTTGCAGAGCATTGCGACTGCAACAATGGCATTAATGTACTAACAAGTGGAACCAATTCGAGGACAAGTACGAACGACCTCAGGAGGCGTTCTATAGATAGGATGGGTTGACTCGTCTACGGTCGGAATTATGTTGTGGACAGCTGGGTGAGCCCAATGAAATCCTATCGCAAATGAGCGAACCGCGGAGTGATCTTAAGAGGGAAAGAACTGTAAATAGGAGAAGGTTGCGAAGTACTAGCAAAAGAGCGAGCTCTTAGGTACATATTTGGTAGCTTCAACTATGAAAAGAAAGAAGAAGCTGCCTACGGACTGCAACAGCAACGGGAAAGGATCTAGCATTGAATCGAGTGTAAAGAGGAAAAAAAATACTCGGAAAATTGTGTTGCTGGTATTTGAGGCGGGCTTAGGGCATTTGGCGAAGCACTAAAGGAGTTCCATAGTGCTCTTATATACTTGAAACACCGTAAGTGAACCTTCAATCGACAAACGATTGACGTAGGGAAGGGAATAAATAGCCAAAACCGTGAGTAGTGGCACCAGGAGCGCAAGCAAGACAACAAAATGGAATCTAAGAGGTTTCAGGCTTTAATAGGACACTTTTAGAATCACTAAAATTAATCGTATTGAGTTTCATGGACTCTTTTGCACTTCTGGAAATTTCAAGGAGATGCAGAATGTCGAATAGCTTCTCTTTGATGAAAAAGCCTCCACTAAAGCTCGAAAGCTAGCATTCGAGCACTTAATACTAACAAATTCTGCTTGATCATTACTAAAAATATTTATTTTTCTGCTTTGAGAGATATTTAAAGGATCGAAAGCATTCACATTTCTGTGAGACTATTTAGTATAACTTCAATTGCAGAAGTTGCTTAAGAATTTGCAAAAAGGAAACGAAAGGCCAATGTGTCCGTTTTGTAGTTTCATCGTACGTATGAACTCTACAACGGTGAAGCACATCTAGGATTAATTAAAAATCCATTCCATTGTGACTAGAATGGATGAAATGGCTTTATTCATGTTACCTGCACCAGAGACAATGTTGCAGCCTGGAAAGGTACTCCAAAGTACTATCTATGATAATAAATGGAGTCTAAAATAACACTCGAAGTCTCCATACATTTTTATAGTAGAGCCGACCTAAAGAAAAGCAGATACCACGTTGTCCAAATCACTTCGTATTTATAACTTTCAGTCACGTCTGCGATCTTTTAAAAGTCCGAATGAATTTATTATCAACCCATCTAGTGTCTTGATGGCCTGGTGTTTCAGGTCTTGTTACGTTTGTGTCCACTGTAATCCTCTTTTTGATGCTTGTTACTCCTAGGACGTGATGTGCCGATTAAGGTGCCGTCAAACTCCGAAGCAGTTTGGAAAGGCATGCGCTTTTACGTTTGCAGCTTCGGCATATCGTCCTGCGTTTCGGGAAATAAACTAGGCTCTATATACGTAAAGGATCACTTTCCGCTTACTACATATGAAATCAAGCCCCTTCCATTAGATCTCAGGCAGGTGCAGGTGCTTTTTATAAACATAAATTATAAGTAGCTTTAACAAGCTATTGACAAAAGAGACGGATTACTTGAATGCATCCATAATCGGTTTCATGGAATAAGTTTCCTTGTAATTAATTCTGATTGCTAGGCCAAGCCACTGCGGCAATCATTCGTTAATTTTTTGAAGCTTGAAGCGAAATTTGTAAAAGCAATGCTGATCTCCATGTGATTTAAATTCGATTGCTCTTGTCCAGAATACTTTCATGCTCCAAAAAATCGCGTTGCACTCGAAGCAAGGAAAGGCAGACCGCCGGAGCTTGAGGGATATGATTTTGGAGCGGTTCGGCTCCGATTCCAGAGCGCTCTCAATAGCACTTCAATGAAATACGGGCAGATGAGGCAAGGACTGCGGATAAAGTTTGCTTGTGATGTTTTTATGGATTTTTGGCGAGATTGGTATCTAAAGCTTCGGCTCCCTTTAATATCCACATTTTTCGGTTCAGTAGTGAACATTAGATGTCTCTCTACATCGTCAAACAGATTATAAATTATTATTCATTTATGCTATATAGTTTCCATGCTACCATCGCCAGATGGCTCGGAAGTTTTCGGCATAAGTGCAATTATACCAAAAAATGTATTGAATATCAACTAAATTTGGGAAAGTTGAGTCACAGATGTGTAAAGTGCGAATGTAAAACCTCTAAATCCTTCTGCAGTAATACTCATGAGTCATTGGGCCATTTGTGCTCATAGAAGCCTCAAAAAATATACAAATTAAATAAATGTCACCATCTTTGCTCAGTCTTTACTGAAGTTTGGCCCACATACCATCAATATTTTCTTGCAGCAGTACTGTCTGGAACTAACGTTACAAAGATTAATACGTGTGGACGATACTGTACATCTCAGCGAAAAAGGGAGTGCAGTGTTTCCTGGATAAAAACATTCCGCTTAAGTGCATTTCGCAGGTACCTTGCATACCATATCCCTAATGATTTTTTTGCACCCTTTAGTGTTCAATAGACAATTTTCCCATTTTGACTGGATAATCCCAATGATCAGTATACCGTGCAATAGAGGCCGAACCTAAGATTACTGAAGCATAAAACTGTTAGGGATCACTTCCCTTACCTAGCAGACGTCTCCGTTCGGCAAAGGGAAGGACCTTGGAAGATTGGTAGAGCGATAATGAGGTCAGCGACTAGCAAGGGAACACCGATCGTAAAAACACCGAACGGAAACACAAGACAGAGGCTGGCTCACTCTCGGGACAAGCTAACTGTGCCGAGAGTGGGGTACGTATGCGGGGACGGTGACGGCGTGATACAGGCTAGGAGGGGACTAGTGAAACAAGGAGTAAACGACTGAGAAAGTCAAAGGTAAACGACTGAGAAAGTGAAAGGTAAAAAGTAAACAGGGAACTCCAATGTGGAAGGGTGCTTACCGTTTTACTTGACGGGCAACGTAAAGTAGATCACAGATAAATATCTGTGAAGTCCGTACGGAGTCCGAGTGGGCCTAGCACTAGACCATAATTTCACTGTGCATACTTGTGTCAATTTCTACTACTTATCATACGCATTACTACACTACACCCTACTGCACTCTCAAGAGTACTGTAATTACCTTACGGATTCCTCACCCCGGTGCATTGTACACCGCTTTAGACCCTCACCTTTGCCACTTGGTATCCGAGTCAGGCCAATGCGGGCATCAAACAAGAACCGAGCGGCCGTGTATTCGTCCTTGGATCCCTATAAATTCGCTAATCCCCAGTGCTGTGCGGTTATTTCAATCACTTCACCACAGACCCCACCTTACCTTCAAACACGTCCTCATGGGTGACCTCTCTCTTTTCTGCCTTTTTTCCCTTCCGAACGGTCATCCATCTCTCTTTCTGGCTCCCTCACATTCCCTCTCCGCCAGGATCATCACTCCTTTTCGCAGTTCATTTCAACCTACTGCCCAGAGTAACCTTCGCACTTCTGTAAACATGCCGACTGGTGAAGATCCACCGTCTCAACCTGCAACATCTTCCAACCCGCTTCCTTCTGTTCCGTGTGATCCTCAAGCAATGGGGAATGAGTGGGGGAGTATGCCATCGGTGCCTCCCCACAATCCGTCCGGTGAACAAGCAGTGACACAGTTCGAACCTCCGGCGGGAACATCGATCGAAGTGATCAACTCTCGCCTTCCGCCTCCGAGTTTACTCGTTCTTCCGGGACAGGAGTTGGACCATCTTGTTGGTCGTGTTGATTCTTTTCGTGCGGTGCAAGTTCCGACAGGAGTCGACGACTTCATACGTCGTTATCCGAAGTTGTTAGATGCCGAACAGTTTGCAGCTATACCGCTGATCCAACCACCATATGGGAAGAATTTCAAGGGCCGAGAACATTCCTGGAAGCAGCATTGGGCTCACCTTGGTGTGATCATGGAAGCACCGCCCTGACTAGATTCTTCTTGGATTCGTTAATTTGGTGAACTTGGTTACGCCGAACGGGTTATTGCGTTGGTTAGAAGGCATCGTTGCCACACTCATCCGATTCGATCCTCTCCCTAGTTCGTCTGTTTCGACTATCATTACGACCTCTCTATCTTTTTTTCCGATCGGCAACATTTGGACAAGTCTACATTCACCAAGCATCACATCCGCACTCGTTCTATGGACCGCTTCATACATCAGGCACACCTAACGGAATTCTTCGACGTACCATGCCATCTGCGTCCGAACTTGTACTTCACGACTCCGACCGGATGGGATGAGCCCGAGGCCAGCCGTATCTTATGCATCCCCACTCCGACGGTCTTCGCGTACTTTTCTCATTGCGTACTGCGCCGGCCTAACCGATCGAATCGTCGCCTAATGGACATCCTTTGGACTGTTGCCTTGTCCGAATGTATCGTCTTCACCGCCTTGGCCCTTCTTCATGCGGTGTATTTCGGATCAAGAACTTCGTCCATTCGGAAGACCCTCGCCTCTGCATTCAAGAAGGCGATGTACCGAACGATGATTGTGGTCGTCTTTTTCCAATTTCCGAACGATTGATGCGAGAGATTGAAGAGTTTGGCACCGCAAACATCGTAGGCGACTCAGCTTACCGACTGGATTACGCGGTTGTCATTTTCTTTCACTTACGTTGCATTCAATGTCCTGCGTACCCCGTTTTCTTCGGTTACAACTGGGAAGACTACTAGATGATATCGATTCGGGGTTCTGATCATCGTTATCCAACACTTCTTCCTCCGCCAGAAGTCGCTTACAGTTATTCAGTTCGGTCGCAAGGTCCTGAAGAAGTCCTGGTCTGTAGTGGCGGTCGTTACACATCGCCTCCGTCTCCAGTTCCTGTGGAGACTACCCCAGCACCTGCACCGAACGGTCAAGAAACGGTCAGTCCGCTGGAAGGCCTTGGTGGCTTCCGTGCCACTTCCACCTCCAGCGATTTCCCGTGCGGTGTCCTCTGTTCCGGCAACTCCTCATCCCTGTCCTCCCGCTACCAAACCGAGCGGTTTCGCGAAGCCATCTACTTCATTGTCTGTCGCAACGAAGGCACCTTCTCTCCGTGGCGTTCCCGTGCCTGCCCCAGAACCGGCAGTCATTCCATCAACAAGCCCTCCCGTTTCGGTTCCGGTAGCAGTGGGAGCAGTTTAAAAACCGCGAGGTGAGTCTGCATTGCCAAAAGCCGAGGCGCAACCGAGCAGAAAAAAGAAATTGAAGACGACCGTCCGGTAGCAGGAGAAATTCATAAGTCCGTACAGCTGATAGCGGTTACGGGGCGCGCTGCATCTCAACGAGATTTTCCGCCCGGTAGTGCTTTAACCCCGTAATGCGCGTTCGCATTGAACGTCCCATAGTTCAGGTCGATCCTCTTCTACCGTTCATCCCCTAGAAAGCGGATTACGAAAGTAGTGACTCGTCCACTGCAGCGGTTTCTCCTGATCATCCGAGCGGGGCGTTGATTTCCGACACAACCCTAGTCTCTTTCGAAATGGTAATCCTCCTTCGCAAAATTCAAGCCGTTTGTCGCCATACCCACCGCCTGTTCCCGATTCGGTTGATGACGGTCTGCGTTTTTTTATTCAGTACTATGATGGATGCAGACTGTTGTCGGGACGTTTTAGCTAACTTGTGTACTTCTGGGCGGATGAGGCCAGAGTCGGGTGAAGATGCGGGGATACCTTATGAAGCGGAAGCTGCGGATAGGGGTACCAAAAGTCTACGTCATTGTTGAAAGTACCGAGCGGTAGTGTTATTGAGTTGAATTAACTGGTCGGTAATTTTTCTTCTTTTCTACTTTTTGTAAAACTTACCGACGTTCTGGTTTAAATGGACTTTCCTTTTTCTTCTATTCTATACCGTACTATCTTGACTTCTACTGCTCAGTTTCTGAATCTTTAAAAGCCAGTGAGGGGGCTGTCCTCCCTTTAAAATGGCAAGAATTTAGAACTGTAGCATGAACTGTCTTGACACGGAAGCATTATAATTTTCCCGCCTTTGCCGTCTCCTTCACCGTTCGGTACACTTATCAAACTTCGGTATGATACAGTACGGGGCATATACTCCTGGAGGCGTTTCAGTGTTTTCTGTTACATTAAATGTACCAATGAGCACAGATAAATAGCTACACAAAAGGGCGCTTGCGCCTTAGTAAACCAATCACAAGTATTTCCGCACAGTAGGTATTGAATCAACCACCCAGATGTCATCATTCTCGCTACCACTCGGTCATTCCGCCTCCTGGCCTGTGTTTTCCTCCTTTTTGCACCATCTATCGATTTCCCTTGCAGAACTGTACGCAGCTACCCAGAAGTAATTAAATTTCATAGCACCGTACTGTGCTTTTTGCGCGGGATTTCTGCCATCCATTTTTGGTTTCCACTGCTTTCGTTTTGATCTTGGGCATTATAAAAGGTTTTCTGGTACTTGGGCTGTGTGACCTCCGTCCCCACACATTTTCTTTTCCTTTTCATCACCCTTCTCCTTTTCCGTCCGGTTTATCCCTTCCCCTTGCACCATTCACCGTTCGGTAAATATTATCCTTCGGGTATGTCCCAAGAGTAGGACGGCCCCCAGAAAGGGGTCCCCTCGGAAAATACAGTACGTTCCAGAAAGAGTTTCCGACCGGAAAAAAAGTAAAGTCAGTACGTCCCAGAAGGGGCGTAAGTTCGGTAAGGGTCGTGCAGAGTTCAAACGCAACCCAGAGGGGTTTGCCTTCATGATATCTGGGGTACCGATCGGTACTTCTCTCTTCGCTGGCGTAAATAACAGCCTGGAAGGCCATTAGTGCCTAGGGATACTATGCCAGATTTTTGGAAAACGACAAGTAAATACGTTCAGTAACTAATCCTTCCACCACAATAAACGAATTCCCTGAACAGTTAGGCTTGGGCCCGCCTACAGCGACGAAATGAAAGTTCAGTATTATTACCCTCCTTAGCATGACGGCTCCGCCGGCGCCAATATTGGCGTATATGGTTTTCCGGGAGCCGTCAATAGGTTTGAACGTATCTTCGTCCAGGAAATATCCGAACCAAAGGACTATGTACTCCATTCGGGTCCGTGTTTCGCGATGCGAAACGATCTTTTCCACCACGAATTTTTCGTCCTTCGTATAGGAAGGTAATAATGTGGGAGAATGCCGATTGGAAAGACTAGGTACTGTAGAGGACTCAGCTGGCTCAGGGGTAGGAATTGTAGCCGTATCGGATAAACCGGATAAAGGCAAACGACCGCTCGGAACCTCAGTAATTCGGTCAACACTGACAGGAATAAGTAGAGCATCTTGTTCAATGTAGAAAACTGATTAGGTATCTGATTTCACACGTACGGGCCAGTAGTACGGGTTAGAAGCTTTTTCCTTCCCTCATTTAGTCTCGCCTCGTCGGTGTCAACTTCTCCTGTTAACGGGTCCATTTCCGCTCGTTCGACTGGGCGTAAGGCCCGGAGCGGTCGATCTACAAACATTTTATCCCCCGAACGGATAACCAGTCGGAATCTCACTTTCCAGTCAAAGTCCTGTCTTGCTTTTCCTGAGCGGTAGCCATCTTTATGTTAGCTTTTTGTAAAGCATTCCGAAGTCGGCGCATAGTTGCTTATTTAAGCTGTACAGGGGTTAAGTATTCGTCCGTGGCTGATTCAGCCACTCGATCAATTGTTCCCGTAACGGTGATACTCGGCGGATGTCGAGTTAAGACCAAATCAAAAGGAGTAATTTCCGTTTCTCGGTGTATCTGCATATTGTAGGTATAGGTAAATGGTTGCAGATGAAGATCCCAGTCGGTTTGATGTTCTCCCACATAGTGACGGAGGCGCTGTACAATTGTCTTATTGAAGTGCTCTGCTTGTCCATTAGTTTGAGGGTGGTAGTCCTTAGTTAGGAAATGGCAGGATCCCAGCATACTGCAGACTACATCAAAGAATTTGCAGTAAACTGTTTCCCGTTATCGCTTAATACATAAAGAGGGGCGCCAAAAGCATAAAACCAATGGTCAAGGAAAGTAGCTGCGACAACCGCGGCGGTAGTAGTCCGTAAAGGGATACAACGAGTGAGCTTAGAGAACCTGTCGGTGATGAACAGGATAAAAACAAAGCCACGAGTAGTCTTCCGTAGTGGTCCGAGCAAATCCATCGCCACGAATTTGAGGGGAACACTGGCCGGGAAGAGTTTCATAAACTTCTGAAACTTCATAAACTTCTGAACCTTCGTACGGTACCGCGGGAACAAGCACAGCTAACAAAATCCCGGACGATCATGAACACATTAATTGCCATCTTCGGCCAGTAATACTCCCGGCGAAGGGAATAATACATCCTGATTCCTTCTGGATGAACGGCTAAGCGGGGATATAGAGCCATATGAAGTAAACGTGCTCGGAGAGATTTAGGGACAACGTGTTGTAAAGCCCCATGCAATCTGTATTTTCTAACCAGAATACCGTATCGGTCAAACTCCGAACCACTTTCACCGACTGCGTTGGATTTCTTTTGGCAGAAATCGTCCTTGGTGTGTTCAGCTAATAATTCTTCCACCGTAAACGGTTTCGCAGGTTCATCAACCTCAGCGAGTGCTATTACTTCCGGTAGGCAAATAATTCTATTATAACCGCGTTCGAATTCCAAAAAAGCGACTCAAGTGTCGTGGTGGTCAAGCAGGTTGTCTCGTTCAGCTAGTTCCGGATCTTCATTGCTTTCAACAATAAAACAATGGACTTTATAATCGATATCCGTATCATCCTCACCTTCCGTTCGGAGTCTAGATACACCATCAGCTAATTGATGCTTGATACCCGGGCGTTATTCCACATCATATTCATAATCGGCTAACCTTAACCGCCATCTTGCGAGCCGTCCGGATGCATCAGCTAGATTTAGAATCCAGCGTAGAGCATGTTGATCCGTACGTAGAATAAACTTATCGCCGTAAAGGTAAGATCGTAGTGTTATAATTTACCAAACAACCGCTAGACATTCCTTCTCGGTGGTTGAAAAATTCTGTTCCGCTTTGGTCAAACTCCTACTCCAGTACCCAAAAGAAATTTTATCACCGCTCGGTTGTTCTTCTAGAAGTATGCATCCGACTTATTGTTCACAAGCATGAGTGTCCAAGGTGTATTTATAACCGATACGGGGTACCGCCAGGATAGGGGGTGACACCAACTTCTGTTTCATCGTCATATAAGCTTCATATTCTTCATCATCCAAGATACCGTATTCTAATGGATTTCCTTTTCCGGTCTTCTTATTCAGGGGAGCGTCTATCTAGGCGAAATATTTTGTAAACCGACGGTACACATTGCAAATTCCTAAAAAGGACCTTAATTCCGTTTGGCTAGTCGGCTGGAGAACTTTCTTGACGGCGTCAAAATTTCTATTATCCACGAGGAGTTGACCTGGACGGATAACATGGCCCAGATAAGCAACTTCTGCTTCAAATAAGGTGCACTTCGCCAAACGGGGCGTAAAAACCCGCGGCTTTTAGAAGGCTTAACACTTCTCCAACATGTTGAAAATTTCCCGAAACGGTCTTAGAACAAATAACCGCGTCTTCCAAGTAGAGGAGGGCATATTGCCACTTAAACAGAGAAATGATAATGTAGATAGCCCTTTGAAACGTTGCGGGAGCATTTTTAGGACCGAACCGCATATGGGTAAAACGAAGTAAATCATGATTGCTAGAAAAGGTCGTTTTGTCTCTATCCTCTTCCGTTATCTCGACTTACCAGTAGCCACTGTTACATTACAAAGTAGAAAAGACAGTGGACTTTCCCAGAGAATAAATGCACTCTTCCATCTTCGGTATAGGATAGGAATCCCGTACCGTTACAGCATTCAATCTCCTATATTCTATACAGAAACGTAAGTTGCGGTACTTCTTCGGCGCAAACACAACTGGACTTGCCCATACCGACTGTGTGGGCTCAATCACTCCGGCAGATAACATTAGGTCTATCTCTTTGTTCTCTAATTCTCTTACTTCTGGTCCGGCACGGTACGGTTGCTGATAGATTGGCCTAGCATCTGGTTTCAGCTCAATTCCATGCTTAGCTATATCTATCTTACCGAGACGGCCAGTCTAAATTTCGGAGAACTCGTCCAACCGATTATGGGCATCTTTCCTTATCTTTTCTTCTTTCACTCTGATGCGGACCTGATCATGCCAATACGGTTGCAATCCTTCTTGGCAGATCGGCCTGTCACTCGAGTTATAATTACATTACGACTGTCAATTTGGGACAGTCTTCCCATCTCTGCCTGAACCGATCGGTAAAGTAGTTTCAGAATTAGAGTCGTTATCCCCCTTAAGATGAGATACCATCCTGCGATCGGGAACAGTGACGAACAAATTGAAAGATCTGAAATCTGAACTTGGCCTGAACCTGAATTCATATGTGTAGTACCGGAAACTGGACCTGAAATGAAAGGAACACCTGTCATTAGTTGATTTGACAAAGATGAACGCCTCCGATTGGTCTGGGACGGCGATTTAGGTATGCCACGTGGTGGCTCCTGATTGGTCCAAAACTGCGGCACTTGGCGAAATTGGAGTAACGCTCGTGTTTGCGGTGCTTACAGTGGGAGTTGTGGTGATGCTGACAGATATCGACAGCTTACACAAGGTCGATCGGGATTCCGATCTTGTTCTTGATTCGGTCGGGCCATGTGTGCTACGTGGCACCACGATCAAATCATTGCCCTTATCGCGATCGAATCGTTGTCCTTATTGGCCACTTGATAGTGTTCAAAAAAAATCAAATAATTAACGTGTTTTCCAGTATTTACCAGCTTACCCGTGGCTTGAAATAACGCGGAAAGAGGACAAATGAGTATATTTTCACTATCGAATCACGAATAAAAATACTTCTTCAATTCCCCCCAATAAAAATACTTCTTCAATTCCGCTCAAAACCAAAAATCTGGGTTGTCGCGAAAATTCAAGGGGTCAAAGGCAAACTGGCGGTGTTAGCGGCGAGCCTGAAAAAACGGTAGACGTTTTTGCTAGTGTATAAGGGTTGAGTAGGTTGAAGTTAAAATGTTCGTACTGCTTTTACTTCAGTGCCCAAGGTGGCGAGGCCTTTCATAGGCAGTAGGTGCCCTCGACTATCTCCAGCAAATCTACTGACTATTACCTGAATTCCCTAGCGTATAGTCCCGCGGACGGTCCTAGTAACTCTTTCACTATTACAATCCTAACAGGTATTGCTTAAAGTACAGTAGGTCTCAAAGCCAGCTTCTCGATGTCTGGCGAAATATTAGCCAATACGCGTATGACCCGATATCCTTGAAAATGACCTCCCATCCAAGTAGGCCAACTGTGCAATACCGAATACACAGGGTATGCAAGCATATGAAAATAAGACAGTAAATGCACGAAAAAGGCCAAACCGCTGAAATGCAGTCAATTGACTAAACATGGATATTACGTAACAAACTGTATGAATCCTACAATTCTGAACATTCTGGTTCTTACCAGAGTACCGTTACGTTTTCTGTACGCTACTAACTCCCCATTTTGCCTATAATTCACTCTCTGGTGATGTAGTAGTGTTGGGCTAGTTCTTTTTCCATAGACTAGCCCATATCGACTCGTTCAAGTAAAACACCCCATTGAACCCCATTTCGCCAATATTTGGCGAAGTTTACTAGCTCTCACTATTGTTCTCAATTTTCCAGCCAAAGGAGGGCTCCTATGCCTATATCTGCATGGGTCGCAGGTGCATCGCTTATGGAACTTCTGAAACTGAACTGGGAAATCAGACCGATCGCCGTGGGCGTGACCTTACGTCGCTTTAGTGGGTAGATGCTTGCTGACTCGCATTTCCGACAATGTTTCCGAATACATTCAGCCACTACAGTTGGAAGTAGCAACTTCTCGAGGATTTGAAGCAGTTTTCCACGCTATGCGGCGACTTTACGACGACCATGGCAGATCGGCGGAGTATGCACTGTTAACGTTTGACCTTCAAAACGCCTTCAAGTTGGATAGACGCATTGTATTTTTGAAGAAGGTCTAGAATAGGTTCCCGAGGCACTTTCCTTTTGTCCGCTACACGTATGTGGTAAAAACGGGTCATCTGTGACGTTTGGATATGCTCTAGAGCGTGGTAGGTACAGAAAAGGGATCATCTGAGCCCACTTTAATACTCCCTTATGCTGCAAAAATTGACGCCAAAGGAACCGAAAATCCGCCTCGAAATGTTGGGCGACACCACACATGCAGGACTTCTCTACTCCTTCAGCTAAGATACTGGACGGTGGTATATATTTGGCACCCCTGAAGCCATTCAAACGGCACTGCAGTTCCCTTGTCGCCGGAGGTTCACATTTTAGGGAATGAGGACGCTGTCAGAGTGCTAAAGGCGGATATCTGCCGAATTGCTTTTGCAAGGGACTGTGTGTTGCTGAGGCGTTGCATTGAGAGGACGATTACAGTACAAGTTTGGCAGGGTAAGACTACAACTTTGGCCATTTCGGGTGCTCCGAGTACTAGACTTGGGTGCGAGATGGTTTAAATTGGTGAAAACAGTCTTTTCGAATTTTTGGTGGTCTTTTACTGGCCCTTTTTCATTTCGAAATATTTGTAGATCAAAGGAATGTTGCGTGTCTGTTCGATTTCGGACTAATTTCATCAAATTTTAAAATATTTTCTGTAAGTGGATTTTTTCTATTACGAACTGTACCATCAAATCATTTTATTTCCCGTAATTTTTTGCTGACTGCAAGAAATTATAGGAATCATAGGTTGATTTCTGTTAAATCCGGGATTAGACTACCCTGAAGGGTAGTAGGACAAAGAAAATGCACAGTACTGTACTGTACCCTGTATAGTAGACTGCGTAGAATAGTAATACTGTAGTAGAAAGGGCAAAATAGCTACTCCACAGGACTGAAAAATAATACATAAATGAAGTTTAAACTTCAAATTAGAAGAATACATATGTACATGAAGTTTAAACTTCATATGCATTCTTCTAATTTTAACATAGGTTCCTTTATGAGTCTTTGGCGAAGGTTGTGGCGTTCGCGCTATAAAATTGGTGTCGAATGGGGAGGGCAGAAATTGCCCAGTTTTCACTTTGTTCTGCTCGCTTTCGACTCTTTTGAAGTCAACTCTAGGATGATGGAGACCTATGCGAAGTTGAAATTCCGACGACTTTCTGTACACCAACGGCGGCCCTTAACCACCTGCGGTAACGAAAATCGTCGACTATATGGTCTACCTTTGCAGCATCGATTCTAGCCCGTACTCTCAGGCTGGCAGTGACGGACTTCAACAATCTTAGCTTACACTGTCAGCTAGGCTAATACGCCCTTTATAAACATGAAGTACTGAAGTACTGTAAAGATGAATACAAGTTGCCCGGTGATGTTCCTCTTTTGCGTCCTGCATTGCTCGATCCCTCCCTCTCTGTCCAGTTGGGGAGTTCCAGTGGGCTGTAATCAGCTAGCTAAATACACTTCGTTTTATCTGCAACAGTAAAAGCACCCAAAATTTTTCCCCTTTTCTCGGCAACTAGTAACAATTTGTCCCGCGCAACACACTCCCAGCGGCGTGGATACAACTAACCACATCTTCCATACATTAAAACAACCCAAAAACTATCGTCCGGCATACCGTCCCTGTCGCTCATCCTTCGCGACGTGCCTTGCATTAGCATTGGCTGAGATAGCATCCCTCTACTTGACAGGTCCGTTGAATACTGAGGTGTAGTCGGTCACCTATTGATGGCGCCTTGATGGGGGAGAAAGGGGATAATAAGGAAGAAGACAGTACAGAGGCGTAGATTTAGGAGTGGATGGGGGGTCGCTAGGTGACGCTACCTCCTGAGAGTTGCTCAACATAACTGATACCCGAGCAGCTGTGGCTGAAATTTGTCGGTACAGTAGTGTGCTCACTGTACACTACTGTACTCGACCTTAAAATATGATTAAAACTAGTAGGTAAAAAGATAGAAAGTACAGTGCGTTACCCTAAAAAAATCGTCATTGATAGTACTAGAAACACATAGAAATCACCTTCCAGTCTCTGTTATCAACAAGACCCCGTCCTCAAACTGCAACCCGGGGGCAGTATACAGTGAGCTCGGCCAGCTCAGGGTAGAGGTCGGCAGACCCTTGCACACCCTCGCACACACCTGCACACCCCCTACCCGAACCGCAACAAACTCGTTCCCCTTCTTGCCCGCAACCAAGCACCAAGCCACCAACCCTTGAGGCCTTGTATCGTCACAAGCTTTCCATCTACTCCCGCGCACCGCCTTCGCCTCGAAGCTCAGTGTTGATTCAGGCCAGACAAAGCCTCCGCGACTGGCCTATCCATTGAGCGTGTAGAGGCGGAGGAATTCGGTGGTATCGTTGTCCAAATCCTCTGTGGATTAGTAGGATGGCGCATACGAAGCAGACCGCCCGACGGTCAACAGGCGGGAGGGCTCCACGGCTGGACTAGCTTGCAAGGCGGCAAGAAAGAGACCGTCCCAATTTCCTGTTACTACCCCACAGCCCCGAAGCTACCTCAAGACCATGGAATACTTCTCGCTAGACCAAGTCCGACGCGGGACAAACAAGAGTAGGCTCGTTCGTCTCGCCGGCCGTCCGGATGTAATCAAGATCTCGCAAATACAATCTAGATGATCTCTTCTTCCTGGTTTCATTTGGGGGCTATGAGAAGGAGAAGCCGGCTTCGGTGGAACTGTCCTATTATGAAGCTACCCTTCTGTTCGGAAAGAATACGGTTAACATTGGCGCCTCCAGAGAGCTGACGAATGGTATTGACAGGGAGCTAGCATTCCGACTGAGCTTAACCGAGTCTCTTCTCGATTCTGAAGACCATGCGGAGTCCGGAATTTCCTGATTGGACAATCTACTCTGTGGTTTGGAAGATACCGGAAGGCGTGCACGATTGTTTATGGGGCAGTACTTTGCCGTCGACGTGGATACAGAGGAAAGCACCCCATCGACTTGTACACTTCTCATTCCACGAGGCGCCCCCAGGAGCCGTCTTCATAATCCTCCTCAGAGGAACGTGAAACAGGAGCAGAAAGACGGGAGTCGTCAATGTGTTGTTCGGGAGGAAGTTAGCTTCCGTGTTGAGCCATTATGATGATCGACTCCTGGTGCCAGAGGCACCCGCAGTTATTACAAGTACTCTTCCCGATGTCGAGGGCGGCTTCGCCCTTGGCGCTCCCATTCCTAGCAAGAGCTTTCCAGTTCCTTTTCGAGACTTCGAAGGTCGCTGCATGCAGGCGTCCGCAGCGACGGCGCTCTACTCGTCTTTGGAAAGGACACGGCAGAGGATTATTGGTCTCGTGATTAAGAATGATCGTGAACCTTAGATCAGTTGGTTACCGTCCTTTGCACTTCTTTCGCCGATGTTCTGAAGGGTTTGAACCGCGTTCGTCCTAGTCCATCGTTCTGAGTCATATTCGCGTTGACGAAACTCCGCGCGGCCGCTTCAAGAGTAGTCTTCGACAGCGGGATAGGAGGATTTGACATCAACTGGATGCGGTTTGCCGAATTCTTCCTCAAGCGGAATTTACGTGGCGGCGGTCATAGGACGCCGCGGGGCCCAGCATGCCGTATGCCTAGACGCAAGGGAAGAACCCATACTCATATATGATTGTGCGGAAGAGTATGCGATGCGGTTCTGTGAGGCCTCTCTGAAGATTTTCTGCGGGGAGAGAAGACCCGGAAGACTTTCTGAAGATCTCCGATGTACGGAGGGTCACGTTGGCAAGTAGGCAAAATATCTCTTCCCGAGGTCATAGTATCCCGACTGCTTCGTCGAGTTCGGAGAAGAAGAAGAGGAGACGCCGTCGTCCCAAACCGACCGTAGGTTCTTCTTCATCGGCAAGAGGTAGGGGAGACCAAGGAAGTCCGTGATTCCCATGTCCCACATTATATTCAAGAAGTATTGATTCGTGCGTGTGACGTAGTACTATTAAAGCTCCATCATTGGGTAACAGAGGGTGTAAAATGCAATTTTTCTCAGTTCCAAATGAGAAATGATCCAGCTTATTACTCAACAAACAAAAGAAAAAGACATAAAGCATTAAAGAAAAGGGCGAACGATAGCTATCATGGCTCAATCAAGTGCTCCTAGGCCTTCAAGTGGCTCGAGCGCAAGAAAAAGGAACTAGTCTCCTCGCGTGGATGGCGCGGCGGAATGGCGACCCCGTATGAGATGAGCCAGTACCAGGATGAGCAACTTTCCAAACGCGACAAGGCCCGTAATAGCGAGAACGGAGGGCAGGCCACTTAGCGGCCGAAGTTAACCCTGGCCATGTGCCACTAGAACCCAATCCCCACGTTGAACATGCGAGGCTCTGTAGGTTGAATCACCCATTCTATGCATCTGTTCTTCTCGACGCTGAGCTCGAAGGGCAGAGAGGCCAGAAGTTCCATCTTGCGATGTGTATCGGAAGCAGTCCATCAACGCGACGGGGTCAATGGACTCATGCGCGGAACTACTCCGAACATCAGTTCAAACGGCGAAGCTCCCGCGGAAAGGCGACGGCGGCGGTATCCGTACAAGACACGGGGCAAACACTCTTCCCAATCTATACCTTGGCCGACAACCATCTTCTTCACGGCTGTCTTGATGGTTCGTACCATCCTTTCGGCTCTACCATTAGACATGGGAGCATACGCGAGAACAGTGGTCCAGTAATTCCATGTTTCTTCATGAATCAGCGACGGCGGCAGCGGTGAAGCACCCAGCGTTGTCGCTGATAATGGTCTTCGGGGACCAAAAGGTGCATAACTTCACTCTCGATGAACTGGGAGACAGTTGCAGCCGACGAGTCTGTGGTGGCAACTGCGATTGGCCAACCTGTCAAATGCTCGACGGCGATGAGCAGATACTTCTTTCCGGCGTTTGATATCGGCAGAGGTCCCGCAAATCGATCGAATAAGTTTCGAAGATATTCGTCAATGGGATATTCAAAGTCGTACGGTACGGCGGAAGGGCCTCGTCTTCTGGCACCCCTCACAACTTTTCACGTAGTTGTGAATGTCTTGGTGCATCTGCGGCCACCAATACGGTCTACGACAAATTTTCGTTCGTCTCCTTATAATGTCCGATATCGTCGTGAAAGGTCTTCAATATCGCGACCTTTCCTTCATAAACGGTACAGATTTAGCCCGTTTCTGGTTCGTCTAAGAAGCTTTCCTTCCCACATCATGAATTTTTAGCCATACGCTTGACGAACGACGCTTCTCTTCATCATCAACTCGGATCTTTAAACCTTGCAAATGACGTGCGACGTCGAGGAGGAAAGGCTCGATTATGGGATTCTCTTCGGTAGCGGCAGAATCCAGCGCCGCAACTAAGTCTCCTTCATCATGTCCGGAGGCAGGAGACGGACCGGCAGGTACTGCACGCGAGAGAAAATCAGCTGCTCCGTTTCCCGTACCTGGCCTGTATTCGACCTCGAATTCATACTCCGCAAGGAAGTCCATCCATCGCGCCAGCCTTCCGTGAATGTCGTTTTTCTTGAAGGCATAACGAAGGGCTTGATGGTCGGTAATGAGCTTGAAGGGCTCCGTCGATAACAGATACACTCTGAATTTCCTTAAAGCGAAAATAACGGCGAGGGCCTCCCTCTCGCAGGCGGAATAGTTACGCTCTGCTGAGTTCATCGTCCGGCTTGCGTACTGCACGGGATGAATCTTGCCATCTTCCTTTTTCTGGGCCAGGACTGCCCCAACGGCGACATTAGAAGCGTCGTTTCCACGATGAAGGGGACTCGAAGTCCGGGAAGGCTAGCACCGGCGGAGAAGTAAGCTTCTCTTTCACAGTTTCGAAGGCGGCAGTCATCTCCTCAGTCCATTCGAACTTCCTATTCCCGAAGTTGCTGCGTGAAGGCAGAGAGGATATTCCGGCAAAGTCCTTGATGAAGCGACGATAATACCCGGCGAGGCCAAGAAAGCTACGCAACTCCGTTGAGTTGGTAGGAACGGGGCCCTTTTGATGGCATCAATCTTCTCATCGACGCGGACTCCACGCTTGTCTACGAAGTGACCAAGCAGCTTTACGCTTGCATAGCAAACGCGCATTTTGTAATCTTAAGTTTAAGTCCTGCGTCCCCGACTGCCTTGAAAACGACAGCCAAGTGATCAATATGCTCCTCCATAGAGTTGGAGAAGATCACGACATCATCAAGATAGACACGGGCGAAGGGAATGTCCTTCAGTACGTAATCCATCATGCGCTGAAATGTGGAAGGCGCGTTCATTAGACCAAATGGCATCACCTCGAACTTGAAGGTACCAAAACGGCTGACGAACGTAGTCATCTCCTTACACTCTTCGGCATGCGGATTTGCCAGTACCCGCAAAAAATCAAGGGTGGTGAATATAGAGCTCCCTTTAGGTCGTCGAAGATCTCTTCTTAGGTAGGCCAACGATCCGCCTTCATCTTGCGGTTCAGAGTGCGATAATCACGCAGAAACGAGGCCTACCGTCCTTTTTCGTACGATAACCACTGGAACGACCACGCCGAGACGCTGGGGTGATGATCCCAGCATCTACATGTTGTCGATTTCTCGACGGGCGATTTCGTTGTGTCGAGGCGACATTCGGCGAGCCCTGTGATAGATCGGGTAGGGTCCTTCATTTCAAAGGAATGCTTCGTCGGCACGGCTGCAGACGTAGCTCGTCTATAGTCCAGGCGACGATTCCCGTGTCGCGAAGCAAACCATTTATCTCACCTTGCGTTTCTTCTTTCAAATGAGCAAGTCGAGCTCTCAGGCATCCCGCATTTTCTCCTTCTTTTCTTCTTCTTCGGTAGTGCTTTCTTCACGATGGGACCTTCGCCGATCCGGTAAAATTGTCCTCGCGGATGGCTAGGACCAGCTCTTTTCCGAAGAGTCCGAGGCTCCGACCGGCGTTCGAATCAGAAGTAAAATCTTCACTGGGAGTCCCTATCTCCTCGCCCTCGATAAGTTTCTTCTCGGTAGACTTAGTATCAGGCTCGAGCGGGAGCACAACTTCTTCGGAACCAATGGTTAAACGGACGCTCTGGCCCCGAAATCCATATTCGCACGCATAGCTGTGAGCGTAGGGAGGCCTATTATTAGGTGAAAGGAGACTTCTCGATGACAAGGAAGTCTAGTTTCACGGCTTGGTCCCCAAAGGTCGTCGGGACCTTACCAGCGAACCTACACAGGAAGAGCTGTCACCATTCGCAACAGTTATCGCTTTAGACGTGTAGTCGGTGAAAGGTAAAGACGTCTAACAAATCAGCTGACATGACGTCCGTACGGCTGGAGTCTAGTAGAGCCCAGACCTCGGTCCGTAAACTTTGAGTTGAACCAACCGTAATAAACGAGGCCCGAATTCGAAACGACTGCGACACGTGAAATAGACTGTTTTCCCAACAAACGGCGCATGATTTGGTAGCTCCTTCAGCATCTCCACGGAGAAGCTGACCGAATGTCAAACCACAATTTGCGTTTGCAAGCTCGGAAAAAAGTCATATTTCCCTACGTATTCCTGCAGCTTATTCGAATTCTTCTTCCCGCGGTTCGATTTCTTCGCCTTCTTCTTACGGCTAATGATTCGAAATTCTTCCGGGGTAGGGCTGGGCCCGGCTGCATAACGCGAGCGTGGGGACCAGTTACGAGGCGAGAGATCGGAATGCCTCCATGATTGTCCTGACGGGGCTGTTTGGGTAGTGCCTCTCCGTCGGCGTTTCTTTTCGCGACATTCACTCCTTCGTCTTGTGAGGAGTCGGTTTCGGACGAGTCTTCTCGGAGGACATTCACTCGGTCACTTCCTTCCCCGTCTTCTTTCTTCTCGGCGGGGGCTTTTTCGCGAATCGCTGCCTTCTTCCAGGACCAGCACGTAGCATCTGAGTGACCCATCTTCCCACAAAGGGAACAGCGGGTGTTACGATGCGGGTTCTTCTCGCAATTCATTGCGTTATGGCCAAGCTCGTTGCAGTAAGAGCATTGGCGGACCTTATTATTTTTCCTAGGGGCTGACGATGGTCAGCCCCGTCGTCTCCTTAGTCTTCTTCAGAAAAAGAGTCAACTTCGAGAGGTCTTCGGCTAGAGCGTTCAACTTGTCTTCGATGTTCCTAAACTCTCGAATCCAGGCGAACCAGCACCTTGTCGGCGGAACTTCAGCGGTGCGGCTAGAAGAACCAGCAAACGCCACATTATTGTAGTGAAAGTCCTTCAGAGCCTTGACGATCCCCGGATAATCCTTGGGTCCCCGAAATGCCAAGAACTGCTACAGCTCCTTGTGTCGACAGGCGGCAGTGCGAAGGAGTCCGAACCTGGCGATGTTGTCGAACCCCGCCTTCTCGAAGAGTCGTTCAATTTCCCTGGAATAACTAAGAATGTCTTCTAGTTCAAGCACAACTTCTAGAAATTGGCGGATGACGTCCTCCGGGTCTTCATCCTTCGCAAAATCTTCGAGAAACTTCTGTTTAACCTCTGCGTAGTTTCTCGCTTCGGGGACGAGCTCACCATTCGATGCAAATGTATCGTAATAGAAATCGAACGCTGCGCCGTCTGGGTGTGCGAGGAGAGTAAGATCTATCTCCTCGCCAGGTTTGGATGCCATCGCGACATTCTCAAAGAAAAGAAGAATTTTGGCACGTCGCTCGTGCCGTCGAACACGACCGCGCTGGCGCTGGGAGTATCGGCCCTGCGCAAGAGTACCATGATGGGGGAGAAAGGGGGTAATAGGGAAGAAGACAATACAGAGGCGTAGATTTAGGGGTGGAGGGGGGGGTCGCTAGGTGACGCTACCTCCTGAGAGTTGCACAACCGACTCGGGTGCTACCTACATAACTGATACCCGAGCAGCTGTGGCTGAAATTTGTCGGTACTGTAGTGTGCTTACTGTACACTACTGTACTCGACCTTAAAATATGATTAAAACTAGTAGGTAAAAAGATAGAAAGTACAGTACGTTACCCTAAAAATCGTCATTGGTAGTCTAAAAACGCATAAAAATCACCTTCCAGCCACCGTTATCAAAACCTCTTATACAGTAGCCACTGCTCGAGTCCTATAGCCGTGCATCAGTTCCCGTCTTGTAACCGTTATCTTACATTCTATGACATGCACCGGCTCTTTGTAGCCGTGCATTGGTTGCGCTTTTGGCTACTGAGCTGTCGATGGTCGTTAGCGTTCTGCGAAATGTCCAGCTCGGGGGGGGATCTTTTAATGTGTTCAAAAACCTGAACCGTACAGGTATAGTGGTTACACTAGAAGACCGAACATCTCCAGGCGACGGCTGAACCATCACCCACTCCAACAAGGGAAAAAGGGGGGACTAGAAGAAGATTCCACCGTCTAAATACGGGATCCAGACAGCTTGAAAAACTTCTAGTGTAAGCATGACAACTTACAGACGACGACAACCAAGACAAAGAAAACTCCGGACGAACGAACTTGCCGACGGACTGACAGGGCTGCGCAGACCACGTTCCTTCGGAGACTGTAACAAAGACAGTAGGTTGAAAAGCGATAGGAAACAGCGAACTTTGAAAACCCTGTTCGAGTGGAAGAGCCGTCCTTACACGTCTTTCCCAGGTCGTCCACGTGCGCTTGGGGCGCGGGACGACAATCCCCTTGAAATAACCATCAGAAACAACGGTGCAGCGAGAGATCTTGAGACAGCTCTCGTCATGTAGACATGCATTGGTCGCGCTCCTGCTACTGTGTTGTAGCCGCTGTTGGCCTAGGTTGAAACGTGTTCATACTTTGATTCCGTTTACCTAGTGGTATATCACAATGGTATGGTTTAAAGAAACATCTGTTCTCAATATTGTCTTTCAATGCTCCATCGCCTGACATACCTGACATACTACTGCTCCCAGTCGGAATCGACATCTATGGCGTCTTGGGAGAGAGAACTTTAATGCATTCAGTATCTACTGGGGACTGCGCACGTCCTAACAATACAGCTAAGACCTGTGATATAATGAAAATTGTAGATATTCCTTGGCATGCTGCGCTGGCTGAGTTGGCTGCGCTGGCTGAGTTGGCTGCGCTGGCTGAGTTGGCATGCTGCGCTGGCCGAGTTGGCATGCTGTGCTGGCTGAGTTGGCATGCTGCGCTGGCTGAGCTGTCACTGTACTTACAATTATATTTTTAATTATTTTTAGAGGGATGCTTTGCACTGTACTGTGGCGGTGCAGATTTGGCACATAGGTACTGTATAGATGCTACAGATAGTGAGGGTTGAAAACTCTATATAAGGGGCTGTTTGCATGAAATGGTAGGACTACTTGGGAGCCAGCATACCCGAGCGGGGCGCTCAACAAGTTAAGTCAAACACAAAGCATAAAGGAAGTTGGCAGACAACTTCAAGCCAAGTCCCGAGTAGTAGGAAGTTGAGAGTCAACTTCAGACCCAAGAAAACTTTTTCTTACGCTAGTCGCAGAGCGTCAGTGGTAGACCCTGCCCCTTTTATACTTGCTTGTAGCTTCTCAACTCTTCTATATACACTCCCTTTTGTTCGTTCAACAATACCACGGTAGCACTTTTGTCGCTCGCAACACCTCCTTCTCAGGGTAATTGGTTCTGAGGATCTCTTCCCGCCGATTTACCCCTATCATTTGGTACTCTTGTGGAGGGGGTTGCACCCGAGGTATTCGAGTTGAGCAGTAGTAAGGAACACTTCGGGGATTTCTTTTCTGTAATCATGGATCTCAACGCTGCTCGTATAACGTTCACAGGGGGCAAGACTGAAGACGTTGAGGAGTTTCTTTACACATATGTCAACGTTGTGATGCGAGAGAAGGGCGATGAAGAGAAGGCCGCAAGTATCTTCGCCTATCTTCATGGTGACGCAAAGCACAAATATAAGTCCAAGTTTATCGACGGGTGGTCTCTTAACGGGAATGGGCGTAACTTCGGTGAGGTATGTGAGTGGCTTGTGAAAGAGTATGCTAAGGAGGTAGAACCAGATGAGATGATTCGTACCGCCATAGAGGCCCGGCTCAACTTCGACGATTTGTTAAGCTCATTGGTGTACTTGTGTGATCTTTATGAAAAGGCTGGGTTCAACGCCCAAGCCAAGTACGGAATGCTGCGTAAGGCGGCTATGGGGGATAAGCGGCTCTCCGATTTCCTCCTCATCAAGGGCCCTCACACTTTTGATGAACTGAAGGGTACCATAGTAGAATTTGTCAAAAATTCGGAGACGTTTCAGTCACTGAGTGAGGTACCGAGGGAAACCCGCACATCGATGTCTATCGTACATCCTGAAAAGAATTATCAAAGGCCGGCTACTAGTGCAGCGGCATTAGAATCTGTCAGGAGCGATGTCAAAAACTTGGAAGAAAGGTTGGAAACCCGATTCGATAATCGACTTGACATGATAACCTCGCAGTTGGAAAGCCTTACTCTTACCATTAAGAAGAACCAGTCTGGGGCCCCTAAGGCCGCAGAAGTCTGTTCTTACTGTCACAAGCCTGGACACTTTGCAAACAGGTGTCCTGATAATCCACATAGAAACACTCGTTGTGCAAAGTGCGGTCGATATGGGCATCATGAAAGTAACTGCTGGTCTAAAGACAACAGAAGAGCAAATTTATCGGAAGCAAGGAGTGAGTCAGGACCAGAGGTGAAAATCTTACAAAATAGAAGGGATCAAAGGTTGACGGATGCCGGTAACGTATCCATCGCTGAAGAGATTAGTCAAGTCAATGTGACAAAAAGGGATGGGGAAGGGAACATTTTATCGAAGAAACCTAGGCTAGAGTATGGAATGCTGGAGCATATCCCAGCACCTGTACCTCCTCGAACCAAGAGGTCTGATCAAGTTGTTCCAGGAGTGGGAGTCACTCCGGCCAAGAAGACGAAAAAGAGTAAGAAAGTTAAGAGTATCTCTAAGGACGTACTAGAGTATGTGAAGAGGTACAATTTGGTGGCTGAGCTTGCATCGGCCCCAACTGGGATAACGTTTGGTCAACTTTTGAGGGGCGACGCAGAGGATGCGAGAAAAGAACTCAAAAAAATTATCAGGTCTAATAAGTCCGCTAAGGGTAAGAAACTGTTTCTTCAATCGGCCTCGACAGCACCAAGACGTCTTAAGCTGGTACCAGTCAAAGTATTGGGTATGAAAACCCAAGCTCTCTTCGATTCGGGTGCTGTTCCAAACCTCATTTCAGAAACTTTGGTGACAGATCTAGGTCTCGAAATTACTCCAACGACTCGAAAAATAACTGTAGCGGATGGAACCGTCTCAAAATGCATGGGCACTGTTGACAAGGTTTCCGTGTTCTTTGGGGACTCTAAAGTTGATGTAGACTTTCTTGTCATGCCGGATCTCCCTTTCGATGCAATCATTGGCTGCCCACAATGGAAAGACTAGGAACATGCATTGACTTGGGCAACCAAATGGTTTCAGTTAATATTGACGGCAGAACCGTGAAGATGCCCCTGGATTTCGACAAAAGCACGCATCCTGAAGATTTAAAAGAAACGGACAGTGAAGATTTCACTTCTAGCTATGACAGCGAAGATTCGGAACCAACTAACACTTTCGGAAGTGGAAAAGGGTACCCTCGGGGTTAATGAACATGGCATGGGACGATTATGATTCCGGGTTTGAAACAGATGACGACTGGATTCTAGGATAAGTTTGAAACCCGAATGTGTTTCTTTTTGCGATGATATCGAATCAAAGGACAGAATTCGGAGCATGAAAGAAGATTACCTTTGCAAAGAAAATAAGAATACGTCGAATTCCATATATGAAGATGTGAGCACGACGGAAGAGGTCCTTCAAAATATTGAGGTTGAGGATCAAGAAGAAAAAGGGGCCAAATGGCAGAAATCCAAGGAAAAGTGCAGCACCTTCCCGCCCCCGCCTCACTGAAAATATCCGACATGTTAACATCTTCCGAAGTAATTGCATGGAGCGTTTCAGATTTAAGACAAGCAAGTGTACCGGTTACTCACTCGTTCGAACTTACCGACACTCAACCGATTTACCACAAGCCTAGACGTCAACCGCCAAAATATGACCAATTTATCTCAGAAAATGTTACAAGTATGCTGAAAAATGATATTATTCGACCAGTTTCATCCCCATGGTCGTTTCCAGTTGTGGTCGCACCAAAGAAGGATGGAAAGCTGCGTTTTTGCGTCGATTACCGACAACTGAACCAGAGAATGATACCCGATCGATTTCCGATTCCGAACATGGAGGAGATCCTCGAGGACCTGAAGGACGGGAGATATTTCACCTCAATTGACCTTTACACTGGCTATTGGCAGATTCCATTGGATGAAAAATGTAAGGAAAAAACAACCTTTACCAGCAAAGCCGGTACGTTCAGGTTCGAAGTGATGCCTTTTGGTCTCATGAATGCACCAGCTACATTCCAAAGAATGATGAACGAGGTTTTGAAAGGACTTCCATTCGCAAGAGTCTATATCGATGATGTCGTCATATTCTCAGAAACATTGGATCAGCACATCTCGCACGTCAAGACAGTTGTGGAGAGGATATCGGAGTATAGCTTGAAAATTAAGTTGAGCAAATGCTTCTTTGCGAAAACTTCTATCCAATTACTCGGTCATATCGTCGACCAAGAGGGAATTAGAGTGGATCCAGAGAAAACGAAAAAAATAAAGTTGGCACCAAGGCCCGCTTCAAAGACGGAGGTCCGAAGCTTCTTAGGACTGGCCTCATATTACAGAAGATTTATCAAAGATTTCGCCAAGACTGCAGCACCGTTACATGCCAGCACTACGAAGAACGGAAAATTTCTGGAACAAGGAAATGGAAACTGCATTTCAGGAGCTTAAAGATAAGCTATGTGTCCCCCAGTTCTCATGTACCCAGATTTCAAGAGACCATTCGTTGTGGAGACAGATGCCTCAGAACGGTCTTTGGGTGCCGTTTTGTCCCAAAAAGATGAAAACGGAAGACTACACCCTGTTCAATTCGCAAGCCGAACTCTGAATGATGCGGAAAAGAGATACTCAGTCTGCGAGAAAGAAGCGCTAGCTGTCGTCTTCGCGCTGAAAAAGTTTCGCGTATACCTTTTATCACTCGAGAAATTTGTCTTGATAACTGATCACCAGGCACTTAAAACAGCATTCCAAAAGAAGGATGTACATCACCGCTTGGCCCGATGGCTCGACATTTTCGCAGAATATCGGTTTGAAATTGTGTATAGACCCGGACGCAATAATCAGCCTGCCGATTACCTATCCCGCTTGAGGGACGCACTGATTCCAAATGAAAAAGCTTCGGAGGACATCGTCGGAGTCGCCGAGTTGCAGTTGCCGAACGATAACGAGTACGAAGCTAATATTCACGGACTGATCAAATTCCTCGATGGACTAGAAATGAGAAAGGTTGATCTTGAACAGAAATTGGGTACGCAGGAATCAAAAGGCTTTTACATTGTGGAATGGGAAACTCTTCCGGCACACTAAAGCCGGTCCCCGACTAGTGGCCCCTTTGAAAGAAAGAATGAAGATCTTGAGGACTTTCCATGATGAGCTAGGGCATTGGGATCTCGAAACAACCAAAAAATTCGTAACTGAGAGATTCTGGTGGCCCGGTATCCATAAGGACGTCTATAATTTCGTGAAAAGCTGCGACAACTGCCAAAAATTCACTCCAATACGAAGTATAAGACAACTCTAAGTTTTCCAGTTTCCGGTCTCTTTGAAACCTTCTCAATTGACTTCGCGGGCCCGTTCAAGGAAACTTCTTCCGGAAACAAATATCTCCTTATAGGGAACATCTAATGGATGGCCAATAGCAGTTGCAGTGAGGAGACAATGCTGAAGTGGTCTGAGATTCATCGAAAAAGAAATAATTGAACCGTTTGGTCTTCCAAAAAGGATAATCTCGGATAACGCCCTTTGTTTTACTGCAACTTCACTGCTTCGAGTTTTGAAGGAGAAAGGGATTCAGCTGAAGACAGTTCTCGACTACGCTCTTATGTCAAACGGAAAGCCAAAAAGATGATTGGAACTATCAAACGCGCACCTACTTTTTGGAATATTTTATAGGTAATCAACTGCATCCCTATTCGTTTGAAAGGCCTCATGTTTTAACAATAAGGCAAATTACATTAATAGAAACAGAAGAAGAATGATGACGAGTCGGGACGTTCGTCTTGAGCGAGGGGGCGTGATATAATGAAAATTGTAGATATTCCTTGGCATGCTGCGCTGGCTGAGTGGCTGCGCTGGCTGAGTTGGCTGCGCTGGCTGAGTTGGCATGCTGCGCTGGCCGAGTTGGCATGCTGTGCTGGCTGAGTTGGCATGCTGCGCTGGCTGAGCTGTCACTGTACTTACAATTATATTTTTAATTATTTTTAGAGGGATGCTTTGCACTGTACTGTGGCGGTGCAGATTTGGCACATAGGTACTGTATAGATGCTACAGATAGTGAGGGTTGAAAACTCTATATAAGGGGCTGTTTGCATGAAATGGTAGGACTACTTGGGAGCCAGCATACCCGAGCGGGGCGCTCAACAAGTTAAGTCAAACGCAAAGCATAAAGGAAGTTGGCAGACAACTTCAAGCCAAGTCCCGAGTAGTAGGAAGTTGAGAGTCAACTTCAGACCCAAGAACACTTTTTCTTACGCTAGTCGCAGAGCGTCGTGGTAGACCCTGCCCCTTTTATACTTGCTTGTAGCTTCCTCAACTCTCTTCTATATACACTCCCTTTTGTTCGTTCAACAATACCACGGTAGCACTTTTGTCGCTCGCAACACCTCCTTCTCAGGGTAATCGGTTCTGAGGATCTCTTCCCCCGCCGATTTACCCCTATCAACCTGACCAGATGTACCTCGTCTTCCATGCACGTGGGGGCCCGTGAGAGTATAGCTTGAGCGATGGATGGCCAGGGATTGCAACTCAGTTGCTGGTAGATATGGCCGCGGATAACACCAGGTGTCGAGCGACACTTGGACGCGATCCGCGGAACTAACTCCTCAATGAACGCAAAGGTACTGGGGGGAGGGGCGCCCAGGGAATCAAACGCCAGGGGTAGAAACGTGAAATTCCGCGTGTATGGCGCAGGGGATGGGTCAGTTGAGGGACCGGGGAGGCGTCGGGCGAGTTTGGGTTTCAGAGTAATAACCTTGTCACGGGCTGCCACTTCAGCAGCGCCGCTGGCAACCTGGGTCGCCTCGGTGGGAACTGCGGCCTTGAACGGCGAGACGACAGTGATATCACACGCAATGGGGCGCGACGTTTTGCCTTCCGGGGTTGGGGGGGATAGGCCAGGATATCGGAGGGCCGGAGCTCAGTGCCCGGGACGGGGAGCGGAAGACGTGCCGAGTATCCAGAACCGCGGCGCGGGTAACGTGTGTCGCGAGGGCATTACAGAGCGAGTCATGGCGGTGAAAACGACCGAAACCACGGCAGCAGAGGTTGGCGGCGAGATCCCCGAGGATGTCCAAGGGGATGTCACAGTGGTAGCAGTTGAGGGGCATAGAGTCATCGTACACGGGTAGTTCGAGGTGTCGACGGAGCATGGCCTGCCAGTGTGTTGTGTGCACCTTTGGTGCTGCCGTAGGGTATGCGAAGAGGAAAGCAGCAACGGGGCTGTGGCGGAATGGTAGGCCACGAATGCGATCTCAGATGTCAGGGTCGCTGTGATCGGTCTGGTTGAGTGCGGTCGCCCAGGCGTCGTCGTGCCAATGAACTCTTGCCCGCGCCTTTTGCTGCACCCGTTTGAGAAGGGTTAGCGTGTTGGTGGGTGAAGCAGCTAGAGTGGGAGGGTCAAGGGTCGAAAGGTCGACAGGCCCAGGGATGTACTGGGCGAAACGGTGGAGCGAAGCCCCAGCCTGGTGCAGGAGGAAGGCTCGATCTCCGCGGGAACGAGCAGAAGCTAGTGCACAAGCACGCGGCGTGGCGTATGCGGAAGTCCGCTGCCGTGCGGGCGCCGTATCAATGATGCTGGCGGCGGCGGCGCCATGGAGGAACGAGGCGATGCTGTCGAAGTCTTGGCCGCCGAGGGCGGGCCCAAGCTCTTCCACCTTCCCGCTTCTTCCCTTGCCTTCCGCCGAAATTCCTCGCCCCCTCAAGAGTTACGCCCCCTTTACTCGTTTTGCGTTCTGTCTCCACGAGATGCACTCCCGCCAGGTTGGCACCAGCCGATTCCCTCTTTGGAGGAACGTTTGGGTTAGTTTACTGCGGGTGGAACATAGGGTGAAGTTTCCGCTAACCTGTGCAGTGTGGAGGCGGGGGATAAAACACTACGGTGAAAATGGGCGCATTATGGAAAGGCGACTAAAAAGTTGCTGCGAGCCCTGTCAGCAGACATGCAGCGTTCGAATCAACCATTAACGCAGAATGCCGCTGTAGAAGTGTGTCCCTGACTTTGGGGAATTTGTACTTGGCACGGTTAGCGACTGAGCGTCCCACCTCCGTCACGAGGGAAAACGTGTCTGGGGGCTATCCGCCGAGGGTGGAGATTGTGGCGGGAAGCAGCTGATTCCTGGCCGGCAATCCAGCAACGAACTCCTGGTATTTCCTTATTAGTTTTCCTTTTTCAAGCCTTTTAAGCCATCTGTGCACAGGGGAGTGACCTGATCCCGACTCGGAAAGATTTCCTACCACCGTCGTGGACAGAAACTACAAAAATATTTTGGTCTAAACCCTGAGTTTCCATGAAATCCATTGTAAAAGGATTGAAATCCTCGTTAGATTATCGCTCAGACTCGTTTCGCTCTGTTCAAAAGAAACCTGAAGATTCGTTCGCTCGTTTGAATGGTCCCTTTCTTTTCTCCTGCACTCGCTTGGAATATGTTGAGGTGTCAGTCGATTGAGCCTTGGTTACTGATGGAAGTAACTTCCAACATGCTGAGAGGAGTGGACAGACAAGGCAACAATATGATGATGTTGTACTTACGGTCGACAGGCATGCTGAGATGTGAATCAAAGACACAACAATGCACTTACAGGTTTACAGATTACTTGGCAGAATTGTTTTCTACGTTTGATTACAGTGACGTGTATTTGCGTTGTTGGATGTAATACAGCGTGTATTTGCGTTGTTGGACGTAATACAGATGTAATACAGTGTCGCTTAGAGTATTGTGGATTGGAGTGTCGAAATTGCATTGGTAGTTATACTGTTCCTTTGATTGTTCTAGATAATTTGTAGTTACGAGGAATTCTAGCTCGGTAGTGTATTTATACCGTTTGACCGTTTGTTCTTCGGTTCCAAGAAAACTCAAGCGACATCTTCAACTTCAATTTGTTCTTCTTCAACTTCAATAACCTTTCCCTTTGCCCTACTTCGTTTATCTTAACAGGTTATGGGCCCAGAAGGTCGAATCTAAGCAGACTTTATCGCTTCACTGCTCTTGATCCCTTCTTCATTTCGCAGCAACTTCAACGTTCTTTTCAGTCTTCAACCTCAAGATCAAGATCAAGGTCAAGAACCTCGTCAAGTTACTTTCAAGTTTTCATTTTGTCATCTAAGTTCTACTGTCTTCTTGTTAGCGCTAGGTCATCAACATGTCCGAGTCCGAATTCGAACCGGATGGTACGAAGTGGCATCAAAATCCTCGTTTCCATGGACGTCGAGAGATGACTATGGGCTGTGGCGCCTTCGTTTACGAGAGCATGTCGTGTGAAAGGCGTATGGGTGTGGTCGAATCCGGTCAGGATCCTCAACTACACAGCGACGACCACCACTCCCGATGACGATACTGTACGAAGCACTCGTGACATTGTCAAACGCGAGAAGGCATCCGGTATCATCATATCCGCACTCGGAGATGCCCGCTACGTGTTGTTATCGAAGCCGACGATGATCCGAAACGAATGTTGCAACTGTTGGATGCACGTTATGCCTCCAACCGAACAGTTTCCCGTATCGCTGTGCAGACTCAACTGTTTCGCATGAGGTATACCGATCAGAACATGTCGTCATATGTCGACAAGTACACCTCGTTGTTTGCACAACTAGAGCAGATGGGCAAGGACGCAGCCATACCGGAAACGCACAAGGCTCCTATGCTATTGGCGTCCATCGATCCCAAGTGTCCGCTTGAGTCCACTGCTGCTGCTCTCCGTACGAAGGATACCTCCGATCTGACATGGGACTATGTCGCAACAACTCTAATCGACGAGTATAATGCTCGACAGTCCATGTCCAAGTCAACTGGCTCCAGAAAGGGTCGGTCCAGGCGCAGTTCGCAAGAGCAAACGAGGTTCCAACTTGGCCGCGCAAAGTGAGACTCGGCATGATACCTCGGACTCCGAGGACAACTCCTCAGACATAGAGACCACGGCACGCGCATTGGCTGCGGCTCTAAAGTCTGTCAAGTCTGGCAAGAACCCCAATGGGTATCACTACGATTTCTGTGAGAAGGACGGCCATACTGAGGATAGATGTTGGCTCAATCCAAACAACCCTAACAACAAGCTGCCTCCGAAGGCCCGACAACTGTTTGCTGCACAAGCTGTAAAACCAGCTGCAAGCGGCACTGGCACAGCCGGTGAGAAGTCGTCTGGTAAGAAATCTAAGCCTGTGTTCGCTGGGGCAATAGTTGAAAAGACAACCATTTCTCCGCCCCAGGACCACCGATCATATGCCGACAGTGGAGCAACTGCACATTGCTTCCACACACTCTCTGCGTTTGTACCGGGGTCTTTAAAGCTGTCAAAGCGTACTGTCCTACTTGCAGACAAGACGGCCGTGCAGGCAGCCCATGCAGGTGAAGTCATTTTACCCTTCGAAAATGCCAACATTCGTCTGGAAGATGTGCTGTACATTCCGGGTCTAGGCTACAACCTTGTCTCCACTGGTAGGTTAGCTGACAACGGGATCAAGTCACACTTTGGTCGCAGAAATGTCCGCCTCGTGCTTGAAGGAGACGAGTTTCGTATTAGTCATGGAACACGCGATCCAGACACCCGAATGTACATGCTGCCTGAACCGGTTGCCCCTGAAGGAACAGAGAAGGCAATGATTATGACTGATTTAGAAACTGTAGCAATCTGGCATCGCCGCCTTGCTCACATGAACCCTAGGGATTTGTCCTATTTGCACAAGTGCGTAGATGGCGTACCTAAGCTCCCTGAGATGAACGACGTTTGTCGTGCATGTCGCCTCGGTAAGACTCACAGACTACCGTTCCCAGGTCATTTTGAGCGTGCCACAGAGATTGGTGAAATTGTTCACTCAGACATAGTCGGGAAGCTCGAGCCCTCGTTCCCTGATCGGCTAAGATACATCTCCACGTTTGTAGATGATCGTTCCAGGTACCTGTTTGCCGGAATGATGCGTCGACGCAGCGAATTGCCTGAGGTGTTTGATGGTGTGTCTTCCAAGTTCCGTGAGATTGGAGGAGCTAGCATCCGAAAGATACACTCGGACGGTGCTAAGGAGTATATTGCTTTGCAGAATTCCTTGGGAGGAGGAGAGGAGAACAAGTCATTCTCCCCGCAATATACTCCGGAACTCAACGGCATTGCTGAACGTGTCAATCGAACTCTGGTGGAAAGTGCATTGTCTATGCTAATCCAAGCTGATCTACCGTCATGTCAGTGGCCTTTTGCGATAAAACATGTCATTTACGTACGGAACAGAGTCCCTCACTCAGGGGTAAATGCAACACCATACTCTCTGTTTACCGGAAAAGACCCGTCACTAAAGAATGTTAAGGTGTTTGGATGCATGGCATACGTGCTACGGATACCGAAGGGCTGTAAGATTGAAGCCCGGGCCATTGAGGGTGTGTACCTGGAGACTCTGGAGCATGGTGTGTATCGGGTACTTGTGATTGATGACGATGGCATCCCCCAAATTACTGAGTCCCATCATGTGACATTTGACGAGTCTAGGTTTCCCGGTGCACCCAGCCTTGATGAGTACATGGATGGTGAGGCGGAGTCTGACGCCAGCTCGTACGCTGAGCCTTCGGGATCTGAAAGTGACATCGAAAGTGACACCTCCATTGAACTCTCTGTTGACAAGCATACGGTTGACGACGAGAGCGACAGTGACAGTGACAATGACAATGATGACCAAGGGCTACCACCTCTGGAGGAGACAGATGGCAACTCGAACCGCGACGATGACGACGATGAAGATGACGATAATTTCGAGGATGCACACGATGAAACTCCTCCGCCTGAGCTTCAAGACAACGTTGATGACGGAAGCAAAAACACGTCGGTATCCCTTAAGCAGTCGCCCTGATATCCTGGTGTCCGTTCTTAATTTGGCTCGATTCCAAAATGCACCTACTGCATACTTTTCATCGTGGTGCCAAGAGAGTGCTGCGGTATCTCCGTGGGACAACTGACTTTGGCATGTTCTTCTCAGCGGGTAGTCTGGATATGCTCTCATTCGTGGACTCAGATTATGCTGGCGACACCGTTGACCGAAAGTCGATGTCTGGGTACTTGGTCAAACTGGGCGAAGCAACAGTGATGTGGGGAGCCAAGAAGCAGACTGCTGTGGCACTGTCTACTTGTGAAGCTGAGTACCATGCAATGACAGAAGTAGCCCAGGAGGTGTTGTGGATTGGACGTGTATTGCAAGAATCTGGCCTTAAGGATGTGACTGGGAGAGTGCCAACCAAATCGGATAACCAAGCAGCCATTGGTTTGGCAGCCTCCGAAAAATGCCCGTCCAAGCGTGCAAAGCACATAGATGTGCGTATACACTTCATCCGCGGGCTGGTCAAGAAGTTGCTGGTTCACGTGGGCTACGTTCCGACTGAGGAAAATGACGCTGACATGCTCACTAAGCCGATAGGTCCAAGGGTACTTGATGTAATCAGGACAAGACTTGGACTTGGAGGCTAAATCGAGGAGGAGTGTTGAGGTGTCAGTCGATTGAGCCTTGGTTACTGATGGAAGTAACTTCCAACATGCTGAGAGGAGTGGACAGACAAGGCAACAATATGATGATGTTGTACTTACGGTCGACAAGCATGCTGAGATGTGAATCAAAGACACAACAATGCACTTACAGGTTTACAGATTACTTGGCAGAATTGTTTTCTACGTTTGATTACAGTGACGTGTATTTGCGTTGTTGGATGTAATACAGCGTGTATTTGCGTTGTTGGACGTAATACAGATGTAATACAGTGTCGCTTAGAGTATTGTGGATTGGAGTGTCGAAATTGCATTGGTAGTTATACTGTTCCTTTGATTGTTCTAGATAATTTGTAGTTACGAGGAATTCTAGCTCGGTAGTGTATTTATACCGTTTGACCGTTTGTTCTTCGGTTCCAAGAAAACCTCAAGCGACATCTTCACAACTTCAATTTGTTCTTCTTCAACTTCAATAACCTTTCCCTTTGCCCTACTTCGTTTATCTTAACAGAATATTATTATTCCGATCTTCACCTCTCTTCCCAAATTGGAATTTGGATTTGCTGTGCTGCTGGTTACGGATTTCTAGACTCTTATATTCCCTTTCGGACTCTCCCGAATCACATTGCTTTCGTCTACCACGCCCGGCCCACGCCAACTACGTGCTACATTCTTTCGTTCGCAGCAGATACTTATATGCTGCGTTCCCATTGCGTGATATAGCGGCTCTTTCAATTGCTGATGAAAACGCACAGCGAAGGCTGTTTGCCACAAACATCCGTACACGAGGCAACATACACCGAACACATCTGGCCCGCCTCCGGTGTTTGTACCAAATCCTAGATCTCCCAACAGTACTGCTCTGCCACGCCCATCGCTTCACCACCAAACTCCGCCAGCTGAGCACCTTGATAGGGGTAAATCGGCGGGGGAAGAGATCCTTAGAACCAATTACCCTGAGAAGGAGGTTTTTCGAGCGACAAAAGTGCTGCCGTGGTATTGTTGAACGAACAAAAGGGAGTGTATATAGAAGAGAGTTGAGGAAGCTACAAGCAAGTATAAAAGGGGCAGGATCTACCACCGACGCTCTGCGACTAGCGTAAGAAAAAGTTTTCTTGGGTCTGAAGTTGACTCTCAACTTCCTACTACTCGGGACTTGGCTTGAAGTTGTCTGCCAACTTGCTTGACCTCTCCATGAGGAAACATTTTACTCAGCTTATATAGACTTTTGGCTACCCCTAAAACCCGAACAAAACTACAGAAAATACCAAGAAATGCATAAAAATACTTTGTGTGGACAATATACTCTAAGCAAAAGATACTTAAGAAACTAACAATTAATTTGGTCCTCTTATTTCCCATTCTCTAAACCAGATCCAAACAACTCCTCTAAAATATCCATGCTGTCCAAGCAGTCCCCACAAATATCTGCGAATGGCTCACAACTCTCTATTTCCCCCTGGGAGATATCTAGACTACTAAAGATATCTCCATCCGGTTCCATCGTGGGCACAACTTGATCCATACTCTCTATTCCAGGCCCCACCAGTCCAACACTTTCCATGCCCCCTGTTCCCTCATCCTCCTCCTCCTCTCCTCATCTCCTCATCCTCCCTCCTCCATCCTCCTCCTCTTCCATCCTCCTCCTCCTCCTCCTCATCCTCCTCCTCCTCTCCTCCTCCTCATCCTCTTCCTCCTCCCTCTCTCTCCTCCTCATCCTCTTCCTCCTCTTCCTCCTCCTCATCCTCCTCATCCTCCTCCTCCTCATCTTCCTGAGCCTCGTACACTAGCTCAGGGGCTAACCATTCCTCGAAGGACTCCCCGCTCTCCTCCTCGACCTTCTCAGCCTCTCCCGGACTTACCTCCCTCGCTTCTTCTTCTATGAAGAGGCGGCGAACGAACTCGATGATTTGCTTCTTTGTTTGCCGCCGGATGTAGTCGTCGGCATCGGTTGGCCCGTAGGCGGCGAGACGAAGGCCATTGATGGAACGGGAAGGGCGGTTTTTGGAAATAGGGACAGAGGGGCGAAGGTTGCTCATTGTGATAGACGTTGGGGAACGGGAGGCAATGTAGGGTGTTTTGGGTGTGTGGGGGAGAGGGGTGATGAGTAAAATGATCGGGGCATTTGGAACTTAGAATAAAGGGGTTTAAATAGGCTCCCGGGGCAGGTTCTATAGATTAGGAATAGGTAAAATAAATCTGCAAGGGATTTTGCAATAGTGCATTTGCGCCCTTCTTCTCAAAAAAAGGCGAATTTGGAGGAGGAGGTAAGCTAAAAGGGAAAAGGGACTTGATTCGGGGTCGATTCAGAGGGTTAAATACAGTATAAAAATATCTAGATAAAATGGAAGTAAATTTGGAAATGACGGTTGGAGAAGTTAGGGGCGGGATCGTTGTAGGTTGCTGGATTACACGAGGGAGGACCATTTCCTGTATTACGTGAAGGGAGGACCATTTCCTGTATTAAATGAGGGGAGGACCATTTTTTGTATTACACGCCCCCTTTCTCAAGGCGAACGTCCCGGGTCGTCACTGCTCTTCTTCTGCTTCCGTTAGTGTTCGCTGTCTTATTGATAAATGTATGGTCTCTCAAACGGGTACGGATGCAACTGATTACCAATATGATGCTCTAAAAAGTAGGTTCGCATTACTGGTACCTCACTTTGTAGCATAGCCTCATATATTGGTTTGATCACATCGAGGTGGGGTTGAATACATTCTTCTTCCGTGACTCTTCCGAATCTTCCAAGAGTGAAAAAATATATGTGATATGCAAACTCTTCTGGAAGATGCCGGAGGAATGGATGTCGATAAGAAAAGAAGACGCGCATCATCAAGAACGAATCTTCGTAAGATAAGTGCGGTCCATGTAGCGCCCTAAAACATAAACAGATGCTTATCATGAAATAAGAAATGACCTGCGCATCGTTCGCATCCTCGGAGATATTGCGCAGCCAAAAAGATAATCTTCTTCTTCCGACTGTATGCTGTGCATGGTTGTGAAGGAGAGCTAGAGATGAAGTTGTGGTGGACGGTCCCGATGAATGGCCGCGACCAGCTCCTGACGTACTGGGACCTGCACGAGGTCCTCTCGGGGGACGACCGGAACCTCTTCTGGGCGGGTTGTTGTCTCCTGAAGGTCCTCCTCTGGTCATCATCACTGCTTCAGGAGGATCCTCGCCGCCTCCAACGTTCCCAATTTGTGGCGGAGAAACGTAAGGTTCCCATAGAGGATACGGGACCAGCCTGTATTCCATATCCGGGGGTAAGGCGTAACCTCTCAGTCGCACGTCTTGGTTGTTCTTGAGAAATACGTAAATTGGACGGATAATATTCAGATACGTTTGCGACAAGTCTCCAGCAGCTACCATTCCATATCTTCCTATAGAGTAATGATATATTACCTCCACAAACTCTGGACCTGCTTCCGTGAACCTTCCGTTTTGGAATGAAAATAGAACTCTTATTAATAGTCGGAAATCTTCTTCAGGTAGCAATGGTCCGTTCAACGTACGAAAACATAGGCATATATTAATGTAGAAATGGATGATTACGTGGAGTTCGTAGTAGTCCCGCGTAACCGAGATGATCCATTCCCAGGCCCTTTTTCCTCCCATAGGAATCATTCTATAGTTAAAGATGAGTATGCCCCGTGGTTGCGCATAGTCCTGTGTGAGAAGGAATTCTTCAGGCCTCTGATGGTAAGGGACCAGACGACGTGCATGGATGGCCCTCCTTGATCTCTTCCCTGAGCTTGAACAGAGCTGATAGTGCGGGTGTCTTTCCTCCGTGACGATGCAAGGGTTCGAGTACTTGGTTTGGAAGGCCGGCCACTTCACAGCCTGCTGCATTGCTTTTCCATGTACTACAAGTACTTTAGAGCCAACTGAAAAGGTTCTGACTGCAGGTTCTGCATCCTTATTTCTTGTCTGTGTTAGCGCGCGGTGTGATCTCCAGCCTTCGGTGGCCAGTAGTTCAACTTCCCTACTCTCTTCATCGATAATATTTGTTTCCATGTCTCTCTGTAACATTCTAGGAGCCCTTCCGTACATTAGCTCGAATGGTGAGCGTCCATTTCTTCCTCTTCTTCGACGGTAGCCGTATAACACTTTTGGTAAGGCATCTTCCCACTGGATTTCATTCTCCAACATAGTTTTCGATATTGCTCGTTTGATGGTTCCAACCATCCTCTCCGCTTTCCCGTTGGACATAGGAGCGTATGCGAGAACGGTCTTCAGCTGAATCCCTTTCTCTTCCAAAAAACGAAGCAGTGAAGTTGCAGTAAAACAAAGGGCGTTATCCGAGATGATCCTTTTTGGAAGACCAAACGGTTCAATTATTTCTTTTTCGATGAATCTCAGTACCACCTCAGCATTTGCCTCCTCGACTGCAACTGCTATTGGCCATCCAGTAAGATGTTCCACCCCTATAAGGAGATATTTGTTTCCGGAAGAAGTTTCCTTGAACGGGCCCGCGAAGTCAATTGAGAAGGTTTCAAAGAGACCGGAAACTGGAAAACTTAGAGTTGTCTTATACTTCCGTATTGGAGTGAATTTTTGGCAGTTGTCGCAGCTTTTCACGAAGTTATAGACGTCCTTATGGATACCGGGCCACCAGAATCTCTCAGTTACGAATTTTTGGTTGTTTCGAGATCCCAATGCCCTAGCTCATCATGGAAAGTCCTCAAGATCTTCATTCTTTCTTTCAAAGGGGCCACTAGTCGGGGACCGGCTTTAGTGTGCCGGAAAGTTTCCCATTCCACAATGTAAAAGCCTTTTGATTCCTGCGTACCCAATTTCGGTGTTCAAGATCAACCTTTCTCATTTCTAGTCCATCGAGGAATTTGATCAGTCCGTGAATATTAGCTTCGTACTCGTTATCGTTCGGCAACTGCAACTCGGCGACTCCGACGATGTCCTCCGAAGCTTTTTCATTTGGAATCAGTGCGTCCCTCAAGCGGGATAGGTAATCGGCAGGCTGATTATTGCGTCCGGGTCTATACACAATTTCAAACCGATATTCTGCGAAAATGTCGAGCCATCGGGCCAAGCGGTGATGTACATCCTTCTTTTGGAATGCTGTTTTAAGTGCCTGGTGATCAGTTATCAAGACAAATTTCTCGAGTGATAAAAGGTATACGCGAAACTTTTTCAGCGCGAAGACGACAGCTAGCGCTTCTTTCTCGCAGACTGAGTATCTCTTTTCCGCGTCATTCAGAGTTCGGCTTGCGAATTGAACAGGGTGTAGTCTTCCGTTTTCATCTTTTTGGGACAAAACGGCACCCAAAGACCGTTCTGAGGCATCTGTCTCCACAACGAATGGTCTCTTGAAATCTGGGTACATGAGAACTGGGGGACACATAGCTTATCTTTAAGCTCCTGAAATGCAGTTTCCATTTCCTTGTTCCAGTAAAATTTTCCGTTCTTCGTAGTGCTGGCATGTAACGGTGCTGCAGTCTTGGCGAAATCTTTGATAAATCTTCTGTAATATGAGGCCAGTCCTAAGAAGCTTCGGACCTCCGTCTTTGAAGCGGGCCTTGGTGCCAACTTTATTTTTTTCGTTTTCTCTGGATCCACTCTAATTCCCTCTTGGTCGACGATATGACCGAGTAATTGGATAGAAGTTTTCGCAAAGAAGCATTTGCTCAACTTAATTTTCAAGCTATACTCCGATATCCTCTCCACAACTGTCTTGACGTGCGAGATGTGCTGATCCAATGTTTCTGAGAATATGACGACATCATCGATATAGACTCTTGCGAATGGAAGTCCTTTCAAAACCTCGTTCATCATTCTTTGGAATGTAGCTGGTGCATTCATGAGACCAAAAGGCATCACTTCGAACCTGAACGTACCGGCTTTGCTGGTAAAGGTTGTTTTTTCCTTACATTTTTCATCCAATGGAATCTGCCAATAGCCAGTGTAAAGGTCAATTGAGGTGAAATATCTCCCGTCCTTCAGGTCCTCGAGGATCTCCTCCATGTTCGGAATCGGAAATCGATCGGGTATCATTCTCTGGTTCAGTTGTCGGTAATCGACGCAAAAACGCAGCTTTCCATCCTTCTTTGGTGCGACCACAACTGGAAACGACCATGGGGATGAAACTGGTCGAATAATATCATTTTTCAGCATACTTGTAACATTTTCTGAGATAAATTGGTCATATTTTGGCGGTTGACGTCTAGGCTTGTGGTAAATCGGTTGAGTGTCGGTAAGTTCGAACGAGTGAGTAACCGGTACACTTGCTTGTCTTAAATCTGAAACGCTCCATGCAATTACTTCGGAAGATGTTAACATGTCGGATATTTTCAGTGAGGCGGGGCGGGAAGGTGCTGCACTTTTCCTTGGATTTCTGCCATTTGGCGCCCTTTTTCTTCTTGATCCTCAACCTCAATATTTTGAAGGACCTCTTCCGTCGTGCTCACATCTTCATATATGGAATTCGACGTATTCTTATTTTCTTTGCAAAGGTAATCTTCTTTCATGCTCCGAATTCTGTCCTTTGATTCGATATCATCGCAAAAAGAAACACATTCGGGTTTCAAACTTATCCTAGAATCCCAGTCGTCATCTGTTTCAAACCCGGAATCATAATCGTCCCATGCCATGTTCATTAACCCCCGAGGGTACCCTTTTCCACTTCCGAAAGTGTTAGTTGGTTCCGAATCTTCGCTGTCATAGCTAGAAGTGAAATCTTCACTGTCCGTTTCTTTTAAATCTTCAGGATGCGTGCTTTTGTCGAAATCCAGGGGCATCTTCACGGTTCTGCCGTCAATATTAACTGAAACCATTTGGTTGCCCAAGTCAATGCATGTCCTAGTCTTTCCATGTGGGCAGCCAATGATTGCATCGAAAGGGAGATCCGGCATGACAAGAAAGTCTACATCAACTTTAGAGTCCCCAAAGAACACGGAAACCTTGTCAACAGTGCCCATGCATTTTGAGACGGTTCCATCCGCTACAGTTATTTTTCGAGTCGTTGGAGTAATTTCGAGACCTAGATCTGTCACCAAAGTTTCTGAAATGAGGTTTGGAACAGCACCCGAATCGAAGAGAGCTTGGGTTTTCATACCCAATACTTTGACTGGTACCAGCTTAAGACGTCTTGGTGCTGTCGAGGCCGATTGAAGAAACAGTTTCTTACCCTTAGCGGACTTATTAGACCTGATAATTTTTTTGAGTTCTTTTCTCGCATCCTCTGCGTCGCCCCTCAAAAGTTGACCAAACGTTATCCCAGTTGGGGCCGATGCAAGCTCAGCCACCAAATTGTACCTCTTCACATACTCTAGTACGTCCTTAGAGATACTCTTAACTTTCTTACTCTTTTTCGTCTTCTTGGCCGGAGTGACTCCCACTCCTGGAACAACTTGATCAGACCTCTTGGTTCGAGGAGGTACAGGTGCTGGGATATGCTCCAGCATTCCATACTCTAGCCTAGGTTTCTTCGATAAAATGTTCCCTTCCCCATCCCTTTTTGTCACATTGACTTGACTAATCTCTTCAGCGATGGATACGTTACCGGCATCCGTCAACCTTTGATCCCTTCTATTTTGTAAGATTTTCACCTCTGGTCCTGACTCACTCCTTGCTTCCGATAAATTTGCTCTTCTGTTGTCTTTAGACCAGCAGTTACTTTCATGATGCCCATATCGACCGCACTTTGCACAACGAGTGTTTCTATGTGGATTATCAGGACACCTGTTTGCAAAGTGTCCAGGCTTGTGACAGTAAGAACAGACTTCTGCGGCCTTAGGGGCCCCAGACTGGTTCTTCTTAATGGTAAGAGTAAGGCTTTCCAACTGCGAGGTTATCATGTCAAGTCGATTATCGAATCGGGTTTCCAACCTTTCTTCCAAGTTTTTGACATCGCTCCTGACAGATTCTAATGCCGCTGCACTAGTAGCCGGCCTTTGATAATTCTTTTCAGGATGTACGATAGACATCGATGTGCGGGTTTCCCTCGGTACCTCACTCAGTGACTGAAACGTCTCCGAATTTTTGACAAATTCTACTATGGTACCCTTCAGTTCATCAAAAGTGTGAGGGCCCTTGATGAGGAGGAAATCGGAGAGCCGCTTATCCCCCATAGCCGCCTTACGCAGCATTCCGTACTTGGCTTGGGCGTTGAACCCAGCCTTTTCATAAAGATCACACAAGTACACCAATGAGCTTAACAAATCGTCGAAGTTGAGCCGGGCCTCTATGGCGGTACGAATCATCTCATCTGGTTCTACCTCCTTAGCATACTCTTTCACAAGCCACTCACATACCTCACCGAAGTTACGCCCATTCCCGTTAAGAGACCACCCGTCGATAAACTTGGACTTATATTTGTGCTTTGCGTCACCATGAAGATAGGCGAAGATACTTGCGGCCTTCTCTTCATCGCCCTTCTCTCGCATCACAACGTTGACATATGTGTAAAGAAACTCCTCAACGTCTTCAGTCTTGCCCCTGTGAACGTTATACGAGCAGCATTGAGATCCATGATTACCGAAAAGAAATCCCCCGAAGTGTTCCTTACTACTGCTCAACTCGAATACCTCGGGTGCAACCCCCTCCACAAGAGTACCAAATGATAGGGGTAAATCGGCGGGGAGAGATCCTCAGAACCAATTACCCTGAGAAGGAGGTGTTGCGAGCGACAAAAGTGCTGCCGTGGTATTGTTGAACGAACAAAAGGGAGTGTATATAGAAGAGAGTTGAGAAGCTACAAGCAAGTATAAAAGGGGCAGGGTCTACCACCGACGCTCTGCGACTAGCGTAAGAAAAAGTTTTCTTGGGTCTGAAGTTGACTCTCAACTTCCTACTACTCGGGACTTGGCTTGAAGTTGTCTGCCAACTTGCTTGACCTCTCCATGAGGAAGCAGTTTACTCAGCTTATATAGACTTTTGGCTACCCCTAAAGTCCGAACAAAACTACAGAAGATACTAAGAAATGCATAAAAATACTTTGTGTGGACAATATACTCTAAGCAAAAGATACTTAAGAAACTAACAATTAATTTGGTCCTCTTATTTCCCATTCTCTAAATCAGATCCAAACAACTCCTCTAAAATATCCATGCTGTCCAAGCAGTCCCCACAAATATCTGCGAATGGCTCACAACTCTCTATTTCCCCCTGGGAGATATCTAGACTACTAAAGATATCTCCATCCGGTTCCATCGTGGGCACAACTTGATCCATACTCTCTATTCCAGGCCCCACCGGTCCAACACTTTCCATGCCCCCTGTTGCCTCATCTCCTCCTCCTCCTCCTCCTCCTCCTCCTCCTCATCCTCTTCTTCCTCATCCTCTCCCTCCTCATCCTCCTCATCCTCCTCATCCTCCTCATCCTCCTCATCCTCCTCATCCTCCTCATCCTCCTCATCTTCCTTCCTGATCCTCGTACACTAGCTCAGGGGCTAACCATTCCTCGAAGGACTCCCCGCTCTCCTCCTCGACCTTCTCAGCCTCTCCCGGACTTACCTCCCTCGCTTCTTCTTCTATGAAGAGGCGGCGCACGAACTCGATGATTTGCTTCTTTGTTTGCCGCCGGATGTAGTCGTCGGCATCGGTTGGCCCGTAGGCGGCGAGACGAAGGCCATTGATGGAACGGGAAGGGCGGTTTTTGGAAATAGGGACAGAGGGGCGAAGGTTGCTCATTGTGATAGAAGTTGGGGAACAGGAGGCAATGTGGGGTGCTTTGGGTGTGTGGGGGAGAGGGGTGATGAGTAAAATGATCGGGGGCATTTGGAACTTAGAATAAAGGGGTTTAAATAGGCTCCCGGGGCAGGTTCTATAGATTAGGAATAGGTAAAATAAATCTGCAAGGGATTTTGCAATAGTGCATTTGCGCCCTTCTTCTCAAAAAAAGGCGAATTTGGAGGAGGAGGTAAGCTAAAAGGGAAAAGGGACTTGATTCGGGGTCGATTCAGAGGGTTAAATACAGTATAAAAATATCTAGATAAAATGGAAGTAAATTTGGAAATGACGGTTGGAGAAGTTAGGGGCGGGATCGTTGTAGGTTGCTGGATTACACGAGGGGAGGACCATTTCCTGTCTTACGTGAAGGGAGGACCATTTCCTGTATTACGTGAAGGGAGGACCATTTCCTGTATTAAATGAGGGGAGGACCATTTTTTGTATTACAACTTCCTTGCCCCTTTTCAACCCCCCTGGTTTCATCGTGCTGGGATCCCCGATTGGCTCGGACCCTTTTGTTTACCAAATTTTCGCAGGCCTCCAAAACGCAGTCGACCGCATCTTCCGATTCCTTCGAGACTTGGATGATTCTCAATTGGCTTTCCTTTTACACCGCTTCTGTGCGAATGCATCCAAGGTCATGTACTTGCTAAGGCACGCTGCAGCAGCCGTCATGTCCAATGCGGCCTGCTCGATGGCTGGCCTGAAGGTAGCATTTTAGGGAGCGTAGATCCTTCCCCATCACGGTTTCGGTATGCCCTTTTTGAGTCGATTATGGTTGTCTGGAAAACCATGGGATAGATCGGATATACCTTCCAAGAGTAAAACACCCAAACGTTTCCCCCTCTTGCTACGTACGCTTCCCTCCACTCAATCTGCGGTACTCGCCGCTAGCTTCGATCAGAAGCAGAGGGAAGGGTTCCACCAACTGCAGCTGCCCTGCCCGGATCGAGCCTGCCTCCAAGATTCTCTCCCCTTCTCAATGGGTGGTCTAGGTCTCCTGCAAACTTCAGACATTACCGAGGCTGCTTACGCAGCATCTGTAATTGATTGTTTTGGACTTATCTAAGACCTGCTGACTCTTTCCCAGGACCGCCACCTGGAAGAGATCCCTCGGTCTACTATCTCGCTCCTATCCTCTCACCACCCGCAGCTGTCTTCGTCGCTTACAGCTGCGGCTCTTTTCGAGCGTTGTTCATCGCCGGTCCCCGGCGAAAGGCTCCAGTCTGCTATCACAACTGAACTCATGCTATCGAAGTCCGATATGTTGTTCTTATCCGTGGCAGCCCACGACCGAGCACGGCTCCTCTCCGTGGGCACATCCCCCGCATCGACTGTTTTCTCTTCGCTTCCTCACTCCCACCGCGGTACGTACATGTCCTCTTCTGCGTGGAAAGTCGCTCTGGCTCTACGTCTCGGCATCGCGCTATTCCCTGGATCTACTCGCTGCCCAGTCTGCTCCCGGCGCTCGGCCGATATCGCACCCGTCTTAGATCCAAATGGTCAACACGCGTTGACCTGCAAATACGAAGACGGAATGACTCGTTGTCATCACATCCTCCGCAACGTTCTTTCTCTCTACTGCAAGTAAGTGTGGATCGTCGCCCTTGTCGAGCATCCGCTCCTCTACAAGGTTCCCAACTCGTCTGGGCATTCGAAGTCCCCTGCGCTACGAAAGGACACTTACATACCCGCTGCATCCGGGCTTCAGAGTACCGATATCGCCGTCGACGTTACTGTTGCCCACCCCTCCGCACGCCGCCACATTTCGCCAAGTACGGTTACTGCCGGCGCCGCCGCGACACTCGCAGAGCGCGAGAAACATCGTCATTACGGCACTTACTGCAACCGAAACGATATCCTCCTCTCCCCCGTCGGGATTGATATCTATGGCGCCTTGGGCGACGACGGCAAGGGTTTTTTCCGCCGCCTTGATTCCTTCGCTGCTTCCCGTCGCAGTTCCTCCCCTCAACAGGAGCTCCCCGACTTCGTTACCCGTTTTGCGATTAGTCTCCAAGTAGTGCAGGCGCTACAGGTTTCCACCCGCCGCTCGCATCTGTAGTTAATTTATGAATACTCTCCTCACGCTTCTGTGCACCATTGTACAACTCATAAAGGTTTACCACAACCACGCCGGCATACCTTTTTGAGTCGATTGTGGTTGCCTGGAAAACTATGGGATAGATCGTATACATCTTCCAAATGTAAAACACGCAACCGAGCGTAGTTCCTTCCCCATTACTGTGTCGGTATGCACTTTTTGAGTCGTTTGTGGTTGTCTGAAACGATGGGATAGATCGGATACATCTTCCAAGAGTAAAACACCCAAACGTTCCCCTCGCAACCCTTTCCCTGCCCTGATCCGTAATTCTGTAATATTAATATGTTTTGGCGCCAGTAAAAGTCTCTCTTTCTCTCGCTTGCGCTCTGTTTCGTGGAAAGACGTGAACCACAATGGAATCAGAGTTGGGGAGGAGAATCTTTTCATGTGTTCAAAGACCTGAACCATATTGGTAGTGAGTTACAGTAGACTGGAAAATTTAATCCCCAAGTGTGCCTCCTCCGACAAAGCGGTTGTCTGGAAAACCATTGAATAGATCGGATATATCTTCCAAAAGTAAAACACCCAAACCTTTTCCCTCTCCGAAAAAGACAAAGGGGGATGTAATACAAAAAAATGGTCCTCCCCTCATTTAATACAGGAAATGGTCCTCCCTTCACGTTATACAGGAAAGTCTCCCTTCACGTAATACAGGAAATGGTCCTCCCCTGTGTAGTCAAGCAACCTACAACGATCCCGCCCCTAACTTCTCCAACCGTCATTTCCAAATTTACTTCCATTTTATCTAGATATTTTATACTGTATTTAACCCTCTGAATCGACCCGAATCAAGTCCTTTTCCCTTTTAGCTTACCTCTTCTCCAAATTTGCCTTTTTTTGAGAAGAAGGGCGCAAATGCACTATTGCAAAATCCCTTGCAGATTTATTTTACCTATTCCTAATCTATAAAACCTGCCCCGGGAGCCTATTTAAACCCCTTTATTCTAAGTTCCAAATACCCCCGAACATTTTACTCATCACCCCTCTTCCCCCACACACCCAAAACACCCTACATTGCCTCCCGTTCCCCAACGTCTATCACAATGAGCAACCTTCGCCCCTCTGTCCCTATTTCCAAAAACCGCCCTTCCCGTTCCATCAATGGCCTTCGTCTCGCCGCCTACGGGCCAACCGATGCCGACGACTACATCCGGCGGCAAACAAAGAAGCAAATCATCGAGTTCGTGCGCCGCCTCTTCATAGAAGAAGAAGCGAGGGAGGTAAGTCCGGGAGAGGCTGAGAAGGTCGAGGAGGAGAGCGGGGAGTCCTTCGAGGAATGGTTAGCCCCTGAGCTAGTGTACGAGGCTCAAAAAGATGAGGAGGAGGAGCATGAGGAGGAGGAGCATGAGGAGCATGAGGAGTATGAGGAGGATGAGGAGGAGGAAGAAGAGAATGAGGAGGAAGAGGATGAGGAGGATGAGGAGGATGAGGAGGAGGAAGAAGAGAATTAGGAGGAAGGGATGAGGAGGAGGAGGAGGATGAGGAGGATGAGGGAACAGGGGGCATGGAAAGTGTTGGACTGGTGGGGCCTGGAATAGAGAGTATGGATCAAGTTGTGCCCATTATGGAACCGGATGGAGATATCTTTAGTAGTCTAGATATCTCCCAGTGGGAAATAGAGAGTTGTGAGCCATTCGCAGATATTTGTGGGGACTGCTTGGACAGCATGGATATTTTAGAGGAGTTGTTTGGATCTGATTTAGAGAATGGGAAATAAGAGGACCAAATTAATTGTTAGTTTCTTAAGTATCTTTTGCTTAGAGTATATTGTCCACACAAAGTATTTTTATGCATTTCTTGGTATCTTCTGTAGTTTTGTTCGGACTTTAGGGGTAGCCAAAAGTCTATATAAGCTGAGTAAACTGCTTCCTCATGGAGAGGTCAAGTAAGTTGGCAGACAACTTCAAGCCAAGTCCCGAGTAGTAGGAAGTTGAGAGTCAACTTCAGACCTAAGAATACTTTTTCTTACGCTAGTCGCAGAGCGTCGGTGGTAGACCCTGCCCCTTTTATACTTGCTTGTAGCTTTCTCAACTCTCTTCTATATACACTCCCTTTTGTTCGTTCAACAATACCACGGCAGCACTTTTGTCGCTCGCAACACCTCCTTCTCAGGGTAATTGGTTCTGAGGATCTCTTCCCCGCCGATTTACCCCTATCAGGGGACCAGAAGAATTCGAACATCTAAATCTAAGATCAAGACAGGTCGATAAACTTCTTGCGTAAGCATGCCCGTTAACAGACGACGACAACCACAACGAAGAAAACTCCGGACGACAAACTTGGCGACGGACTGACAGGGCTACACCAACCACGATCCGTTGGAGACTGTACCAAAGACAGTAGGCTGAACAGGAATACAGTATCAACGTACAGGGGAAAGGTTTGGGTGCTTCTACTCTTGGAAGATACATTCGATCTATCCTAGAGTTTTCCACGCAACCACAATCGACTCAAAAAGGTGTGCCGACACAGTAATTAGGGAGGAACTACGCTCCATCAAGCAGTCCACATTGGATATGACCACTGCTGCAGCGTTCCTTTGCATCAAAACCCCCCGAACTTTTTCCGTACGTCTTCACTGCCATCACAGCCACGTTCCTTGCAACGCCATATAGTGCTGCGCATGCATCTGGTGCCAACCTCTAAGAGTGGAGATTGAAACAGGCATGAGCCTATCTCTGGTGGAGGTCGTGACAAAGGATTGATGTCTTCTCTGCTTTGCATTTCGCTCCGCATTTAGAGAGGACATCGGGTTGAAGAAACGTACAGTGCTTTACACCGCCATGTTGATCCGTAGTTATCTGACATGAGAGATCCTCTGTATTTTGACCATTTCAAGTCAAAAGAATGCAAAGTCCAACACATCTCCAGTGCTTTTCTCAATATCGACCAGCCGACAGCACAACTACCCTACCTTGCCACGGATGCGCTAAGCAAGAACAGAAACATCCGTCACTGGATCATCCTTGCGTCTTGAGTCAGCAAATGCCCCCGAGAACATGCAAGAAGGCAAGCGCAGCGCCTTGGTGTTCAGTTCCAGTACATATACGATTGCACTCCTTCGGAGGATAACTAAAGGAAAAGAAAGTGAAAAACTCAACACATGAGCCGAAGAATTGAGGAACAGGAAGGCGAGGGTGATGAGTTAGGTAAAAATAGTGAGGCAGATGTACATAGTAGGTCGGAGAGGCTGACGAGGTTGCAGCGTCCAACACACAGGGGTGCAGTCGAGAGCGGGCACAAGGTATAGATTCTTAGCGGGCAGAAAAGATGCAGAAAGGGGAATATCCCTGGGGAAACGAAGGCGCAAATCTGAACTGGCGACGCAGGGTGCGCTTGAAACCGATCACTACTAAAAAGGTAACAATGACAGGAGCGCTGCAATTGTGTGTAAGCTGTTGAAGTGTGTGAGTTTGAAAAGGTGGCTGATAGGGGTAAATCGGCGGGGGAAGAGATCCTCAGAACCAATTACCCTGAGAAGGAGGTGTTGCGAGCGACAAAAGTGCTGCCGTGGTATTGTTGAACGAACAAAAGGGAGTGTATATAGAAGAGAGTTGAGGAAGCTACAAGCAAGTATAAAAGGGGCAGGGTCTACCACCGACGCTCTGCGACTAGCGTAAGAAAAAGTTTTCTTGGGTCTGAAGTTGACTCTCAACTTCCTACTACTCGGGACTTGGCTTGAAGTTGTCTGCCAACTTGCTTCACCTCCACTAAAGGAAGCAGTTTACTCGGCTTATATAGACTTTTGGCTACCCCAAAAGTCTCAACAAACATACTAATAACCATAAAATGTATTCACGGTAATCGTGTGAACCAGAGAGACTATTAGAAGATATTTCCTCAAGGTAAATATCTAGGTGCCATACCCATGCCAGCCACCATCGGCCAGGGGTGGGAATTGATGTGGCCATTATATAGACCTTTCAGAGCTACTTGTAGTATCACCCACAACCTGGAACTGTACTGACATCTACTATGACAGCGTGTCCTAAAATGAAAAAAATCAACCGACGAATTTGCCACACTCACCCAAATTAAAAATATCTTGCAAATTCAAAAACTGTAAAAATATCTTCCCAATTCCGATACTGTATACAATCATGGTCCTCATCTAGATTTTTTCGTGCGCGAATTTGCGCACATCACGCCCTCTCGCTCAAGACGAACGTCCCGACTCGTCACTGCTCTTCTTCTGCTTCCGTTAGTGTTCGCTGTCTTATTGATAAAATGTATGGTCTCTCAAACGGGTACGGATGCAACTGATTACCAATATGATGCTCTAAAAAGTAGGTTCGCATTACTGGTACCTCACTTTGTAGCATAGCCTCATATATTGGTTTGATCACATCGAGGTGGGGTTGAATACATTCTTCTTCCGTGACTCTTCCGAATCTTCCAAGAGTGAAAAAATATATGTGATATGCAAACTCTTCTGGAAGATGCCGGAGGAATGGATGTCGATAAGAAAAGAAGACGCGCATCATCAAGAACGAATCTTCGTAAGATAAGTGCGGTCCATGTAGCGCCCTAAAACATAAACAGATGCTTATCATGAAATAAGAAATGACCTGCGCATCGTTCGCATCCTCGGAGATATTGCGCAGCCAAAAAGATAATCTTCTTCTTCCGACTGTATGCTGTGCATGGTTGTGAAGAGCTAGAGATGAAGTTGTGGTGGACGGTCCCGATGAATGGCCGCGACCAGCTCCTGACGTACTGGGACCTGCACGAGGTCCTCTCGGGGGACGACCGGAACCTCTTCTGGGCGGGTTGTTGTCTCCTGAAGGTCCTCCTCTGGTCATCATCACTGCTTCAGGAGGATCCTCGCCGCCTCCAACGTTCCCAATTTGTGGCGGAGAAACGTAAGGTTCCCATAGAGGATACGGGACCAGCCTGTATTCCATATCCGGGGGTAAGGCGTAACCTCTCAGTCGCACGTCTTGGTTGTTCTTGAGAAATACGTAAATTGGACGGATAATATTCAGATACGTTTGCGACAAGTCTCCAGCAGCTACCATTCCATATCTTCCTATAGAGTAATGATATATTACCTCCACAAACTCTGGACCTGCTTCCGTGAACCTTCCGTTTTGGAATGAAAATAGAACTCTTATTAATAGTCGGAAATCTTCTTCAGGTAGCAATGGTCCGTTCAACGTACGAAAACATAGGCATATATTAATGTAGAAATGGATGATTACGTGGAGTTCGTAGTAGTCCCGCGTAACCGAGATGATCCATTCCCAGGCCCTTTTTCCTCCCATAGGAATCATTCTATAGTTAAAGATGAGTATGCCCCGTGGTTGCGCATAGTCCTGTGTGAGAAGGAATTCTTCAGGCCTCTGATGGTAAGGGACCAGACGACGTGCATGGATGGCCCTCCTTGATCTCTTCCCTGAGCTTGAACAGAGCTGATAGTGCGGGTGTCTTTCCTCCGTGACGATGCAAGGGTTCGAGTACTTGGTTTGGAAGGCCGGCCACTTCACAGCCTGCTGCATTGCTTTTCCATGTACTACAAGTACTTTAGAGCCAACTGAAAAGGTTCTGACTGCAGGTTCTGCATCCTTATTTCTTGTCTGTGTTAGCGCGCGGTGTGATCTCCAGCCTTCGGTGGCCAGTAGTTCAACTTCCCTACTCTCTTCATCGATAATATTTGTTTCCATGTCTCTCTGTAACATTCTAGGAGCCCTTCCGTACATTAGCTCGAATGGTGAGCGTCCATTTCTTCCTCTTCTTCGACGGTAGCCGTATAACACTTTTGGTAAGGCATCTTCCCACTGGATTTCATTCTCCAACATAGTTTTCGATATTGCTCGTTTGATGGTTCCAACCATCCTCTCCGCTTTCCCGTTGGACATAGGAGCGTATGCGAGAACGGTCTTCAGCTGAATCCCTTTCTCTTCCAAAAAACGAAGCAGTGAAGTTGCAGTAAAACAAAGGGCGTTATCCGAGATGATCCTTTTTGGAAGACCAAACGGTTCAATTATTTCTTTTTCGATGAATCTCAGTACCACCTCAGCATTTGCCTCCTCGACTGCAACTGCTATTGGCCATCCAGTAAGATGTTCCACCCCTATAAGGAGATATTTGTTTCCGGAAGAAGTTTCCTTGAACGGGCCCGCGAAGTCAATTGAGAAGGTTTCAAAGAGACCGGAAACTGGAAAACTTAGAGTTGTCTTATACTTCCGTATTGGAGTGAATTTTTGGCAGTTGTCGCAGCTTTTCACGAAATTATAGACGTCCTTATGGATACCGGGCCACCAGAATCTCTCAGTTACGAATTTTTTGGTTGTTTCGAGATCCCAATGCCCTAGCTCATCATGGAAAGTCCTCAAGATCTTCATTCTTTCTTTCAAAGGGGCCACTAGTCGGGGACCGGCTTTAGTGTGCCGGAAAGTTTCCCATTCCACAATGTAAAAGCCTTTTGATTCCTGCGTACCCAATTTCGGTGTTCAAGATCAACCTTTCTCATTTCTAGTCCATCGAGGAATTTGATCAGTCCGTGAATATTAGCTTCGTACTCGTTATCGTTCGGCAACTGCAACTCGGCGACTCCGACGATGTCCTCCGAAGCTTTTTCATTTGGAATCAGTGCGTCCCTCAAGCGGGATAGGTAATCGGCAGGCTGATTATTGCGTCCGGGTCTATACACAATTTCAAACCGATATTCTGCGAAAATGTCGAGCCATCGGGCCAAGCGGTGATGTACATCCTTCTTTTGGAATGCTGTTTTAAGTGCCTGGTGATCAGTTATCAAGACAAATTTCTCGAGTGATAAAAGGTATACGCGAAACTTTTTCAGCGCGAAGACGACAGCTAGCGCTTCTTTCTCGCAGACTGAGTATCTCTTTTCCGCATCATTCAGAGTTCGGCTTGCGAATTGAACAGGGTGTAGTCTTCCGTTTTCATCTTTTTGGGACAAAACGGCACCCAAAGACCGTTCTGAGGCATCTGTCTCCACAACGAATGGTCTCTTGAAATCTGGGTACATGAGAACTGGGGGACACATAGCTTATCTTTAAGCTCCTGAAATGCAGTTTCCATTTCCTTGTTCCAGTAAAATTTTCCGTTCTTCGTAGTGCTGGCATGTAACGGTGCTGCAGTCTTGGCGAAATCTTTGATAAATCTTCTGTAATATGAGGCCAGTCCTAAGAAGCTTCGGACCTCCGTCTTTGAAGCGGGCCTTGGTGCCAACTTTATTTTTTTCGTTTTCTCTGGATCCACTCTAATTCCCTCTTGGTCGACGATATGACCGAGTAATTGGATAGAAGTTTTCGCAAAGAAGCATTTGCTCAACTTAATTTTCAAGCTATACTCCGATATCCTCTCCACAACTGTCTTGACGTGCGAGATGTGCTGATCCAATGTTTCTGAGAATATGACGACATCATCGAATATAGACTCTTGCGAATGGAAGTCCTTTCAAAACCTCGTTCATCATTCTTTGGAATGTAGCTGGTGCATTCATGAGACCAAAAGGCATCACTTCGAACCTGAACGTACCGGCTTTGCTGGTAAAGGTTGTTTTTTCCTTACATTTTTCATCCAATGGAATCTGCCAATAGCCAGTGTAAAGGTCAATTGAGGTGAAATATCTCCCGTCCTTCAGGTCCTCGAGGATCTCCTCCATGTTCGGAATCGGAAATCGATCGGGTATCATTCTCTGGTTCAGTTGTCGGTAATCGACGCAAAAACGCAGCTTTCCATCCTTCTTTGGTGCGACCACAACTGGAAACGACCATGGGGATGAAACTGGTCGAATAATATCATTTTTCAGCATACTTGTAACATTTTCTGAGATAAATTGGTCATATTTTGGCGGTTGACGTCTAGGCTTGTGGTAAATCGGTTGAGTGTCGGTAAGTTCGAACGAGTGAGTAACCGGTACACTTGCTTGTCTTAAATCTGAAACGCTCCATGCAATTACTTCGGAAGATGTTAACATGTCGGATATTTTCAGTGAGGCGGGGGCGGGAAGGTGCTGCACTTTTCCTTGGATTTCTGCCATTTGGCGCCCTTTTTCTTCTTGATCCTCAACCTCAATATTTTGAAGGACCTCTTCCGTCGTGCTCACATCTTCATATATGGAATTCGACGTATTCTTATTTTCTTTGCAAAGGTAATCTTCTTTCATGCTCCGAATTCTGTCCTTTGATTCGATATCATCGCAAAAAGAAACACATTCGGGTTTCAAACTTATCCTAGAATCCAGTCGTCATCTGTTTCAAACCCGGAATCATAATCGTCCCATGCCATGTTCATTACCCCCGAGGGTACCCTTTTCCACTTCCGAAAGTGTTAGTTGGTTCCGAATCTTCGCTGTCATAGCTAGAAGTGAAATCTTCACTGTCCGTTTCTTTTAAATCTTCAGGATGCGTGCTTTTGTCGAAATCCAGGGGCATCTTCACGGTTCTGCCGTCAATATTAACTGAAACCATTTGGTTGCCCAAGTCAATGCATGTTCCTAGTCTTTCCATTGTGGGGCAGCCAATGATTGCATCGAAAGGGAGATCCGGCATGACAAGAAAGTCTACATCAACTTTAGAGTCCCCAAAGAACACGGAAACCTTGTCAACAGTGCCCATGCATTTTGAGACGGTTCCATCCGCTACAGTTATTTTTCGAGTCGTTGGAGTAATTTCGAGACCTAGATCTGTCACCAAAGTTTCTGAAATGAGGTTTGGAACAGCACCCGAATCGAAGAGAGCTTGGGTTTTCATACCCAATACTTTGACTGGTACCAGCTTAAGACGTCTTGGTGCTGTCGAGGCCGATTGAAGAAACAGTTTCTTACCCTTAGCGGACTTATTAGACCTGATAATTTTTTTGAGTTCTTTTCTCGCATCCTCTGCGTCGCCCCTCAAAAGTTGACCAAACGTTATCCCAGTTGGGGCCGATGCAAGCTCAGCCACCAAATTGTACCTCTTCACATACTCTAGTACGTCCTTAGAGATACTCTTAACTTTCTTACTCTTTTTCGTCTTCTTGGCCGGAGTGACTCCCACTCCTGGAACAACTTGATCAGACCTCTTGGTTCGAGGAGGTACAGGTGCTGGGATATGCTCCAGCATTCCATACTCTAGCCTAGGTTTCTTCGATAAAATGTTCCCTTCCCCATCCCTTTTTGTCACATTGACTTGACTAATCTCTTCAGCGATGGATACGTTACCGGCATCCGTCAACCTTTGATCCCTTCTATTTTGTAAGATTTTCACCTCTGGTCCTGACTCACTCCTTGCTTCCGATAAATTTGCTCTTCTGTTGTCTTTAGACCAGCAGTTACTTTCATGATGCCCATATCGACCGCACTTTGCACAACGAGTGTTTCTATGTGGATTATCAGGACACCTGTTTGCAAAGTGTCCAGGCTTGTGACAGTAAGAACAGACTTCTGCGGCCTTAGGGGCCCCAGACTGGTTCTTCTTAATGGTAAGAGTAAGGCTTTCCAACTGCGAGGTTATCATGTCAAGTCGATTATCGAATCGGGTTTCCAACCTTTCTTCCAAGTTTTTGACATCGCTCCTGACAGATTCTAATGCCGCTGCACTAGTAGCCGGCCTTTGATAATTCTTTTCAGGATGTACGATAGACATCGATGTGCGGGTTTCCCTCGGTACCTCACTCAGTGACTGAAACGTCTCCGAATTTTTGACAAATTCTACTATGGTACCCTTCAGTTCATCAAAAGTGTGAGGGCCCTTGATGAGGAGGAAATCGGAGAGCCGCTTATCCCCCATAGCCGCCTTACGCAGCATTCCGTACTTGGCTTGGGCGTTGAACCCAGCCTTTTCATAAAGATCACACAAGTACACCAATGAGCTTAACAAATCGTCGAAGTTGAGCCGGGCCTCTATGGCGGTACGAATCATCTCATCTGGTTCTACCTCCTTAGCATACTCTTTCACAAGCCACTCACATACCTCACCGAAGTTACGCCCATTCCCGTTAAGAGACCACCCGTCGATAAACTTGGACTTATATTTGTGCTTTGCGTCACCATGAAGATAGGCGAAGATACTTGCGGCCTTCTCTTCATCGCCCTTCTCTCGCATCACAACGTTGACATATGTGTAAAGAAACTCCTCAACGTCTTCAGTCTTGCCCCCTGTGAACGTTATACGAGCATTGAGATCCATGATTACAGAAGAAATCCCCCGAAGTGTTCCTTACTACTGCTCAACTCGAATACCTCGGGTGCAACCCCCTCCACAAGAGTACCAAATGATAGGGGTAAATCGGCGGGGGAAGAGATCCTCAGAACCAATTACCCTGAGAAGGAGGTGTTGCGAGCGACAAAAGTGCTGCCGTGGTATTGTTGAACGAACAAAAGGGAGTGTATATAGAAGAGAGTTGAGAAGCTACAAGCAAGTATAAAAGGGGCAGGGTCTACCACCGACGCTCTGCGACTAGCGTAAAAAAAGTTTTCTTGGGTCTGAAGTTGACTCTCAACTTCCTACTACTCGGGACTTGGCTTGAAGTTGTCTGCCAACTTGCTTCACCTCCACTAAAGGAAGCAGTTTACTCGGCTTATATAGACTTTTGGCTACCCCAAAAGTCTCAACAAACATACTAATAACCATAAAATGTATTCACGGTAATCGTGTGAACCAGAGAGACTATTAGAAGATATTTCCTCAAGGTAAATATCTAGGTGCCATACCCATGCCAGCCATCCATCGGCCAGGGGTGGGAATTGATGTGGCCATTATATAGACCTTTCAGAGCTACTTGTCGTATCACCCACAACCTGGAACTGTACTGACATCTACTATGACAGCGTGTCCTAAAATGAAAAAAATCAGCCGACGAATTTGCCACACTCACCCAAATTAAAAATATCTTGCAAATTCAAAAACTGTAAAAATATCTTCCCAATTCCGATACTGTATACAATCATGGTCCTCATCTAGATTTTTTCGTGCGCGAATTTGCGCACATCAGTGGCGATTAACAAAATCGACAGAATAACTTTACGGCGTGATTACTAAGGATCCAGTGCAGGACTAACTATTCTCCTAGCTGACCTGGTAAGAAATAACTTCATGGCATTTGGACGTTATCTGGAAAATTTTACAAGAGGCCGAATACATCTTCCAACAGTAAAAGCATCCAATATATTCCGCTGGCATTTGTGTGACGGGTGCCCACCGCAAGATCCGACTATATTGCTAGCTAAGAGCTAACCGGGTGGTACACGTCGCAATAAGTAGTTTTATTTCGGCCATAGTGATAAACGCGCCACGTGCAGGGCCGTTAGGAATACACTAGATGGCTATTGGGAGGCAAAACCCTGTGTGTTACGGGGCGAGACAAATTATCGAAGTGGCACATGTGGACGAAATCGGATGGCTTAATTTCTGGTACAGCGAAATATCACACTCCGGGGGGAGCTGCCGCTACGCATCGCGATAATTGCAGTGTGCTTATCAATGAATTGATGATGCATGAGATCAGGATCCCAGTGAATCGAACCCTAGGGACACAAATATCCAGCCTAGTCGTGAGCTTCCTAGGAGTGTCTCTCCGGTGACGGCTGCCACCTCCCTGGCCAGAGTCTATTATGGTTGTCTGGAAAACCATGGGATAGATCGGATATATCTTACAAGAGCGAAACACCCATATCCTTCCACCTTTCCTTTGCCAGGTCAGTCATTTTCCGTTTTTTCTGCTGCTAGGGCTACCGCCGCCGCATCTCAGCTCCCACGCGACTAGTTTCTTCTGGTTCACGTGGAATCAGACCCTATGGCATTAATATCAAGGGTCAGTGCAGGAACCGACTATGTTGCTGGCTCAATGCTGACCCTGTAACCCAGCAATACGCATTTATTTCTTTGATGGTGGTTGTCAAACAACCGAGTGGTCCAGGGAATCAAAGAAAAACTTTATGGTATTCCTATCTGGCTGTCCACTGCAAGATCCGACTATATTACGAACTTAGAACCACAGTCGGGAAGAACTTTCTGGTATTTTTGTAACGGGTGTCCACTGCAGGATCCGACTATGTTGCTAGCTCAGAGCTGACCAGTGGCCCACCTCGGCCACGTGCATCGACAGATAGATAAACTTTATGGCATCAGTATAGCGGGTGTCCGCTGCAGGATCAGACAAAGAAAATTTTACTTTGCTGCATTAATATCGGGGGTCCAGCGCGGTAGTGCGAAGAATTTTAATGCATTCAGTATCTATTGGGGACTGCGCGGGTCCTATCTATACGGCTAAGACCTATCCGGATGTACTTCGTCGTCCATGCGCATCGGGGCGCGATAGAGGATAGCTTGAGCGATGGATGACCAGAGGGTGCAACTCAGTCGCTGGTGGATACGGCGGCGGATAACGCCAGGTGTCGAGTGACACTTGGACGCGATCCGCGAAACTAACTCTTCGATAAATGCAATAGTTCCAGGGGAAGGAGCACCTAGGGAATCAAACGCCAGAGGTCGGAACGTGGAGTTTGGCGTGTAAGGCGCAGAAGATGGGCCAGCTGGGGGAGCGGGGAGAGTAACTTTATGGCATCAGTAAAACGGGTGTCCGCTGAGGCGTCGGGTGTAAGAAGTTTAATGCGTTCAGTATCTACTGTGGACTGCGCACGTCCTAACTATACGGTTAAGATCTAACCGGATGTACTTCGTCGTCCGTGCGCATCGGTGCTTGCGACAGGATAGCTTCGGCGATGGAGGACCACAGGGTGCAACTCAGTCGCTGGTAGATACGGCGGCGGACAATGCCAACTGTCGAGTGACATACGCCCCGATCCGCGGAACTAACTCCTCGATAAATGCAATAGTTCCAGGGGAAGGGCACCTAGGGAATCAACGCCAGAGGGTCGAAACGTGAAGTTCGGCGTGTAAGGCGCAGAAGATGGGCCAGTCGATGGAGCGGGGAGTCGTCGGGCATGTTGCGTTCCCAGGGTTGTAACCTTGTCGCGGGCCGCCAGTTCAGCAGCGCCTCCGGCAGCCTGGGTCGCCTTGGTGCGAACTGCGGCCTTGAACGGTGAAACGACGGTGATGTCACAGGCAATGGGGCGCGGGAGGAGGAAGTTTAATGCGTTCAGTATCTACTGTGGACTGCGCACGTCGGGAGGAAGTTTAATGCGTTCAGTATCTACTGTGGACTGCGCACGTCCTAACTATACGGTTAAGATCTAACCGGATGGTAGGAGGAAGTTTAATGCGTTCAGTATCTACTGTGGACTGCGCACGTCCTAACTATACGGTTAAGATCTAACCGGATGTACTTCGTCGTCCGTGCGCATCGGTGCTCGGGACAGGATAGCTTCGGCGATGGAGGACCACAGGGTGCAACTCAGTCGCTGGTAGATACGGCGGCGGACAATGCCAACTGTCGAGTGACACTTGGACGCGATCCGCGGAACTAACTCCTCGATAAATGCAATAGTTCCAGGGGAAGGGGCACCTAGGGAATCAAACGCCAGAGGTCGAAACGTGAAGTTCGGCGTGTAAGGCGCAGAAGATGGGCCAGTCGATGGAGCGGGGAGTCGTCGGGCGATGTTGCGTTCCAGGGTTGTAACCTTGTCGCGGGCCGCCAGTTCAGCAGCGCCTCCGGCAGCCTGGGTCGCCTTGGTGCGAACTGCGGCCTTGAACGGTGAAACGACGGTGATGTCACAGGCAATGGGGCGCAACGTTTGCCTTCCGGGGTTGGTGGTGGTTGTACAAGGATATCGGCGGGGCGGAGCTCAGTGCCCGGGACGAGGAACGGAACCTCTTGCCGAGTATCCAGACCCGCGGCGCGGGTAACGTGCGTCGCAATCGCATTACATAGCGAGTTGTGGCGGTGACGACGGCCGAAACCAGGGCAGCAGAGGTCGGCGGCGTGATCCCCGAGGGTGTCCAAGGGGTGGTCACAGTGGTGGCAGTTGAGGGCCATGGAGTCATCATACACTGGCAGTCCGAGGTGACGGCGGAGCATGGTCTGCCAGTGTGTAGTGTGGACCTTCGTAGCTGCCGTGGGATGAGCGAAGAGAAACGCCGCAGCGGGGCTGCGGCGGAACGCTAGGCCACGGATGCGATGTCGAATGTCGGCGTCGCTATGGGCGGTCGGGTTTGGGGCATTCTCCCAGGAGTCGTCGTGCCAATGTACTCTTGCCCGCGCCTCTTGCTGCACCCGTTTGAGAAGGGTTAGTGTGTTGGTGGGTGAAGCAGCTAGAGTTGGAGGGTCAAGGGTGGAAAGGTCGACTATTCCGGGGATGGAGAGGGCGAAACGGCGGAGAGAAGGCCCAGCCTGACGGAGGAGGAAGGACCGGTCGCCGCGGTAGCGGCCAGAAGCTAGTGCACAAGCACGCGGCGTGGCGTATGCGGAAGTTCGCTGCCGTGCGGGCGCAGCATCAATGATGCTGGCGGCGGCAGCGCCGTGGAGGCACGAGGCAATGCTTTCGAAGCCCTGGCCTCCGAGGTGCATGGGGAGGCACACTTGGTCCCAGGCTCGGTCCGTGAGAGCTATGCGTGTAACTTTTCATAAGATGACCGTTGTAGATCATCAAATTCTTCAGCGGCGGACTCTGCTAAGCGCGGATCTGAGAGCTTGAATGCATGCGATAGGAGGCATGCAGAGGCACAGATCCGGTGCATGTGGAACCGGGCGCGGGCGTCGCGGACCAGCAGGAGGCGGTCCAGGGTACGGCGGCACTGAGCAATCTTAGACCGGAGAAAACTCTCCGTGAACGTTTTGTTCCCAATGGGGGCCCCTAGAAGCGGAAAGCCGTCCCGCGAGCATTCGGCGAGAGGGAATTCCGCTAAGAGGGCTGCTCGATCCGGCGGCATGACGTGAGGCCAATGTATGCGTGTCTTCCGTTGGTTGACGTGGAACCCAACCGTGGGACCATCTCGGGCAAGGAGCCGGAGCGCCTGACGGATGGCGCCAAGGTTCCCGACGATCGTGCCGTCATCGGCGTACCATTGGCAGAGAGCAATGTTGGGGATCTCAGCAACCCGACGGATGAGGGGTTGAATCGTTAGCGAGAACAACAACATGCTGGCCGGGTCACCCTGTTGGGTGCCCTGGGCACTTGGTATGACGGTGCGATCCCGGTTCGGGACAAGCAATGGCGGTTGCATTCGGCCATAGATCATGTTTGCGAAGCGGGCTAGCGAGGGGGCGAGCATTGGTAGGTGGTCCAGCATAGACTGCCGATCAACGCGGTTAAAGGCGTTGTTAGCGTCTATGAGGACCGTGGCGACGTTCGGGGTGGCGGAGAAGCGGCGTAGTGTCGTGCGGGTGTCGTGGACAATAGAGTCCAACCCGGCTTTAACACCATTGGCCGTCTGATGCGGCGACAGAACCGAGTGTGAATCGGCTATTGCGGCGGGGAGCAGTGCCTTCGTCACTATCCTGCGAAGCACAGACCCGATGGCGATCGGGCGGACCTTGTCGGGAGTCGGCTGCAGCGGGAGGAGCGTCGCCGCTGCCACGAGGGGAAGCACAGCGTCCGGGAGTTCCCCCCGTGCGGTCCGGGCTCAGTCGCAGCAAGTTTCTTAATTTATATATAGTTGACACACCCCAGAGAGTAACGGAGGACGCCGGTGGTATAGTGGTAGCATACGCCCCTGCCACGGGCGAGACCCGGGTTCAATTCCCGGCCGGCGTAACTGGCGGTGAATACTGCCTTTAATTTTTGACTTGGCCCATCCCATGAACTCTTTTGGATTTAGTCACTGTCCCCTTCACCATCAGAAATCCCAATGAGTATCACAAGTGAGTGCGTCCTGATAGATAAAGCTTTCGTACCGATGTGTGTCTTAAGACTGAAATATGTGGCACATTAAATCCATTGTTTAGCACCGGGGAGGTCCATCGACAACAGGAAAGGCTGTTTCCAACTGTCACCATGCGGTAAACCTTCCTCTGCCGCTTCGTGAATTGTGTTTCTTTGTTGCAAGACATTGAACCCTGCTGACAGGCTTCGAGCCAGCCATATAGGCACATCACTCACATTAACCATTATCCTGAGCATGACTAGCAGACACCGTGGGATAGCCGAACCGCACTTTTCAAAAATTAAAGAGGGGGGAAAATTGGGGTGTTTTTAATGCATGAAAAATATGGTCAGCTGTTCCCTGAGGGATGTTATTAAAGAACCAAATCATTCCATTTGAACCTTTTTAAGCGCAGGGATTAACGGGGGTGGTTTACTGTAAATGCTCCAAAGGTTGTGCGTCCTACAAAATAACTGCGGTGAGGAATTCTTTTTGTTTCCCAACTGCGAGGTAGTGAGAGCAATACGGTACAACTAACTCAACATTACGAATGAGATAGGAGCGTGACTCGCAGTCGCTGTTTGAGATCACTATTTGGGGTATGAAGAGGCGATCTGATTCGTATCCATTTTGCAGAACAGGCTGAAAGACTTTCCGAATAAACAAAGGGTTGGGAGAAACAAAAAAACGATAGTTGGATCGGTCAAGTAATTTCCTGATATCAGGTAAAGAGCCGTGCAGATTACGACAAAGCGTTCGTCACGGACCGCAGTTAACCTAGAGAGGGAGCTATGGAATGTGTCGGTACGGAAACGGTCTTTTCTGTAGGAGAGTGGTCCTCTCCACAAAGGTCTGTCCTCTCCGTCCCCATTATTCCCCGAGAACAACTCTTCCCATCAATTTTCTTTTAGGAACAAAACCATGGAACGAATTTTTCCCATGATTCCAAATTCACTGTGCAAATCCATTTCTTTTTTTAAGCATTTTGTTCTTCCTTTTTCAGAGTAGGAATCTTTCGACTCGTGATCCGCCTCGTCTTCCGAATTCAGTTCCGATATTTTATCAAGCAGATGTTCGCATGTAAATTCAAAGCTGTGGCATTGCTTCACATTTTTTTCGTCCAATGCCGTGAAACTTTTCGAATACTTTGCTCTATTTCAAGTCCAAAATAAAGGTCGTCGAAGCAACCCCTCCGCCATTAAATACCCCATCGGCCTATTCCCTTTTTACCCTTCAACATGATCAACCTCCGCCCTTTCCTTACCACCGCCCAGTCATCTCGACGCCGCTGTCCCCTCAACGCCCTGGCAAATGGTCCAACCGACTACGGCGATTAGAATATGCTAAGGATTTAGAACCAGATGAGATGAATTGTACTGCCTTTTAGGCCTGGCTCAGTTTCGAAGATTGATTAAGCTCATTGGTGTACTTGTGTCATCTCTATGAAAAGAATGGATTCAACACCCATGCCAAGTACGGAATGCTGCGTAAGGCGACTATGGGGGTTAAACTACTCTCCGATTTCCTCTTCATCAAGGGCCCTCACACTTTTGATGAACTGAAGGGTACCATAGTAGAATTTCTCAAAATCGCGGAGACATTTCAGTCAATGGTTGAGGTACCGAGGGAAATCCATACATCGGTGTCTATTGTACATACTGAAAAGAACTACCAAAGACCGGCTACTAGTGCAGCAGCGTTGGAATCTGTCAAAAGCGATGTCAAAATATTGGAAGAAAGGTTGGAAACCCGATTCGATAATCGACTTGACATGATAACCTCGCAAGTAGAAAGTCTTGCTCTTACCATCAAGAATAAACAGTCTGAGGCCCCAAAGGCCACAGAAGTTTGTTCCTACTGTCACAATCCTGGACACTTTGCAAATAGGAGTCATGATAATCCACATAGAAACACTCTTTGTGGAAAGTGCGGTCGATATTGGCATCATGAAAGTACCCGCTGGTCTAAAGACAACAGAAGAGCAAATTTATCCGACGCTAGGAGCGAATCAGGACCAGAGATGAAAATCTTACAAAACAGAAAGGTTCAAAGTTTGACGGATGCCGGTAGGGTATCCTTCGTTTAAGAAATCAGTCAATTCAATGTGACTAACAGGGATATGGAAGGGGACATTTTGTCGAAAAAACCAAGGCAATAATATAAAGTGCTTAATCCCCAAGAGTACCAAATGATAGGGGTAAATTGTCTGGAAAAGAGATACTCAGAACCAATTAACATAAGAAAGAGGTTTTGCAGGCGACAAAAGTTCTACTCTGGTTTAGTTAAACGAAAAAAATGGAGTGAATAGGGAAGAAAATTAAGAGAGGTGCAAGCAACTATGGAGTGGTGGGGTATACCAATGATGCTCTGTGACTTACTTAAGAGCAATTATTTCTTGGGTCTCAAAGTGACTTTAAACTACCTACTAGTCGAGACTTGACTTGAAGTTGTCGGCCAAACTGCGCCTCCACAAGAATAAGCAATTTACTCTGCTTTAATGTACTTTTTGGCTAACTCTAAAGTCTCAAACAAACATACTAAGAGCCATAAAATGCATCAAATGGAATCCTGTGAACGAGAAAGACTAGGAGCAGATAATATCTGGATAAAAATCTATATTCTTTCCTTAATATCTTATTCCTCTAGACCAGAGCCAAACGGTTCCCCCAAAAATATCCATTCCACACAGGCAGTCCACACAAATACCCGTTAACGGCTTATAATTCTCTATTGCCTCCTTCGAAATATCTATACCACTGAAGATGAATCCATCCGGTTCCAGAGTCGAGATGACCTGGTTCATATTTCCGGCCCCTACCTCACTATTACAGAACTTTCCATGTCTCCCTTCCGGTAATCCCCCTCATCCTCCTCTTTACCATTCTCTTCATCTTCGTCGGGAGAGTCAGAGATAACAATTACTTTCTCAGTCTCCTCCTCGTTCTCCATGGGAGCTCACCCTTCGTTGTACACTAGTCGCTCCCACGGGTCGACTCAGTCCTCCTCTTCATCCTCCTCATCCTTCTATTCCTCCTCCTCCTCCCCCTCCTTCTCCTCTTCTGCCTGCTCGAAGGGGTTACAGCGGACCAATTCTCGAACGCGTTCCCGGTCCAACCTTCTCCAGAAATCGCCGTAGTCGGTTGGACCATTTGCCAGGGCGTTGAGGGGACAGCGGCGTCGAGATGACTGGGCGGTGGTAAGGAAAGGGCGGAGGTTGATCATGTTGAAGGCTAAAAAGGGAATAGGCCGATGGGGTATTTAATGGCGGAGGGGTTGCTTCGACGACCTTTATTTTGGACTTGAAATAGAGCAAAGTATTCGAAAAGTTTCACGGCATTGGACGAAAAAAATGTGAAGCAATGCCACAGCTTTGAATTTACATGCGATTAGGACAATAACTAAACATCTGCTTGATAAAATATCGGAACTGAATTCGGAAGACGAGGCGGATCACGAGTCGAAAGATTCCTACTCTGAAAAAGGAAGAACAAAATGCTTAAAAAAAGAAATGGATTTGCACAGTGAATTTGGAATCATGGGAAAAATTCGTTCCATGGTTTTGTTCCTAAAAGAAAATTGATGAAGAGTTGTTCTCGGGAATAATGGGGACGGAGAGGACAGACCTTTTGGAGAACCACTCTCCTACAGAAAAGACCGTTTCCGTACCGACACATTCCATAGCTCCCTCTCTAGGTAACTGCGCGTCCGTGACGAACGCTTTGTCGTAATCTGCACGGCTCTTTACCGATATCAGAAATTACTTGACCGATCCAACTATCGTTTTTTTGTTTTCTCCCAACCCTTTGTTTATTCGGAAAGTCTTTCAGCCTTCTGCAAAATGGATACGAATCAGATCGCCTCTTCATACCCCAATATAGTGATCTCAAACAGCGACTGCGAGTCACGCTCCTATCTCATTCGTATGTTATTAGTTGTACCGTATTGCTCTCACTACCTCGCAGTTGGGAAACAAAAAGAATTCCTCACCGCAGTTATTTTGTAGACGCAACCTTTGGAGCATTTACAGTAAACCACCCCGTTAATCCCTGCGCTTAAAAGGTTCAAATGGAATGATTTGTTCTTTAATAACATCCCAGGGAACAGCTGACCATATTTTTCATGCATATAAACACCCATTTTCCCCCCTCTTTAATTTTGAAAAGTGCGGTTCGGCTATCCCACGGTGTCTGCTAGTCATGCTCAGGATAATGGTTAATGTGAGTGATGTGCCTATATGGCTGGCTCGAAGCCTGTCAGCAGGGTTCAATGTCTTGCAACAAAGAAACACAATTCACGAAGCGGCAGAGGAAGGTTTACCGCATGGTGACAGTTGGAAACAGCCTTTCCTGTTGTCGATGGACCTCCCCGGTGCTAAACAATGGATTTAATGTGCCACATATTTCAGTCTTAAGACACACATCGGTACGAAAGCTTTATCTATCAGGACGCACTCACTTGTGATACTCATTGGGATTTCTGATGGTGAAGGGGACAGTGACTAAATCCAAAAGAGTTCATGGGATGGGCCAAGTCAAAAATTAAAGGCAGTATTCACCGCCAGTTACGCCGGCCGGGAATTGAACCCGGGTCTCGCCCGTGGCAGGGGCGTATGCTACCACTATACCACCGGCGTCCTCCGTTACTCTCTGGGGTGTGTCAACTATATATAAATTAAGAAACTTACTGCGACTAATCCTATGTAATGCGATTGCGACGCACGTTACCCGCGCCGCGGGTCTGGATACTCGGCAAGAGGTTCCGTTCCTCGTCCCGGGCACTGAGCTCCGCCCCGCCGATATCCTTGTACAACCACCACCAACCCCGGAAGGCACAACGTTGCGCCCCATTGCCTGTGACATCACCGTCGTTTCACCGTTCAAGGCCGCAGTTCGCACCAAGGCGACCCAGGCTGCCGGAGGCGCTGCTGAACTGGCGGCCCGCGACAAGGTTACAACCCTGGAACGCAACATCGCCCGACGACTCCCCGCTCCATCGACTGGCCCATCTTCTGCGCCTTACACGCCGAACTTCACGTTTCGACCTCTGGCGTTTGATTCCCTAGGTGCCCCTTCCCCTGGAACTATTGCATTTATCGAGGAGTTAGTTCCGCGGATCGCGTCCAAGTGTCACTCGACAGTTGGCATTGTCCGCCGCCGTATCTACCAGCGACTGAGTTGCACCCTGTGGTCCTCCATCGCTGAAGCTATCCTGTCCCGAGCACCGATGCGCACGGACGACGAAGTACATCCGGTTAGATCTTAACCGTATAGTTAGGACGTGCGCAGTCCACAGTAGATACTGAACGCATTAAACTACTGAACACCCCTAAATCCCCTAAAAACCCCTAAAACTTCCTCCTCCTTTCATCATGCCTCCCCACTCCCCCAACTCCCATGACTTCCCCCCCCTTCCTGCGGCCGCCGCCCCCCCTCCGCCTCCCGCGCGGCCGCCCTCTCCGCCCGCATGGACCGGGCAGACGCCCTCCACCTGGATGCGCGCGCCGTACGCGGTCGTCGCATCCCGTCTTCCACCCCGTCCATCCACCCCCTCCACGCTGCGTCCGTTACCATCGGTGCAGCTCCCCGAAATTGACCCTGCTATTGGAAAAAACATTCTCAATCTCCCTAAGGCGCGCCATATGATTGGCCACCCGGAAGATTTTTCCCAGGCCGACCTTGCCCGCGCCCGCGCCCTCCTTGCCACCGTCACCGACAACCCTTGCCGCCTCGACCCCCGCACGGGCGAACCCGAACCCGTTCGCCCGCCTGCCCCCGACCTCCTCCACGTTGGATTCGCCCCGTCTCCTACGTCCGCCTTCCCATCCTTTGACACAGCCCACCGCCAGCTCTGCTTGGCCGCCGCCCTTGCCAAGACCAACCTGCCCCCCTTCGTCCTAGTCCCGCTCGTCGGGAAATTGTTCTACCTATATATTTTCCCGCCCCGGCCCGCCCCTGACGTTTTCAACGTCCTCGCTCACCTCCGTCTGACGTACCCGGACCTGTACGTTTCGCCTCTCACGCTCACGCAACACTGCGCCACGGTGGATATCTCTGCCGCCCACGGTGTGGCCACCCGCCTCCAACGTGAAGCGGCTCGCCTGGTGAGCCCCAAACTGCGTTCGTGGGTTGCCCCTCACGTCCGCAACGCCATGGCGATAGCCCTCCGTCACGATGCCCGCCTCATTGCTGAGGCGCGCCGCCCGACCCGCGGAATCCCGCCCGCACGCCCGCTCAAACACCGACCGAACATCCCGCAAAACCCACCGCCCCGGCCCCGACCAAAAACCGTCGCGGCCTCACCCGGCCCCGCACAAGCCCCCAAACGCCCCAACGGGGGCACACCCTCCTCCCCCCTGCCGCTCCCCGCCCCGCCGCTGGACACACTCCGGACCTCACACTCCGCTCCCCCGGGCTCTTCCCCGTCGGCGTCAAAACGCCGATGCCCCGCAACTGAAGAAGCCCAGGCATCGGAGTTCCTCATGGTGCCAACGCAACACCGGCGCCCAGGGCCGCTCTCCCTCCACCGTCGCCTCCGCGGCAACGATGGGTAACGAGTCCGCACCGGTCGTTTCCATGAAGCCAATGATGGCTGCCGTACAAGGTGCGGAGGGCCCAACCATCAGTCAACAGGCCAGTCGGCCTAACTCCGCTCCTCCCCACCATGGACTCGGTCCACCCCATGGAATCGGACCCCACGCCGCATGATCATCGGCGTCATTCCCCTTGCCCACTCCCCTGGAAATCCTCTCAACACCCTACCGCGACAGGGATATCTTCCAAGATATTCCCGCCCCCTGCCTCTCGCAATTTATCCTCCTGTTTATCAAGTTGGTGAAAGCTGCGGCGAACGCTCGTGGGGAAGACGCCACTCAACGAGCATTCCTTCCCCCACATGCTGCCCACGGCTGTCCTCCGTCGCTGTCTTCGAGGAGAGCGCGGATGGCGGGACCCAAGAGCCAACGGATCGCCCTCCGAGAGCGCCTCCGTCGTGCGCACACGGGCTCACAGTGGGGAGCACTATGGGGCCGAAGCTCTCGCAGCACACCAAGCACGGCTTGAATGGTGGGAACGAAACACGCTGTATGCCCCAACGGTCCCCGGCGACATCGGGCGCGCCCGTCGTGCAGAGGCCCTTTGCGCTGATGCGCGATACGGTAAGGCCATGCGCGCCCTCCACAATGGCCCGCTCGCCGACGTCAACGACCCGGCGACGATTCAGCGGCTCAGGGATCTGCACCCGACCCCGCCGCGCCCTGTCTCGCCGCTCCCGGAAGGACGACTCCCGCCGCCCCCGTGCATCACTGAGGCCGCTGTGGAACACGCGGTCCGCGGCGTCCCGCGGGACACCACCGCCGGACCCGAACGAACGCCGTCCCGCTGGTTCCACCTCTTGGTTAAGACTCGCGTCAGTCCTGAGGCCGGCGTGACTGGTCTGCGTGTCCTGACACAGCTCGTTTCCCGGCTCGCACGGGGGGAACTCCCGGACGCTGTGCTTCCCCTCGTGGCAGCGGCGACGCTCCTCCCGCTGCAGCCGACTCCCGACAAGGTCCGCCCGATCGCCATCGGGTCTGTGCTTCGCAGGATAGTGACGAAGGCACTGCTCCCCGCCGCAATAGCCGATTCACACTCGGTTCTGTCGCCGCATCAGACGGCCAATGGTGTTAAAGCCGGGTTGGACTCTATTGTCCACGACACCCGCACGACACTACGCCGCTTCTCCGCCACCCCGAACGTCGCCACGGTCCTCATAGACGCCAACAACGCCTTTAACCGCGTTGATCGGCAGTCTATGCTGGACCACCTACCAATGCTCGCCCCCTCGCTAGCCCGCTTCGCAAACATGATCTATGGCCGAATGCAACCGCCATTGCTTGTCCCGAACCGGGATCGCACCGTCATACCAAGTGCCCAGGGCACCCAACAGGGTGACCCGGCCAGCATGTTGTTGTTCTCGCTAACGATTCAACCCCTCATCCGTCGGGTTGCTGAGATCCCCAACATTGCTCTCTGCCAATGGTACGCCGATGACGGCACGATCGTCGGGAACCTTGGCGCCATCCGTCAGGCGCTCCGGCTCCTTGCCCGAGATGGTCCCACGGTTGGGTTCCACGTCAACCAACGGAAGACACGCATACATTGGCCTCACGTCATGCCGCCGGATCGAGCAGCCCTCTAGCGGAATTCCCTCTCGCCGAATGCTCGCGGGACGGCTTTCCGCTTCTAGGGGCCCCCATTGGGAACAAAACGTTCACGGAGAGTTTTCTCCGGTCTAAGATTGCTCAGTGCCGCCGTACCCTGGACCGCCTCCTGCTGGTCCGCGACGCCCGCGCCCGGTTCCACATGCACCGGATCTGTGCCTCTGCATGCCTCCTATCGCATGCATTCAAGCTCTCAGATCCGCGCTTAGCAGAGTCCGCCGCTGAAGAATTTGATGATCTACAACGGTCATCATATGAAAAGTTACACGGCATAGCTCTCACGGACCGAGCCTGGGACCAAGTGCCTCCCCATGCACCTCGGAGGCCAGGGCTTCGAAAGCATCGCCTCGTGCCTCCACGGCGCTGCCGCCGCCAGCATCATTGATGCTGCGCCCGCACGGCAGCGAACTTCCGCATACGCCACGCCGCGTGCTTGTGCACTAGCTTCTGGCCGCTACCGCGGCGACCGGTCCTTCCTCCTCCGTCAGGCTGGGCCTTCTCTCCGCCGTTTCGCCCTCTCCATCCCCGGAATAGTCGACCTTTCCACCCTTGACCCTCCAACTCTAGCTGCTTCACCCACCAACACACTAACCCTTCTCAAACGGGTGCAGCAAGAGGCGCGGGCAAGAGTACATTGGCACGACGACTCCTGGGAGAATGCCCCAAACCCGACCGCCCATAGCGACGCCGACATTCGACATCGCATCCGTGGCCTAGCGTTCCGCCGCAGCCCCGCTGCGGCGTTTCTCTTCGCTCATCCCACGGCAGCTACGAAGGTCCACACTACACACTGGCAGACCATGCTCCGCCGTCACCTCGGACTGCCAGTGTATGATGACTCCATGGCCCTCAACTGCCACCACTGTGACCACCCCTTGGACACCCTCGGGGATCACGCCGCCGACCTCTGCTGCCCTGGTTTCGGCCGTCGTCACCGCCACAACTCGCTATGTAATGCGATTGCGACGCACGTTACCCGCGCCGCGGGTCTGGATACTCGGCAAGAGGTTCCGTTCCTCGTCCCGGGCACTGAGCTCCGCCCCGCCGATATCCTTGTACAACCACCACCAACCCCGGAAGGCACAACGTTGCGCCCCATTGCCTGTGACATCACCGTCGTTTCACCGTTCAAGGCCGCAGTTCGCACCAAGGCGACCCAGGTTGCCGGAGGCGCTGCTGAACTGGCGGCCCGCGACAAGGTTACAACCCTGGAACGCAACATCGCCCGACGACTCCCCGCTCCATCGACTGGCCCATCTTCTGCGCCTTACACGCCGAACTTCACGTTTCGACCTCTGGCGTTTGATTCCCTAGGTGCCCCTTCCCCTGGAACTATTGCATTTATCGAGGAGTTAGTTCCGCGGATCGCGTCCAAGTGTCACTCGACAGTTGGCATTGTCCGCCGCCGTATCTACCAGCGGACTGAGTTGCACCCTGTGGTCCTCCATCGCTGAAGCTATCCTGTCGCGAGCACCGATGCGCACGGACGACGAAGTACATCCGGTTAGATCTTAACCGTATAGTTAGGACGTGCGCAGTCCACAGTAGATACTGAACGCATTAAACTTCCTCCATCGTACTGTACAGTACAGTACAATGCATTACAGTATAATGCATTACAGTACATTGCAACTACTGTACTGTACACCACTGTAAACTGCAACAACCACAAAAGAAATAAACCAAGCCCCCCAATACCCCCCTATCCACCCCCAACTTTTATGGCATAAAATTTGAGCTTTAACCCACACCTCCACATTCCCGCACACCTGTCCCTATCCCACCACAACCTGCCCATCCCCTTCAGCCACAGCAAACCCAAGCTTCTCATCCCACCCCCCCCCTGCGCCCGAACCAAGTGCGTATCCCCATATTCACACACGGGTGGATATCTGTGAACCGAATCTCAGCATATGCTCAAGTGGCGCATGTACATGCGGCTGTAGTTTGTGGGTTGCAGCGCAGAGGTGAAGGGTGGTAATTGCGGTTTGTAAATGCGTATGTTATGTGGGAATCATGCGCTAGATACAGGCGTTTGTACACTGGTGGGGCTTTGGTTTCGAGTGGGTATGTGTGGTTGGGCTGTGTAGGTAGTGTCCCTGTTTGGGTGGTGTGCTTTTGATGTGTTCAAAGGGGCGATAATGTCAGACGTGTTGTGATGGTGAGGGTTGGGTGTTGTGTAGTGTGAGAGGATATTCATTTCGAACGTCCAGTTGCATGTGAACGAGACAGGGATGTCAAGTCATATCGGGTTTGTGAAGGAAGGCGCGGTGCAAGGTATAGTGATAGAGAGCGCATGGTGAGGGTGAGCATGTGGGAGTGAAATGCAGACAGGGACGGCAAGTGAGACATGAAGACGAGGTTTACTGCGGACGGACGCACACAGACGATGCGACATGATGGGCAATGATTTTGGTCAACTAAATTCAAGCCATGGGAGTATCAAAGATGGCGGTATTACCCTTACACGCGGCGTCATAATTAACAGCAACCTGATCCCAGTTGACGACGTTCCAAAAAGCAGCGATATACTCCGGGCGCCTGTTCTGATACTTTAGGTAGTAAGCATGTTCCCACACGTCAAGTCCCAAAACAGGGGTGCCTGTGGTGTCCACGACACCAGCCATGAGCGGGTTCTCCTGATTCTTGTGGACGAGATAAACAGCTTGCCGTCGGCGCCGACGCTCAACCAGGCCCAGCCAGAACCGAAACGAGCAGCGGCGGCACTGTTAAAACTGGCCTTCATGTCGTCAAAGGAGCCAAAATCGCGCGTCTATCTTTTCCTTGATGGAACCTACGGGGAGGTGTTGCACGATCCAGGTCGGGCCATGAGTGTCCAGAATAGGGAATGATTGTAATGACCACCCCCGGAGTTGATGACCGGGGTTCGGATGGCCTCGGGAAGGGTCGTGATGTTGGATTGAATGGCGGCTAGGGAGAGACCTTTTAGTGCGGAGCCGTTGGCACCGTTGATTACCTTGTTGAGATTGGTGACGTAGGTGTTGTGGTGCTTGGTGTGGTGGATGTTCATGGTGGTCGAGTCGACGTACGGCTCGAGGGCATCCTCTGCGTACGGGAGTGGGGGAAGCGCAAATGACATTTTGTGGGGTTGGGGTTGCGGGGTTTGCAGAACGGCTTTGTAAGATGGAGATCGGGAGAGTAGGGCGGGGGGAATTGTTGTTAGGGGGGAATGTGGCGAGGAGGGAAGTGGCTTTGGCGGATCGGGGTGGAGGGTAGTTGCCGTTTGTTCGATCGGTACAGGGAATTGCGGGGGCTGTGTCAAGAACAGGATCACCCCCAAAATTTGAAGCAGATCTATTATGGGCCGTGTGATACTGTACGAGATGAGGTTCTGTTGTTGGGGATGGCTACAACTTGCCCTAATTTTTTCGTTATAATTTTTGGAGGACAATTTCTCGCCAGATCCATTCCCCGCAATGTCACCCAATCATCTCGTCTGCACTGGACTCATTTTGCCCTACTAGTGCCAGATTGCTCAAGGACAAGTGTCCTTTCTCACGAAACGCGACCCCCGTGATCTCGCCTAACCTGCGACTGGTGCAGATCATCACCTGATCTGGATCCGATTCTTCCAGCAAATGGATCTAGTTTTTGATCCGGCTCCACGCCCTACCCACGTTCCAACACTAATTACAGCATGCTATTGTACATCGACCAAGGTGTTGCATCTAAATATTGGAAAAATAATAAATAGTAATAATTTGCAGGCCAATGGTTACACACCACTTGGGTAATTGATGTTCTATCTAAATTTGCTGGAGCCCCCTCCCTAAAAGTATACTGTACATTACTACACATGTACACGTACAATAACACCATCCCTTCAAACAACAATTACTGTAAATCTCCAGCCACTTTGATACAGTACTCACAATTCGTAAGGAGAAACAAGCTCTGCTACCTATTGAAGGGCAGTCAATATGTACATATACTGCACACGGCACCTCTCGCTAGTTTGAGCCACAGTATCTTAATGCTATTACGGCATTGCCGTTAGAGACACTCCGATGCAACTTGGATGACCAAATACGGGCCCCATAAACTTCTCTTCCACCACCTATACACAGAACATAAAGAAACACCCTTCCCCATATACCTCTCCCTCACCCCGCAATCCCCCTTTCTCAATTCACATCACGTTCCAATCTGTTCAGAAACCATAACAACATCGGCAATCACTACATCCACAGAACAGGCGTGACAACCTTTTTTCTCGATCTCCCCACCCCTTCACTACATTAAATTAACAAACGCCCCAACCATCCAAACAAACCATCCCAAAATAGACAACCCCCTAAAACCAAACATTAAAAGCACCCACATCACCCCTCCCCATCCACCGCCACCACCCCACATCAGATCCCACCACCACCAAACCCCCGCACCATCCATTCCCTCCTCCACAACCCCCACCCACAAATTCCAAACCACGCACCCAAACACTCCTCCACCCCCCTCTACAAAACCAACAATCAAAATCAACAAACACGCCTTTTTTCAATGGCACATCCATCACTCACACACTCACACACTCATGGCACATTCAATGCCGCATCATCCCATCTGCGTGACGCATGTTCCAAATACAACACCGCCTCATCACCACCACTTCACGCGCGTGCCAAAGGGCCACGTACGAGAGGAAGTGTCGCTTGATAGGGGGTGTTTGCAACGCGGGTCGCGTAGCTTGCTTTGGTGGCGTTTTTTGATGGTGGGGGTTGTGCATGGTTGTGGAGAGGGAAGGGCGTGGCTTTGCGGGGAAGGCGGTTGGAGACATGGAGGGTGTTTTGGGGGCGTGAAGGGTGGTTGTCTGTTTGCATTGGATTGTGCTTTGGGCTGTTGCAAGCAGAGGGGCGATTTTTGGGTTTGAGAAGGTGATTTGGAAACAGGGTTTGGTATGATGGAGTGGGAGCGAACCATGAGCAGGACTATGGTCTGGGGTTGGAATTTTTTGCAATGTAGTTAGGGTTTTGTTTTTTGATTGATTTTGGGGGCTCGAATGCCAAGCGAGATTGTACTACAGGGAGGGGCCTCAATTTAGTGCGCGATTTGATAGTGCTACCCTCTGTATAGTGCTACCCTTAGGGGCTTGGCTCAATTGAGCCTATGCGCAAGTTCTTGTTTTTCAGTTAAATTTAGAATGGAGAGTCAGGCAATTCCCCCCAATGGACCGTGGGCAACGGTACACCGCGCCGCATGAAAGCACCGAGGGAGCCACAGACGCTATGAACGTGTCGATTTAATGCGCACTCCAATATAGTGCGTACTTTTTGCCCATGTACGGGGACAATGCACAGTACTGTACACCCATCGAGCTACAGTACAGTACAGGGGGGGAAAAGGTGACCTTTTACTCAAATGCATAATGAGGGGACCGAGCGGCCCCAGCTGGACCTAGTGGGGCTTAACAGCGCTGAATTGACGCTGGTTGATCATAACGGCAGTGTAGCGTTGCACCAAGGCAGACAACGTGGTGCGAAGTGCACAAAACTCCGTGAATGCGGGCTTGCCTCGTCTAGCGGCAAAACAAGTTGCGATGTCTTGGAGGAGTTGAAGGCCGGTGATGTCAATCTGACCATAAACATCGAAGGCCAGGGGGTGCAAGTCGATGCCTTCAGACCGGCATGGGGGGCCATAATAATTGTGCTTCTTGAGGGTTGCCCGCTCGAGCGTGGATGCACCGCCGTCGGCGAGGTCGCGGTAGGGACGAGAGTGGGGGCTGACGATGGTGACGTCGATGCCTTGAGGGGACGGAGCGAAGAGTGGATCGTCAATGTCCAGGTCGAGCTTCCGTTGTTCGGCCGGGCTTTTGTGGAGGTCAGCCGCCAGGGGTCGTTCACGCCAGTCGGACAGGGCGATAGCAGGGTGGGTTAGGTGACGGAATAGATGATCGCGTAGGCGGTTATGTCGTCTCACTGCGCCCACTGCGCCCTTGCAGACGGATGCGTGGTGGCCGGGAGCGTCCAGTATGGGATGGGCTGGGCTGGACTTGTCGAGCACATCGGACAGAGACGAGAGCAATCGAAGAGGGGGTTACCGAGGCGGACATCCACCATAGTGCGCCAGACTTCAGCCTCGACGTAGAGGTCGTTGCTGGAGAGCGGTAGGGTGTAGAATGGGCGGAAGCAGCAGTGGAGGCGACGGCCGCCAGGCGGGCACGGTGATGGGGGGTGGAAGGGGTTTGATTTTGTAGACGGCGTAGAGCGTTAGTATGAAGGTGTGTGGCGATTTCGTCCTGTAGCTGCCAGGGGTGAAAGTCGACCGGTCTGGGCGTACGAGAGATGAGGTTCTCGAAAGTACAGTACACTCCCCGAAAAAAAGATAGGACCAAGCACCTTGTATACCGCATCACAAAAACTACTTCGCGCAGCTTAGAGCATCACCACCGGTACAGTAGGCAATCACCAAATCATCAAAATTTGTACACACTTGTAAATTTATAACTGGCCGCCGCAAATTTGGCGATTTGATAATTTGCCCAAATCATGCCGTTCCCCACCAGTACATTATCAAATTAAGTACCTCTCAACGCCCCAAACACGACGGACTTCGCGGTTCAGTCCACAGTCGTCGCAATGGACGATCTGTGGCTGCAGGAGCTAGCGGATGACAGTGCCGATCATCTGAGGAACGCACTACTCGACTCTAGCAGCGAGGATGAAGCATCCTGCGCAAGAAAAGGGGGCGGTTCGCGACCCGGAAAGGCGGCCAACATCGAGCGCGGGCGAGACGAAGCATCTGCTCGTTTGTACAAAGACTATTTCGCACCCATCCCCGTCTACAACCACCGTCAATTTGAACGCCGTTTCCGTCTTTCTCGTACTGTATTCAACAAAGTACTTCCTGCAGTCAAGTGCAATGATGTTTACTTTTCGCAGCGTCGAGACTGCACTGGTAAACAAGGTCTCAGATCGATGCAGAAAGTTACAGCGGCATTGCGTCTGCTCGCATATGGTAGCGCAGCGGATTCTGTCGACGAATATGTGCGCATTGGAGAGTCTACAGCTCTCGAGTGTATGAAAAGGTTCGCTGAGAATGTGGTGGAATGTTTTGGGGAGGAGTATTTACGTAGTCCTACGTCACAATATATAAGAAATCTCCTGCGCACTTCCGCAAAGAGGGATTCCCAGGAATGATTGGCAGCCTGGACTGCTGTATATGTGCATGGAAGAACTGTCCAACGGCATGGCATGGTCAGTATAGTGGAAAAGAGGGGGTGCCGGTAATTACACTGGAAGCCGTCGCAGATGGAAGCTTGTGGATTTGGCATGCTTTCTTTGGAATGCCAGGATGTGCCAATGACATCAACGTCTTTGAGGCGTCCTCTCTTTGTAACAAGATATCTGAATGCTCTTATCCGCCGTGTGTCGAGTACGAAATCAAGGGAGAGAAACGTAACATCCCCTATTGGTTGACGGACAGGATATACCCGAAGTGTCCATTCTTCGTGCAGACATTTACGCACCCTGTAACGCAGAAGGAAAAGCTCATGGCAAGTTGCCAAGAGGCAGTTAGAAAGGACGTCGAACGTGCGTTTGGCGTCCTGCAGGCTAAGTGGCACATAGCATCCAGGGCGAGCCGCTTGTGGCGCAGCAGCGACATGAAAGTCATCATGAAATGCTGCATAGTGCTTCACAACATGATGGTAGAGGAACGCAGTAGCTTCAATTGCGAAGAAGAAGACGGCGAGGATGGTTCCTTCACGGTTCGGGTGGGTGAGTACGTTCCCCCAATGTGGTCTTCTACTGACGAGACATCAATTGTGGCTCCGCCTGGTACCATCCGTGCGCTTTGCGCTTTCGAAAAGCTGCGTCACAACGAAGCGGAGTACTACAAAACCAGAGCGTTGGTGATGGACGATCTATGGGAGATGAAGGGACGTTCTTTACTGTAGAATCGGTTTCCGTTCGTAAAGCGCTAAAGTACTCATGTTCGCTCTCTGTTGTAAGTATGGCTAACCTCATTTGCCCTCGCCACGCGCTTCGTGCGCTCCGCACGTGACGCGGCTAGTCCGCGTGGTAGCTCCACGGCCTCCGGCTTCGCCTCCGGCCGGGCGCTCCCCGCGGACTTTTCCCTCGCCGCGTCACGCGCGGCAAGGGCAAGGAAAAAAGATATGGGTTTCAGCATCAGCTCCTTTCGCTTCCCGCGTCATCCGCGTCGCTGTTAAACCCGCCATTGAAGTCAGTCTGACTCGGGGAAGCAGGAGTTTCCTTCCCCGTCTTCTGCTTATTTTCTCCTCGGATTTCGGCGAGAGCTCGTTGGCGCATGATATTGAAGTACTCGACAGACTCCGCTTCGTCACAACCCGCTGGAGCGTTGGTGAAAAGCATGGTCTCGTAATGCCTCTTCAAGGCGAGGTTGCGATCTTTCTGAGCTTGGACGGACTCAGAAGCGAGGCAGAGCTTCTCCTTCGAATCCTTCTGTACCTGTAGCGCATTTTTGGCGTGGCGCCGTCCAACTGGCCTGCTCTCCGACGTTTCTTGACGTCTCCATTGGGTTCCTGAGTGCTGTTCTCCGTGCCTCCGTCTTCTCCTTCAGGGGGCGTTTGCGCGCTCTCGGGCTTCTCGGCTCCAGCCATGAACTTCTCATGCGTCTTGAGTACCTCCCAGGCTTGTAGAAAGCGAAACGGTTTCCCACAGTCATCCGACGCATTCGTGATGTCTACACCATTGAATAAAGCCGTCGCCATTCGTATGAGATCAGAGGACGATACGCCAGTCGGCTTGGAGCGAACAACGCGAGCGTAACACCCACCGAAAGACATGCATTACTTCTGGATATCACGGCAACGGGTCTTGAGCGACTTCAGCGAACGAATCTCCCTGTTTGCCGGCTTGAAGCTTTCGTTGTATAGCTTTTCAATGGAACGCATGAAGTCGTCGGCCTTCTGCTCGGTTCCAACAATGGCGTTTTCTGACGCAGATATCTAAGCCTTTGCTACCGCAACATCTTCGGAAGGTGTGAAGCTGGCGCCTCGTACAGGCTTGCACTTTCCTTTTGCGCTGGGGGAGGAATCGAGCTGGGTGCTCGGAGGAGGGGATGAAGATGGGGTAGGGGAAGCCGATGGATTTTCCGAAGAGATGATAGAAGACATAGTGGATGATCCTGGAGGAAGGCGTGCGCGAGAACGGTTAAGAATGAGTACGTGCAGTAGATAAAGTGCTCTTGGAGCAAACATATGTTCCGTCGACGACAGAGTTTTGGCGGATGGGGTTCGATGCTGTCGGGTCTGGACTTCGGGTTTCTACTCTCCCGCGAATCGTTCTTCGCTCTGTGCCAATAGAACTCTAGCACTTGGAAAGTGAAATAGTGATGGAGGGCTGGGCAGATCATCAAATCGAGAAGATTTGACTAAATCGCCAAAGATCCTCCCATGTAAGTGGTTATTTGCCTCGTTTTTCTTTAAGTAATGTCAATTCTTGCAAGGGCAAGAACAGAGAGGATTCGGATCGTTATCTGTCAAGGTTTCGCAGACTCACCACGAACATCTGATGAAAACAGGATCTAGTGGCCAATCAAAATTAGGAGAAGTAATGGCAATTATCCTGCTTAATAACACCTGTATCTCTGAAGCATCACTTACCAGTACCAAGATCAGACGTATTGGAATGGCAGGGGAACAAAGCAAGGGAACGATAAATCCCAGAAAGGTTCACCTTGGCATTAGAAGATGCAAAGAAGATATCTCTGAGAAACAGAGAGCTCGCAATATCAATCGAAAGAGCCTCTGGAAGATCCACCTGTACTAGCAACCTTTCGATCAGGAAGATTATAAGTCAGTTCAATGATTTGTGCCCAGATTCCAAGCACATCCTCGGCAATATCTAGAAGTTAAATAATATTTGGGAATGTAGTCAAATCCATTACTTCCATTTGCAGCAGCTTCATCCTAAGTCTCGATGATGGTGTGGATGTTTTGCTCTGTTGCCCAGAAAACTAGCAGATCGAATCCCAAATAACGAAGGCTAAAATTAAGTATCCAGTTCGACATAAGGTCAGAAGTTTCTTTGGTACTCACGACGGGACAAAGAGAAGATATGAACATAAATTATTCGGAGAATCGCATTTTCAACGGAAAGAAGCGTAAGAATTATCGCAATGACGGCAATAGCTACCCAAAAATCGATATTTAAAGAGGGAGAACTTAAAAAATCTAGACGGAACTCTTGAAAAGCTTGCATGACACGTGTGGAGAAGGAAATAAATTAGGCGATTTAAAGTGCTAGCTTCTGAGCTTTGACACTTTGTGTAGTGCACCACTGCCACCAACCTCAAGCCACACGATTAGCGGGGCCAGCATAAGGTGACTCCCTACAGTGGGGTCCGACAGCGCATAGTATGCGTGTGCGTTCCACGGGGACCGTTGAACATATTTAGAGTAGCTTATGATAGATTAGATCTGGATCCATATTAGATACCGGCAACCGGCTGAACTAAGCCGACAGTGGTCAAAGGGGGACTCTGTACATATATGTCCAATAACCACCTTACCCCGCCGTGAGTGTAAAGTCACTTTGGATCTTCACGATCTCCGACCCCTTATAGTTGCGCCTCTACTGATCGAGTCTTCCCTTCTACAAGCGCCTATCGCGAAGCAAGGAAGTCCTTGGTACCCCTTTATTCCTTTCCTTTTCATCGCCTCCGTTTGCGACTAGCATAGGTTCCATCGCGGCAGTTGCGACCGCCGCCGTGACGCGCAGGATTACCTGTTGGGTATTGGTAAGCGAGCGACGCACCGCAGGTCGCGTCGTTTCGGCGATCCATTCTAAACTTTTGTGGTGCGGTAAGGTTTCAACGCTTTTACAAGGTATCGATGAACCCATGTGAGTCCCCCAAGGAGTCGTATAAGCGTGATCCGCACAGACAAGACCAGTTGCCGGCCCTGAGGCGGGCCACGAGCGATCAATCCTATAAATATGTCTTTGCTCAGCAGTTGGGAGTTATGCCCCTTGCAGAGTGGCATCTAGTATCGACTTGGCCGTACAAGTCACTACCATTGCACCGGCTCCCGTTTGCCGCAGCTCAAGCTACTGTCAGAGGAGAGAGTCGGAAACCCTCAGTGTTTGCAGATCAGGTTGGCTGCCGTTGGTTTTTTTAATAGCCAGCCGTTGCACTAGATTTTGAATATCCGAGAAGCCAAAGATCGTCATGACGAAGATTACGAAATGAATGAAGGAACTGGAAAAATCAGCGGGTATTTTCGTTTGGGCTCCAAGAATTCCAACGGCAAACCTGGTAGGTAGAATCCCTGCCAAGTCAGATATGATATAGAACTACGATCAAAACCATATATTGGATGGGAATTTCCCGAATTGGTTGGAGGAATAAAGTCAGCATCAGCTCTTTTTTGGCGATTTGCATAGAATGAAAATTGAAAACTCTGAATTTTGAGCCATTATTATACCACAGTTGTGGTGAGAAATACAGCGATTCGAAGCTCAAAATAGGTACATAGAGACTCCTTCTTGAAGATTTGAAAGGGAATACAATCTGAATTCCGTTCTACTTCGCGAAGAGAGATGGTCCTCTTCTGCTTGGGAACTTTGTCTTGAACAAATATAATTTGCTTCATTCACGAACATCTAGTGTTCCTGTAAAACCACCTGGTGTTGGATCAAAAAATTGTGCTTCCAATGTATGTTACTGGAGGTATAGAAACTCGAACTCACAATGACGTTGTCATGAGCCAGAGTTCCAAGTTCCAAAGCTATCTCGCGGCAACCTGACTCTGCGTGGAACCAAGGAGACGATGAAGATGAATCTAACAAAAAAAAACAAGTTTTATAGGAAAAATCGGCGAAATAAATCGCATAAAAACTTCACTAGGACTCATACCTACCTCTGAGGGACGGCAAAATTTTATGCAGACGGATCATAGCTACTTCTCTAGTTTGGAGTAAGGTCTAGAGGCAGTCTCGCAGAAGTGCTCCAGCTTCAAAAAGAGTGGAAGGCCACTTAAAATGCGCAAGATATCCTTGCGAAGGTCACTTTTGACCTTTAACGAGGAAATGGAAATCAATTTCAAGGACTTGGTTGAATTACCGAAGTGCCGAATATTGCATATCAAAGATCTGGCTTCACGCTTTGCTATGCCGGTTGTTGAGTCCACCAGGGATATGGAGTAAGCTTTAAGTCCTTGAAAATCACTTGTTCGCGGTTAATGAAGCGTCTGCATCAATATGTTTCATAAGGGATCAGGTAACGATGATTTATGCGAAACGTATCGAAAGCATGGTATCAAACCGAAACCTCGCCCTGCGATGAGACAAAGCACAATTGGTTCAGTGGAAAGTGCCAACCTCACTCTGCGTCAGATGTCACTGGGTATTCTCCATGATGCAATGCACGAAAGAGATACAAAGGAGCTTCGTTCACTGCTCAAGAGATATTCTTAAGAGCTGTTCTTGCAAGGAACCTTTCTCGTGAAACTAATCACGTTATTTTCTTTGAACTCTCGAGAGATAATGTACGATCTATTCTTTATCTACCACAGATTCCAGTGGAATCGGAGTTTATTGAAGTACACCAAGAGCACTTTGCATGCCGCAATCTCTCAAAGATGCTAGAAGCTCGATCACTAAATAGTATTCCGTCATACATTCTCGCGAGAGAAACTCCAGTATATTTTTCTCAGAAGCAAATAAAACATAGTGTTTTGAATTTGGGATATTCGAAAACGAAAAACAATATTTAGTAGATCTCACTCGGATACGGAAACGGGAAACGGCTGAAAGTCGCATACCAGGGCATACGGGTTTAAAATTCTTATCCATTCTGCAAGAGTTAGACAGTATCGAAAATTCAGAATAAAGACAGGAAAATCAGAACCCATTGGATCGAGAAGTAGAATCTGTTGCTGCTGCACCCATTATGTCTGCTTCTGTACCAATACTTATACCAGAGATCTTAAAGTCTCAGGACCGAGCTTCCAATCAATAAATTCGTTCTTTATTATTCTAGAGCCGTTCTTATGACACCAGAGTCCTCAGGTAATCGTTACTAGAGTCAAAATTGTTTCTTTGACTAGTAAAAATGCCAATAGAGCTAAGTTAAAGAACGTAGAAGTTGATATATATTAAAGGAACTCCAAACAGTTGATCAGAAAAAGATGTCGGAAGTAAGAATCTCAAGAAAACTACTAATTTTCAAAAATATTTAATGTCACAGAGGCAAACAATTCTTCTCCAAATTCGAAACGAGATTGTGATGAACCTGTTACGGAGAAAAAATCACTTAGATCGCACCAAGGTGGCTTATTGACGAATCTATTATGAAGTAGAAGGCCAAATACAAGGATAAAAGTGTCTAAAACGAAGTCAATGTCACAAGCCTACCAAGAAATGCACATATGATTTCGCCACATTACTTCTTCCAGGTCAAAATTGATGGAGAATCAGAGGAATTGAAATTGAAGTGCAGACCAGTTCTACACGGGAATGGGAATTAGGAAAAGAATTTTATCCATAAAGAATCAGCAATAACAAGTGTCCTGTTATACGGGCTCTTCTTTCCGCTATAGCCATGCTTCAATTTTCCTTGGCAACGATAGGCATCTCTGATGTATTTCTCTAATCTGGACCGTTTAATCGCAACGTGTATGTAATTCAACCAAAAGGTTGGAGTTAGAATAGTTTCTTCATGTGGGAGCCACTTACCCACGCATGCGGCCTCGTAGAATAAGGCCAGTCGTGGAAACTCGCATTCGAAGAATGGATGTTCGAAAATGGACTTGAGTAAGGCCTTGGAATACCGAAATTGTTCCTGAAACGTGACGCATCTGTTAATCTGCTTCTCATTGCTGCTGAAGTCTTTGATGACTTCATACTCGCTGGAAACTCACAAAGGATTCAAAACTTCGATGCGAAAATTTCCAAATGCTTCCATGTCTACAAATTCGTTTCTGATTCGAACCTTGTTTTCAGAATACCCATATATTCCATGACGAAGATTTTGAAATATCTGCCATAATGAAGGATTACTTGGATACGATTTTCAAACTACCATGAGAAAGAAATGGAAGGAATGATCAAGGAGCTCAACGCTCATCGGATGAATTAAATCATTTCAAATTCTTACTGGACGGCTAAATTGGCTAAGGAATGTAGTTATAAGTCCTGCAGAATTTATATCGAGTACTTGGCAGCAATTGACCTGCGATCTCAGATTGCAACATTTGAATGAAGCCAATCTCGCCCTCTATGACATTCGACGATTTGATCAGGTCCTTAAGTATCGTATGTCTTCTAATCATTGCGTCAGTGATAACGTGATGTATACTTAGAATTTTTTGACGCAATCCAAGGTAAATTCTTTTACGTCCAGAAGTGATACTTCTCGGGAATCTTGTTTTCAAATTATAGATTCTTCAATGTTATCGACAGGCACAGTTATAAGCAAGGTCGGGTCTCACTCTCGTCCATAGGTGCAGGAAAAACTTGCAGCAGCAGAGACAGTTGATTGGGCTGTACTCATAGCGTATAATTTATCTATGATATACACTTCTGATTGCTCCCTGCCACTTAACTCGACGGTTGATTCTCATTGACTCCACTCAACCATCACTAATCTTCACGAAGATCGCGATCATAGGCTCTGTCTCACAGTCAAAGGGCTAAGAGACTACTTCGGGTCCGGAGAGATCGTCGTCATGCAGCGGATAAAAGACAAAAAAAGCATCGCTGATGCCTCGATTAAGCGCAATTTTAAATACTTTCCAAAAAATTAATCGGACTTGCGCATTTGAATGTACGGATTCAGAGGTAATCGATGAAACGGAAATGGTTAAAACTGATCGAGAACTTGAACACAAAAAACTGTAGCTAAAAAGAAGTTTAGCTCACCAAAACCACGGATATATCAAATAGCTCCTACCTTGGTCAAATTGCTAATTGGTAGCGGTTCAATTTAGTCTTGTCACAAATCTGTAAACATGCTTTCACAAGATTCAGTACATGCCCCGTACCGTACTTGTAATTGGTGCTCTGCAGCAATTTCAACATGATCCGAGCATAATGTACCACTTATGGTGCACTAGATAAGAAGGCACGCGGGATGATTGAAAACCACCACAAATAACTGGCCATATTTTTTAATTTTTCAATCAATTGAAATCCAATTTCCTCCTCACCCTCTTGTTACAGAAAGAAACTATAGAGTGCCTTATGATGAATAAAGTACAGCTGTGTTATGATTTTTTTCACACTACACGTTTTGATGTGCACTTGTATTCGAATTATATGTTTATTTTGTATGTTTACAGTACAGCACATGTTGTATGAAATGACACAACACACGCCATCGGATCACTTGCTTTTCTGCCTGGAATAAAGTTTACTCTCTTTATCTATTTAAGCAAGCACCTGTGTTCTGCACAGAACACCCAAAAAACAAGGAATAACGTTCCAAGATCTGCCTTTGTTCCTCAAGAGTTTTTGTTCTACCACTCTTCGTTCTGTAACGCTTCGATCTACTGTTCTCAGTTCTACTTTTCTCGTTTCTACTGTTCATGGTTCGGCACTACTGTTTGTGGTTTTTATTGTTCTATTTTCTGTTGCTCTGTTATTCTTTTGTTCTTCTTCACTCTACTCTTGTAATCAACTTAAGCTCTAGCTTCTGGTCCTTTTCCTGCACTAGCTCTCACTATCGCCAAAGGTTGGGATTATTTGGTCCCCTAGAGTTCTGATCTTTCTTATCTGTCCCAGCATGATCACGTAAGTTGGAAAAATACCTCCATCACCTCGCCATTCACCAGTGCGTGGCGCGCAAATTGCCTCCTGGGGTCTTAGGCTGACCTTTTCGGGCTTGCATGCTTCGGCGTAGAAAAAAGTGAAAGAGAAAGATGTGATTTTGTACTGTACAGAGCTGGATGGATCGAATTTTCAAACCTGAGTTCTGCCTGTCAAGTTTTTCAACATATTTGATACCATAATTGAGTCCAAGTCATCCACGCAGTGAAAAATGTAAAGTGTATAACACTTTATTTATTTGCAAGTTTTTTTTGCAGCAGGTACGTAAGCATGGTGTTCAAGACATCTCCACTCTCCATGTATTATGATCAGAAAACCACCCTTTATTTGGTTACTTTCGTGAGGGTTGGCCAGGGGCTAATTTTCGATGTTTTTTCGGGCTAACGGTATGAACAACTACAGTGCAGCTCTTGGCCACCTACTGTACGTGGCATACACCAACAAGATGAACTGTGTCAACTATGTTTACATCTGCGGCCTACCTTTTAAAGTGTTTTACTACTGTCATCTACACTAAAAGCAAACTCTATTTATGGGCTGATCTGGATGCAGCCGATATGTATCTTGGTTTGACCAACTAACCATTAACTACCAACTGTTATCGGCCAAGGAGAAGAATGACTACCACCATCTCGCTCAGTAAGTGCAGGAACAGACCAAGAAACCTTTTTTTATAGCCAGAGCTAGGCTTTTAGTGGCTATTCGGCCAAACTACACTAACTTATAATAGTATAGTTGTAGAATAGTACTAATAGTCGACCGAGTGGCTCACCCAGGAACGCCCTTGGTAAGGCGAGTTGTTCCTGGAGCTTGAGTCTTTGGTAGTAAACTCCAGCTTTGTAGCTTCATCTAAGCCCGCTCGCCGACACCACTACCACCCCAATAGTTGCATCCTTTTCCCTTCCTTCTCTATCTGCTAAGTACCTTCCACTTACTTTGGCCACTTTAGTCTCCTTTTTCCCGTGTTTCATTTCTGGCCAAGCAGACCAGTGTAACTTTCCTGGGTTTACTGCAAGGTGCGTGCGCTCCTCCCATGTAACGTAGTCCTTGGCCACTCCCACACTACTACACCAATCTCCCGCATCGCTTCACAAAATAAAAGGTAAAAATCTTCGTATAAATCGAAAAGCGGGACTTTAAGCCCCTTCTCTACAAGATCAATGCAAAGTTAGTTTTCGCACCTTGTTCCACGCAGCTCACTTCAGAATTTAGCTGAATTACTCTATATCTACGTTGAATATCTTATTGTGGCTCTACGGATATATTTTGAACCGAAAGATGTTTGAATAAAAAGATCATCAGCATGCGTGAAGAGAGGGTCACCGCTTTGAAGAGAACGTGCTAGCTGTGAACAAAATCATATCTCATTCGTTTTAGTATGTGACATTAAGTCGTACCTCTGAGCTCCTCCCACTCAAACTTCTTTGTTTTTATTTTCAGCTTGGTTTATTGCATTAAATTCTTTTTTATGGCATTCAATATCATATAATGCCATTTGAGCTGATATAAATCATCAGTATGTCGTTACAGAGTAAAGCGAAAATATGGTACGCCATTATGAAAACGAACTGCAGATAATTCGCTCCGAGAAGGAAACGAAAATGCTGGATTAACTATTTATACTTGGATCTTAAAGAAAAGTTCTCTCATAACCGACTTTTTATAACCTTCTGTAATGATTCAGAGATCCTTCCACTTTAGAAGTAATTAATTTATGCGTCCCGTCTTTCCATCCAAAAGTTCTTCTACTTTTCACTAATCTTAATTTTTCTCTTGTACACACTCATCAAGAAAAAAAATGTATTAGCAAATTTTCTTGTGGCGAAACCCGTTCCTGTAATTTAATAATATACAATTTAAGTGTTATTTACTACAACGAAACAACCATAAAAACCCGCGTCCGAACTCCCTTCTGAATATTGCATCACTCTTGCCCCTATAGCTCTTTACCCATGTCAAATGATCTAAACTGCATTAAGTTTTGCTCGTATACGGCATCAATTCTTTTCCGCACAAATTACACGCTATTTCTCCTTTAATGTCTTTCTGCACTCAGAACTGACAATATGAAGCCTTTTAGACATTCAGCCTCATGAAATACTGATCTAAGTAAGCCTACTGAAAGGTTTCCGAGGCCAAATCAGTCACTTTTCTTCGGGGGGTTTTTAGACGCTGCTGTGAGCAATGAGAGACTAGGTGTTTACTCGAGAATTTGATAGGGACCTTGGAAGAGATCTATTACAATGGAAAGAAGACTGAAGCTTTAGAATGTGGCTTGAAAGGTTTGCAATTCAATGAGCATTCGGTGGAGTCTTGAATTTGAGACGATGTAGTGTGCAGTTTTCAGAAAGCATGTAGTTGATTGTTGCAATAGTTTAAAGTTACCATGCCAGAATAAAATTTTCTATAATGAGGGCAAAAGGCAACTAAAAAGAAAGCGGACTGAAGTTTATTGAATTTCGATTTAGTTGAAAAAAATGAAACCGCATTCTTGACAAAGTAACCCTCCAGAGATATTCAAGGCTTCCCGAATGGATCTTCTGTGACTATATTAACTTGGAACCTGTTTCAGCCTACTGAGAGATACTTATAGCTCGTCATGCACAATTTATTTTTGCCACATCACTTTACTTCACATCTCTAGCGGAAGTAAAATTGGACATAAGCCTTTATTGATTGCAGCTCGCTAATTTTTTACGCAGTTTGGTTTGGTGTACGTGTAATTTTTAAATCATAATTTCTGAAAGTCGACATATATCTGCAACATCTGAAAGTGACTTTATAGAGAACATTCAGTATATACGTTTCATTTTGTACAAAAGTTGCCATGATAATTTATCAAAAAGCTACCCCATCAACAGCTGGTAGCAAATCGCCAGTGACTTATCTATCAACTATGCCTGTAGCAATATATCATAGCGAATTGAAATAAACTGTCTGCCAGCCTCTTATGAACTAGATTTTCTTGAAGCTGATTTTCTATGTTCAATATTGCCAATAATAGTTTTAATTAATTTTCGGTGTTCTCCAATTCTTACACAATATGCCCGTTCCGGGTCATTTTGGAAAAAACCCGGACAGTCATTCTCAATTTCACCTAGTCATGGCCTTTATTGAAAATTCAAAATATAGACAGCAGTACTGCAAAAAGGGACTCAAAGTGAAAAAAGCCGGAAAATAGGGAATATTTATGTAAAAGATCATTAAAAGCAACTTTAGGCAGGAAATTTAGCCTCTCCTTGTTGGTGGTTAATGAAATTTTGCACCAGAAAAAAATTACTGCCGATGTCGTGAGCCTAAAGGAAAAGAATAAGGCAGGCAGCAAATCAAATAATACCGGTTATACGAGGTCGCTTGAATCTAGGGTTAGGTCACGGGGCGTGAAAATGAAAATGAAAATCAAATTGAATACTTCAGTACATTGAAGGCAAATTATTGATTATTTTTACTTTTTTAATATTTTAATCGATTCGAAAATTTGTATTCTCTACGAAACCTATAATCCAAGGATACATTGATCCTGAAAATTACTCCCTCAAGAAACTACCAAAAATCAACGGACTCAAGTTGGCTTCAAAAGCAGTGACATAACTTCTTTTCCTAATGTTACAATTTAGATATCCAAGTTCAGAAGAAACATATCACAAAAACAGCAGTTTCAAATTCCTCTCCCGATTTTAGCGACTAGTCCGTGGTTCTAATGATAAATAGATAAAATAAACATCTACTCTCCTTCCCAAGTAACCAATCGCCGAGGCTTAAAGTACTACCGAAAGAGACAGGATGGAAAACAATGCACACTAAAGAAGACGCGATATCAGTACCCTGTATTACGGCGAATTTAAAATTAGAAAATAGTCTGGGACAGAATAAAGAACGGAGAGGACAGCTTAAATGGATAGAGGAAATAGAGGGCTCTGAAACTCCTTTATCGCAGGTGCTTGAGGCATAATAATCGCGGACGAGGTCGAAAATTACTTTTAGTGCCGTAGTACTGTTTCCATCCCCGTCTTACTATATAAGATATATACCGGAACCTTTCGCTTTAGTGACTCAGAAGAAATTCATGACCACACGGTTGCGAACAATATTTGAGCATCAGGGGAGTTCAGCTGATAATTCCTAATCTTCTGTATAGGTTACCGCAGACCGTCGGAATAGTAAATGAAATAAAACAAGAAAGAAATTAATTATCTTCTGTTGTGTCCGCAAGGCAGAGTTTTTCAGCTTTCTGCAGAGGAAGTTGTGTGAAACAGTTGGATTTGCCGCTGAATTTTATTACCAATCTTGCTCCTTCCCTCCTTGTTCACGCAAAAAGTCTGACCTCAACCCTTCCTAACTTCTCCATGATAATTTTACCTCCAAAAACATACCACTGTTCTAACTTTCGCGGCTATTTATCAAATAAATCCCTCCGCATCCCTACCTTGCACCTTACTCGAAATCGTTAATTCAGTAACCTCTTGCTGGCCTTCAACTCCCGCCGATTGAATCTCCTTCCCATAATCGATCTCCGATACTTAACAAGGCGTACCCATTTCCGCTATCTGTTCCGTATCATAGTCACGTCTAACAGCGCCATTACGCATTAGTTTCCCCCTTTTCCCTTCCATGTCAGAGAGGCTCCCCGTTTTCTCCATATTTCTATCTTCCGAAAAATATCTCACATCTTTCCCGCTTCTCGTCCCTTCTCCTGATGAATCCTCTTTGCCTTCACAAACTACTGTACATTTTTCTGAAAATTTTCAATTGTTTATATCTGATGAAGGAGTTGATGATATAGCGAGAAGGCTAGCTATCTTCATCAGTGCCAGTTTATTTTCTGATAACCCACTATTGCCTAGAGATAAAGTAAGTGTATTCGCTTCAGGAATTATTCGAGAAGAGGTTTTCATATGATCCGTAGATCTTTCAAGATTTTCCGGGTAGAGGTGATGCCTGACAACTTTTTTGGTCCGAGTATGCAGAATCCTAAATTATGTGTTCTTTCAATTTTTGGTCCATGTCAGACGACGCTCTATAATTTATTTTAACTAAAAAGGGGGTAGACAAAGGTTAAAAATATCTTGTTTGCACCAGATAACTGCTAGGTACCTCTCGACAATTTATCCGTCTTAATATGACAATTACTGAAATATGTTAATTCTCGCCCATAGATAAGTCTATGACATTGCCTTTGAGATTGCGAAATTTCCTTTTCCAGAATTGAAAAAATTCAATTGGTTATGTTTCCGGTTCCTGACCATGCCACACAGATGTAGTTCAATAACAGGAGAAATTTATTCACCGCTTGCAGACTTCTCCTCCTGATTTTCTTTCCTCGCTTGTTTATCCATTCAATGACTGTTTTCAATCATCTCCTCCACAAAATAACAACCAAAAACAGAGAACTTTTTGAACCTTTTTGAAAATGCGCGAAGTTCGCCAATGAATGAAAAGAATTCACATTCTCTATAATTTATACCCAATTCAGGAGTTTCCGAGGGACGAGAGCTTTTTGGTTATTGAATAGATTTCATCAGTGGTCATTTCGCCTTTCAAATAATATGATAACCTTTTTTAAAAATAATTTAGCAACTATTCCATTTTTCGAACTTTGTATTGGCTGCAAGCTGTGCATGAATAACTTGAAGGATAGAAATAAAGAATGCTTCTTGACGTAATGATAGAACGTTCCCATTAAATAAGGATATGACTGATTGGTTTTTTTATCTTTTTTGTCTACTGTTTGTGATATTTCGGAATATGAATCGCAAAAACAACTGGACGTAAATGTGTAAGCCTCACCAGTAAGCTTCAAGCAGCCTGTATAACATTTTCCGATACCAAAGAAACGTCTTTGTATACAATTTATTTCTTTGACACAAAACCCAATCAAAAATTCCAGTTTGGTGCAGAGACATTGATGAATTATTTACAGCTTCTCATGTAACGACACGTGTTTGCTACATGCTTCCTATCTATTAGTAAATTATTTCCGTTGTGTGCTTTTAGAAATGAGGGCGAGTTGAAGAAATGAGTTCGCTGTCCTTGTCTTGATTTCCAAACAGGAAACTATCATTGTTCTGTGTTTCTAAAATTCTTCTACAGTATGATTTTGAGTTTGTGAAGCTATCTCTTTCCTTTTCCACATGCTATCAGCATTTCAGGTGAGGCAGAAGCCGATTCTTTTTACTTAAATTACAATATCGCGCATTGCATAATTTTTGCAATTCAGGATCGCACTTGAGTGCGGAAACTACATTTTTGTTCGAAGGCCCCTTTTTATGGGCTAAAATGACTTATGAAGTCCGAACCAACCGTCCATAAGCTGAGAACTCAATCATACGATTCTTGTAAACGGTGGTGCGGATTGCCTCACGAGTCCAATGAAGGAAGGTAAAAAGAGTTATTGTGAAGTTTTGTATAAAAAATGGCCAGGAGTGCACTGTAAGTCGGGTTTTATACTCTACGAAGGCAAAAAAAGTTCCTACACTCTCTGTGATAGTTCAGTACATTATTTTATTCGTATGTTTACGAATTACTTGTCGATTATACTCTCCATATGTGATAAGAAGGACTGCTTTAATTTTTTGACCGCAAGTCAGTGGGAAAACATTTTCGCATTAGTAATCTTCGTAATATTCTTTCCACCAACTCATTATTCTCAACTATTCCCCACTGTGCTGTAAAAGTTCTTTTTAGTTCGCTCTAATCTTAGTCTTGCTGCAGATAAAAGCCAAATGAGGCAGAAATAGGTACATCTGTACTGTTTTACTTTTCTCGAACTTCTCATCCTGACTTTTACTAGCTTGTAAATTCAGCCAATTCATGGAGCTTATGATTGCCTCTTCTAGTAAATAGACCGCAAAAGCAAGTCTTCTATTACCCAACTTACATCCTGAAGTTTCACTCTACGATGCCTAACTACAGGCTATTCACACGAACGGGATCCCCCTCCAAGTAAGTCGCCTTCGAATTTCTCCTCTATAATTAGTATGAATCCATGATCATTAGTGAGGCATTATCCAGAAATTGGATTTTTTCGCGTTTTTTGCTTCTTTTCCCACTGCACTCTCACCATCAATGCCTTTTCTCATAGTTCTGTCCTCTTTACATCTTCTCAATCTACATCATACTCGTTTTTTTGACCCATACTTAGCCTAACTGAATTCCTTCTGCTAACAGAAGTTGAGGCCCATTGTTACATAGAAAGATTTGTGCCTATTTTGATGGATTTACTGGCTCATTGGAATTGGTGAATACAGTCCATTCGCCACATCACCGCTCCGCATGGAGACTGAGGTATAGCTGTTTTAACCTCATCTTCATCAATTGTATTGACACTTGCTTGTGGGTTGAGGTTAATATCATTTGGATCGGATACATCAGATATCCAAAAGTTTTCTAGGAGACCATTTCATGTTGCTGACATCAAAATTATTACTAGGTGGAGTCTTAAGTTTCCGAAAGGCGTAAAGTTGGACAAAAGTATCGGAAAACCGGGAGAACTGTTCCAATCTTCTATTTGTAAAGTTCAATTGATGTTTGTATGAGGGCGGTTTGGTATTATACAGTTTTCCTTACTGCGTGGATTGGTATTTCCAAGGCCTCACAACTTTACAAGAAAATCCTATATATAGAATCAAACATCCGGTAGCCTCATATACAAGGCTACTATGCACTTTGCTATCATTAGGTATTTCCTTGAAGATTCCTGACACAACGTTTGACCCCATTGGTACCCTAGAAATAGTTACGTGCAAGCTACGATCTGGGATATTTTATTTTTTCTTTACCACTACAAAGGTTCCTTGCTATCTCGTACCACCTGGAAAACTTTCTGTCCTAAATTTTGTCATTTTTTGCCACCCATGCTAGATAAAAGTTCCAAATGCGCTACATACGATACAGTCAGGGCTATTTTAGGAGAAACCCATTGAGTTTGCTACTATTATGTGACGTCTACCTTCCCCAATTAGTTTTCTAGATTTCAAACCCTGCTTTGGAGTAGCGGGATCAACCCAGCCAGCATCAATCAAAGTTGCAACCTAAGTTCAACCTCGATCTTTTCGTGTGCGCCTAACACTACACAGGCGGGGTGGTAGCTATCCGTTAACTAATATCTTTACCTGGGGTAGGAGGGAATGTATCGATGTTTGACGACAATTTAAAGAGTAAAGATATTATTTGCAGGAACAGAGCACTTCTATTCATGCTACAGCAAGTAGATAATTACATTATGATCAATATTTGGAAGGGGATGCGATAAAAAAATTCAGATGAGGAGAAAATTTAAGCCCGGTAAAATTCAGCTGTAATAATATGACACGGTAACAATACACGATTATATACCGCACTAATACGCCTTAACAGCGTCTTAGCGTTAGGAGCCATCTGGTAAAAATCCATAGTGTAATTTTTCGGGTTGGAAACGTTAAAAGGTTAGATTTGCGATATAATGTTTTCGAGAAGCCATCCATAAACCATTCGAATGGCGCCTTAGACTTTGCAATTTTGAATAAGTACCATTTAGAAACCGACTGTCTGTACTAACTTTCCTTTATGAGAGCACCGCTTTCATAATTAAAATGTTCAAAATTACAATCGCATTGCCTTGTCTACGGTTTAAACTGCGCCTGTCGGTCTCTTAATTTGGAAAGTATCGCAAACTATGGTACGGCAAAGTTTAAGCACCGAAAATTGAGGGATGTTCAATAATACCTTAAAGTAAATATGTGATTTCATAAGCGGACAGATTACTTTTTTTCGCCGAGCAGACCAGTATATTGCGATCATGGGGCTGATTTTCCGGGATCAAAGTTGTTGCGAAACCCGAGCTGAAACTCGCTTTTGTAATTCATCCATATTATTTTTCATTGAGCGATAATATTTTAATCCTTCTTGAGTTAATACGTCAAATAAAATATATGCTTCCTTGCGTGACTTAGTATTTCTTCTCGCAATATTGAATTATTAGTCTATTGAGCACGGCAATCCGTTTCGCCTTACTTCACTATTCGCCGTGGTGTTCAAAAAACACTCGTACATGGTTGAAGTCAAGCTTCTTCTTTATTTGAGCTTTGGTTTTGTCCCGTACTAAGCATTTAAATTTAGATGCAAGTACAATTTAACATGGACTGTTTCATTCAGCACTATTTGGGTTGCTTTCGCACTTTTCACTACGTTCTGCTTCTCTCTTGATATGGATATGGTGATAGAAGTAGGGCGGTGATATGGTTTTTGCGAAAAACAGAACTTATTTATGATCGTTTTCTGCAATTTTTTTGTATTTCTGAAGCCGATAATATAGAAACTGTACCAGTGAGATTTTTTATAGCGATGAGAAGCCTTACGCAGTAAAAATGCTTTTACTGACCATCCATGGCTGTGTGAGTGGTTTGAGGCTTAAACTACACGTCATGCGCACAGGCTTACTGAATGCGGTATTGAAACGCCGTGAATAATTGGATAATGGGGTTTAACAGTAGCAGAGTAAACCAAGAATCATTATATCAGTCTTTCAGTCAGTGCTAATTCTAGATAATTAATGATAAAATATCATTCCCTTCCTATAGCAGTTGAACAGTTAACTGGACCAATCCATCTCAGAATGATCTTGTAAGGGTGCAAAACTTGACAACAGGTTGCCAACGTGGAAAGATTATCCCTAAACTCGACAGTTTTACGGTTAAACCATTTTATAAACGTTCGCATCGAACCATTGCCAACCGTAATCATTGCAGCAAAAATTTGGGGAGATAGGGATATAGATGGTGTAACGAGACGTAAGGACGCTGCACGCAGGGCAAGTTCAGTTCAGTACTGTAGTTACACAGCAATCGTGCGAGTAAAGTTCCGAACTGATGAGATTACCTCCTAGTGCAGTACAGAGATGCCTAGGGTATACCCATGGTGTGCCTAGTTTATCTCCATATTATGGCTGGAGGCATACCTAGGTTATGTGCTAAGGCAAACACATTACTAAATTTCATATTACTTAAATACAGTATAGTACTTTATTTGCCAAAAGACAGTTCTATAGTATCTGATTTAGTTCTGGCTGCCCTCCTCAAAAGTCTACGTAAGGAGCCGTATCCTAATAGAGGCAAACAGCTCTAAAAGGCCGACGCGAATAAAGTAGAACTACAAAAATACTGTATAACTGTCAAAGATACCCAAAGAGTGGCCAAAAGCAAGTAAACCACTTGATATAGTGATATGTGCTGTTGCAAGTAGTTGTAGAAGGTAAAATACATTTATTCTCAAGGTTTTTACAATTGTCACCTTAGGGTAAATAGTGGCATCCAGGGACCAATTCACTAAAACTCGTACCATAGCCTGAAATCTAGGGCGGTGTATACTGTACGATAAAGTATATTTAGTTAATCTGAACTTATTAATCATCATAAGTAAGTAGAAAATATAGAAACATCCAGAAAAAGAGAAATTGATGATTGAATTGAAATTACACATTAGCAATCTGATTGAAATAGATCAACAATTCCCAAAAATACGATTAAACATTCATGAGCAGGACGCACAACAAGCTAAAAAGTCGTGATATTAAATTTCACAATTTCGTTCTGAATATTTGAACACACCGTTTGGAGTCTCAGGAGCCCAACTATTTTTACGGACGAAAGAAAATATCCCCATTTGTTTTCATTTAGATAAATCTGGTCTCTTTTATCTCCATATCATTCTTCTTTCTAGTAAGTCAAGAGAATATTAATTTAAACATACACGAATAATTCTTGAGATAAAGTAACATGAATCACTAGGTAAATTATCCAAAGGCTCCTCTTTAAACTCCTAGTTTCGATATTTCGGACATATGTTTGAAAAGATGGAGTACGTTTCGATCCTAAGAAAATATAAGCGATTCAAACTTGGGAACCACCATTTTTCTTATTGAAATTCAAAATGTTTTTAGGGTGTTTTCATTACTACCGAAGATTTATCAAAGATTTTCCTAAATTTGATATTATTTTAGAAGGTATCACAGAGAAGGGTGTGAAATGGGAATGAACTCTGCACCTTCAAAACCCTTTCGGTGATTGAAAGGGAAAGCTTACTGAATCACTTGTTTAACGGGTTTTATATCTTAGCCTTCAATATGAACTTGATAAATATACTTCTCAAAACATTATTTGGTCAGCTCCAAGGCAAACATATCATTGAAGAACTGTACAAGTTGCTTTTTTGCATCTCGAAAAATTAAAAAAGACTTAATAAGGTTATAATACCAATTAGAATTACTTGCAGTATTTTATACATTAAGCTTTTTTATACCATAACTTGGTGTTTCCAAGTTTACGCTTACGGTTGATTATCACTCATTACAATATTTAGACACCCGGAGAACCTTATCTCGTGAAACAAGCAACATTGGAAGTAGTTCGACTACTAAATTCAATACATAAAAGATTAAGAGAACACGGTTTCTGATTACTTACCGAAAAATAGAGAGAGGTTAAATTATCATCTTCATATATTTTTTACATGTCAATAAAATTAGCAGTTGTTAAAGTCAGTGATGAGGATTTAACCAAACTAGAGAAAAATATCTCGAGAACAATTTTTCAGAGATAAGTTTATGAAATTTATGAATTTAAAGGATCCGTACTGCCGAAAATTACATTGTCTTCAAAGAACCATGCACATCATAAGGAAACATTAAAAATAATATTCTCCACGATCAAAACGAGTCGATAGATGGTGCTCACAGAGGTATAAGGAAGACTATATCCCTAATATGCACACCCCACTTTTGACTGAAAATGGAAAGTGAGATTGATGTGTATACCAAAACATGCAAAGAATGATAGCATTCCAAAATCATAAACAAAAATTAATAAAGATAATTGCATCCATATACAATCACAGAAGCGTAAATGGGAGGAAATATGAAATATTTTGATTTGATTTGCCTGAAACAGGGGATAGTAAAACTGCTACCGTCTGTGAAGGAGAACAATTATCTAATCATACGCGATTCATACTTCCCGAGTCGAATCACACTGTAAAAGATATTGCAAAAGTTTTGTGAAGAAAATTGTAAGCACTGTGGACTACACACAAAATATTGACCCGTAATTTCTGGAAACAAGTAAAAAAATTAATTAATCCAAATTTTATTCTGCGTTTCAAATTGAAACGGAAGGTAAATCTGAGAGAAAATTTACAACAAGAAAAAATGTGAAATAGACAAAACTACTTACAAGAAATCATCAGAATTTTGAATTGACTGTGTAATTAATGATTAATTTGTTTAGGATCGCTTCCTCTTCAAATACTACACCAAGCTTCACGGTTCTTTCGCTGAAATGGAAAAAGGAGAATCCGAAAATTACGGTCACAAAATTGCCTATGTCTTACTCAGGAACAATATCATGGAGGTATTTGCAGAAAAACACCCCTCACTTCATTGGGAATCTCCTAGCACTAGCCAAATTCGCTAAGAGGGGATACAAGCTTCATTTAGATGAATACAAACTAGGGAACGCTACTCGCCTTCACATATTTAACTAGCTCACTAGTCCAATTCGACTCATAACACCGAAGGGAACGTGTTTTACACTCTTCTCAAGCCGCAAAGAAGTTTTCTAACATCAAAATTGGTCGTGACAAGAATATCGGCCATATCCGTCAAGAGCGCCTTAGCCATGTCGGGAAAGGGAGGTTTCTAGCTGCACCTGTAGATAACTTTTGGCTTCCTTATCTTTACAGGGACGATTTAGCCTAACATTAAGGTTTCCCTTGCTTGATATCGGCTACAAAGCAGGCCTCTTTCTATCCAAGTGATCGCATTATTGATGAAGCCTTGGAGTTAACGATTACCGATATCACTGGGCCCATGGACCCACCATCCATTGTAAAGAACAAGCCTGTACTTTTCTTTCCCGATGACGCCACTCGCATGATTTCCTTTATTTCCTTGTTGCCCGATCCGAGTTCTTCCAAGCACTTACTGCACACAAGGCCCTAATCAAAAAAGATAACAGAGCTCGCATGTTTCTTAGACATGATCGCGTTGGCGAGAACACAAGTGCAGCCCTCTTCTACTTCAGTCTGGAACAAGTAATGAAGATGGAATTCCCGCGCCGAATGCAAGCCAATCGAGCGGAGGAGCGGAGAGGTTGATACAAGAACTTTAGAAGGTTGGCCAAATAATGCTTCTTGCAACAAAGTTGCTACTTCACTTATGACCAGAGGCTGTGCCGCATGCGAACTGGTTGCAGAAATGTTTGCCAGTCAGCAAGATTTAAATGATAATACATTTTTTGAATTTTGGTATCGCTCCTCGCCGAATATTTCTACTCTTTTGAAGTTTGCACCCCGCAGGTACGTATTCGAGTAATCGTCACATACTTTTAGGCAGAAGAAGCTCTTACAAAGATCAATCTATTCCTCCTTCGTTGATATAGAAATCCAGAGGTCAATCTATCGCCAATAAGCTCCCTCAAAAGTAGCCATTATGTGCTGCCTAAAAATTACTTTGATCTGTTCAGGGAAAACACTCCTTTACCCTCCGTATCTTCCATCCTTGATGAACTCTCTCACCATCAGTCATTGCAAGAAGAATCTCAGCATGAAGAAGTAGAATTAGCTGAAGCTAAAGTCGGCACGCTGCATTTTCATCTTCTCTGTGAACTCCAACTCTATCCCACTGTAGGCCAATGCTAAAGACTCCTGCAGACCGGGAAATATTGCTCGGGCCTGGTCCATTCAAGGCTGAGCCTCGTCAATCAATCGGGAATATTAAGCTCTTTCAGAAAAAAAAAGTGGAAGTTAATCCTCTTTCAAATAGAGACACACCCAGTACCGTTTACATGGGACTTTATAATCAATAAAAAACCCAGTCCCTTTACTCTTCGAGGAAATATGTTGCATACGCTGTGATAAGCAAGTCATTTATCGATATTTTGACCCAGAGAAGCTCTATGCGTCTGTTGTTCACCATGAGACTATCCGAATGTTGCTGGCAAAGGTTGCAGAAAAGTACGCTATTGTCGAAGGAGTCGACGTTGCCGCCGCATACTTACATGGAGAACTCAGGACATCAGATATTATGGAACCCTCCACCGATTCTTCCGGCATCCCTTGCAAGCCGAATCATGTTGCACTAGTTATTAAGTCTATGCACGGACACCGCAAAACAGAAATATCTAGAGAAAAGTTTTACACAAGAAGTTTGAGTAGTGGGGATTCAAGCGATCCAAATTTGATTACCGTTTGTAAATTCTCCGAAAATCTTATTGCGTGCTCATTCTTGCAGTCGCTCTCGACGACATGCCACTAGCATCTTCTTCAACACGCCTCATTCAGGAAGCCAAATCATTTCTTTAGATATATTTTAAAGTCAAACTCCTAGGTTTGCTACGCTGCTTCATTGGATGAGAACTGTATCGCACCCCAACTGGCCTTTATACGAGCCAAACGAATACATCGAGAAGTACACCGCTTCACTTTAACTCTCTCACGTCAATCCACAGCCTACAAACAAGTCTTCGACCGAAGACTTCACCGTGCTTCATTGGTCTAGAACTCCTCTCGATCTGGTTGAACACGCCAGATTCCGATCTAACATCGGTGGCGTTATGTATGCCGCAGTTTAAACCCGTCCCGACAACGTCTTCGCTACCTCATATCTGTCCCAAAACAAAAAAATATGGCATGGGGCATAAAATATATATGTTTTATGTGGCTCCATATCATATCGAACTTTACAACTCTTTTTCTGGTGTATCGGATAAACACACGGGGTCCCTACAGTTTTCTTTCGTCGAACTGATTTCAAACGCTCCCGTAGTCTTCCTATAATCACGTCACAGTTCTTCTGTTATTAAGGCTCATTTACATTGTAATAAGAACATAAAATCGCAGCACAAGGCGCATGCGCTAGCTACAGTTATCGTCAAGCGTCGCAATCGACACGAACGCGTTCTGACAGCACTTTCGGCTTTCTTTGTGATGATCCTCGGTGGCGAGGGACTTGGCGAGCGGACTATATCTCGCGGCATTTTCTCATTTTCTTCCATTCTCGCTGGCACCCCACCTACATTTTTGAAGCGAGTGTACCGTGATGTCTCACGCAACCTGCATGTTTCTCGTCGAGAAAATTGCCTTAGTAGACAATTGCAAGTTCAGACGGAGCTCTCTACTCCAGCGCCATTCTGTAACGTTGCGTTGGTTGGCCGATGGTTCTTATTTAGATATAGCCCGAGCGCATAACATATCTACCTCGACTACGTACCACTACATTGGTGAAACCCTCTTTGCAATTGATAAGGCCCTACAAAATGTTTCCGTATCGAAACGCGTCCTTGGTTAAGGAAAATCTGTGATGGATTTGCAAGACGTAGCGCTCTGAAAATGTGTTGCGGTGCTTTGGACGGACTGGCCGTCAAAATAACCGAGCCAGCTGCGTGGAAAGTTCAATATTAATCTACATACTATAATGGAAAGGGTTGATTAGCTCTAAAAATGCAAGCAGCGTGTGGTTCACATTGTTGTCTTGTCTCTCCCCGGGTTCAGCTCATGAAAGCACGGCGTACGCATTGAGTGCCACTGTCTAGAGTACTTGAAAGAGGAAAGAGTGGCCTTTTAGCAGGGTTTAAGATTCCTGCAGATGATCATATTACGTGCATAAACAAGCTTTTTGACACTTAGCCTGGTAAAGCGCTCAGTATCTCGAAGGAATGCTTCATTGTTTGCTGTCCAGCGATAGAATTCATATTGAGTTTCGGGATGCTCGTTGGAAGGTGACGTGTGTTTTGGAGGCAATTCAGGTGCACTGTTGCCGACATTGCCACTATAATAGCAGTCTGTTGCGAATTGCAGAACTTCATTCTAGAACATGAGGACTCTGCAGATACTCCGTCGCCACTGTGGTTGATGTTAGATACCATACAGAGATCGCAGATCGACAGCTTTACCTTCAAGATGACTGTGACCTCAAAGAAGCACCACACCGCAGACGTCGTGATCTTGAGTCATCTCAGCTCCGAGATGATTTCGTAGCTGAAATTGAAGCTAGTGCTCGTCGCAGATCATGTATCTAGAAACTGTTATATAGTACTACATGTATTCTGTGTTAACACTAGGTTTCATTGACATTCTCTGGCGCTTCGTTATCCATACTAGGGATTGCGCTCTCAATAATTCTACGTTTCTGTGCCAAGTGATTCTCAAGAGGCCGTCTTGCGCGGTCGGAAGTTGCCGTACTCTCGCTAGAAAGGCTGTCCATGCTATTTCTAATTTTGCTTTCTAGCTCCATAAGTCTTTTCACGGTTAAAAACACTTTTGTCGGCCTCTCCAAGTGCATTATGTTTGGATCTGTCCCAGAAAATGAACCAGAGTCCTGTGTTACAATTGGTTGCGGCGTCATGCTGGTTTCTGCCATTTTGCTGAGTGCAGTAGCCACCGATTCAATCCCATATTCTCTGCTGCGCTTACGCGCAGATTCGAACTTCTGCGCTTACGTGCAGATGTTTGAACCTGAGGAATCGATGATCTGTTAGCTTCTATTTCACTCAGACCAGCCTCAATTTGAGCGTTTGGTGGGATTGATCTTACAACCGCATCCAGACTCGGGTGGTTGTAGGACACACAGGGCATGTAAGAAAGACTATCATCCCCATTGGTGAAGTCTAGTAAGGTTTCTGGATCTCCTTGTCCGGACTTGTTGCACCTTTCGCATGCAACTGTTTACGATGATCGCAGCCTGCCCCAACTCTGTTTCAGGATTTTTCCGGTCCGTTTGTGCGGATGCGATGTGGTATCAAACTGTATCAAGAAATCCTCAGTAACACCCCATACAGCCTCAGTGATTTCTTGATCTAAAGTCTCTTCATTGAATAGTTCAATAATTTCCTTCCCAAAAGGGTCATGGCGTCCAGCATATAGCTCTGAGCAAGTCTCAACTCTTTGACACATCCTTGCTACTATAGTAAAATGACGTGCATCAGCGATGACGTGACATAGACCGGATGTCTCATGTTTTCTCCAGTTTGGTGCGCGACCACGTTCTGCTACTACACGACAGGCATTCGTTTGTACCTCTGGATCAACAGATTCATGTTCCTCCCACGAGCGAGCCAGTTGCACTATTCGTGTGCAGTCTGTAACACCCGCATGGCTTAGCCGACTTATTAGTACGGACTTGGCCCATGAGCCAAAGAGTCCGATACGCCGGAGCGCGTTTGATAGAATAGCTTGAGTTAATCGTCGTGGTTCGAGCATAGTGTCTTGTGTTGGTTTTGCTGATGGAAAAATGATCGAAGCACCATTATCTTGAGGCGCTGTTGTGGTGAAATGAGCCGTTTTCTGTGCTTCACTAGAAATCGGTTGTTGTGGTTCTTGGTGGTGCGAATGTTTGAAGAGCTTTTACGCTGGTATCGCGCGGAACCGATTGAAACTCTCAAAGAGCTTCAGAGAAGCTGTTTTGGGTATCTGACATCGTTGAAGGTCTGTGAGCAAGTTGGCGTGAAAGAGGTGACGGTAATTGAGGGGGACATCTTAAGACGATCAGCCGTTTCCATACGAAAATTATTTACCATGGAACTGTCACAGAAATTTGTGGAAGTCCCACAAGGTGTTTGTGTCTAGAATTATGCATTCCCAATCATTAGAGGCCACGTTATACAGCATTGATAATATTCTATGCCCCATGCAAAAGAATGTGTTGGAACAGGCCTCAGTTCTAGGAAGAAAGACACACGCTTTTGCACGTCGCCGTCTTTTTTTGCTAGGATTTTGGTGATGTAACTCCTCGGCACGAATGACTTAGCGCTCTTTTTCATATCAAGCTCTTCTTCTCTGCCCATGACTGCTTCTATCAATTCCTGCTTGGCGTGATGAAGGGGCAGCCGCAAGTCAACCTTAGGAATATAGGTGACTGCAAATGTTGCCACAATATGTTGGTCTTCGAAAAATCCACACTTGGTTTCATTTAGCTCCTCAGAGACTGAGTACATTTTGATGTCCGAATGTTACAAAAGCGTGACATTGTTGCGCAGTTTGTTCACTGACGTGTTAAAAAGGTTAAACGCTCGATAAAGAACCGCAAATACCACGAACGGACGTCTGCAAAGAAAAACTCGCCGCTATCTCACTTTCAATCCACAACCAAGTCTCGAAGCGCAACCAGCACAATGAGCTCAAAGTCCACCAAATCCGATTCTTTAATCGAACAGAACTTATCGCAATATCGCACATAACGGCCCTCTGAGAAGCTTGCCGACGGTTAACGAAACGTGTCGGAGTGTTTAAACTGAACGATCTCCTCAACCGTTTCATGACATTCAAATTAAAAGCAAAATTAAGAGTAAAGATTGGGATGATGGTACATGATATTTGAATGGCTCACTTTATTCGCTGCTTTTCTGTAATAAGTTAAAATTTTTTGTGTATTTAAGTTGAGAGGTGCGTGAACTGAGGGACGGAACTGATGCGAGAGGACTTAAATCTCTACAGAGTGAGATTTTTTCTACCAAAAACGGTTTTACTCTTCGGTACTGTAGGGTCTCTAACAGAGTAGATGAGTCATCAGTCACAGCCATATGTCTTGGTGAAGAAGCCATACAGTGCTATGTGCAGAAGTCTGTGTCAAAACCAAGATGAAGTGCATTTGTGTTTGGCCAACATGCAGCAGTGGCCCTGAAACTACACTATTATGGGGCACGACATTGGGGAGGGCTAATATCTGTATGCGAAGAAACCGTCGTAGGAGCAATTGAAGAATGATAATACACAACCGTATTGAGAAGAAGTCGCCAAACCTGAATAGCGCCAGCACTAGCGAGAGTGTACTCCCAATCTTCCAACATGATAAGAAGAAGCCACTCTGAAAGCGTCGGACCACTGTCCCAAACAATGCAAAACAATGTTTTTGAAAATCTTATCTCAACGCTGCAGCGCGCAATAAATCCAAAAAGATTGGCCCATAAATCCAAAAAGATTGGCCCAGAGGCAAAACATCGGAACAGAAAACATAGATCCACAAAAAAGGTTCCACCCAACTTGAAATAGCGGTACTACAATTTAGTTTGAACTTCATACTCGGATACAACATTTGGACAGATATTTACAGCCGCATTTGGATAAATTGAAAGTATTCTGATTATTTCCACCCCTTTCACACAGCAGAAACCACTCAGAGGCTGAGGTGGGACATAGGTTACAATTTATTTCGTGTTGCAATTGAAATCGGCAACGCGACGCAATGCCATTCATCTAAATCAATTTCCTTATTCGATATCTTGATCTTGAAATCTGCGTCAAGTAACACGAGCCCAATCCCATCACATGCAACCAAGTAATCCTTTTCATCCGGTACGTACGATATGAGCAAGTCACTATATCGTTTAGCGAATCATTGGCACCCTGCAGTTAATTTGGGTCGATACAAATTAGGCTGGGGGCTGGCGTGAGCTCGCACGAAAATCACCTCATCAATTGTTCTGTCTTCCACAAAAATCGAGGTAGGGTGGTTTCGATGGACATAGCAGTCTAAATGTCTTTTTAGCTGTTTTGAGATGTTGGCTCCATAAGAGAATCTTAGCACGAGACATGCACAAAGGTATTGAACATGACTAGTACTGCAGGGATTGTGCCGAGTATTTGACATTACATTCTTTACTGATATATCGACATACAAGTGCTTTATCGTGATTGCCTAGAAGGAGATGTGTCAGTTGCACGGGAGAGCACCCAGACTTGATGTACGGCAATGAAACTGAGGTACTCTACCATCCTTGGGGAGAGAGGGCCAGAAGAGGTACCATCTTTCAAAGGAACCATCTCCTGCTACAGAAAAACGGATGTAAGGGGACAGATACGAATTGAAACGGACTACAGCAGTCGCGTCATTTAGAACTGGGAAAGGTGCTCATTAATAGTAACTACTGTGCAAGTAATGGGGGTAAATACTTATATGCGTTATTAATTTATCCATACTACAATTGCTACTAGTACTATTGGGGGGGTTAAAGGATTAGGCGGGCAAATCGGTTTAGAATATCAGACACATTTTTACATATTGAGGAAATATTTTAGTAGAGTTCACAATTCTACTACCCTACACAAGAATTTACTGATTTTCGCACAAAGCAAACAGGAAAAAATGTCTTAACTGCTCGATTTTTCATCAAATTAGACATAAAAGTTTATAATTTTGTCATATGATTAGACTACATGTTTCATTTCGCTCCTTTGGAACATCATCGCACGGATCAATTAGCTCTGCTATCAATTTTAGATTCAATTTTTTTGCTAAATGCTATTTAAGACGCGTAAAATAACGCCGACAGCTGGGAAGCATACCTCAACTACTCCAGATTATGCTGTAACATCAATCGACTGACTCATGAGACTGTCAAATCCAGAGGGTGCACGGCGGCTCTAACTTCAAGAGAAGAAGCCTGATAGCCAGAGCTATAATTGCGTTTGCAGACACGGCTTTCCATTTCCTGTTGAAGAAACTAAGGACCTTGTGCAGCACTTTGTGGGAAGCCTTCCCAAAGAACGTTAAGCGCAGATTTCATTCAGGAAAGGTCGCCTTGGAAAATCCTATATTAAGAATTTTTTGCTGCGTCACTCAGAAAAAGCGCTTTAGGGCTCAACTTTAACAAGCTAGAGCAATGCAACTAGAGAATCTAGCAAATCATTTCGCCGGATTGACCCACATTTGCAAATGTTTTAAGATTAAATCGCCTTTTCAGGTCTTTAATTTAGTTGAAACTGTAATATCTACCCACAAGATCATGCTTAGTCGCCCCAAAGCTTTGATTAACACAAAGAGACTAAGTAACGTAGAGTAATTCAACTTCACAGGAAATGCAGAGCACGCTACACTAATACCACCGATAAGTGCGGACGGAAAATTTTGGAGACCTTCAATTCTCGCGGCATTTGTCAAGGTTCTGCGTTCTAAATGGCGTAAGGTTGGCAAACGCCACAATATTTCCTTCCTCCAAACTGCCTAGTTTCATTTCTTAGTCACGCGTGCATGAACTCCGCGATATTCTTTAAATGTCCACAAATTTTTGTGGCGAAACGAAGCAATTACTGGAGAAGTTTGAGAACATTTTGCTTTATCTTGATGGGTTTGTGGGGCATATTATAACTGAGTAATTGTGCCTAATTAAACAAAACGGTGTTATTGTAGTTTCCCTCCCTTTCCAAAGCCGGTATTGGACGTAAGTACTAGACTTTGTTCGGTTTTCTTCGTTTAAGCACAACGTCATAAGAAAATCAAGAGCAGCCTAGTCTCAATGTCCTCTCGCAAGGAGCTAACGAATGATGTAAATACTTTATTTGACTTAATTAATCAGGCGTCCTTCCACTTTGTAACACCCGCAACTGTGACCAGTAGGTTTAGTTCATGCGTTTCATGGTCTATGTTTAATGCCACAGTTAACGCGAATGTTATTTCGCTGAGCGACATAACCAAAATCAATGGGAGAAGATCGAGGCCGGAAGCATTTACAGATTACAAGCAGTTATACAATTGATTGGTGGAGTCGCACAACTTCTTCATTTTGATGCTGATTTTTTATCCATTGGCCATTTGATTACCAATAGTGGTTTTCTACTCTCACATAACGATGCTATCGACTTTCTTTAGTCTATAGACGAAAAGAGAGGACAAGAACGGGAGCAGCGGGAGCAAAATACCTCTGACCACAGGCTGAGCAGCGACGTCGGCAGGATGCTTAGGAAGCCACCCGGAAAGCTCTCAAGAAGCATTTAGCAGAATAGCAACGGAAAGTTCGTGAGATATGGACGTGGCGAACAGCGGAAAGAGCCCGGCAACACAAGCTCCCGTGTCAAAATCTTAGGTTATTAGCAGCGCACCGTGCTCGCACTCGCGGCGAGGTTACTATTTTTAGAGTGTAAAATTTTTGAATTTCTTGATCCGATTTACCTGCCTCCAGGTCAGCATGAGCACAGTCTCACTGAACCGCTAGTTAAGCCAGCCAGAATTTGAAAAAGAAGGTCCGCGAAGGGGATCCACGATTGGAAGAGAGCTCGGGACCGGAGGGACTTTTTTGGGTCCAGTTCGGTGCTTTCCTAACAATAAAACGGTCGGTTTCTTTCTGTAAATTTTTGAACAGTCCGGTTCACTTGTGCGGGTGTGACAACGTGAGTAGTCCAGGATTTTGCCATAAACCGCGGTTCGAACCGCAGTTTGTTTTTCGTTCGGCCTCACTGTAATAAGTTAACATATTAGCGTATGGTACAGATTATAACAAAAAATAAATCAATTATTCTTATTTATTGCTCAGTGTACTCAGTGCAATTTTAAGTGAAAAAAGTACAAATGATTGTAACAGATGATCTGGAACACATCTTTAGATTGAAAATCCACTCGATGAGATGATGATACTATGTTCAGATGATACTGAGCTTAGTATCATCACCTCTATGCCCGTCCACATTGCGCAGATTGGCTTATTACGCCGATCCAACGGACGCAGCACTCAACATTATGAATGAAAACTACCAATCCTCTAGGAAGCGAATGTCGGTAAGTGCAGAAGTCCATGACTTCTCTACCACTACCACGCTGGGCAGTAAATGTCGCAAAAAAAATGTGTTCGTTGCCCAGCAACGTATAGTATCAACAGCGGAACGTCTACGCTTCGATCGCATGCCCGTAAGCACGGGTTTTTGCTTGAAACCAACAACCAGAAGCGCTTTATGACTGATGGGACGATAAAGTCCAAAGTAGAACTTCCAAAAAAGGAACATAAGGACCAGGCTACCAGTCAAGTATGTAAGTGAATAGTTAATGCTAGCCTACCATTTACTTGCATGGAGAGCAGTGACTTTTTGAAACTCATCTCGCTCCTCAACGGAAGCATGAAGGTACCGTCCCGTGTGGCAATTAGCCGCAGAATCAAATCTATGCACAGCGAGAAAAGAACGCAGATCAAATCGTTGCTTTCTACTGTTCCGGGACGAATTAGCTTAACAACGGACGCTTGGTTCTCGAAAGTTTACAAGGGATACCTGGTTATCACTGCACATTGGATCAACACGGATTAGGCTCGTCAGTCTGCAGTTTTGGACTTCATGAGGTTTAAAACACCTCATACAGGTGAGTCTATATACTCCCTGTTATTTGACATTGTTTCAAGATTAGTAATATCCGATAAACTAAAGGCGATCAACACCGATAATGCGGGTGATATTTGTAGCGGCGTGGCAAGATTGCGAGTGAAAATGATTTTTGAAGGTTGCATGACCGCGAATACCGAAGACTTTCACGTCCGTTGTAATGCGCATGTTGTGAAAATTGCAGTCAAGGAGTGCTTGGGTATAATAAGATCCTAAATTGGATCCATAAGGTCACTAATCATTTCTATGGGGCGTCTGTAAAACGTCGAGACCTCTTAGAAAAATAAAAGTTGACCTTGACGAGAAGGTAATTTTGCCAGTTCTGAACGTTGAAACACGATGTTCTTCTACATTTGTGATGATCAAGAATGCTTATGCTGTTAGAAGAGTATTTAACGCGGTCTGTAACCGCATCACTGAATTATCAGAAAACGGTGTTTGCGAGACTGAGTGGGACAGGGCGGAAACTATTTGCAATATTTTGGAAACAGCTGCTTCAGTGACTGAACTGCAGTCAAAATTATCATATGTTACTCTTAGCTGTCCCATAAATCATTCAGTCTTCTAATGAAAAAGACCGTGGCTACAGAAAATAGCGAAAATAAGATACCTTCCCGATAGTTCAGACAATTCTGGGCAAGTTGGAAGCCTATAATTTTCTTGTTTGTTCTAATCTGCCTAGGTTAGCCAAAGTTTGTGATCCGCGTTTCTCCTCTGATGTGATAACAGATTCTGGTTTATTGCCATGGTATGTGAGAATTCCTTGTCAGCAACATAACAGAGAGGGCGGGGCGGAGGCTCTGCTCTAAACGAACACTATAAGAGCAGCTAATGGTTGAGAACAGTGGCGAATAAACAAAGAACGATGAGATCTGCAAGTTTATTCGGTCTATGTCATGTTCTAACATGGGTATAGATCCTTTACAGTGATGGAAATCAAACCAACAGAGGTATCCAAACATTAGTCTTGTTGCAAGGGACGTCTTAGCCATTCATGCCTCGTCTGTCGCAAGTGAGAGTGCGTTTTCTCATGCGAATAAAGACTTGGACGAGGCCCGATTGCGGATAAATGGAGAAACTATAACAGCTTCAGTTTTGCTGAAGTCCTGGAACACAATTTTCTTAAATAAACCAGCAATGGCGCGCGATACCGCGTTGAGCGCTATAGTCGTAGCAATCATAGAGCTTAGCGCAATGGTTTCGAAGTTTGAATCTCATGTATATAAATATCATAAATTCTGGACAAAGCCTGTACCTCACAAAGAGAGAGATGGTGATCCTTACTGAACGATTAAAGAAATAACAGAACTACGTCCACGAATGCCGGTATAGTTTGCGACGATTGATATCAATCGCCGTCTGTTGTAGAACGAGGGAGGAGAGGGCCATTAATAGCGTGTACCGTTCGGCATGGGGACTGTTTCCCTTTCAAGCGGCAATGCAGTCCGATATACGTTGGAGACGAGATTCAGTTCCGGGGCCCACAGAGCCGTAGATGTCGATGGCCATGGGATGAATTTCCAAGTTATCGCATAGAGCCCTGTATCGTCCTTTTTTGGCGCGTTCGGCATGTGATAGAGTAGTGACGGGTCTGAATGCCGTAAGCGTATGTACGGTTCGGGATAAGGGCTGATATCCGTAACATCGTAGAACTGCAACGCCCAGTCGGTATTTTAGATCCTGAAACATCGATTGTATGCACATTTCAAGGAGTTCTAACTTTCAAGCTATTGGCGAGCTCGTGTCTTTGTGCCGCTGGAGCGTGCTCTCCAAATATTCGAGTAAACTTTATCCTAGCTAAAAGCATTACCCTTAAACTTCCCTAGATCTTCATCGCCATTACCACCTCGTTTTACGCCGGGCAAGGCGGTTCATTACAAGCAACCGATAGGTCATGCCACTGGTTTGGTAGGAGAGTCAAAAAAGCGGATCTGTCTTTCGCATCTCAGTTTATTACGGTTCAGTTTACATAAATCGCGATCGCGGAATGGTTTGGTTCCAGTGCCTTAGCTACCGGTGTAAATCGAAAATTGAGACAACGGTTCAGTTAACCCGCATTGTCCCTATCACGCGGATCAGATTGAAATGTCCTTACACGTAGTAGTTTGATTTATTGTGGTGGTTTGAATAATTGGAAGGGGTTGGACACCGTCTTTAACTGTATGATGGAACCATCACAACCGTACACAAGTTCGGCCGTCTAGTCCTATGCGCCCTGATTTTTGGACTTTTTGGGACCATGTTCATGCTGACCTCCAGGGTTCCTAGAATAATAAAGAGGCTTTTTATGGTCGGTACTCAAAGAATAGGCAAATGGCTCCAAATTCCTCTAGAGAAGAAATTGGGGTGATTTAATGATTGAAAAATAGGTTATCCTTTCCTTAAGGGGGGAGAAATTGGGGTTCTTTACTGATTAGGGATGCAGGACGGCTATTGCAGATCTTACGGTTCGAGTAACTTCTGCAATACTTCTGCAATGCCAGTGTAAACAATACTGTAAGACAAAATTCACATGAGAAATAACGACATTGCTGAAGTATTTATGCGTACTGTTTACGGTAGAAACTCACGTGGTATTACCTGACCAGGGTACCACGCATCCTCGAGCCCAAGCTATTCCATAATGCGCATTCCGCGCAAAGGTTCCCAGAAAAGGGAAACAAAAGCCATCACCCGCCGTCGACCTAAGTCTTGGACTACAGCACTGTCGTATCTCATCAATCAGCGAGCAACGGGGGACGTAGAAAGCGTCCTGTGTTCCACAGAATTCGAAAAATACATCATGATGAGACGGAACTACAACTGGTAGATCGCACGAGGACGCCTCATATCAACTACTTCATTCGAACAACTCTTCGCGAAATGGATGATCAACAGTGTCTGGTTCACTTTATGTTTCTGCGTTCCGATCTACTAAGAATTTTCGATGTTGTAACGAGCGTTGCGGATAGCTCCACAGCCAGAAGGAACATATACTACAGTACAAGCTACTGGCGACGTGCATTCTCTTGAAAAGGCTTTCTAGCCCTCAACGATGGAGCGATCTTGAACCATTGTTTCGCAAGCATGCCCCGTAGCTTTCTGAGATATTTTGGGAGTGCATGGATGACTTTTTGGATAAGCAAGGGAACCTCTTGACTAGTCCGATTGGAGCAACCTACACAGCATTCAAAGCTGTCTACTGGGCTGGAAAGATTAAGGATAGAGTGGGATCTCTCGATAACTGTATCGGGTACATAGATGGTACAGCAGTAGAAATTGCCCGTCCCGATGACGCTGCTCTACAGACCGTTGTCTACAATGGTCACAAACGGAATCACGCGCTGAAATTCCAAGCGGTTACAACGGCCGATGGGATGTTCTACCATGTCTACGGTCCGGTTGAAGGGCGGCGCCATGACTGGACCTTGTACTCGCGCTCGGGTCTTGACTACCAATTGGAGAGCGTCCTGAGAGTCGACGACGTGCAGTTCTGTATCTTCGGTGATAGCGGGTACAACATGCGAGAGTATCTGGAGATTCCATTTCAGGGATCGAGCTGAAACGCGAACCAGTCTGCGTTCAATCAAGCAATGGCCAGTGCCAGAATAACTGTATAATGGATGTTTAAGGAGGTGAAGACTTACTGGACTAGTGTAGACTTTCCGCGTAAGATGCGCATGCTGCAGCTTCCCGTGGGTACGCTATACCTCGCTGCGATGCTTTTGTGCAATGTTAGGAACTGCTTCTACAGGAACCAGACTTTCATTTACTTCAACTGCGAGTCTCCATCGCTGGAGGAGTTTCTGTCTTGGAGAGAGTAAAAAGGCCCCCAAGTGGGTCTGGAGCTCCGAGCCCAAGTCCGCAGCGGAGCGCCGGAGCACGAGCTTGCGAGCTCGTAGGAGCCGCAGCGAAGGACGTAGGTGCGGAGACCCCACCCATTGGAGGGCCACCGCCACCCCCTGACTGCGTCGCCCCCAAGCAGCCCGCCATTGCGTCCATCATTAGCTTCATCTTCTTTAGCTCGAGCTCTGCAGAAGCTTCCCATTCCTCCTTTCTTTCCTTCCGGTCGCGCTTGCGCTCCTCTGGCGCATCCTCAAACTGCATGGGTGCAAGCTCCAGTTTCTTTTTCTCAACCTCAATTAGAGCTTCGTCGAATCGCTTCAGTGCCTCAATAAACGACGTTTCTACCTGCATCTCAATCCCGAAAGCCTTCTTCTTTCGCACACGTTGCTTTGTACCAGACCTGGCACCCTCAGTTCCCGAGCTGGCACCACCCCATTCATTGCCACTATCCCTGCTCTCGACTTCCGTGCTCTGCCTCCCAGTCACTCGCTCACGAATGAGCACACCAAGTCATTCCTTCTCCCTCTCACGTCTCTCCTCCCTCCCTTCCTAATGTTCTTCTCTGCCCAGAAGATCGTTGCGATCCTCTTTCATGAGAGCAAGCAGCTCTTCCATCTCAGATATCTCCCACCGATTCCACTCATCACTCGCTGCGCCCTGTCCCTCTTCGGAATCTCACCTGCAATCGCTTGTACCGATCTTGTAGAGCTTTCCATGTAATTTGTGATGATAACTTCTTCGTTACGTTCGCCTTGCTTGCTGCAATTTCGAAGCGCTCACGAGTCTCCCCTGTCGGAGCGATGTGCGCTTTGCAGGCGGTTACTTCACGCAACAGCACCAAGTCCTCGTCCGCGGAGAACTTGGATCGGCGACCCGGGCCTGTAGCTTTCGTAGGAGTTGGTACGGGTGCGGAGGGTGAAGGCGGTGGCGGGAGCTCAGGGTGCTGGTAATCAGATTTGTTGATGAAACAAGAGGATCCATTGTGCGAACTCTGAGCACGAGGCTGCGGTGGTGCAGAAACCGCGGGAGACCGTGAGGATTATTGCTCTCGCCGCTTCACTAAATGCTCACATTTCAGCATTGTATACCACGTGCACGGGTTCGACTTCTTCAAATAATTTGAAATGTGTACACGTATTGCAGAATTCTGGAGCAGAATTGCAGACTTGTGCAACCGTAAGATCTCTAATTTCCGAAGACAGGGGGGTATGTCTATGTAATGGAGTCTGGAAATGAGGCCGAGTCATGCCTCACAGGCTGGTATGAGGTCAGCCGTAAGGTATGCTGCGTTGGACGAAACCGTCGCAGCAGCGTGTCTTCGCACCCCGCCCGAAGGTCTGTCTCCATAGCTCGTATGGCGACATGCCTAGCCACATCTGTTGAGCACGCGAATGTGTCCGGGTGCCACCCGCCCAGAGTGGTTATCGGCGCTGGATCAGTCGGGACTTGGCATGCGTGGTGATGAAATCTTGATACCTGGAACTTTGACGCTTTCCCGGCGTTTAGAGGTGTCAAGGTTGAAGCAACGTGCTCGTGTGTTGGAGGGAGCAAGTGGATTGACGAATATAACGTCGAAAAAGTCTGTCCCTCTGGTGCTCCCTATAGCGTTGATGTCTGGCCTTGTGTGTGGTGTTGGCCATTGGGACGGGGCTCCATGACCGAGTGTCGCGCGACCTTTGCTAAGTCCGACGTGAGGACCGTAACCTGCCGGTCGTGACGCTCGATTCGCTGTCGGCCATGCAAGCAGGGCATGAGGTCGTCGGCGAAGATGCGCAGGTGCCTTGTGATGGAGGAAAAGTGGGCAAAATTGTGTGTGTGAAAATATTAAATTTCAAGTATTTTTCGGATAAAATTCAAATTTTGATCCTTTCTAGGGGGGGGTGATATGTGCGTACAATACTAACTGTACAGTAATACTATACTGCCTGCGGCAAGGCTGAGTAGTCTCTGTCAAAACTTCACATGTTTGCCCCTACTACTTAAAGCATGAAGAGTGGGCGCCGAAAGATTCAAATGTGATGAAATGAAATGAGAAGCTCAGGGCGCATACAGAGCAGTTGGGGAGGTGGCGGGCTCGGTGCGCGAATTTGCAGTCGAGGTCGTGAATTTTATTTCGGCGGGCGATCTCTGTAGCTCCTCCGATGACTCGGGAAGCCTTGGTGCGGAAAGTAGATTTGAAGGGTAAATAATGCTTGTATCGAATGCCAAGGGCGGGATGCCGAGTCGAAGGGTGAGGCTGGGGCGTAGCAGGATGTGAACGCGCCGGAGCCGTTTCTAGAGACGAGAACCGGGACCTCAAACTTGTACTCGCAGTCGGCAGCACAGAGAACGTTGAATGCAAGCGCGTTGCGGACAGAATTAAACCGTGGAGTCGGCCGAAACTAGACGGGCGGAGATCGGCAGCATGGTCTCCGTATGTAACTATCCGCTGGCGGCAAGTAGGCAGCGGGTGGTACGGGTAAACTGGAAAGTCAAGGTGCTTTTGCTGCATTACAGTCTGGTGAGGGGCAGGATAGTGGTCGTGTTTCTACGACTGGCAGTAAGGAAAGATGCCGCATGGCTTTGCCGAAAGGAGAGACTGCGGATAGGCAGGCGAACGTCTGCGTCGCTGTTGTGCGAGGGGGTGAGGTCGGCATCCCAAGCGTCATCCATTAAATTGGCCCCATGCCGTTGCATCCTGCTGTACCCTGTTTAAGATGGTGGGGGTACAACGGGTGAAAAAGCAAAAGCACCAGGTGCATAGGGGCCAGAGTCTAGATAGGAACGGTGGCCAGGGACGGTAGCAAGGAAGGAGCGGATGGGGAGTTCAAGTTGAAAGTGTAGAGAAATGTTACTGATAGAGCATGGGCGTCCAAGTAGTCGCGAGATGCGAGGCGCGGAGTATCGCGCATTGCGTGCAGGCGCAGGGGCCGCGTCGATGGGACTAGCGACGACGGTGGCATCGAGGGAAGGGCGAGTTGCGAGGAAACCTTGGCCGCCGCGCAGTCGGACCGGGAGGGGAGCTTTAATCTCAGGCTTGATCCGTGTGAGTCACGCCAATAAGGGATTGGTAAGTGGTCCTTTTGAGGTCTTGCAATGGACAGGCTACGGGATGAGAGTTGTAGGTGTGCGAGGGGAACGGCGTGGATCATGAGGCAGGCGGAGACGCACAGCCAATGCTTGTGAAAGCGTGCGCGAGGGTCGCGGACACCGTGCAGCAGCCGGCGGGTGGCTCGACAACCCTCGAGTCTGGCTCGGAGGAAGATGGCGCTGAAACACTGATAACCTAGAGGCGTTCCAAGAGGTTGGATGCCCTGTCGGCGCATTTGTCAAAGGGGATTTCACGAGGGAAGGAGGGGCGAGTTTGGGAGGAGATAGGCCAGAGTCAGGGAGGCGGATGATGGGTAGAGAAGAAGGCGAATAAGTCTCCTGGAGCGCTTGTAGAGTGCGCGGGTTGTTCACGTCCGCTAACGGAGGGTTGTTTCCGAAGCGGAGCTCTTCCGCTCGACGCGAGCGGTGGACATGAGTCGTGAACAGGGGTGCGGGAGGACGGTTTGTCTAAGCCACTCCGCGCGTTTGGAATGTGCGGTGTTTGCTTCAACGAGGGAGCTTTCCAGGGGGTTGCAGTGCGGGCTCGGCAGATGGGGTCAAGTAGGGCTGCATATTGCGCGGCTAGGTCGGCAGCGGGGTTCGGGGCGGAGGATACGGCGGAGGACGGGGATGGGGGCGTATATAGAAATATGGGACGGTAGGTACAGTAGCTTGGGCGATTAGTGCTCCAATGAGGAGTTATGCGTGCCTTCGAAGGACGTGAGGGAGACACAAGGGTCATAGGATAGGGAGGTGGGAACGAGGAAATTAAGGTAGAGGGCGGTTCAGGGCGATCTTCCCAACAGACGCAAAGACTGATTGCATCTGAAGGGCGGCATGGGGGCAAGGAAGGTTTGGAATGGATGCGGTGAGCAGAGCCACTGTGGTAGGTTGCTTAAAAAGGGGGGCCGAGACGGGATACCCGGCGTCTCCTGGGGGAAGAAGGCCACGGACTAGGGCGGACTCCCAAGTAGAGGAAGGGAGCGTCCTTTCTCCCGCGGAGGCACGAGGGAAGAGCGCGGGGACTCGCGTTGCGGGAGGCGGGAGGCATAGTCTGGCTTTCGTCGGTTGCAGAGTTCTCTCTGGCACGGTAATTTTCGCACGGTGGATCGCCAGCAGTTCTTTTCCAAGTTCTGTACACTACACTACTGTACAGTACTGTACTCTGGTTGTGCGCAAAAGTGCTGCGTACTGTACAGTACTGTCGTAAATTTTCCTATTCGACCGCCTGACGCCAAAAGTCCGTCTGACATCAGTCGGTTGTTTGACAGTACCAGCGCTAAAGTCTGAATCGCGTCCAGTAGACACTGGGCAAAGTGAATCGGAGCAAGTCGCCAGCGGGTTGCTCCCATCCCCCGCTTGGGATCCGGGCCGCTTTGCCACCCTTTACATTCCGCTTCCCTACAGTTGTGACAGTGTCTTTTTACTCGTACTTAGCCATAGCTTGCATTAGCCCCCATGCATTCAAGCCGTCTGTTCGCACGATACCTCAACATGCAATGCGTTTGCCCCCAATTCATACGCTCAGAAATACGCTTCCCAGAGACCATCAGCTGGATGTCATGCGCTCGTAAACGCATGTGGCTTTGCTTGCCAGACATGCTCGCCACTTCAGCCTGCAGTATGTGCCCATTGCTTCATTGCGCTTGCCGGCCGCGATTGCCCATCCTTGTTGCAATAAAATGATTTAGTCTGCATTGGACCTATCGTATACACGGTTCTATCGCCCTTGGCGGTACGCTTAACGTTGCACTGGCCCGCCGGCCGTGACGGTGCTTTCTCTTGCCTGCCAGCTGTGTGCCTTGCTTCTAGTGCGATTCTGATCGAGCCAATTCAATCTGGAATATGAGCCACGTACGCCACGTTGCGAACCATATCAACAACAGTATCGTACTATTTTGGAAATTTAAATCCTGTACTGTACCGTACTTTTGAACATTTAAATTCTGTACATTGGCCTTGCTTTTTCGGTGTGCGGCAAGTAAAGTTTACTGCACTGGGCCCCAAGTGCTGTCCTTCTCTCGTGTGTTTGCCAAAGACACCTGTCCTCCTCTCGGACGAAGACTGGCGCGTGGTAAAACCGGACAATTCGCCGTAGACATACAAATACAGTACTGCACAACATTCGTAGGCTTACCCAACTTTTTCAATTTAGAAAGATGTCCTCCCAGTACTAAACGTCACGTTGTCCACCGCACGACTACTTGCACTTGCATTTCTCCACATCCCTACCCTCGCGATGGCCAAAGTCCCCGCGAAGCCGTAGAGTTTGCGCGCATGGTCGTGCGCGCCTTTTACCCGCCGGAATTCATCGTCCTCACCGACGCCGTCCTTCGTCACAACAACTATTGCGCACATCATACCTAGCACGTCGTCTTCATCTTCAACCCAAGGAATTACGTCAGACGCTAGTCCGCATGGTTCAGGAACGACTCATGCGTAACGAGAAGCGACAGCAGAAACGTATCAATCTTCGGGATGAACGTCGTCAGGCGCGCTTGTGGTAATACCGAGTTTTGGTATGTTCCGTTGGCTGAGGTTGTGGATGCGTTATATATCGTGTTCATTGTGCCACTTCGGGTTTGAAAAGAAGAGGCAGAATGAGTTGGGCGGCGCAGAAGCATGTGTGTGAGCGATGTTGTTCAGATATCAGTTGTTGGATATTTTGAGTGAGATGACTCCGGAGGTGATTTCGTATGCACAAAGATGGGAGTGCGGCCAGATCGCAGACCAGCTCCGTGTGGCGGCATAATTTCGCGAGCAGGATAATTTCACAAGGTTAAGGAGATGGAAAGGATAATGCATAAGCTGGATGAGGAACTGAGACCATTGAGGACAAGGGCCTTTCAATGTGCTAGGATGGAAATTCCGGCACATCCTTTGGAAGGCGCTGACGAAGGAGACGTGGGGCGAACTGGTTCCGGAGACAGTGGGCATTCATGGGGAAGCCGTCAATGAGGATGGCTTGGATCGCGAGATGGCGCGGAGAATGGGAGATGACAAGCCAGTAAAGGTGGACAATATACCAAAGGTCGCTGTTTCTAAAAAGGATGATGATGTCGTGCCAGAAAAGCCCAAGTGGTTTCAGACGGAGAGTAAGGGTGATAAGGATTACGATGACGACTGGGATAACGATGGAGGGAATGTATGGAGAACAAAACGGGCACAGCTGCCAGTTTTGGAGAGGAAGATGCCCAGGCGTATTATGACAGGTATTTGAAAGAGATTGGTGGGAGGATGCAAAGGGCAAAATAACAAGGCGTCAGCAGCTGTCATTGATTTAGAGGATGCAAATTCTGGGAGCCAGCTGTGAAGGAAGGAAGGAAGCCCAGACGCAGGAGACCGAAGTAGAAAACTCAGGTGTCGTAGACGAAGTTGATGAGTTGGAGAATGTCAAGGTATCTGTTGCCGGAAAGCAGATGAAGCTGTCGGAAGTTACAGAGGATATGACAGACCAAATGACAGCAGCAGAGTACAAGGCTTATTTTGCGCTTGCGCAGGGCGGGGTTGGAGGAGAAGGCGATGATGATGACGAATATGAAATAAGTGTGGCATTCATCACTGGATATAATTTGTAAATGTGGAAGGGACTAACTTTCAACTTAGCCGTATCCGGCGCATCTCAAATTGGTTGAGGTTATTGCCGGGAATCGACATCACTCGACCTACTGAACTCAACAGCCCGCTCTCTTGACACTTGTACTTGTGTCTATCAGAGCACGATGAGGGTTCTGCTACTTTCTACGCAAACTGTACGGCTCGGGTTAGGCCGGATATGAATGTAGTTCTCGGGCCCTCTGACAGGAGTGGGGTTGCTTTGTTTCGTAAGATTGAAGTTTTATCGCGGGTCAAGGAATGCGGTCTATTAGCGGGGAGGAAAAGTGCAAACGAATTTTTGCGTGATATCATCGATTACCCAGGAGAGTGTAACTGACAGAACTATTGCTTTACGGTATTATGATACTTCTAATGACGAGAGTGCAGCTTGCAAGCTTGTTAGAGTTGCTGAAGATGGAACATGTAATCGGAATCAAAGTCAATCCCCGCGTATTGCATGTCTCCCTTTTGAGGTTTGTGTAGGTAGCACTCTCGATTGCGCACCCCCAAACCCACGTCCCCTCCATACATTTAAGAAATTTCCATGCTTGACTTGAGGCGAAGTGTTACTCCTAGATTGAATAGAATATTTCTGAGCATCGATATCTCGGTCAAGAGGGTTGCAACAGTCAGTGTATGTTGGTCGGAGAGGAATCAAACGTAACCGATATTATTGTCGTGAGATATCAGTAAGCACTTTGAGAGAAGAAATAGGGGGAAGGACAAAGCCGTGCGGTGACGGTGGTTTCCTCGTGCCAGGCATAAACTCGGCCGCTATTCCAACATTCTGAAACGAAGGCAACTCCCCCATCGGATTAGCAGCTTGCCCATAGCTTGCCCACGTTGTAACGGCATAGGCGACATCGACGGTGATAGCAGAGAGGCAATCGACTGGACATCCACGCGATCAGTCGGAGTGACGACACACTCTCTGCACCTAGCGGGGAAGACTGGAACCAGGTGCGACCCCGGCGATTCGCCAATGTCACGTTACTCAACGGGGTGTCCGAGAACAGCAAATCCGGGCCTAGTGGTGTTTCATAGCCCACTGGCCTACAAATTGTAGCGCTATTCATGCCGCAGAGTCAGCTAACCCACGAAAACAAGGCTTCAAATGCGGGGGGACGACGGTAGCTTCTGTCTTTGGGGAAGAATTGCCGTTGCTGGATGTAATTGTGAGAGGTTCACCTGGAAACGGAACATTGGCCGGACGTTTCCTCACAAGAGGTGGCTGTACTGGAGAACTACTTGCCGCACGTGCTTTTGCCGTGGCAGCCTCTCTTCTTCTAGCGGCGAGAAACTCTTGTGGATTCCATACGAAAGCGGCCTCATTGAGCAACTGCTCTCTCTGAGCGGATAGCTTTCCCTTCCGTTTGCTCTGCCTCTGAGTATTAACCCACCATCCTAGCTCACCTTCATTGAAGGGTACGCATGCATGACCTTCACGTTCCCGAAAGGCGAGTAGTTTGTCAAACTTGTCCATCCAGTCTGCTTCTGCAGTATTCCACACAAAGGCTAGTTGATCTAATTTGTGAATGCGGTGCTCAGGAAGTTTCCCCTCCTTCTGTTGGCACGCATCTTTGCGACCCACATGCCGAGGACAGGTCTGAAATGGGCACGCAGCAATGACCGTTGACAGTAGCGTACTCCCTGAGCTGAGCATAACGGGTCTCCCAGCGGCCTCATTCGTGTTCCAAACGAAATCAAGTTCATCGAGCATCTTTTTCTTCCTTTCTCAAGCTTTCCCTTCTTTTGAAGTTCCCTTTGTCTTACGACCCATCTTCCCAACTTTCCCTCTGCCTTTGGGACATTGCAATTGCCTCGTTCCGCTCTCCACCTGACCAATTCGGCATGTCTTCTCTCCCAAAGCAGTGAGCTATCTCCATCAGATTCCATAGCAAGTAGATCACACGCCATGGAACGCATCGAATAAGGGTTGAGTGTTCATACGCGATTTGAGGTTGGAAGTAGGGAATAAGAATGGATGAGCTTTGTATATGAAGCGAATTTAGACCCGAGGGAAAGCGGTGACACTTTCCCAGCACACAAACCACACGCAACCACACCTGAGTACACGCGCCCATAGCGCTGCAGTGGGTAAACATCCCCTTGCTTAATAGTGTTTACCAAGGGCCAGTGGCCTCGGCCTGCTGCATATGACGGCCTAGCGACGACAAATACTGCATCGTCAGCGCGCATTGTGAACACACAGTGGATTCACTTGGCTTGCTATTGCATGAAAGGTCAGCTGAGACCAGCAATACACCGGGAATTGCTCCCAAACAAATTTAAGTAAAAAACAAAATGAAATGATATTTCAAGACCATCTCACGGATCTGGATCAACGCTTCTTTTGACATGACTGTACTGTACTGTACTGTACCCCAACTGTACCAAATGTACAAACTGTACAAACTGTACTACTGTACCATACCATGACATAATTTATGTCACCAGTAGTGCTCAATAATTTTACGGCTGTCATCATGTCCTTTTTTGTCCTTTTGACTGATTCCGCCTAATGACTACTCATATCCATCCTCACTCGCTGGCCCATCCCGCCATCTGTTCTTCTTTGTTAGTACGTGCTCAAGTCTCACCACAGTCTCTGCTCAGGGGCGTGCTACTTTAATCCGTCCCGCTCTGCCCCCCTGCAGCCCGGATCAAGCCATCTCCATCCACACTTTCACCTACACTGCACCTCCTTGAACTGTACTGTACACTACCTCTGCCTACTACTGTACTCTTCCCAAAACTGCCGACAACCAGACCCCTTCCTTCCCTTTTCCCACCCTTAAATTTCTCCCGCTTCAACCATCTCACCATCACTTGATTCGCTTGTTTCCCGATTTCCATTCCTCGATAAATAGCAAAAAAAATATCAGCCATTTCATGTCACGTGCGATTATGCAAACAGTTTATAAACAAAATGTGTATATTGTATAAAAGCCCTTGTTGAACGGGCACTTTGAAAAATAAAGGCGTTCAAAGTCGTGAGCGGGGCAGCTGAGGCTACAACAAGCGCCATCTCTAGGGTTCAAGCTGGAAATCCACACCTGTCGGCTGCAGTTCTCAGTCACAACGTGTCTTGTGACGGACATTGTCATGCACGAGCCATTGTGAGACGTGAATGTTTGGTGTAGCCTAGACTATCTCAAGAGGCTGACACACTCGCTGTTTGCACGTCTTTCCCTCTTTTCGAGGTTCTGGTTTGCTGTTCTCTTTCTTTCCTTGTCTCGTCGTGTGAAGGTTTCTGTTGCGTGGACGGTACAAAGTGTTTTAGGTATATCATTCTGGGATTCCTCTTTTTTATTCTTTCGTTTTCATAAAAGTAATGCTTCTTACGATAGAGTATCGTACCACTTTCATGGGGAGTGAATGAGTCAGTTGTTTTGGTCGGAGCGACTGGGGTCACTACACGCTATGAGTCTACACTTGCAGGTAAATCAGTTTCTCCTATCATAGTAAGGGCGACCCATCGACTATCTTTCGTGACCGACCGCCCGCCACTTTTCAAAGTGCTACCCATAACTCAAATTTTAAGGGCTAGATACAGCGACTGTCTAGGTGATGCATTGACGGAGAAATTTCAGCTTTATCCAAGTTTGAGGCTTTTGAGGCAGATGCCCTTGTGATTTCATTGCAAACTACAGAAAAGTTGTTGATGGGGAAAGGGAAAACGTTGTTTTGGGTGATTTTTTCAACAGTGAAAACACAAAGATTGCTTTATGAACCAGCAAAGTTATTTTCTTGATATGTTGTTTTTTTTGCACTATTGTGGCCTGCACAGGGTTTGGGATGCAGCTGAATCACAACGACTGAGACAAGTTATGCAATGGAGTAATGGCAAACAGCGTTTATGAGTGTCTCGGCAGCACGCAATTACTTTTTCCATGAACAACTTTTTTGATGTTGCCTCTATACAGTACAGTACAGTACTAGCTAGTCAGTGGAGTAACAGAGGGGCCATTTCTTGTTGACAAATTGCTACCCCCCTGTATGCATTCATTATTGATACCTGCTGCCAAAATTGCGGAAACGGAATCCCGATACTATTTGTTCACCTCGAGCCATATTAACTTACGTACCTACCTGCATCGTAATTTTCAACTAGGCAGCATCAGCTACGTGTTGTGCCAAATGGACCAAGGTACAGTATCACGATACTGGTCAATATAGAGCTATGGAAGGCTATCGACGGTAGAAGGTACTTGTACTGATCACGTTTCAGTGAACAGCCAGTCAGATTGTGTTTTGGATTACGGGACCTTGCACCAGCGAGTGATTGAGTTTAGAACAATCTACATATCCAAATCTAGATCCTACTGAAAGCAATATCATGGTATGAAATCGAACAAGTTCTCAGCGCACGTCGCCTGGGGCACTGTCATCTTGCCCGATCTGCCAGTCTTTTTGCAATTTCCAAAAATTCAGCCTTTATCAGCTGCAACGCACTCGCATGATTGCAGGTGATCCTAGTGCCGTCATATTACTGCTGTTGTGGGAAGCTTACAAGATCCGGATTTTGTAATTACTGTACCGTACTGTACTGTACTGTATTGGCTTTCGAAATTCTTGAGACTAGCACAACAAATACACCTTTGCGTCATACAAATTGCGAGTAAATGGTACATTCGTGTTGCACGGAAATATCTCCGCACGTGAGATTTTTTCAATCCTTGCCCAGTAACGATTGCATCCAACCGCAAAATCGCAGGATTTTTACAGCAAAAGCTGTCTTTATTCTCAACAATACCCTACAGCTCTCATGCTTTGCAACTTTTCTCTCGATTTTGGGTGGAAATTTTCTGAAAAGTTTGATGGTACTGTTTTATTTATTTATTACTCGTGTGTTTTCAGCAGATATTGTATCATTTTTAAGAAAATTCCTCTGGTAAGTTTTGTGTGGTGTCAGCAGCAACAGTTTTCTTCTATTGTTCTGCAGGCTGGAAAAGCCATTACAGTAACAGTTTTTGCCAAGTCTCTAATTTAGGGACCAAAATCTACGCTGGTTCAACAGGTTAATTCTGCAGAATATTTATTCATTTATTTTTTGCTATTGGGATGTATTTTTATTTTTTTTTTGAATACGTAACATGGTTCCAGTTGATTTGACAGACTTTACTAACCTTATAGAGTGCCGTATTCGCGGCTTGGGAATGGGCCTGAAACGGGACGGAGTCGCTCACACAGAAGGAAATAAAAAAGTTTTATGCACTCAGTACACGTATCTACGAATATTCCGGGCCACAACCGACCATATCTTTCAAATAGGAAATCACCCCACAATTCCCCCCCTATCTACAGTACAGTAAAAGTCCCCAATCCACACTCAAATGCATGGATATTTATTCATGCAGTATCTCGGGTGCAAATCAACAAACCCCTTTCCACTCATGCACTGGATGGACCACGTTGGCCACCCGCACGCGTGATGTGCACCAAGTGCAAACAAGCAGCGGACGTCCCGGTGGTAGCGCTTAGATAAATTCCCATGGAGCAAGAACCGCCATGGAGGCACTAATACGCAGTGGACGCTACCATACGGAAACGAGTTTGCTTGTGCATCGGAGCAAATGCAACGATCACTAGTATATATGCCACTGGCAAAGTTTCAACAAGCACGACAAAGAAAGCAAGAGCGACAAGAGAGGAGCGTCTAAAGAGCCGCACAACGGCCACACATTTACTAAACCTGCGTAAAAAAGGAAACCTTGGCATGTCCAACCGCACTATAGGTCTATCTACGCACGCGCGGCCTTGAGTGGTTGAAAGTTGCAAAATGAATTGGACACAAGGGTTCCGGTTCACTAGTGCATGTTTCTGTCAAAGCGGGCAGACCGGCAGTTCTGACAATGGAGGAGGACAAATTGACTGCGCCACTTTTGCGAATTACAGTCGAGAGAGGGGTGGCTATTGGCTACGAAGGCCTAAGAGTTACGATGGGAATAGGAGCAGCTATGAAACGCGGGTTATGGTAATGAGAATTCAAGCTTTCAAGCCGTTCGTGCATTTAGAGCCACCCATCGGGAGCTGACTTTTCGTGAACATGAATTTAAAGATTTAGGAAAGATTTGGGCAGAAAACAGAAAGTATGTGCAGCGCTTCTTCGATATTGTACGCAAAATAGGAGACGAGAACCCAGGATTTATCAACCACCCGCATCGCGAAGGGGGTTTTATCGAAACAGCAGTACATCTAACATACGGAAACAAGAAAACGTCTTTCTGTCAGCCTCAAGTCATCAAGGAGGTGTTACAAAAATTAACACAACTTACGGCTCCAGCAAGCACATGAGGTCTGTTGGGCGCATTTTTGCCGGCGTTTTGAAAACTCCCTCGGTTTTCATTGTGAAAGGAAAGAGAATTAGTGGCCATTGGTTCAGCCACTGTGCAAGGATTGCACAAAATGGCTCAAAAATAGGCATTTCCGGGCCGGTTTGCAAACAGGCTTGGTTTCCGTCCCCAAGTATGTTGTTCAATTTAGTGAGAACGGATCTATGCAAATGAAATTGTTGAAATGTGCGATTAAGCATATGTCGAAATTTGCAAGTTCTCCACATGGAGAAGAGAACCAATTTTCCTTACCTTGGACGGCCAAGATTCTCGTAACGGCGTTGTGTGGCTTGAGTTTTGCCGTCGCAAAAACATAATATCGGTTATTTTCCATGCAAATACAAGCCACTTTTTGCAACCATGTGATCAGGCAGTTCGCAAAAGGTTTACGAGAGCCCAGCTGCGCGAGAGCATCGAGATGCTTTCCGTTCTAGGGATCCTCTTATCGTTTTCACTTTTTTTAGAATCTTGCCTGTGGGGTGGACGGCTACGAGAATGTAGCAGCGCAAGAAATTACGTATATATTTGTAGGGACCGGGATCTTTCCATTTAGACCTGATTTCGGGAACATATTAAAAGTTTGGCTACGAGAGGAGCAGGAAATGAGGTCGTTGAAGGGCTACAGACAACATTGAACCTCGAGAATTCTCGGTGTGGCTTCAATACTACTGTCAAGTCCCACTTTTTCACCCTGGCACGCCATGCCCGAGAAGGAATTGCCCGGACACACTCGATGTACATAGCGACCATCTCATGCACTGCTTGCATGGAGCCCACAGGATCAACCGACATGATCGCCAAGTAAACCTTCTCGCGAAAGACCTGGCAAGAGCTGCTCGTCATCCTGTCGTAGAGCCACGCCATGGTCTCCACCGCACGAGACCGGACATCCAGGCAATGGGAGGCAGCGGAGGGGCCGACTTTTTTGATGTTACCTTCGTGAATCCCCCGCTCCCTCCAACATGAGAGGGAGGGCCTTCAACCCGATGTCCCCTCTGAATGCGGCGCGAAATGCAAAGAAGAGAAGATATCAATCCTTTATCGCGACCTCCACCAGAAGTAGGCCCGTACCTGCGCCAATCTCCACTCTGGAGGGTGGCCCCGGATGCATATGCAGTGCTAAATGACGTGGCAAGGAACGTGGACGTGAGGGCACTGGAGACGTACGGAAAGGTTCGGGGGGTTTTGATGCAAAGGCACGCCGCAGCAGCCGTCATGTCCGATGCGGCCTGCTTGATGGCCGGCCTGAAGGTAGCATTTAAGGGAGCGTAGTTTTTTCCCCATTACTGTGTCGGTATATCCTTTTTGAATCGATTGTGGTTGTCTGGAAAACCATGGGATAGATCGGATATATCTCCAAGAGTAAAACACCCAAGCTTTTCCCTCGCTGAAGGGCGGCGAAGTAATGCAGTAACTTATACAAGGCTTTAAAATATTATTGCAAATGCAAGCGGTGCATCAACTGCACTGCAGAAATTGCTGAACCTTTGCGGAATGTTAAAACCATTGATGATGCTGTATGTGTGAGAGGGACAATTTCGACAAGCTCTGCTTCGACACAGGCAAGTACTCACATTATGGGTGTCTTCCACAATCCACCTGGTCCTGAAGAGAGTGTAACATTGCTTGAAAATGTGCATTTCATTCGCGAATAATTGCAAGCCAAAGAATGAGAGAAGGTAGAGAAAGGGGAAGCAGCCAAGGATCAGGAACGGGTTGCAAAAGAAAAGCTTAAAATTGAGCAACTACAGTAGGGGAAGCCAAATGACAGCGTTTGTCAGTGGCACGGGAACAACATTGGATTCGATCGCAGGTTGAGATGGATCTAGTTGGAATGGTGCCACACTGAATGGGCAAGGAAATCCGCTTGATAAGGATCTTTAATGCCGCCAGAATAGCAGCGGTAACGGGTTTGGGGGTTTGCTGTTTTGTTGGTACTTTGTAGTGATCCCCGCATTTTCGGTGATGGTTCGGTGCCTACAATTAAACTTACAATAAAGTTTGGAGGCCTTATGTTCGTTGTATGGAAAACTGAGCTTTCTGGAGAAAATGGTCGGAATCTAATCAAGCCACGTCCACGAACATCTTCATTACGTGACAAATCGCATTATTTGATTTTTTGGCTTATTTCTACTTTTTTCAGATTTTTATGTTAAAGCGTCTATAAAAAAAGTGTACACTCAAGATAAGTAAACATGACATGCAGATTTGCAACTCCAAATGGGTTCCAGCCAATCCATACATCTCAATAAAGACACCCCCTTTTCCCCCAGATAAGTAAAGAGTAAAAGATTCTCTCTCCTATAAAATAGCCTTTACGGAAGGTTATATTTCGTTCAGACCTACCTCGTCACAACTCGAGCCCGGTAAATCCAATGGTGGTAAAGACAAGATAAGTGTGACATATCGTAGAACAGTGGGTGCATTCAGAAAATGCTAAAAAACTTTACCAGATATCAACCAATAAAAACACAGGAAAAACTGGCAAAAGTTGTCCACACAAAAAACGAGAGCTATGAGCGTCGCTAATTTTATAGTTAATGAAGGTGGAGTGAGAATTGCGGGAGACTCTGAAAAATACTAAGGGTTTCTGCATTGATGGGGTTTGTTGTGTGCTAGTAAAAGTTGTTGAGTTTGATCCAGTAGCATTTATCGAGTCGATTTGTACGGTTTAAGCGGTCGCTGTCGGCATATACTGGGATATGGAGCACTTTGACGTAAAAGGTTTTTATGAATGCGCCACTTAAGTTTGGGCAATACATCTGGATCAAGCTCCCAAAAAACAATAAATTTGATGTCGCCAACGATGGATTAATCTGGTTAAATCTCTGTTTGGTTTCCGAAAAGCTCCCGGATCCTGACTAGGCCGCTCGGACGATTTCTTTAAGGTGTTCGGATATTTCCGATTTTATAATTAACATCAGTACAGATATCATGAGCTTCATTTACTGGGTGCACAAAAAATTGCAAGAGTTAGCAATAACCATTCTCTTGTACTAAGTTAAGTCGTTACAACAATGAATAAGGTATACAGACCGATAAACTTGGACGACTCGGTTTGTTCCTTAGACCTCAACGAGAATTATTTGGCTTTAATAATTTACTTGGCAACAAAACCATGCCTGGAAATCACCAAAGCGCCGTCAGTGCTTGAGAAGTTTCAAAAAAGCCCACCACTGGACCGCTGGCCTTCCCTAAAGCACTTTTTCATTCATCTCAAAGGTGCGAACGAATAAAGGTTATTCTATATACGGAATGCAAGAGTTGACAGTGACTGCAATATAATGATGCGGATCACGAATGTGACCTGATTCGCCGAGGCTCCTATTTCGGCCAATTAGTTCAGGAGAAATCCGCTTCAGTCATTTACTACTCGAAGCTTGAGTCTACCACGGCTTTTTATGCTACTGAAACTAGGGTTTTCTGCTTCCATTAATAAACAATGGGCTGAAATGGACTATGCAGCAGACCTTTGTAACAATGGTCTCCGGTGGACCAACCGGCACACCGCAGTTGTGAGAGTACTTGGGAGAGAGCTGTTTAACGCAACAGGAGTTGGCGTCCAATATGAGATCAAATACTTACTCCCCGGACTGAATGCGCGACCCGCAGATATTCTGGTGCACCCGCTATCTGACGCATTGAACACCCCACTCCCTGTTCCAGTGGCCTACGACATCACCGTATCCTCGCCATTTCAGGAGTGCTATATGTCAATGGTAGCACGAAAAGCGCGAGCCGTTGCGAACGCAGCAGACAAGCGAAAGAAGAGGGACCTAGCCTCGCAAATGGCTGCCATTTCTGGCGACGTCCTACCTGGAAGATCAAGATTAGCATGGGATTTTGTGCCGCTGGCTTTCGACTCGTTAGGATCACCTTCTGAGACATCATCAAAGGTCATAGGGAAATAAGCGCCAGCTGTAGCATCGCGCAGCGGATGTTCTACGGGGGGGATGAAGACCGGCTTATACCAGAAACTAAGCTACGCTTTTGGTCCAGAAGTGCGGCGTCAGTAATAGGTCGTGCCCCGCAACACGCAGAAGTTAGTCACCCTATTTAAAATTAATTTTGTAGCGACTTCACAGTGGTGCACATGCATATTGCAGTGATAAAAACAAAACCTAACCAACATAAACGAACTCCAAGATTTTTAAAAAGTCCGAAAACGACACACATCAGGAAGTTTTTGATAACATAAGCTAAGATCTCTCAAATGTGACTCACGTTGCAATTAGTTAATAAGTGGTCCATCAATCGGTTGAAATAGGCGACATTGCTGTCCACAGAATGGAAATTAACCGAGCAAAGGAAGTAATGAATGCCCAATTTGAGTGAAATTGTACCACTCGCGAAAAAATTTCAAGATGACTGTCGAATTTCTCGTAAAGGATCCCGCGGGCGGCAAGAAGCAACCCCTTGCGGTCCTAAACCTTGGCCGGCTTCAACGTCTCCACGAGAAGGGGGAGACGATTGGGTTTGCGACACAACGGTTGACTACCTGAAGCAGTGTTTGGATGACCTTGTTAGTTGGTTTGTTGTTTTGTAAATCGATGATGTGTTTATTGTGAATGGTACTTGTCGTGATATTTATGCCCATCCCGCCGTGCTGACTACAATTCTTGTTTGATTTTTTCATTAGCTTTAGTGGTGAGATAATTACATCACCTCTCTTTTGGGTACCTTTGAGTAATGATTTGAATCACTCTCAAGTGAACTCACTGATAATCAGCTCACGCACTCTCCCGGGGAAATAAAGTATAATAACCGAACTATGAGTCACCAGTCACTGGAAGGTATGAATTCCCTTGAGCATTAGAGATGACAGTGACCGATAAAAATATTCATGTCAAGAAAGCGGATAAACTACCTGTGGAGGGGGCTTTCCAGGATTCGGGTTCAAATTAATCTCGATCAGGACTCCCTAGTAGGAAATTAATTTCAAATTACTGTAAAATGCTTCCAAAATCAGTTACTCTTCAATGCAAAAGGTTATGTTATCCACAAAAGGTTATGTTATCCTCACGACAGTAGCATATAGCGTGTGGCTAGAATTACTTCTATGCTTATCCAAAAACTCTTTATGGTTTCTCTTTGAAGTAATTAAATGCCGAACAGAAAAGATTTTGAAATATTAGAGTGTATGTTATGGTTGGAAGCCAATAACTCCAGTGAGGCACAATTTAGTTCAAAAAAACTCTCTACTAGCAATTAAAAATAAATTTTATGGCCGAAATAGCAGAGAATTCCTCAGGGAGACGTCTAGGGGGATTTGGGTGCTTCACAAGTTAGAGATGTATAACAGCTATTTCCAGATTTGTATGGGTCTATACGAAGCTTCGTGTCAGAACAGATAAGTTTAATCGTAATATTGTAAGAATTGGACTAAAGTATAAAGGTATATATATCACGATTCAGAATCCCAACTACGACCTATCAATTTCATTAATCGAAAAGGTAATAATTGCAATTTTTAAACATGAAAAGAAATTCAAGCAAATAATACCAACTTTTGCAAAAAATCCTTTAAAGAAGCCGAAAAGGAATGGAACTGAATTTTTACGGTGCCACAGAACCAATTATTTTGGCGATTTATCGAAGGTTTTGAATTACCTAAAGGAATTTTTAATTTTTTTCCTGCATGTTGCCGAGAAATTAGAGATACAAAAAAGGTGCTCAATTTTTGCTGATTAAGAAAAGTCTGCAAGAAATAAAGTACGGAAAAAACTTTCTCATCTATTCAACATGTGCCTCCAAATATTTCTTAATTGAATTTTTTATCTGCAGTTATATCCTCGATAAAATATTCGTATAGGATATAATTTCTCTAGGATTCATGGATAACTAGTTTAATTTTATATTTTCCGCAACATAAATTTACATACCGGTAGCATCCATAGAAAACATGAACGAACTGCAGCTCCCGTGATTAAGGGACTTCAGCCCTATTTATTCAAGACTCAAATAAAAGATAGACTCTATTATGTCTAGTGAATATATTTAATAGTAAAAACATACTTTGACCATATTTCGGGACTTTTTTGATGTAGCACTTGGTGTAGTAGAATGGAATGGAAGGTCCACGCACCAGGTGGGGGAATTAGAAGCGAGGCTTCTTCGGGAGACCAGTCTAGCTGGGCTAGACAGCTACGAAAGTAGCAGGGTAGAGCGACCGTAGGTCGCGCTCGAAAAGGACTAGGAGGACGCCCTCAGATCCTCCAGGTTGGCCTGGAGTGGGGATTTGAGAAGGAAAAAAGGGGAGAAGAGGAGAAAGGAGGTGGGAGATAGTTAGTTAGGGTAGGCGATCCTACTCCAGGAAACGCCCGAAAGGGTTAGTAAAATGTGACTACTCCGGTCACTGTGTCTACTACGGACACGAGTAGCGCCGCCTACTTCGGGCGCACACTAGTTGGTCTAGCTGCAGTGATCCCGTGCAGCGCTAGGCTTGCCGGTCATTCAACTAGGCAAAACCTAGACAAACTACACCGGACTACTCCGGTCTTGGTGGTGCTGGTCAGGGAATTTCGGGGATGGAAGTTGGTCCATTGGTTTTTTGTCGTTTTCTGGTAGGGATCCTAAGGCCGACGGCCCTAAGTAGTAACGGTGCCACCTACTGTGGCACTGTCAGCTAATTAGTTCAACAATAATTACTAAAATAAAGGGATAATTAAGGGAATAAATGTAATTGCTTTGGCCCCACACGTGGCCCTAAAACGTGGCAATCACACGTGGCACGAAACGTGTGCCCGGGACAGGGCAGCCTGTCCGTACTGTAGTGAGAAAAGTATGCGCGCGCGAAAATAAAAGGCTAGGTTCCCACACTTGGAAATGTCAGTCAAACAATAAGCGTGGGTTTTGCTGTCATTTCTTTTACACATATTTCATTTAAATTAGAGGGGCTTACAAAACACGGATTTACTTTATATTTCAGTTCAAATACATGGATAAAATGTTAATGGAAAATGGGAAATGAAGTGTGAGGACCAAAGTACGCTCCTGTAGGGTCAAAGGAGCGTACTTAGTCTACAGTTACTTTTCTGGGAACTGGAAGCTCGAATCTTCTCAGCTACATTTTTTTCTCTTTCAGGTCATAAATAAATTCCTCCAAATGATTAATTATTTTTCCAAGGAACCAATTTATTAAAATAATACTATTCATACCTCTTTAATTTATTCAAAATGTCAATAATACTGCAGAAAAACGAAGGTCAGGATAGATTTGAGCTTCAGCATCGTTTTTCATCTGTGGAATGATTTTTTGCTAGACCAGAACCTTAATATTGAGAATGTCGTGGTGTTTTTAACAAAAATTTCGGTTGGCATTACGGTGCAGTACAATCCGCTCATGGAAGTCCTTATTCAGTTTAATTTTTTCCTTCAAAATCTCGAATTTTTCGACATCTGACGCCTTCAAAATTGCACTCAGAACAATCAACTAATCTCTTTCATCCATTCAAACTGCACGCTTACGAATTTACCAAGGTTTATGTATGAAGTAATCTAATTCCGACTCGAATCTTCTTTTCGTGCTTTGCAATAACTTGATTTTCATATCTCATACCGCTTCTTGCTTCTCTTCTTCTTGTCTTTATATGCATCAATTCTGCCCATATTTTCTTCTACAAATTAGTTCTTTACTTGCGGCATGTCTCTCCGCAACTGCTCCAGCTCCCAGATTTTAACTGCAGTCCCAAAAACTTTACTTTTCCAATCGCGCACATCTAAATCATCCAAAAGTTCTCTTTAATCGGTGTTACACATTTTTCAGAGTCAAGGTAAAGAAAAGAGGGCTATTAATGCCACGAGAATGTACCCCGCGACTGTTTGATCATAATACGCGATATTTAACTGAAACAATAACAGATAATTGGAGGGAATATGGTAACTTTTTTCCTTACAATTATATTTTCCTCCCGTATGCTTGGTATTTTTTTCTAAAATGATTTTAACATAGAAAAGTTACAATAAAAAGTGCTGAAGATAATATAGACGGCGGGGAGTCTAGAAGAGGGAGATATGAGTGAGAATGAAGGATGGGGAGTATATTTGCGCGTTTAAATTATCGTCATTGGAAATAATGGATGGTAGGATGAGCTTTATGGGTACTACAAGGGATAATGAATGTTCTGTGTGGAGGATATGCCCAACCAATGGCCTGATATGGGTAAAAAATGATCAAGATAATCTCACAGCCACTAATGGCTAGCCTTTAAACTCAGAGAAACCCATATATATATGAGTTTGTTAAGAATTTTTCTGCAGAAGAAATGAAGTTTATTGCATCCTTAGTTTCTCTAACAAGTAAATATTGAAAAAGTTGGGATCATTTGCCAGCGAAAATTCTCTCTTTCTAATTTTTTGCAGCAAATATGCAAATACAGGCAGACAAAAAGTCCGAAATAGATTTATTTTGAGCTTTGAAATACTTAAAATCGACAAAACCCTAGTAGAATCTGCAGAAGTACTAAAATTTCAAGAAAACTTCAATTGATTCCATGAAAGAATTATTATAACCCAGTCGAGTACTAGATGGTTCTGAATAGTCATCATCGTCGTTATTGAATTGCGAAGTCAACCGATTTGAACAATTTTAATCCACTGACTTCAATTTGTAAGATGAAATAAAAGCGCCAAGTATTTGGACTGAATAAAGGACAAAGAACTTATTTAACGATGCAGATGTTCCTATACCGATTTCAAGTTTAATGAGAATCTGGAGTCACGGGAAGATATGAGAAAATATTTCAAAAAGAAATAAGATCCAACTCCTAAAAATTAAAGTTGTGTCCTTTTGACTTTGGCCCTCTGGCGGATAGTTTAAACTCAACAGGATGACTATACAATGTCTCATAAAACTGAAGCCTAAAGCGCATTAGTATAACAAGCCATATCATAGCGAGTCTTTATGCTTCTAAATTATATCAGTAGAGAGGAATTACACCAGTTCTTCCAGGGAACCCTAGTATAGTCGAAGATAATGAAATCTTCTGGAGTGTTTAACCCATTTACAATCCTACCTCCCAATTTTGACGGGGAAAATGCGGACGTATGAATGGAGAAAAACCAGGTGGATGTGGATAAAAAGAATCAATTTGACACAGAATCTTGACCTCCTTGAACTCAATTTTTCTACATGTGGAAGACCAAATGCGCTGGTTTACCGTTTACCTCACTACAAATGATTCGACAATAACTATTGGATTAGATATAGAGAGATACTAAAAGATGGGTACTGATGCGCCTTTCTTTACTTGACGCATCATAAACACACAAAGTTCCATGTATTGGAGCCCCAAATGTCAATCGCAGCAAACTCTCCACGTGCCTCAGCCTCAAGTAAAGTCAGTCACAAGTTTTGCCTGTACTTTCTAGGCACCGAAATCAGTATAAATTCTCTGGAAAACATAAAGGAAACCAAGGTGAATCGGGGAGTGAATTAATTGTATTAATCATGCACCACCCGAGCAGATAAGAGATATTTCAGTCAACTGATACCCTAGCGAAAGAGCTTGAGAAAGCTATAGATAAAGGCATGTTATTGCTCGACTTGTATGGAATGTCCTAAAGATCAGCGATCAGTCTGGAAACATTTCTTAGATATGTCCAAACCGTGTTCAATTTTGGCGTTTCAGGTGTACATCGTGAATGAGGATTCATAAGCAAAACAAACATGCAATTATCTTTATCACGCAAATTGGTACATCTATATTGAAGCATGAAAATTATCCAAGGAAGATACAGAACATATGGAATAATATTTAAAAATTATTGAAAATGGAGAAAAGGATAATTTCCTTCGACATCCACCAAAAGGATATACGCAACACATTGTGTCTTTTTTATCGCTGTAATTATCAGTACGTACTTTATCACTTTAATTTGTACGTGAAACAAAGTGAAGTCGCTAAAAAAATAATTTTGAATAGGTTGACTAAATTCTGTCTGTTGCAGGGCACGACAAATTGCAGAGGCCGCACATGTGGACCAAATAGCGTAGCTGAGTTTTTGGTACAGACGAGTCTTCACTCCCCAGTAGAACAGCTGCTGCGTATCATTAATAGTTCAAGGACACAGTACATCAGCATATAAGGGATACAAAGTCCAAAAATTTAAAGAGTAGAACCATAAACCAACGATGAGACACTTGAGTGTACTAAATAGGCTACTGAGCATCTTCCAGCCATCATTTACAAACTTTTCTCGCATATCGAGCTATTTAATGATACGGTGCTCAAGTCTGACTAGTTATCGACGTTAAATAGAACAGTTAGAAGGAATGAATGCATAAGGGATCGAGAAAAGGTCAGTTAACAATAAAGAGTAGTCTCAGGGATTCATTCATTCCAACTATTCTCTCTAACATATTGGACTTTACTCCATTGCTAGAATGGCGAGTAAACACTGGCTTCCGTTAGAGATCGATCTGAAAACTACTCAAGCTCTTAAACTAACTCGGAAAGCTAGTTTATCAGTGAGTTATAGTAGTAGAAAGCGTGAAGTTTAAGAGATCAGAAATGGAGTGTGAATTGGGCACCAAAACAGTCTACTTGAAGATCAATACAAACTCTGAGTTCATTATACTAATCGAATAAGATTAGAGATTATATCATGGGATTAGAAGCTACATTTTATTTCAACTTCTGTACTGAACTGAACTTTTCACACACTAGGTGGACTTTTTGAAGCATCTCTTCTTTAGGAAAGCACAACTATATGCGGTGCTGAACTGGTACGGCTGTAGCCAAGTAAGGGAAAAGCATTTTTCACGAGGGCGAGATCATTGGATGCCCTAGTATCCTTAGATAAGACCTAGATTGGTACTCAAGAACGGGAAATAATTTAAAAGTTATTATCACAGTATTTAATAATATAGAACTGACAGAAAGAGTAAGCAAAGCTTCAATACTCTGTTAAATATGTCGAGTACAGATATGAGAAACTTCGTATACCCCGGACGCCCGATAGGATTTATACCTGATTTTATCCTGAACAGCATTAGGTTTATGGTGTTTTGGCTAAGAAAAATTCGTAAAATTTGCCGTGAAGTAATGCAGTTTCGGTGGCGCTGTTCAGAGAACTCGTTTTAATCTCATCATATGGAAACTGGGTTCATTGAAAGGGCTCCTATGCACGTCTACTTAAGAGAACTAAGGTGTACCGCCTGATGTGGCACTTTCAGCTCATCAATAATATATTCGTAAAATAAATAAATGTATTGTATTCATCGTAAATCTCAGGATTCAAAAATTCTTCTGTGATGAAAAGTAATGCACTTCGTATTGTAGCGTATGATCATTGTATATACTAAAAGAGTACGAAAAAACGCTGGATTCCGACAGGTAATTTGCAAGAAATTTGAAAGAATGATACATGGGGAAGAGAGTTACATAGTTGTGGGAATGCATTTTCTCTTGGAGCGGAGTATGAGGAGAGGGAGATGGTGTTCCTGCAACAAGCATAAACGCCTGCTGGAAATGAACGAGGTCCATCATCATGCCTAAAACCAGAGAAAGTTTAATTCTCGGAGTAGAATGCAACTTTCTCCTGTCCTTACAGCTATAAAACTAGGACAACATTGGATCCTGTAAGGATTATTTATGTATCGAGGGATTTAATTGATACTACAAGCATCTATGGTTGTTCTCATTATACACAAAGTTATATGAAAAGATTCAGTCGCAAATATAATCAGTTTCAACGCTGTTATGCTTGAACTGAGATAAATGGAATCTAAAATTTTACATTAAGTTCTGTTTTAACTGCTTTTTCAAAACCATGTCTTCCTCAATTTCAGCCTGCGGATGAGACGGGTATTATGTTCATACATTTATGCTTCTCGGACACTATTTTCCAATTTTAAGAATGTTATGCCCGTGCTTCATCCAATAGAGTGTCAATACATGGAATTGAAACGAGTATGTCATGTCATATGCGCTGCAAAAATCTCAGCAGAGGCATAACTAATCGTTGGTTGGTGACATTTAGAGTTCACATGGAATAAAAACCTTCCCAGAACGCAGATTAATTAAGAGATCAAAATTAACTCCAGAATGCCAAGAAAAACGATTAATACCATTAAAAGGTAGAGAATAGTGCCTCTAACAGTAGTTTCAGATGATTTGGAATTCTTCCGGGAGGAAAAGGGAAACTGTTGCTCGAGTGATACCGGGGTTAAGCAATTAAAAAGGTTCCAAAATGGGCAGAAATCCAAAGATATGTATGAGAATGAGCATCTTTTGTTCTGGGTACTAAAATGGGCATTTTCAACTCAGAAAAACGAGCAGATGTTCTGGGATTCCTATACGTTGGGTGTCAAAAATGGAGTAAATAAAACTCGTAAATATACGAGAGATGGTTGTAAAAAATCAAAAGAATACGTGATATGAATGCAAGCATTCCGTAAAATTAATTTTTGCAAAACGAAGGTGTATTATCATGAAGGAAAAAAGGCGCGGAAGCTGTTCCATGAAGCAGTGGACGGCAGAACTCATTTTATCTACCGGTATAGAACGAAAAATTTGAAACTATTGTTAAAAAGGTTCAGTTTATATTTTCTTGGATTTAATTTTCACGAAAGTACTGAAAAATCAGGACACAAATATGACTAAATTGGGACGTTTTAGGAGGCAATGGAAAATCCACAGCTTGCGGTCATAGAAATTTCTCGGTTCCTCTCACCCACTAAAAATGGAGATAGGAAACTAGTGATAGGAAACAGATCATGTACAAACTGCTCGCTTCTTTCCGCCATATCAATGTTGTCAAAAAGCCGCACTTCTATTTATAAGTGGAAAATGCATTTATCATAATAATATTTACTGTAGCTATTTGGATTAAAAATAAGTTACTTTGGCCCATAAATGTTCACTGAGAGAAATTTCAGAAGCTTTAAATTATATTCAAATAGGTGCCCAGGAGCTTAAAGTCACACAAACTCTGCTAATGTATCCACTTTCATTTACTGAAAGTATAAAGCATGACAAAATGACACTGAAATCGAATTTTATAGGTTGGTAAAAGTTGATTCGTAGTAGGACCAGCGTTATAATTTCCGATAAAGTTATTTTGATCGAGCTTAAATACTGTTGAAAGTACATGCCAGATCAACGACAGAAAAAAATTTACCTAATAAAGTTGGTCCTTAACTTTACTCTCACACTGGTACATTTGTCCCTATATGAAGACAATGGTCCCATAAAAACTAACAGATCCACATCCCAACAGGAGGCTAAAAGTTTTACTAAGTAGAAACATGCACAAAGCTGATGCTTAAAAATTTATGAAACGGGCAAAATGTATGAATTTCTGTACCATTACACAACAGAAAAGAGAATTCTGTCATCGCTTTCTGTTTTCACTTCTACTTTATATTGTGCAGCAATATTAGCTTTTCTGCCTTGTGAAGAAACATGCAAGCGAGTTTCATCAATTGTTTCAGCCATCCAGCCATCTTTTCAATGATATAGAATTGCTCTTGATATTCTCCGATTTTAGGAGAGGAGTAATGCTATCAGTCACATCCCCATCAGGATGAGAAGCAGGAATATTTGTTTCCAAAGGTAAAGAATAATTCTTCAAATTATTTTCTACTTTACCCATTGCTTCTAGTTCTTATATGTTTTTATTCTCTGACGAAGAATCAAAATCACTCACTGCAAAATTCATACTTGGTAGGATATTTGATTTAAATGTATATTAGTTTGCTGCTGTTATCAGTGCCGGAGAAGCACAGTGTACCAGTAACTACATTATAGTATTCAAATGGTTCGATTCATCATCTAACCTACATCCGAGTGTATTGGACCTAAATTATCATACTACCTTGCAATTTGGTGGCCAAAATCGCTGCTTCCTGTGAAATTCTCTTCAAATAATCCCTCAAAAACTTAATATTAAGTTCAAAAAGATACCTTCAGCGTCGGGCACACTTTGGTAAACGTTGTAAACAAAATAAAGTTTTACTTGGTTCCTGACATCAGCAGCCTCTTGCAGTACATGAAGGCTCTCTAAAAGCTCCAAAATATTTAAAGATATAATTTGTCTCTAGCAAAACTTACATATAATATATATCCATCAGCTATTCAAGGCGGTGCATCTTAGGGACAAAACAGAACCTTCATTTGACCTTCAGTGATACCTGAGGATAGTCTGTGACTCTTTTATTATCTAGTTTCAATTACAATGGCTCTGAGGTTCACCCACCGAAAGGAGAATAATTTAATCACCGAGAAATGCACAGTATATGTACACACTTTTTTCACTCGTGCCTGGTGACAGGCTTCGAGCCAGCCAGTTAGGCACATGACTCTTATTACCCATTATCATGAACATGTCTAGCATACACCGCGGGATAGCTGAACCCCACTTTTCAAAAAGTAAAGAAACAAATCAATTCCCTTTACTGATTCAATATTTGGTTGCTATCCCATATTTCTTGTCCCTGAATAATACCCCCTTCGAGCCTGAGGCACTCTATCAGCGCTTGAACCGCCCTTTACCCCCTATTGCAGATACTACAGGTCACCAAGGTGCAAAAAGCCTGGAATAATTGCATTTTGGACAACCGAATAAAACTTGTGAGCGCAGAGCCGTATCTTTCCTCTCTGCTCATCGTTTCTCAGTCTCCAAATCACAGTTATTTAAATGCATAAGAATTTATATCTGTTGCTTTTCACCCTCTATCTTCATCGCTAGGACGCTATCACACGGCGAGAGTATCTCATTAGCAATTGCCACCATCAAATCTTTCATGGTTCTGTAACGCGACCAAGCTTACTTAGAAAAAGTTCCGGTCCCCATCAATATCATAACAGTCGAGTGGAATGCTTTCGACGAATAGCTACATTTCCAAGTTGAACGGGCGTTGAATAATAAAAGTTTATCTATAACTTTGTAATCTATCTCGCTCCTTCCTTAGTAGAATCAAATCCAAAAGTTTTCGTCTCTTGAGTTTAGTGATCATATGCTCAGTTTCGCGAGCTCTTCGCATTTACGTTTACCTTTTTCCTAACTTATCCGCCCCTCCTCCATTTGAGACATAAAATAACACAAATTTGCCCTGGTAAACTGGGGCCCTGCAGTAGTTTCTACAAGTACATCTCGAAGAGCTTCTTTGGCAGTCCAAATCTCTTGTAGGCGACACTTATTCTGTTGGTTTTAGATTCAAAAGCATGCAACTCAACCTTTTCCCCCAAACATTATCTTTAATGACCTAGTCCTGTACAACAATAAAAATAATAAATGGTCGAAAGCTTGACGCCTTAAAGTTTGAGACTATACCAGCTTCCAAAAATGTCTGTTCGAAGCGCTGCTTGAGGCAGGAAACTAGCTCTAAACTACCGGCATCACAAGCATATCGCCTAAGAACAGAAATGTATTAAATGTTGAAATTATGCAGCAACAAAAGCTTTGAAATGCACACTGAACTGGCCAAAACTCGAGGCATATGAACGGTAATGTCTGTCCTTGGTATGGGCCGGTGTTTCTGCCACCAAGATGTAGTTTTATTGAAACTCAATTTTTACCGAGCTGACCACATCCGCTCTTAATCAGTAATAAAATAAAACCATCCAAGACTTAGATCAAAATCTTTTACTCCCTCCCGTACAAAATTATGTACCATTTTTCAAATAAAATTGTCTATACTTGTCTCTATTGGACCGTTGTCCTCATATGAGGACAACTTTTAGCACTTTTTCTATACATTTTTTTTACCTCAGAGCATTTCTTATCCCTCCGCATTAGTTTATGAGTATAGATGGCCGATCAAAACAAACTTTTCAAGATTGTTGACCTCGGTAAAGGCTAGAGCAGTTTTCCCTCACCAGTTTCCGCTCTTCGCAAGAAGTTATGAAAACGGCTTCATTTTGGAAGGAAATATAGTTAGTATTATCGTGGGGGTTTTAGAAACGAGGGCGCATGTACAGTAAAGAACTGCTGTACTGTAACTTAACAAAAAAAACCTTTTTTGCAGTAAAACTTTCGGGCTTCCAAAACATTTACCTTTCCAAAATGTAACGGAACCTGTCCTCATATGAGGACAAAGTGTGCCTCATATGAGGACAGTGCTTGTCAGATAGACACTAGTTATTACCTTATTCCAAAGCATCAATTTTGACTGGAAACGACTGCATTGGGTCCGAAGATCTCGGTTCGGTTTGCTCCTGAAAAATAGCAGTACCTAGAACATATTCAGTGAAATAGAGAGGGAAGCAGCTGGGGCTCTGCTAAAGGAACAGTAGAGAAGATGGTAGTGGGTTTCAGAAAGTTGGGAGCAAAGTGTACCTGGATTCGAAAAAGACTCCAGATGAGGCATCTTTATGTACCTGGATTCGAAAAAGACTCCAGATGAGGCATCTTTATATAGATAATACTGTAGCTTTACTCTATAAAGTCTATATTTTGTAAGCTCATTAGAAATTACTAGAAAGTGGAGGTGTAACTATAAAATTATAATATCAAGAGTATAACTAAGTATATAAGACTCTGACGTGGGGCTCCACGTCAAATGAAAACATTGAAGGAAAATAAAGCTTCTAAATTCATTGAAGACATTGCAGTTTCTCTGTTACACCACTGTGTAATAGAGAATTGGAATAGCGACAGGGAACAAATCTCTATTACACAGTGGTGTAACAGAGACATTTTTACATTCACCATCAACCGGTACTTTAAATAAACACAATAGATTCATGTACTTAAAAGTAATTTCTGTATGAGAGATCGTTTTCATGCCTTCGAAACTACCCGGTGTTTTAGTTTTCGTTAAAATGTCAGGCGGTTTTAAAAATGGTATCATCCAGTTTGAGTACTTGTTTCCGACTTGCTATTCTTAACTTACTATCGAGTTGTTTTGTTGAGCGAAGACACTTCAAAATTTCTGACAGTTAAAAGGAATAGTTCCTGAATTTTCTCCCAATCGAGGACCAATGCGAGATAGCTGGTTTCTGTTGCTTTTGTGGAACCCTTCACACCAAAATTTGGAAAAATTGTACCTTGATAAAATAATGCGCTATAAACCTTGATGCGTGATGTCTTTGACGTAAAATCACCCTCATAACGTTATTTCTGCAGTGGTGTTGAAATCTGCTCACATATTTCTGTTTAATTCTACTAAAACTCGCCAAAATCCCAAATAGAACATGTGGGTTCACTTTAGTGAATGAATTTTCTTTCCAAATATTCTATTATATCTCAGTATCGAAAAACTTCGACAGTGGACTAGTTGCGTGCATTACACTATCCCCGTATCTGCTCTCACAAATGTGATCTGGATGACATTTTCTTGAGGTGTGCCAGGCTGTAACTGTGATATTGAGAATTGCAAGTGTGGAAAGTTGGTCAATCTAGCCTCTAAAGCGTCAAAAGAACCTCTAAAATCCGCTGTTAATCGAAAAGTCGGTCAGGAGGCCCTTCAAATTTACGGCGCAAAACTATAACGGGTAGCGTGATCATCTCCTCTTTCGTGGCCAGAATGCCCTGTCTGATCAGTAGTGCTACGCTTCTTTGACCAAATCGAGAGAACTCCTGTTTCTTTTATTTGTCAGCTCTGCAGGAGCAGTTCAGAACCTGAAGTTGATACATCCAACACTGCACTTATGCGAGTATCTTGAACAAGAGAAAAACCATTCTCTTACTATTCTGCCTACCATTGTTACCACCAGCACAATCATCATTACATTGCTCATTTTCAGTCTCGATAACAGCAATTTGACCCTCCGCCGCATGAGCAAGTTTTTAAGCCCTACATCGAGGTGCAAGGCTGCAGCCAGACTTCATGTGCCTGATTTCAGTTCTCTTGCTGCTGTTTTCAGTCCTCTAGTTGTCTGTGCCGCGGCGAATGCTTAAAATATGGATTGTTCCTCAGGAATGACTCCTCATCGTTGTACCAAAGATGCCGGAAAATCATACAAAGGACCGCGAAAATTCTAATACATAGATTAGCACTGAAAATATAGCACACATAGGAAGACCTGTGAGCGAAATTCCCCCGTTTGTTTTGCCCGTATAATGCGCAGCATATGGACTCAACTTTTTTTAGTTCATGACCCTGACCTTGTAAACTCAGGCGTTGGCCCACCTCGCCGTTGAAAGCGTCAAAAGTTTGTTCTTTATACTCTCCGCTAGACTAATCAGATACTTCCTTCCTTCTTTGAAAAATCGGGGGCTCGCAAATCATAGGCATTATCCTCAGAATCATCTCACTGTTGCATGCCACCGCCCATAACGACTGAAGTGGCGTGGCTCAATTGATCATAAGAAATTTATAACATAATCCTGAGGAAGTCAGAACTTGTTTCAATAGGTTGCGGTAGCTGTGCAGTGATTGAATTACTTCTGGTGACTGTAATACATCTCTGCTCTCATACGTTCACCACCCAATAAACGAATTGACCTCTGTTTTTCTTAACCTCCTGGGAGAAGACCTTTTGCTCCACTTGGAAACTGGAAGAGGTTGTTCTTAGCATTGCATAGTAACCGCATCAAAGCCGCATTCTTTCGATGACAAGCTTTGAACGGATGCCAAAATAGTTGAGTGGAAAAGGGACCCTTTGTAATTGTCGTCGATAGTGGAAGCATGGATTTGTTGGCATCTTTTTTCTCTTGTCTTAAAAACTGCGGAATTAATGGTTCATCCTCGTGGTCCAAACCCACAATCGAGAGGTATACAGAAGTCAAATCCTATAAGCATTGATCGACCACTTTCATAGAGCATAGTAATCTCCAGATGAAACAGAGAGGGAGGCAGCCGGGGCGCTGCTAAAGAAACTGTAGAGGCGATGGTAATGGGTTTCAGAAAGTTGGGGGCAAAGGGTGTATGGAGTGTACCTGGATTCCCACAAGAATCCAGATGAGCCCCCCTTTTATAGACAGTACGGTAACTCTACTCTAGAAATTCTATACTCTGTTAGCTCAGTAGAACTTACTAGAAAGTAGAGGTGTAACTATAGAATTGTACTATCTAGAATATAACTACGTAAATAAAACGATGACGTGGGGCTCCACGTCAAATAAAAACATTGATGGAAAATCAAATTTCTAAAATCATTCAAGACGATACAGTTTCCCTGTTACACCACTGTGTAATAGAGAACTGGAATAGCGACAGCGAACAAGTCTCTATTACACAGTGGTGTAACAGAGACATTGTTACACTATTCCCTCCCCCGGACTATTGACGTCCTCGTCAATGATACTGCGGGAGTATATTATGTTTCCGAATATACTCTTGGAAAACTTCCGTTACTACAGCAGATCCATCTTTCGTAACAATAACGAAGTCCTTTGTTGGTTGCCACTCCGCCTCATGACGTGGCACACCACGCATCAGAACCAAGAACTTGAAACCGCGTCCAACCTTTTTGTGATCCAAGATAACCTCAACTTCTTGTTCTGGTCCATCAGGCAGCTCAAGCTGTGCAGGTGCAGGAGGAATAGGTAAAGCAATGTCATTGGGCTGCTCCAAATGTGGTGTGGTGTGAATGATATGAATGACTGGATGTATTTTAAAATGAGCAGGGAGATCCAGTCGAACAGCACTCTTACTAATTAGCTCCTTAACCACGAATGGCCCATATCTACGCGCACCAAGCATTATAGAATTCTGGGACCTTGAATAAACATCTGCAAACAACGAGCGATTGATCCAAAGCTTTGAACCGACTTTATAATCTGGAACCTTGTATCGCCTTGAAGCATATGCAGCTTGCCGAGCTTTAGCCACTTTGTAGGCAAATTGCGCATCCTCAAGAGAAACCTTGAGCTTGGCACGAAAGTCGTCCAAACTTTGAAGAAGTATGCTGCTGGTAGCCAAGATGTCCAATGGCGATTTAGGTGTCCATCCCAAGTCCAGCTCAAATGGTGACATACCCGGATCATCGCTCACAGCCGAGTTGTATGCAAATTATGCAGAAGGAAGCAGTTCATCCCAGTCATCCTGATGATACGAGCAATAGCAACGGAGATAGTTCTCGATCATCCTATTCATTATCTCAGCAGAGCCATATGTTTGTGGGTGTCTACTTGTAGACATTCTTAATTTCACCGCACACAGATTCATCAGTGTCTTCCGAAACTTTGAAATGAACTTGATGTCCCTATCTGAGGTCACATAGTCCAGCAACCCGTGGTTCTTGAATATGTTCGCGAAAAAGTCTCGAGCCGTGTCCTCAGCAGTATCTGATGTTTTAGATTTAAGAAAATGGACTCGACGAGTAAGTCGATCAACCCAAGTCGCGATCGCATCATGACCGCTCCTCGTCAGGGGTAACCTCACAATGAAATCTGTAGCTAATGAACCCCATCTGCGGTCAGGCAATTCCAGTGACATTGGATCAGTCAACTTTTTTTGATTAGATTCCTTATACTGCTGACACGTGAGACATCCTTCCCAATACTTTCGGACATCCCAGCTCTTATGTTTCCAATGGAAGTTATCTAATCTGGACAGTTTCTTCGCAAATTTAAAATGCCCACCAACTTTAGAGTCGTAAGCAATTTGCAAAATATCCGAAACTGAACTTCTTGGTATGCACAACTTTCCATTGTAAAACAGCCTCGAACCATCTTTTCGGAACATTGGCAGAATTCTTTCAAGTTTCAGCTTCTCAACCATATCCTCTGGCCACTCTCCTTCCATGGCTTTTACCATTGGACCAAAGAACTGGTCGTCATCATACCGAGGAATGATCTGATCAACGTCAAGGTAGGGAATTTCAACGTCATTCACTGAGATTTCACGGTCTCCTCTAGTCACATGTGGAGCTCTGGATAATGCGTCTCCCAAGACGTAAATTCTTCAAGGCTTCAGTGTGATGGGAAAGATTCCGAAGTTACCGAGAGTTTCCAACCAATGTGCTTCTTTCCGACTCAGTTTCGGTTTTGTGAAGAAGCTCTTAAGCACTTGGTTGTCTGTGAAAATCTGAAATTTGGAACCTTCAAGATAGCACCTGAATCTTCCCAGAAAATTAATCAAGGCCAGAAGCTCTCTGTCATTTGCAGTGTAGTCCGACTCAGCTGGTGAAAGTTTCTTTGAATAGCAAGAAATTACACGATCTCTTCCATTCTCATCCAACTGTGTTAGAGTTCCACCGACAGCAAGCTGTGAAGCATCTACATGACCATGAAATGGCTTGTTCCAATTAGGAGCGACTAAAATTGGAGCCAACTTCATCGCTTCCTTTAGCTTTTGAAAAGCTTTATCACACTGCTGATCCCATTTCCCAACACCTAGACTCTTCTTTGTCAGATCTGTGAGAGGTGCCGCAATTGCCGAGAACTTCTGAATGAACCTACGGAAAAACTGTATTAGACCTAAGAAACTTCTCAACTCCGTTAGAGATTCAGTTTTCGGCCAAGTTTGTAGGACTTCGACCTTCTCAGGATTGGCACGAATGCCGTGCTTCCCGACTATTAAACCCAAAACCTCTAGCTCAGTCTGAAAGTAAGAGCATTTCTTCGGAGAGATGTACAGTTTGTGGTCCTTAAGTCTTTTTAATGCAATTTCCAGATGTTCGTAATGTTCGTCCTCTTTCTTACTGAATATAAGAAGATCATTCATATAGAAAACCAAGAAGACATCGATGCAATCATAAAAGATCTGGTTCATCAAAGTTTGGAACGTAGCAGGAGCGTTGCAAAGTCCAATTGGCATAAAAAGATATTCAAATTGCCTATGCTTTGTATTGAACGCATTCTTTTCGATGTCCTCCGGTTTCACCCTTATCTGATGGAATCCCGTTTTGAGATCAAGCTTGGACAAAAATTTAGCATCTCCTAGTCGATCGAAAATTTCATCAGAACGAGGGAATGGAGCATTATTCTTTTTCGTGATGCGATTAAAAGCGCGATAATCGACAACACCTCTAAGCTTTCCATCCTTTTCTTTCACAAAGACAAGTGGTGCTCTATATGGTTATTTACTTGACCTGAACTTTCCTTTCCTCAGAAGAGACTCGACGTACTCTTTTGCTGCCCTAAGCTCGGATGGAGACAACTGGAATAAAGGTCGATGAGGTTCCTTAGCTCCTTCCTCCACTTTGATCTCATGATCAACTGATCGAATCGGAGAAAGCCCTCTTGGCAGTTCATCCTGAAAGACCTCTTTGAAATTATCCATTAATCTGCTCAGTCTTCCAACAAACTTTGAATCTGTCACTCTTGTCATACTGTGAACTTCAAGTAACTGAAATACTTCGAAGTCACCCCCATGCCTCAGCATTCGTCTAAATTTCTTCACTCCCAAAATGGACACATCAATACAGTTTCTTCATCGGGAGCAATCACTGGAATGGAAGCATCTTTCATCATCACAATCCGTTTCCGATAGTCGACACGTGGATTGTGGCAACATGCCACGGCATTCCCAACAGAAAATCATACCTGGTTTGGGACACAGCCCAACTAGAAGTACATGTATGTTCGCCTTACTTAATGGTTCCGTTGGAAATGATCTCAGATAATTCCTCGGTGACTCCCTCCTGTGAATGGCAAACAATGACTCGTTCACGCCGAATCTCAAACAAGTTCCTATTTCGCTTAAAGAACTCGGCTGAAACCACGTTTGTATTGCATCCATCGACCTTTAGTACTATGACTGCTATTCCATTCAGTCTACCTTCGAGTACTAACAAAGGCTCCACTGGTATAGGTCCATCAGTGGGGATGCTGTCATCATGACTACACATGATTCCATTAGACTCGGCTTCGGAGAGTCTCGACTTTTCCCTGTCCTCTGAGAATTTAGCTCCGGTTATGTCCATAACAGTTTCACTCTGCTCATTGGGACATCTTTTCACACTCACTGCTGGTCTCACCTGAGTGTTCACCAAGACTGGTGGACCAGCTAGTTTCCCGAGTCAAAGCCATTCAAATCATGACTGTGTCCTGCCTGTGTATTGTTCGCCGCAATGCGAGTACCACCCCTGTTACCTTTATTCACGTTTCCTTTTCTGTGTTTCCAAGGTCTACATCCCACCTTATGGCACGTAAAGCATCGGTTCTCCATCAAGTCTTTCTGGCGCTGCCCATCGTTTTTACGTTCAAGGTTTCCAATCTCCATCGGCATAGGACCTGAGGCATTTCGATTGGTGTGAAATGAACCTCTGCCAGTGAAGAAACCTGTACCATAAAATGCTCCGTCAACGTTGAGAGCAATGGTAGTCGCAGCTTCAAACTTGGATGAGTTTCCTTTACGAACCTCCAACAGAATGTGGAGTTTGAGACCTTCACAGAACCGCGCCAATTTTTCCGACTCATTGATACCGGGAATATTGATAACCAAATTCCTGAACTCTGAGAGGTACGCTGCCACACTACTTTTCTGGCGGATCTTGGTAAGTTTGTCGCGAGCTGGAATGACACTGTCCTGGGGGACAAAATCTGCCTCAACCAGGAGTTGGAAAGCTTCCCATGTAGGAGGAACAGCATTCTCGGACACAACTGTATACCACCAGTTTGCGGCAGTTCCGGTCATGAATGTCGAAGCAAAGTAGATAGCATTCTGGGGCACTGATGACTTCTTCATGGCCCACTTGAAAAAGTCTCAGATATTTTTCGACTGAGTGCAACCATGACCGAACTGTTAACGCATCTCGAGTCCCATCGAACAACACAGGCTTATTTGTTTTGAAGAAAGACATGTTCAACAAACCTCTCACTTAAAGCCTTACAATAACACCTAAACTTGAATACAAGCACTTAAAGTTGAAATCTGCAAGGGCTTCGTCCCTGGACGACGGGTTGGCTCCCTAACCGCGAAGAGAGTGACTCACCAGCAGCTTCAATCACACCTACACTCCGATGTGACTCAGCAATCCGTTCGGGATATCCCCACAAGTCCACCATGTAGACCGCGATCGGTGTTCTTACCCTATAGGAAAACCTCTCAAGCCGACTCTAAGCTAGCGAATAACCAAAGAATACCCTTTCTGAGCACGTACCCCTTAGTCCAAGTCCAGTTCCAGTCAACCCTATGAAGCGTTACCTGAACCCGTGACCCAGTCGGTGCACCTAGCTAACAGCCAACGAGTGCAATAGGATTGTATGGGAATACTGTGAGGGGAACCTCAAATGGGGACTTGGTCAGAAGTACGGCTTTACTAAGGCAACTTAGTTAAGCCTAACTGTCCAGTCTAAGTATTCTGAACAGGATCACGCAGCTTCGTGAGACCTGCACGCTACCTGAACAGAATAACCTAGAGAACGCAGACTAGGCTGCACCCCCAAGTTCCCGGTTACCTAGTTCTCCAATTAGTACCCGCGACCTGCGTAGAACAATGGGGTTTAGAGTACCTGGCACTCCAGCCCGCAGATACTCTCCTGTACTTGGCACTCTAGTCCAAAAGTACAGTATATGATATTACTTACAGTAAACCTGTCAGAAAAATTTTTCCAATAATTCAACAACCCCCCAAAAAAATACACGTGTAACAAAACCTCGAACTGGAGCAACACGAAAGCAAAAAAGCAGCGGAACCGGCGAAAGCGATGATACCAGTGAAACAGAGAGGGAGGCAGCCGGGGCGCTGCTAAAGAAACTGTAGAGGCGATGGTAATGGGTTTCAGAAAGTTGGGGGCAGCAGGTGTATGGAGTGTATCTGGATTCCCACAAGAATCCAGATGAGCCCCCCCTTTTATAGACAGTACGGTAACTCTACTCTCGAAATTCCATACTCTGCTAGCTCAGTAGAACTTACTAGAAAGTAGAGGTGTAACTATAGAATTGTACTATCTAGAATATAACTACGTAAATAAAAACGATGACGTGGGGCTCCACGTCAAATAAAAACATTGATGGAAAATCAAATTTCTAAAATCATTCAAGACGATACAGTTTCCCTGTTGCACCACTGTGGAAAGAGAACTGGAATAGCGACAGCGAACAAGTCTCTATTACACAGTGGTGTAACAGAGACATTGTTACATTGGAACATACTTGTCTATGCTGAGGGAAGAGAAGGAGTTGGAGTGGCGGAGGGAAGTGGGTTTTCGATAGACAATTGTATGTTGGACGCGATTAAATGATGCAACCATGTAGGCATCAGAGCCATTTAGTGGCCGTAAGCCTTCGAAACTATACTTAGTTTAAAAAGTAAACGGCAGACAGGGGTGCATAGAAGCAGACACAGGCACTGGATTTAATAGCTGTTGATTTAAGATCATGGTCTGAAAAAATTGTGTAAGTTAATTTCTCTGAGCTAAACTGTCTTCATTTACCTATTACTGATGCCCTGCTAACGTAATGATGGAACCCAATGAAGTGAATCTCATAAATTCTTCAAAAATAGAGCTTAACGAGATTATATAAGGCTCCAACTATCTCTTGATTCCGGTTAGAGACAAAGGCATACAAACCCACTTTACATGGAGCAAATTTAGAAACTATTGGCCTTCGCAAAGGATTTTCGTCAATTAATTCGGTTCCGACAAGGTCACTAAGCCTTTCTTGGTGCAGAGTCAAGTTCCAACGTTGGACCCCGTAGAAATAGCCAGTCAATTAATTATTGGGTGGAGGGATATACTGTTGATGTGAAAAGTAGAGAGATCTTTCTCGAAAAATTCTGTCCCAGATCTTTTTGGACAAAAGAATAGAAATAATCAATGTGAGATGAGAGTAAAATTAGAACCAAAAACTTTGATCAGCTCCCAATGATCTAAGCAAGATGTAAAACCTGCCAACTTAGAATTAGTTACTAGAGAAGTTACCCTTCTTTCACTCCGGCTCCTCGTAGTTGCCCGTTAACGTCTATTATATCACCTCAAAAGCCTGCGGAATCTCCCATCTCTGGTAGTCGGCGGTTCCTTTTTACGTTTACGCCAGTACCTTCCTTTCACCTTGTACTTGTAGCAGAGAACTTCTAGCTATACTGTAATATCTGCGGTAAAGAAAGTGGCGGAAAACGGCTGTGAAGAGAGCTCAGAGAGGGGGGCGAATTGGAGAGAGGAAATGAGAAGAGAGAACGGGATTGCAGGACGACGACTGGGGTTCGTGAAAAATATCATGGCATTGCTGGTCAACTTAAACAAAGAATGCGATTCTGCAATGATATGAAATTGTCTTGACATCGGCGGCTTTAGGAACGGGAATTATGTTGCAAAAAAATGTTTTAGTACCGAAAGAAGCTCGAAGAGGGGGCGAACCCGATGATTGGCGAAGAATAACGAAGCAAAGCAGCGAAAGGAATTGTTCTAAAGATTCTACGAGCGAAACTTGGGGAAAGAACGGGGAGAGGAAGGGAAGATGTTGAAGGAAAACCATAATAAACTGAGGTAAAATGATTCAGCATGCGGAATGTACAAGAGAAGGCCTAAGGAGTTAGGATCAGACTAGCAAGTAGCAGCAGGGCTGGGAAGATTGGTGGCAGGAGCGAAAAAGGGGCCAAGGACGTCATGGGTGGAGGCCAGAGCTGTGGAAGTAACGACCTGGGCAGAGGACGACATGGAGAGATCCCAAAGAAGTGAAGAACGGAATCGGAGGGAAATAAGGTGGGAAAATTCATCATCGATGACTAATGAAGTGGGGAACTGGAACCACCTGAAAAATAGAAACCGTTGGCGTTGATTAACGCGGGCGTACCTGTAAAATTGTCTCGAGAAGATGGGTTGATTTCTGGCAAAGGGCGGAGGGGCCGCTTGAAGGAAAACGCACATAATTTGTCATAAACAGTGGATCATACGTCTCCAAGTGTGGTTGAAAAGAAAACAGAGGGGCATCAAGCGTAAGAATTTGAATCCAACCGCAATTTCTTCTGACGCAGTCCCAGCAGAATTTCCCGTAATTCCACCTCTGAGAAATATGTGTGTAGGTCTACGGGGGCGTAAAACTGAATGACTCAGGCATCGAAGGTATCCGACTTTTTCGCAAGAGCTGTATAGTATTTGTATAGGGGAAGTGGAGATATTGGGGCTAGACCGGCAGTGATAAATTAAAAGATGTTGGTTGATGAAGAATAAATGACCAATCAGGACATAGAACATTCACCACTCGCGATTGCGCGGCGAAAGGATCTTGCTTCCTCAATTCGGCTTTTGAATCGGAATTTATACGCTATGTAATATTTATGTTTTACACCGAGAAGTTTTCGGGTTTATCGGCGTCCTGAGTCGGCCAGTTACACAGAGATCCCTGTAGTAGAGAAATTCTCGTGGACAGTGAGAGCTTGTAGACCTAGCAGGTGGAGGCTCCATAATAGTGCCGATGATTAACTTTAAAGCACAGCTACGAGAGGACTGAACATTTGCCTTGCTTCCATTGTTTCCATTTTCATCAGCGGAAGGACTACAATCAGATGAGGTATCCGCCAGACTCGAAAAGGCGTTGAAAATGCGGAGTACGGAGCGAAAATGTGAATTGTTTCGGAGATAAAGAGCGAGGGAGGCAGATCAAGAGGTGATAGAGAGTTCGATGATGAAAGAAGAAGTAGTCGAATGGTCGGAAAGATTTATTTCCCCATCCACTAAACTGAAAAAGTTGACCAAGTACTCAGTCGATGCGTGAGTGAGCACCGCGATGGGGCCCTATGAGAAGGAATAACGTGGAGGGATGAGGATGAGGTTTCGAAAAACAGTAGAAAGTTAGGGGAGGTTTTGGCATAGGAGATTGAGAAGGGAGCTGTGGGGCATAGGAATCCAGAAAGGAGATCGAAGGGGAAAAACAAAAAAATATCAACGCTGGAAAAATAGCGAGGTTTGAGCAAAGAAAGAGAGGTAAGGGGCGTAATAAACATTGCAAAGGGCAGATCCACCGGGGGGGTGCCGAGGCGTCCAGGAAGTGAGCGGGCACCAGACGATGGGAAAGGCGCGAAGAGGAAGGCGTAGAGGGAAATTGAAACCTATTCTCTGTCAAAAGGGGGGCAAGCGTCTCTAGCGCCGTATGAAATTACAATAAAATGTAGACAGGAAGTGATATATGCTGGTGATCAAAACTTGGGATCATTTTATGTTACACAGCATCGCCCCTAGCTATAAGGACTGAAAGATTGGACAAACCAAGCCCCTGATGGACACGAATCCTTTATCTTATGTGGACCCAGCTGAGCCCGCTAATTCGACCAAGTGTCCTGGACGCTAATCACTAACTAAGATCTAACTACGCCCTTCTGGGCCACAAACTCACTTCATGTGTAGATAAGTAGTTTATCGTAGATCGACTAGACGTAGCCAAAAAGCTGTCTTGCAAGTCTTAATAGCCGCCTCCTTCGCCCGCAACCCCTAACTAAAGAATCACCCCGATGCTGGCTCAGAATCTAGCTTCCAACTCTTATTACATTGAGCCTTTTTGCCTTTCAATTGATACATCCTTGGCTACTGCCTGGTTTTTCTACTATGGCGTGCCCCCTTTAACACGGTCTTCGTTCGGCATTGTTGGTCCCCACTTTAGTTTCTTTTAGCCTTTTTACTTGCTCGTTTTTTTTCAGGATACTTTAAGCCCTGGCGCTTAAATGATTCAGCGTCTACAAAAAACTGGAATCACCCGCTTAGAATGGAAGCATATACTACCCCCATCGGTGACTTTCTCGTGCATGCGTGTACCTTACCTTAGTAAGTCTTCCGACATCTCCACACTAAGACCGGCTTCGGCCTTAATCTGCCTCCGTAAACCATTTCCTATCTGAGAATTGGATCCTCTGAGTCTTTGAGATGGTTTGAATTTGCAGCCCAGAGAAGTAATAACCTTCAGCCACCCGAGGACTCTCAAGAATCTACCATTCCCGTCCGTTTTCACCGCCTGGAGACCCACACTTTCGTGATTATAGTCTCTAGACGCCGAATAGAACGACAGCAACGCAAGTTGCTCAAAGAGAAAGCAGATACAAAACGCCTGGTGTCGTAAAAAGTACTTCCATCCTTCTTTATTAACAAAGTGTTGCGCTCTGAAGAGCACCAGCCAAGCTTTTGGACACATTTCACTACATAAACTGGTCTTCCGACCTAAAAAGGAGACTGAAATCCCTCCAATAGAAAAATACTAGGAAACTGTGAGTAAAGGGACCTTTATCCTAGTCTACAGAAATTCGTCAAACTTTGACAATTTAAAATTTCTTGGTTGATTTAAGAAGTTCAGTTTGACTTATGTCGAAAAGTTCAGAAGGAAATGCCCGAAGCACCCTCGCGCCTTCACTCCCGCACTGATGCCGCGGCTTAGGCCACTACCTCGGGGATATCTCAACGAGTTACATGGTCACGCAGTTTACCAGGTGATACCCAGCTCATTAGGTATCTTTCTACTGCTAATAGGGTGGTTCTTTGTCAAGAACACGCCGTGATAGTACGTTGGGAGCTTCGGAATTAATTAACTGACCAGTTGAACGTAGTCAGTGGAGAGGTAGAGACTGTTCGCACCGGACTTACCAGTGTCATTACTCGTTAGATGTTTACTTAGGTCAGCATGGAGATCGGCTCGAAGCAGCTTCAGCTTAACATATAGATCTCAGAGAGGTTCTGGAGACGCTCCTAGAAGAGTTAGCCGCACTGAGGCAGGATGTCAGCCGTTTTATGGAGAAAGTCCCCGTCGAGAAGGTCGCCGGCCAAGAAAGAGCTGAGCGAATTGGACAACGCCCTCATTGTCTGGAGACTTAATCAGGCCCTCCCTCGGTACGCTAGTTTCGGATTCAACACTTAACAAAAGGTCGGCTGGTGCTGCAGGTAGTACTACCGGTAATGACGATGATGAAAATCGAGGTTACCGTTGAGAAAAGAAGGGGAAAATTCCGAGGAAGGGGCGGAAGATCTCACAATAGAGACGTAAAGAAGGCGCAGAAGAAGAACTTGCCGAACTCATCCTCTTCCAATTCGGATTCGGAATACGAGGAGAAGGGCAATTATGATAGGGAAACCTCTAATCAGGGATCAGAAATACCCCTTGATGATAAATACCCCTTGATGATACTAGTCGACCAAAGCCACGGCGTCGCACACGAGGAAGACCAGGGATATGTTCTATCGATCGAAGGGGCGGACTTCATCAGCCATCTGCGGTCCTATCGTAGTGATCCGTCTCGGGTTTTGAGATGTTCCTGGGTCAGAGTGGCTCGACCTAGAAAAGTTACAATCGACGAATCATCTGTACCGACGACTGATATCGTATCGTACTTATCGCTTGAAGGGCATTGAACAGTGTGTGATTCTTTACAGGCAGGAAGGGCTCGAAATGGGGCGAAGCGTGTCCTAAAGAAGATCAAAAAGAGGGACTCCTCTGGGGCTGACCTATCCAAGTTCTGGCCTTCCTTTACGTTCTGTTTTCTATCATTTATAGCAGTTTCCTTATGCGAGTCACACTTCGTCCTCATATGACGCCATTTCGTCCTCATATGACGCCATTTCGTCCTCATATGACGCCAGTTTCTGTTACATTTTGCGAAAATAACTTTTTTAGAAGGCCGAAAGTTTTACAGAAAACAAGGTTTTATATATTAAATTACAGTGAATTAATTCTTACTTCACATGTACCCTCGTTTCTGAAAGCCTCCACGATAATATTATTTATACTTTCTTCCAAGATAGAGTCGTTTTCGCAAATTCCTGCGAAGGGCGAAAGTTAGTAAGGGAAAATTGCTCTAGCCTTAACCGAGGTCAACAATCTTCAGGGTTTTTTTGATTGGCCATCTACACCCTTGAACTAGTGCGGAGTGACAAGAAATGCGTTGATGTAAAACAATTTTTATTGAAAAAGAAGTGCTGAAAGTAGTCCTCATATGAGGACAAACATCTGATAGACACTTGTGCGATAGTTCAACATCCAAGACATGTTCGAAGCTCCAGCATATTGGTACTTCCCCGAATTTTTGACCAGCGTCGCCAAAAGCAATTTCTTTCGGTAGATTAGGCTAGATCTACAGAGATAGGTAGAATCACCAGCTGGCCCAAAGCCGTAGGGTGGATGTTGCGATCTTTTGCAACAGACGAAGCCATCAACAATGTTGTCCTCTTTTTGCGAGATGTCCAAAAACTGCGCTACGAAGGACAGGGAGAATATTAATTCCGTATTATGCCAAAGAGTTGATCATTATTTACATTGATGGACTCGACTGCCACACGAAGTGTACTTTTATGCCTGACCGCTGCATGAATAAGGATGCGTCCTTCATATACATCATAGAGTATGCAGGGATACAGGGCATCACCGTTCGCTCTAGTTCGCAATCCTTTCGTAGGGTACACATTGAGGCCCAAACCGAGCGCCTGGTGTCGTGTAGTGTGCTTCTAGCCTTCTTGATTACTAAATGGCTGCTCTCTGAAGAACACCTCGGAAGCTTTTGGACACATTGAACTATGTCTTGGTTGCGGAAAGTAGAAGCATACGCATGAAGTCTATTTTAATGACTTTGCTGGTTTTCCTGGAGATCTTTACACATAAAAATGCCCCAACCATATTACACGCGATTTTAAAAGCTCAGAAATTGGAAACTTTACAATATAGTTTGACCTTTAAACTACTTCGAAAACAAATTTGTCACTAAGGGAGCCATAAGAAACGGTTACAGCAGCAATATCAAGTTTTAATGGTTCGTGTTGTCTAAGAACGCCTAACATGAAAGAGCCGCCCCAACTTTATCACGCTGCAATAAAAAATCTACAATATTACTTAGAACAATTAGGGCTACCCAGCAACTACATAAGTTGAGTAAACAGCTTCCTCTAGGAGATGGAAAGCAAGTTTGAAACAACTTAAAGTGCTAATCCTAATAGTTTAGAAGTTGAAAATCAAGGTCTGACGTACGAAGCATATCTTTTACGTTATTCACTGCGAGTGTGTGATATAAATTCTCTTTATTACTTACTTTTAGCCTCTTAACCCTTCGTCCATATCCACCTCTTCGCGTTCCCATAAATTTACTTCGGCAACGCTTTTTTCGCCCGCAACACTTCCGTTCTAGGATAATTAGTTCTGAGAATCTCGTTCTTGCCGATTTATCTATATAATTTAATACGATTGTGGGGATGTTTGCACTGAAGCATTCGCGATGTGAATTGTTAGGTTCGCTTTCATTTTGGTATTTTTAATACCTTTTCCGCAACCATGGACCTTACTGCTGTTCGTCTATCGATGACGAGAAGAAATTATTAAGGCGTTTAGGAGTTCCTTTATTCATGAACTAACGATTAATATATTAAGGTAAGGTTGAAGAGAAGGCCGCGAGTATCTCTGAACACCTTTTTGGTAATGAGAGGAGAAAATATAAAGCAAAGTCCATCTGTAGATGGTTCCTTAATGACAATGGGCGCAAATTATGTGATTGCCTTGTGAAGGAATAAGATTGGGAAATAGAACCAGATGAGATGATCCGCACCTCAATACAGGCCCGCCTCAAAATCATTGATTTTTAAAGTTAATTTGTTTACTTGTGTGATCTCTGTATAAAAGGCCGGTTTCAATGCCGAAGTCAAGTATGAAATGTTGCATGAGACGGCAATGGAGGATAATCAGCTCTCCAGCTTCTTCCCTATCTAAGGCCATCATGCGTTTAATGATATGAAGTGCTCCACTGTATTGTGGATTTTTTAAGAAGTCAGAGATATTTCAGTATCTGGTTGAACTAAAGGAGGGATACCGTATATTAATGACCCTCATGAAGAATTTAAAAAATTCTATCTTCTAATTAATCGTGGTCGGAAGCCGTAGAAAGAGATGTTAGAAATATTGAACACGACTGGAAACCCGGTTCGCTAGTCGAGTGGACATGATAATATCACAGCTGGAGGACTTTACTCTGACCATCAACATCAGTCCAATATTTTGGAGGCTGCGAAAGTCTGCTCTTTCTGACATAAGTCTGTAAACTTTGCAAATAGGTGCCTGGAGAATCGGCACCGGAATAATCATTTTGAGAAGTTCGGTCCCAATGGTCTCATGAAATTAACTGCTGGACTAAAGAGAACAGAAGTGAAACATCTCTAAGTCAAGAAGCGAGTCTGGACCTGTGGTGAACGGCTCTCACCAGATTCCCGTGGATGAAAAGGGCAAGGACAAAATACCTTTTACCAGCAAAATTGGTACATTCTGATTCGAGGTAATGCATATCGGTCTCATGAATGCCCGGAAAACATACTGAAAATGATAAATGAGGTTTTGGAGGGACTTTAATTTGCGAGAATGTACATTGATGGTGTTCTAGTATTGCCAAAAATTTTGGATGTGCACATTTCAGATTTCAAGACATTAATGGAGAGAATATGAGAGCAAATCTTGAACATTAATTCATTAACTTTTCTTTTTTCAGTTCTTTATTATAATCTTGTGCCATGTAGTAGATCGAGCACGTATCAAGGTCGATTCAAAGAAAAGAGAGAATTGGAAAGGCACCAACACCTTCTTCAAAGACGGAAGTTCAAATTTTCCTTCGTCTTTTCTCGTACTACCCGAGGTCCATTAAAAAACCACCAAGATAGTAGCACTTTTACACACCGAAACTGCAAAAAATAGGAAATTTTTCCGAAACAAGAAAATGAAAATATAGTTCAGCGGGAAAAGCCATTCACCCCTCCAATTCTCGTATATATATATGGATTTAAAGAGCCATTTACGGTGGAAACAGATGAATCAGATCTATTTTTGGGAGTAGTTCTGTCCAAAAATGATGAAAAACAAGAATAAATCCCATTCAGTTTGCAAATTGCACTCTAAATAATTGAGAAAAGAGATACTCTGTCATTGAAAAGGTAGCATTTTAGTCGTTTTTGAATTAAAACGTTTCTTGTTTATCTTTTATCTCTCGAAAATTTTGCTCTTATAGAGATATTATCAGGCACTTAAGGCATTGTGCCAGAAGAAAGAGGTGCGTCATAGGTTGGCCAGGTGGCTCGAAATTATGAAAGGGTATCGGCTAGAAATTGCGTACAGTACGGGACGCATTCATTTGCCTGCTGATTATCTATCTATTTTGAGGAACCCATCGGATTCGAGTGACTGTTTTCCCGAGAATATTTTTGGAGTTACAGAAATTCAAATATAGCAAAAAAAACTTTTGCGATAATAAAAAATGACTCATTTGATTCTTGTAGGTCTTGGAATTTCAAAAGTCGACATACAGCACAAAGAATGGATGGGAGCATAGAAATCAGAATGCTTTTTCTCTGTGTGACGGAAAGCTTTTTCGACTACTTTAAATTGCTCCTAGACTAGTAAACTCCTCTGAAGAAGTATTAATAATCTTGAGTACATTTAGCGGCGAACTAGGTCATTAGGAGCTCCAAACAACAAATAAATTCAATATAGAAAGATTTTTGTGGCCCAACATACATAAGGTTGTTTAAAAATTCGTCAAAAGCTGTGACGTCAGTTAAAAAATTATTTATATCCAAGAATAAACTTAGCTTCCCGATTTCAGGCATTTTTGAAACTTTCTCAATATACTTTGTCGTTCCATACAAAGAAAATTCGATTGGAGAAAATTTTCTTGTCACAGGAGTTAAGCACTTTATTGTCTGGCCATTTCCAGATCGGAGCTAAGAAAGCTACTATAGAGGTGGTCTTCAACTTTGTCCTAAAATAAATAAATGATCTATTAGGTCCCACGCAAAGGATCACCTCAGATAATGCTCTTTGTACAGCTGCAACTAAATTTCTGTACTTTTTGAGAGAAAAAGATATTCAATTGAAAACTTTTGTCGCCTGAGCTCCTATTTACGTTAAAGCTGAAAAAGGGCAGTAATAGTCAAATTTTAAATGGCAAAATTATGGTAGGCGAAAATATCGATTGTTAAAATGCTATATAAAAGGTATAATGCCGGTATTTCCGAGGAAAGGTTATGAAATTTTGCTTTTTATTTGAGGTCAACTACGAAATAGCTGTAATAATTCTAAAATAAAAAGCGACTGCAAATATAGTACGTGAAGAAAGTAAGGAGGTCTAGTTATGCACTACAAAATTGGAAAAAAACTCAACCATTACCAAAGGCAAAAAACAAAATACGAATCCGTAAGCTCAAAAATTTCCATTCGGCTCCAAAGTCCTTTTCTTCAATGAAAAATTTATGTAGTAGGCTATATAGTGGCCAGCATTCCAATCTAAGTACTACAACCCTTTCATTATGAAGGAGGAGAGACATACGCATTAATGCTCTGTTCAAGCTACGGGAAGAGATCAAGAATTGCTATTGGCGCACATCGCCTCTTCATTTACAATCAAGATCTGAATGATTTATTCTCACTCATGGCTACGTGTAAACACTAAATATACCTATTTATAACTTTAGAATGATTTTATGGGAGGAAATGGAGCTTTGGAATGGAATTGATTGCCTCCTCTACAAAGGATTATTAAAAACTACATTTCCTTACCCTTTTATACATTAAGATATGCCTATATTTCTGTCTGAACGGCCCATTGATTTCCGCAGAAGATTACTAACTATTATTAAAAGTTCTGTAATCTTTAAAACCGAGAAGTTTGCGTAAAGAAGTCCAAATTTCTAGGAATTAATATATCAAGATTCCGTCGGAAGATATGGGGCAGTAGCTACCACGTAAATTTCGAGACCCTATCTGAATTTCGTGCGTTTATTTTTTTAATTCTAAAGAACCATAAATATTTATACCTTATATAGCACAACATACCACTGGATACGGAATAAGTATTGGTGCCTTACCGCTTATGCCAACTTTATTAAACACCACTGCATGTACGAAACATTGTACTCCTGAGGCAGTAATGATGGCCCAAGGATAACTTTCTGAGAACTATAGCACGCCCGGAGGATGTCCTGGACGTTCAAAGAGAGGAAATACTGCAAACTACAGTACACCGAGATACGGCCTTGAACGTTCATCAAGAGAAAACACAGCATTTCATATATACTTCTCATTCACAATCTTACATAGCATAAAGTCGGTAGAAGGATAATATATTTTTGCCTGCGAAATATCTCCGATGATACCAAGGAAGCTCAAGATGTTTCTTATTTCATATTAATCTTCTGTTAATACTTTCTGGCGTTGCAACGACCGCACTTATCATACAAAGATTTATTCTTGATGGTGCGTGTCTTTTTTCTTATAAATATTCATTTCTCCGGAATCTTCCGGATGATTTTGCGTATCATACTTATTATTTCACTCTTGGAAAATTCGGAAAGGTCACGGAAGAAGAATATATCCTACCCATCTTGATGTTATCAGACGTATATATGTAGTTATGGTACAAACTGAAGTACCAGTGAGTCGTACTTAGTTTTTAGAGCATCACATTTGTAATCAGCGGTATATACATCCGTTTGTAAGGCCTTATATTTTATTAATAAGGCAACGGACACTAACGAAAAAAGCGGAAGAACAATGAAGAGAAATTCCACATACATCTCTAGGAAAATGGCTAAGGGAATCCAAGAGTCTTGAAGAGCCAGGAAGTTTGGCTTAAGCAGGAGGCGTAATTTCTACTAAAATATACGCACAGAAAAAATCACTAGGATAGAGGACAAACGATGACTACAGTTTCTTAACTTGCATGATATTTTTAATTGTCTTGAGTGTACCAAATTTATTATTTATTTCTATCAAATCATAACACGCTGGCAGTAGTTGATTTCAGTGAACTTCAAAAAGTTCTGGGAGATACCAATTTTGATTCTTAAAACTCCATGTACTAGCTACACCATTTCCACTCTTTGCTAATGGGTTGGGTCGATGGATATGGCACCTCGATATTAACATCCGAGAAGTGTTTTCTTTCTTGTCATTATCGTTCATAAAATTCCCCCTGCGTGCGCTTTATATTATTCACTATGATTTTTGAGACTTTAGTATTAGCCAAAAAGCATATATAAGCTGCGTAAACTGCTTTTTCTAGAAAATGGCAAGAACGTTCCGAGACAACTTAAAGTGGAGACCCAAATAGGTCAGAAGTTGAAAGTCAAAAAGCTCTTCTTTTACGTAAGTTACTAACTCTTCGTTACCTTACAAATATACTCCAGTAGCAATTTCTTAATTGTAAGACCTATGGTCTAGAGTAATTAGTTCTGAAAATCTAATCCTCACCGATTTATTCCCACCGAATTCCCCGCAGACGGATACATATCTTTTTGCATTCATATAGGGAGTTTCTGCGAGGCTAATGGAGTCAGAAGGGATTTTTTTGTGGGTACTTTGGAGCTAGACTGACATTAGGGACGCTTATTAGTGAGTTTTATGTGCCCTTGGTAGTGCTTGAGCATTCAGGGTGAAAGAGGCAGGAACTTGGATTTTCTCATTTATTCTAGATGAAGGATGGATATTTTCCAAGGCAGGGGGTGCAAGGTCTGTGTATTAGAGGATCTGAAGAAAATACCACGTCATGCGGAACTATCCGGAAAGGATGATGTAAGACAATTCGTAAAGCTTTCTTAGTTGGAAAAATCCATGTGCGTAGCTACTACTTACATAGATAGTGATTTCAGTCACCCGAAGGTGCCCATGGCTCGCAGGTCGATGTGTGTTGCCACATATCTCAGCACTGAGGGTGTGTCTGGGTTCCACCCTCCAAGAGAGGATATTAGTGCTAGGAACAGTCGGGACCTGGCAAGAAGATTGTAAGCATGTTTTGAGCTGCTGCTTACTTGCGTGTTTTCTATGGGTACTAAAGAAGGGTTGAATTTTCCTCTTGAGGATTACTGCGTATTTGGGTCGATTTTCATTTTGTATGGTATGCGGAAAGTTCATCAATTATAGTAGGTGTAAGTTTTTACTTGTGGAGAAGGATGCAGAGCTTGATATTAAATACTAATTCAGCAGCTTGAAATGCAGTAGTGGAGGGTTGCTGGCACTTACACCGGGATTAAATGCAAGAGATTTGGCAAAACGCTGGCATGAGGGCAATTTGTATATGCAATTGACAAACTATACGTATTGAAGTCCTGCTGAGGTTCATTGTAACACTGTTGTATTGTAGTAAGGACCATGGAAACAAGTGAGATGCTCTTGGTGGTGGATAAATTCACAGTATGTATGGTGGCGACTCCCTAAAAAGTAGCATGAAAAGTATTTCAGACCTGTTTGAGTCAATTATGATTGTCCGGAGTACTCTTAAAATCTTCTTGACCCGTTTCATCCCTAATAAAATGTGTTTATCCACTCCAGAGTCTCAACGTAGCCCAGCTCATGCTGAGAATAATCATAAATCAGAAGAATTTTGAGATAAGTAAATCAGAGAGGGTGAGATTCATAGAAAACATTATCCTAAAAAGGAGGTGCAGTATGCGAAAAAGGTGCTACCGTAGTATATTCATGGGCAAGAAAATTATACTGAAGGAAGTGTAAATTTTTATAAGTGCTTCTAAAATGTTCAGAGTTTACCACCGTTGCTTAGTGACGAATGTAAGCAAAACGCTTCTTAGGTCAGAAATTGACTTTCAAGGTCTCAACTATTTTTTTGCACTTGACGTTGTCTCCGTGCTTGATTTACCTCTCTTAGAGACAGCGGTTTAACTAACTCATATAGACTTTCCGACTAGCCCAAACCTCTTAAACACACATACTAATACCATGAAAATACATTCAAGGGAAATTTTTGGACGATAAAGACTAAAGGTAGATACTGTTAGAGTAGATATAGATACGTAAACCTCACAATCTTTATACTATATATCAGATCCAAAAAATCCTCTAAATATCCATACCTTCGATTACATCCCCATAAAATACCTCAAACTGCTCACCAGGGTAGAAAGCCTTCTCAAGCACACCTAAACTTCCAAATACTTACTGACAATTCTCAACCTCCTCCCTATTCCCAACCTAAAAGTTTAAGATAAAGATCATCCTCTCACTATCCTCTACGTCCCCAACAGTAACTACCCCACGGTTGCACACCAATGGATCCCATGGGTCCACTCCGTTCCCCTAAACTTCGGATCTCTCTGCATCTTTCTCAGCCTCTTCTCCTTACTCTTCTTCCTCCACAAATTGATGATGAATACATTCCGGAATGCGCTCCCGGTTTATCCTCCTCAGGAATTCTCTGTATCCTGTTGGATCATTAGCTCTCAAAACTAAACTTTAGATGCAATGCGGGACTTTGCCTATTTTCTTAACGATGAGGGTCGGTCTGAGGTGGTTCATGTTAATAAAAACGTGAGGTATATGTGGGTGGGCTGATGGAGTGGTTTATGAAACTTCGGATTGAAATCTTGGGGTGATTATTCGGAGGCAAAGTAAGAAATCTGCTTCATAAAATATCGATACTATATTTAAAGGACGATATAGATCTAGAGTGGAAAGGTTGTTCCTCGAAAAAAGACGAAATCTTTATAAATAAGTCATAAAATGAGTTGCAAAGTAAATTTGGATTCATAAAGGAAAGTAACTTTAGGATTTTCTTTGTAAAAAAAAAGGTAGGAAGATCGGTTTGAAGCGAATACGTCAATAATGGATCTCATGATGAAGGAAACGGGAATTCGCATAATTGGAAAGTTTCCTACCAACAGATTTACTGCTGAATTGCTGAGGTAATGCAGGATAGTTCCTGTCTCCATCTAAACGCTTGTAAACCGGCATACAACGACTCTCGCCGTCGCCAAGGAAATTTTCGGATCAGTCCCCAGTTGTGCGACAGAACGGATTTCGAATGTGTAAGTGTACAGCGACATTTCGCATTGGCAGAAATCTCCAATGCGTATAGTTTGCTTGCTGGTCTCCCCTTTACTTGCTCGTAGAGTGAAATACCATAACGAATTACCGCAAAATTCCACGTACATGAAAATTACCACACAATTTGACTGGATATCAGCCGGCTTATCTTTTACAGTAAATGAAAACGCCTTTTTCCTCCTTTGAGATGGATAAAATCTATGGTAAAGAGTCGGATATATCTCCCGAGATTAAAACACCCAAAGATTTGCAGTATCTTATTTTCTACAATGCGCCCACACCCATACAGATGTTTGTTCACTTTGACGACCACATGCGCAGCTGCGGCAACGACGAAATGGCATGTAAAAGCAGGTTTGACATAGTCGCTCAAAAGCTGCGTCCAGCATAATAGTGGCAAGGTAAGTCGCCATGCGAGCCATAAAGACCTTCGGGCGGGTGCGATACATACTCAACCAAACACACTCTGTGCCCACTAATTCGTCCACCGCGGCATATCTTAACTCTTCATACCCTCCAATACACAGAAGTACCTCCGTATCTGTAAATAGCCGTCCTTCATCTGTAATCAGTAAAGCACTCCTAATTCCTACCCAATATTGGGATGCTTCGCCAAAGCTGAGAGCCCGCAATTTGATTCTAACCGAGTCTGTCGATCTATGGGGGACACTGTCGTCCACTCGAAATCTTGGCACAATCGCCCATCTCCGAGTCCGTGCCGTCTCCTACGAATTCATTACCTGCGATATCCCCATCTGTAACCTGTTTGAAGACGAGTGATTTATTATTGAATCAGGCTGCACGGCCAAGACCACTGGACAAGCCTCTCCTCAGCGTTATATCAGGCTGTCCTTTTACTTCAAGCCGCCACTACCAGTAGCGACTGGGATTTCTACCTCATGTAGTTTGACAAGTTTAGTGTCCAATCTCCCAAGATGTATATGTCTGTGGCTTCAGGCGCCATGCCGTTAATGCTCATGTGAAAAGCACATCTTCGCCGCAGTTGCATTATTTCAGGCGCGCGCAAATCGGAACGGATATTTTTTGCCTCGTCATCTACCGACTTTTTATTTAAGGTCGTACCTCCTCTTGTCCAAAATTGCCTGTAGTTCTGGTCCTTCATTGCCCTCCCCCACTCTAAGCACCTTCCCGGGGAGGATATCCCTCCTTCCATATCATTGCTTGTCCTCTCCGTGGTCCTCTCCAAATTCACTTCCATTTTATCTAGATATATTAATACTGTATCCAACCCTCTCAATCGATCCCAAATCAAGTTCTTTTCGCCCTTTTGCTTACCTCCTTCATTAAATTCATTTTTTTTGAGAAAAAGGGCGCAAATGAACTACTGTAAATTTCCTTTTAGATTTATTTTATCTATTCCAAATCTATAGAATGCCCCCTCAGGAGCCTATTTGAACCAATTTATTCCAATTTTAAACCCTTCCTGATCATTTTACTCATTGTTCCTCTACCCCCTACCAATTCGAAACACCCTCAGTCACCTGCGACTATCTACATTCTACCAAAATGTACAACCTATGCCCCTCCAGAGTCATTTCAAAAACTCTTCACCATCGACCCCTACACAAAATTCCCCTACTCCCTTTCGGCCCAATTACCGCTGTGAATATCTCTGTCGGCAAATGGAGAAGAAGGTGATCGAGTTCGTTCGTCGCTAGTTCACCGAGGATGAGACGGAGGAGGTAGGTGAGGGGCACGAAGGGGAGGTCGAGGATGGAGCTGGGGAGACTTTTGAGGATTGGAAAGCGCCAAAACTGGTTTACGAGAATGAAGAGGACGGTGAAAATGAAGGGGAGTATGAAGAGGAGGACGAGGAGGATGAAGGGGAGGATGAGAAGGCGGAAGTGGAGGATGAGGGGGAGCGATACATAGAAATTGTTGGAACCTTGGGGCGGGGGCTGGACAGTATGGACTAGATGATCCCGACACTGGAACCGGACGGGGGCATCTTTAGTGATTTGGATATATCCAAAGAGGAAATAGAGAATTGTAAGCCGTTCGCGGATACTCGTGGGGACTGCATGGGTAGCATGGATATTTTGGAGGAGTTGTTTGGGTCTGATCTAGGCGATGAGAAATAAGAGTACTAGATATATTGTGCGTTTATTAAGTACCTTTTGTTTAGAGTATATCATCCACACAAAGTGTCTTTACGCATTTCCTGGTATCTTTTGTATTTTGTTCGGAGCCCAAAGCCAAAAGTCTATATAAGCTCAGTGAACTGCTTTCCCCAGAGCGAGGTAAACCAAGTTGGCAGACAGCTTCAAGTCAAGTCCCGAGTAGTTAGTAAGTTGAGATTCCACTTCAGACCCAAGAACCAATTTTCTTACGCTGGTCACAGAGCATCAGTGGTAAACCCTGTTCCTTCTATACTTGATTTTAGCCCTCTCAACTGCTGTATTTACCCACCTCTTTTTGTTCGCTCAACTACACCAAGGTAGCACTTTTGTCGCTTGCAAAACCTCCTTGTTGGGGTAATTGGTGCTGAGTATCTTTTCTCCTCACGATTTTCCTCTGTCAAATTGATTTCCGAAAGCCTAGCACGGATATCGTGAGAAATGCCGGAAGGCATCAAGCTCACTGACCAGGTATATAGGTATGAGATTGCTTCCCAAGCCGTACAGGAAGCTATGCCTTCTTCGAAATCGATCTGTTCCTCTATGCTCCCGCATATAGGGATTTGCTTCAGTTGAACGCATCCAAATATTTAACGGGTAAATAAATATTTATATGTACAGTCATGGACAATGGTACATGTAGTAGGGAATTCTGAGATCGGCGTTAGCCATAAAAGTTCATCTTGCCACTTCCGATTCTTTTCCATCCCACTTCGACTTGGGTGGGTTGGTGTGATTTATTGCGAGTGGAGCGAAGGATAGAAGTCCTATTAAAGTGCTTTCAAACCGTAATTCAGGATCTACAGTATGGATAACGGACTATCTACACCAACTGAAAAGGAGCTGGCTGCTAAGTCGACAAGCACGTGGCATTGAAAGTGAATATCAACGCTGCTTATCTTTGGTGGAGAATAGTGCTTACCTTAGAGTATCAGTCTTGGCCTCAAACTGGCCACTGGTCGTGCCACCATACCCTGACAACGTAGCCCTCTAGTCGGCTTTCAGTCAGGAGAATAAATAAATGTTCAACACACCTTAAACGTGGAGAACGCATCCGCGCGCCACCCTTAGAGTGTTTGAGGGGAATAGGAGGTGCGTTTATTGTGGGACCTCGGAGGGCTGAGAATGAGGGAATTTTCAGGAAGAACTTCGAGCTTCAAGTACCGCCGAACAATAACAACAGTCGGGTACTAGTTTTTGGATAGGCCATTTCCAGTGGGGTAAATTGTGTGATAACTTAATATTTGAAAGATGTTGGCCTTTATGGCCCGGAATACCCTACGGGGTGACCGGTAATACCTCTTAAATTACCCTAAAAAGCCGGCTCAAGGCCGCTCAGCAGACAGGCTGTGTTGGGCATAACAACCGCTGCAGCGTGCCTCTGAGCAAGTACCGCACGGACCTTACCATACAGTATGACTCCATCGCCCTAACGGCCACGTTCCGCGCAGCGTCCGTTATCACCCTATAAGCGTGCGGGTGCCAACCTCGGAGAGTAGATATAGGGATAAGCACGAGCGTGCATTCGCTGTTTTTCTCGATGGCCCATAATTTCGTAGAAATTACAAAAAGGGGGGGAAAATGGGGTGTTTTAATGATTGAAAAAGAGGTTAACCTATGTTCCAAAGCGTATCAAATAATTGGTTCAAGAAGTGCAAAAAAGTTACTTGCTACAGTTGTCCTTGATTCATTATCATAAATTTATGCATATAGTCAGGTGCTACACAGTTTATAGTGAATGCAGTCGAGCACTGTACAGTTTGCAATACAGTATTCGTTTCTAGTATTTCTATTAGTTTCCCTGTGACAGGATCTGAATGGAAAAACGTGTCATTCCGTCCTGTTAGCTTATTTTAATCCCTTCTGGTAGTCGCCCTATACAGGTATGGAACTCTTCTCCAAATGCTGTGAACAAGTTGGTGCTCTGGGTTTGGTTTTGGGCTGAGATTTGGGCTACGGAAAACGGGTGAATGGCTGAAGGGTGAGCTTTTCTTCCAAAATGCTCATTTGATTCGAAAGTAGAGAAGTTTAATGCATGTTCTTAACTGAATAGTCAGTCAGTTGGTGCACACTCAAGATAAGTAATGAGTAAAGATCCTTCTTTCTTCAGTATCTACTGTTTCGTTTTTATATCGCGAATCATTTTGCAATCTGCAGAGTAGATACCGTACTGTTATAACTACCACTGAAGCAACATACCTGACGGAATATCCTGGACACAGCCACTCGGATCTTTCATACATTAAAGAACCCCAACCTTTTCAGCACTTTTGCAATGTCCCACAAATGGGTTCTCTTCTGTTACTGTACATTTTCGTAAAAAGGAGAATACACTGCTTTACAGTCCTAAACTTTTGAGACCCAAACTGTTTCAACGGGCGCAGTCAAGCGCGAAAAGTCGGAATCTGCCGCAACATGTGTCCGGGGGGGGGGAATCTTTGAGTCCAGGTGCGCAATGAGACCTCACATCATTTCTCCAATATGAATACAGTACTCCGTCGAAGTGATGGTGGTGCTACATATGCAGTGCTGGAAACAGCTTGCGTAAAGTTTAGAATGGGGATCGGCTAATCGAAAGATATGGAAAGGACAATTCGGAGAGATCAAAGATGGATTTGAATTTGATGCTATTGCCTGTCCTGTGCGTTTTCATACCACTCTTGATTACTGCAACATCTCTCACATACGATTAGATGAGGTCCCTCCATTGACGCAAAATTAGTCCGGACTCCCGTATGTAGCACGGTACTGTATGTACTGTACAGTACTCAAGTGCTTCTGGCGACAACAGTATACCCAATGCTGTATATTACTGGGGGAACGACCTTGCAAGAGCCGCCCGACGTCCATTCATCGAACCTCGTCCACACTACCAAAACAGGACGAGGCCGGATATCAGGGCGATGGGAGCCGGCGGTGGCACGGATTATTTCGACGTAACCTTTGTCAACCCGCTCGCTCCCTCCCACGCAAGAGCCAGGGCTTTCAACCCACTCACAAGCCTCAACGCAGCTTACGCAGAGAAGCAGCGGAAATACCAAGGGTTCCTTGCTGAGCTGCCTGAGAGAAACAGGCTGGTTCCTGTTCCCATCTCAACGCTTGGCGGATGGCATCCGGCGGCGTTCTCCGTCGTCAAGGAACTCGCGAGAACCGTTGCCACCCGCGCAATGGAACGGTTTTCGAAGGTTAGAGGCATTCTTTTACAGCGGCACTCCGCTTTGACAGTAACCTCCAATGCCGCTTGTTTGCTCGCTGGCCTCCCTTCCACCTTCTGGCTGATTGGAGTGCCATCCACAGCTTTCGACGCGTTGTACGGTTTCGCAATTGGCTTGACAATGATACGATATCTACGCTCGGGTACAAATTTACTGGATACCAACCCACATATCTACCACAGTAAATTAACCCCCCATTTACACAATACTGTACAACTTTATAATGAACAACAACATCCAACTACGGGATAAATTCTTCCCCAATGATCGAGGTATTGAGGGGATGAATGTTGAAACAGGCATAAACAAAGTCAGTGTAAGACATCTGCGTTATGACAAGCAAGGAAATGATCACGAAGTCACAATTTTTGCGACCGTCTAATCACCAAGTCGTACTCCTAAATCGGAAGGTCTCTCCAGCGAACGCAGTGAAGAAAACGTGCGCAAATGCGCTATCACTTGCATACAAACCACTGCCACAAACTGTCCTCCAACAGCATAACCAACTGAGATCAACACTTCCAAAGTAAATATCCCGCAAGTTTCTACTTTGTCATAGCTTGGGCCACCTGCTGCTTCCATTCGTCGCTGTCCGGATTGCCTACGAGAAACGCACCTACCATGCGATCCAAATTCATATTCGAGGTCCACTCCTCCACTCCATTGGCTGCTGCTTCATTTCTAGCATGCTCCTCACCGCCCTGCTCCTCATCATATTCTGTAGCTCCATCCCCAACAAAAACTAGCTTCGAAGCCTTCTGTAGCGGTCTCGCGATCTCACGTGCCACCTCGGGAAGTACATCAACTAGACGATCCATCACAGCACTCACGTTTGAACTACCGACAAGTGGAACAAGCGAACGGTCGGGCACAGTCGTGTAAGGTGCACAAGAAAAGAGACAGCAAAAAGTAATGCACGTGGTTAGGTAACAGGGTAAAACATGTCAGCAAGCAATTGTGGACAGGTAGCTGGTAAGCGCAGCAGGGGCAACCTACTTATCCATCCAGACCCTGACCCGCTCCTCCAACATTTCCGCCTCGGCCTTGCCCTTGGCACGAATGACGTCCGCCTCTGCCTCTCCCTTTTCGCGAATACTCCAACCCTCAGCCTCAGCTTTTATGGTGAGTATCTCTGCTTGTCTCCTTTTGCGATACAAGTCGGCATCAGCGGCGACGCTGACTTCTGCCATCTTGATGAGCGTTTCTCTTTCGACATTTATGGCGTTGACGACTCGTTCCATCTGGAGTTTCTTTGCATTTGCATGTTGCTGCGCGACCATTACATGTGTCATCAATTCGGCGGATTTAATCTTACCAGCCTTTTTCTGCACCTCCTTCGCTTGCGCTTCCACCTTTCTTGCTTCGTAGAGTTTCAGATTGACTTCCCTGTTACTGGAAATTTTTCTTTCCCTCTCCAAATTTTCCTTGACACTGGCCTTTGTACTCATCTCGTTTTTCAGAGCTAATGCAAGGCTTTTATGCAGGGCAGCACCTTCAAGGGCCTCTCTCTTGACCTTTTCAGTCTGTGTAACACCCAAGGAATGGATGTAATCGTTCTCATCTGATATTTCAGCGACAGTATAACTGACAATAGAGACGCCCATACCTCTCAAATCTGAATGACACAAATCGACGACCTGTTTCGAAAACATTGCACGATCGCGGTACAACTGCTCTACAGTCAACGAACCGATAATAGAACGCTGATGACCTGCGACAGTAAACGAGATGGCGTCATCGATTTCCGACTCGGTTTTGCCCAAAAAGTGTTGGGCTGCGAGACGGATAGACGACTTATCCATGACCATTTCACTGGGTACATCTGGATTGGAAGTCCATCCTTGAATTTTTGTTTGGATTGTAGCGGAGAGGGTAACGGGAACGCCGGATAAAGTGATACCATTTTGGGTTGTGATGGAGAGGGTGCGCAGGCGTAGGTCGAGAGCATCGACGCGTTCGAAGATGGGGAGCGCAAAGAGGCGGCCGCCAATGATGACCCGGGGTTCTTTTGAGGCAGCACTTGATGACTTGATTAAGGCTGTGTGGGGGCCGCAGGTGTGGATGAACATGATGGTGGCGGCAGAGAAAAAGAGGAGAGAGGGGTGGTGTCGGTCGATGGGCGAGGAGCGGGGTGGAAGCGGTACTGTAGTGAGTACTAATACAAGGTCGAGTAGAAGTGCGTACAGTGCATGGTACTGTACTGTACAGTATTGTACGTACAAATGCATGATAATGCACATGTACAGTACAACAATGTACAATACAGTACAGAACAGTACAGCTTGTTTTTGTCCTAGAACAGGTATGGGGCAGCATCTTATTTCAATTGAGGTTTCCATGACTCTTAATTTCTCACCGACAGTAGTTACTGAACGCATTAAACTTTTTCTTTCTACAATTACAGTAACTTTATAGAGATATTTGGTAAAGCAGAATCAGAGATATTTATTTTTGGTACAGTTACAATCCCGCATTTGCGCTGATTAAAAAAAATCGTCCTTGTTGCCCAACGGGATCAAATGTGTAGCTGATTCCTTTCAAAAAATAAATGTCAAAAACAATATGCTTGCCAGCAATGAAGTGCAGCACTATCTAGCACTAAAACTTACTGTACTGGACAACGCATGTACTGTACTGAAAAGAGTATTAAACACGTGTACATATTCTTTCATCTCTCATGCTTGCTGTGCTTTACTGTACAGTACTATATCCCACTGTACTTACGTACAATATGTTGCTGGCCATAGGGCGCAGATTACCAAGCAAACCTCCCTGATAAATTCTCTACACTCCCAACGGTATAGACAGCACGCCCTTTCACTCCACGCCCCCTCGCTTACCCTACTTCAACAGCATTGCTCAACTGAAAATTGCTCAACTGAGTCAACACCGCGTCACCTCCAAACTTACTCGCATCAAAACCACCGACCCAAACCATGGTAATCGGTAAATTCTTCGTATACACGGCAGGCCCCAACACAGCCCTCATCAAGTCGCCGTACCGCCGTGGGTATTCGCGTATCGTTATCGGTGGTCGCGTTTTCGCAGTCCCCATTCTTCAACGAGTCGACAGTCTCTCGCTCGCCTTGCGCACCATTACCGTGCGGACGGTTCATGGTACAACTATCAACGGTGTATCCGTCGATGTCACTTCCTGTTGTCAGGTTAAGATTCAGGGTTGGTCTACGAATGGGGAAAATGATGAGTCTGCCCCCAGGGGTAAGGCGTCGGTTGGAGGCGACTTGCATATGGATCATAGTGCCATTCAACTGGCCGCCCAGCATTTTATAGGCAAAAAGGACCATGAAATCGAGGACGCTATTCAAAAGACCATAGCCGGCCATCAGAGAGCCATAATTGGAGTCCTTACCGTGGAGGAGCTGTACAAGGATCGCAACGCCTTTTCGAAACGTGTGCTGGATTTGTGTCATGACGATATGAGAAACATGGGCCTGACTGTCGTCAGTTACACCGTCGCTGAAATCTCCGATGATAACGGCTACATCGAGGCACTGGGTGTCACACAAACAGAACGAGTCAAAAGAGAGGCCACCGAAGGCAAGGCTACTCATCAATGTGAAGCCAAGAGTCAAGAAGCCGAAAGGCAGGCCGACGCCCACCTACGGGTCAACACGCAGCAGCAACGCATGATCGAGAGCGACAAGCAGAGAAAGGTAAGACAAGCCGAAGCACAGCGTGACGTTGATGTGAAAGTAGCAGTCCAGCAAAAGGCCCGACTCATCACCGAGGCAGAACAAGATGCCGTGCTGTTTGTACAGCGACAAAAGGCGTCCGCCGCAGACGCAAAGGCAGAACTCGAAGTGCTTGGCCACCGTGTCGAAAAGGCAAAGCTCACGAAAATGAGGGAAGTTAACGTCGAAGCTGATGCAAGGCTGTACAAGTCCAAAGTGGATGCGGACGGGGTGCGTGCAAGTGCTAAAGCGGAAGCGGACCGTGTGCGAGCGTTGGGAGAAGCGGAGGCGGATGCTATTCGCGCAAAGGGTATGGCGGAAATTGAGGTGCTAAGAGAGAGAGTCAAGGTGTGGCAGGAGTGTGGTAATCAAGCGGCGATTCTGGAGAAGATGATCGAGGTGTTGCCCAAAGTGGCGGCGGCTGTGTCTGCACCGTTGGCAAAGACGGAAAAGATGGTGTTTGTTGGTGGAGGTGGTGGTGGTGGTGGGCCCTCGGCTTTTACTAGGGAAATGGAAAGGGTGGTCGCTGAGGTGCCGGAAACTGTACACGCTTTGACGGGGGTGGACTTGAGGAAGGAAGTTAAGAATTTGGTGAATGGCAATTTGGGCAAGCCTATAGTGCAGGGGATTGCAGAGGGGGCATCGCATAAGATGGTCGGTACCTTGTTCAGTAATAGACTTCGTTGATAGGCCGTAGTGCTTCGAAACCATGGTACCATACTGAATCAATAGTACTGCATCAGATAAGATTGTTTGATTCGCAGACGTCTCGGTGTCTGTTCAAATACAGAATGCATATAATTTATTTATGTTCTATTTACAGTCCTGTAGTGTAGTTTTTTGCCCTTAATCCTATTTTTTATCTTACGTAGTCTATATTTTCTCTATCCTATTCTACTGTTAGCGATGCCTGTTAGGATTGTTGTAGAGTAAGGGTAACTAAAGCCGTCCGCAGGACTATCCGCTAGGGAATCTAGTAAGTAGATAGTAGATGTGCTAGAGATAGTCGACCGCATCTACTGCCTATAAAAGGCCTAACTGCCCTGGGCACTGAAGTAAAAACCACCATCAACAATTTTATCTTCAACCTACTCCACTGTTCTACACTAACAAAAACGTCCAACGTTTTTTTCTGACTCGCCGCTAACGCCGCCCGTCTGCTTTTTATACTCTAACCCTTGAATTTTCGCGACAGTGTTCGAGATTACTATATTGATACCGTAGTGGCTAGTGAGTGCGTCTTTATCCGTATCGCAGGTTTGAGTTTGAGATTGTTTGGAAGCATGTTTGTATTTTACAGAGATGGCATGCAAAAGCATTTCGACAATAAAGGGGGAAAATGTGGGGTGATTTAATATTTGAAAAATATGGTCGGCTGTTGCCCGAAACATCCTGCAGGATGCCCAGTAATACCTCTAAAATTACCCTAGAAAGCCGGCTCAAGGCCCCCTGCAGACAGGCTGCGTTGGGCATTACGGCCGCGGCAGTGTGCCTCTGAGTAAGTACCGTACGGACCTTACCATATGTCTCCATCGCTCTAACGGCTACGTTCCGCGCGACGTCGGTTAGCACCCTATAGGCGTCCGGTTGCCACCCTCCGAGAGTAGATATAGGGATAGGCACGAGCTTACTTCTCCCGGAGGTTGCAATAAAAGAATCATATCTTCTATGCTTCTCGGATGCGGCCGCATTGAGCGAGGTGAGCGGATTAAAGGTTTGGGTCCTCCTGTGGGAAGGCGCCAGCGGGTTGACGAACGTCACGTCAAAGAAGTCCGTACCTCCACTGCTTCCCATCGCCCGGATGTCTGGCCTTGTGCGATGGACCCCGTCCCTCGGTTCGACGGCGGGGTGACGGGCCGCTTTCTGCAGGTCTATAAAGTGATTTGAATCTTTCTGTGAGAGATTTTTACCTAATGCTCATTGCGGAGATTGTGCCTCTTACTGAACCGTGCAGTACAGTATCAGCTTTCGTACTGTAGAGAATTAAGACGTTGCCTCCTTGTTTAACTGTTTTTGGTAAACTACTGTACAGTAGAGCAAAACTGCAGTACTGCACAGGACTATCGCCATATAGTGCCATGACATAGTGCCATGGGGGTTAGTACTTCCCTCCCATTAGTGCTACAGAAAAGTCATTTCAATGTCCTAAAAGTCGTGGTGCATTACAGCCCGGCCGGCGTCCTCATCCTCGACATCCGGATTCGTGTTCCCCATTCTGCCGCAATGGTGGACTGGAAGAAACGGAAGCTTTACCTCGGGGGATAGGTGGAAGCGCTCATTATTCTGATTTCTAGATGATGCTTCATTTACACGTACTGGAAATGCTCTCAGCGGTTTCGCCAAATTGTGCCAATTCTCATTAGTGCCTTTTTAATCCTTTTAGTTAGGTATGACAATACTGTATTAATACTGTACAGAGTTGGTAATACAGTACTGGGGGTAAGTTATATGCAGTTCAGTCCAGTATTGTACACTGTTTTGTTTCTCAGTTAATATGCACTCCTCAACTCTATGACAAATTTTATGATAAATTCCGAACGGTTTATAGTTTAATCATAAACTCCATCACTCGGCAACACTTTTAGGAAAAAGCAAAAAGCGCTACTGGTCACGAGTCCATCGCGTCTTCCGCCAGAAGCAGGGTAGTCCCCGTCCCCATCTCTATCCTCGCAAGATGGCACCCGGACTCCCACGCGTTGATACCCGACGTCACCCGCAACGTCGCTACGAGGGCAAGGGAGACCTACGCAAAGGTCGAACAAGTCTTAACACGGCGTCATGCCGCAGCCGCAGCGATGACCAATGCGGCGTGCCTGTTGGCTGGCCTCCAGCCAGCTTTCTAGCGTGTTGACTGCTTCCCGCCAATCCCTTACATTGTAAGCATTTACCCAAATCACGACATCCCTCAGGGAACCGCTAACCATATTTTTCATGGGTACACCCCAAATTTACCCCCCTACTGATCACCCGGTAGGATATTCCGGGCCACACCCGACCCTATCTTTCGAATATAAATCTCCGGTCCTGAAAGGGACGTTATTTTAGTGTTACTCATCAGTGAAGACTTATCCCGCTCAACACACTAGCAGCGTGGATACAACCGACATATTTCCCACTGGCCTCCCCTCTACTTGCTGGTAGAGAGGGAAATTCTCCGCTCTCCTGAAGTGAGGCGAAAATTTTCATTAGGGATTGAGGTGAGTAGGTGGGAGTGAGGCGCGATCACGCCTGCCGCAACCTTTCAGGTAAATGGTTATTCCCACCATATTGTACAGGTCGAATGGGTAACAGCCAGATTATCCTTACAGTGTAAGGACCACGTGCCCCTATTTCCTACTTTAAATGACGGCCCGCTAATTTCTCGGGTTTCCTAATTTCCCCTTTTTCCTCGGTCCATTGACTAAGACGCTGCCACACGTGGCAAGGTGAATACAACACGAAACAGAAACTACTGTCTTCCGATGAAATTTTCGCAATGACCACCAGCTGAGTTCTAAAATTATGTTTCGTGGCCAATAAGAAGGACAATAGTAGGCCATGAATTCTCATCGCGATGGCATTTAATAGTGCTCGTTTTTGTTAGGCACCGGAAGGGGTTCTGTTTTTTTCGCACCTCTATTTGAGGGCTTCTAATTTTTTTTGTTTTCTTTCTTTCTTTCTTCCTTTCTTTCTTTCTGTTTTAGCTCAATAAAATACTCTAATTACTTCTCTTCTCGGCGAGAAAGGAAACTCTCCTGCGGTTCATGTTACTGAGCAGGTGGGTCTCTAGGTAGATTTCCTGGGCTAAGGTAATGTCGCAATCAGTACACCGCGGAGGATAGCTTTGCTTTCCCTTAATCTTTGTTCTGCGCTCTGGTGCTTCCCGCTAGCCTTGTGGACGGCTTTTTGTCCGGAACTAACAAACTCTAACAAAATCGATGTCGCAGATGCGACAGTGACACTTATGCTTTTTTGCCTTTCTTGTTCCTCTCCTTTCTCTTCCGATCCGTTGCGACCTTAAAATCTGTGGTACAGACAAGGTCAATGCGGGCCTGGGCCCGGGAGGAAGTAGCCACGGAAAAATATCCGAGAGTGGTTGTACGGTGAGACGGATGAGACGAACGCTGTGGAGAACGAGGGGGTTGTCTTGAGTAGCTAGAAGCTTGGGAAGGAGACCCGAGACGGAGGGAGACTTGTCCGGATTCTTCGGACCCCTCCTCGGCTTCGTCGTCAGTAAGCGACTACCTCGGTAAAGCTGTGATGGCAGAGCTCTCCCCTTCGGTAGAGTTGTTGACGAGGCCTTCCCGTTCTTCCTTCCGACGGAGTTCCTGATACCTTTAATGATCCCTCGGGGTCCTTAGTGGCTTTGTGCCCCCTCTAACCATTCCCCGAAGTTCCAGGAAGGTTTTTAGAGTACAGCTGTCACTGAGGGTATTGCCCCCTTGAACTTCGAGCTAAGCACCGAAAGTCCAAAGAGACAAGGGAAGCATGAAGTATAATGAGTATTGCCCCCTTGAACTTCGGTATGAACAACGTAATTCCAAGGAGACAAGGGACACCACTGCCTTAAGGAAAACAGAGAAGAGGACAGCAACGTTTCTGGGTAGTAGTTATAGGTTGGGGTTTCGGTGGTGGTTTGGTAGTGGTGCTTTGGGTTTGGGGGTGATTTGTGGTTTTGGGCTCTGGGTCCGAGGGTAGTTGTTCTTGCTGCCGGTCGATTCCCGCACCCCAGTCGACCAGCCTTTATATAGAGATTCGCAAATTTCTAAAAGGCACGAATTGGTACTAAACTCCTAGAAAAGTATATAAAGTAGCTCTTGAACCCCCCTACTCGCCTGTTTTGAGGCGCCTCTACTGTTCTGTTGTGCAGTGCACGCCACTTGTGGCTCGGAGCCATGCACAGTACTGTACATGGCTCTCGTATCCCAAATTTGTGGCCATATATAGTACTGTACATGGCTCTCGGGACCATAACTTGTGGCGACAGGACACTGGCCACTATGAGCCACATAAAAGCATTGCACAATACAGTACTGCATGGTGGGGACAAATGTTGGATTCTGGAATTTTTTAAGTATTTTTAAGTACAGTACAGTACAATACTGTACTGTACGATTTATTTTTATATTTTAGACTATAGTGCTGAAATTGATTTTTTTCTAGGAACCGCCGGCCGCCCTTGGCCACATGCATTTTTAACGCTTTCCTGTATATGTAGGCGAAGCGTCGGATGCGCGCAAGTAAACAGGGCAACACAAGGAACGACAGCAATACTGCACATAGCCTCTAAATTGTACTGGGAGAGCCCTGAACTGTACTGTACAGTACAGACCTGGGCATGGCTCTTGGCCACAAACTGTGTGCATCACACTGCAGTAAAGTTGTTGATTTGCGGACCATGTCCATGATTATTCAACAGAATGATGTGTAAAGTGCGTATGAAATTATAGTGAGTGCAAGTCGAGTTTAATATACAACTAGAAAGAATTGTAGACTCATGAACATAGATTTTTGTGCTGAATGCAGCAGTGATATGTCGGAAGGTCGCTCAGAACCCATGAGGAAGATGTTAATGGATAAGGGTTCTGGGGACGAAAACTAAAGATGCATGACCACAGAGACGGAAGGGTTATGAAATGCGCCCACCTGTGAAGGAGCGCTGAATGTTAGTGCATCTACTGTACGAATTGAATTTGAAGGAATATATCCGAACACAGAAAATAGTCACTGAATGCAATGGATGTATGGAGGAGGATGTTTTGATTAAGGTGGCCAGTTTCCGCCGTGTGAACCGATGAGTTGGGTAAAAAATAGGTATATGATGGGTATAAAAGGATAGGATTTGGGAGGCGGCAGAGCTGCATGAAAAGCATCCCTACATATTTGTGCTGATCTATCTGTGTCGTTCCTGCACAACAAAATAGCTGCGGTATGGCTCTGACTATCGATCTTGCAGTACACGAGATTTAATTTGTGGAATTCATGAACAAAGATAAATTCGAATCCATAACAGTACTGTACGGTAAATGGTGGTAGAAACACAAAAGCGGGCAAAATTCCACGATGCGGTCTACTTTGTAACTACATTCTAGGTTTTTGTCTGTTAAATGCGTTTAGATTCTGTCGAGTTGTCTACACAAAGTGGGGTGATGGGGTTCTTGGGATTCGAAAACACCCTGCCACAACTCGACCCTAACTGCAAATAAGGGAAAATTTCCACCGCCTGAATGCAGTAATAAACCTTTTATCCTTGGACTAGCGGTTTGTATGTCAAAGTTCAAAGATGTAGTACCAATATTTCCTCCGGTTCTACTTTTTTCTTTGGACATGCAGTGCTTGGTTCGAATTTTGAAGGAGCAATACCGACAGCGGCTACTTCAGTTAACGAAAACTCTTTGGTTTTGAGGAGAATGATAACAAGGAAAGGGAAGGCGTGAAACACCCACCAGGATCATCAACGGCACATGGAGCTAAGAAAAGGAGAGGAGAGAGAAGAATTTTTCAGCAAGTCTACTAAGGAAGGAAGCAAGAGGGATGTTTCTGCTATGACGGGCTAACCAAGACAATCCCTCCTCGAGTACGAAGGCGAAAAGGAGCACGCAAAAATTGACTACGAGTCTAGTTCGGTCCAGAACGATTCTTATTCGCAAACTTCTAGTTACCCAAGGTCGGAGCCCGGGCCTCGTCCCTTTCCTCGCACCAGCGCCTACAGCTAGTACTTCACGACCCCCACTTCTGATGAAAATCCCAGCCCGATCTCGCTTGCGCAACCACCTACGAAGTCGTGACGGACTGCTAAAGGAGGGGGTGGAACAGAATAAGGCAGAAGTACTTGTTTTAATACCGACTCCATGGCAGGGAACTTGTCAGGGCACTGTACGAGGGGGCAAAAGAGGCAGACGGAAGACAGAAGAGAGTGGAGTTAATGCTGAAGGGATGGAAGGAACCTCCGCGGTTCAATTTATGTTACACAATACTCACTATATAACTCAACCTACAGACTCGAATGGGCGGCAAAAACATCTTAGGTAACTTAAATTCATCTCTTAGTATTAATACTAATAGAATATTTAATATTCAGAGTCTTGGTATATATTTTAAAGTAAATAAAAGATAAAGGAAAGGAAAAGAAGAAAACGGAAAAAGGGAAAAGGGAAAAAAAGAAAACAGAAAAAAGAATAATAAAAACCACTTCTAGTACTTGCGATAAGTGGTATTGTTATGATGAGCTATTTATATCTTTACCGCTACCTTCATTTTTTGGTAGTAATTTACCACTTAAATATTTAAATAAAGGTGACAGATTTTTCAATTTTCTCCTTCCATTGAAAAAGACGCTAAATCGCGTCAAAGACCGAATACCAAAAGAAATAGAAAACACTGTTTCCGATGAAACCTTCGCAACTACAAGCGCGTGGGTCCTCAAATTACGTTCGCAAATTGATTATTTGCCCCTCTAGTGAAAGAGGGTGAGTGGTTAATTTTCAATTGAAGGATGAATTGTAGGTGGGGTTCAGCTATGGATAATGATGACGAGACTTAACTTTTGTAGCGACTGATGCATCCTAAGAACGAAAGTTCGCTGAAACATTCTTGAGGTGGCATTAAAAGTCTATCAAAAACCCTTCTTACAGACAAATGGTGCCGTTCTGGACGAGTCTTGCCGCGTTACGATCGAAAAGTGTTTGCAGCAGCTAAGAAATCATCATAAATGTACGTGCGACAAATTAGTTGCAACCAAGTTAGAAAAGTACCGAGAAGCCCGTTGGTAGTGCCTCAAAAGATATTGAAGCGATAAATAGGACACTTTTGATCGAATGAGATGGACAAAGAATGCGTTTTTGCAAAGGAAGGCATGGTTAAGGGCATGGTTAGGTGGCCTTGGCGGCTATAGGGAGAGGGAGAGGAGTCCAGCGGGAGTCGAGGGAAGGATGATGGTTATTTCATAGCAGTCTATATATCATTTCTATCTAAGCTCCTTGATGCCCGGGCGAGCTGCATAGCCATGTTGTGAGGTCTCGATGACAGGGTAAGTAGTTCGGATTACTGCGCTTGGTGTAAATACTGGAAGTCTTATGCGTTTTTATTCAATTCAGTAAAAAGGACCTCCGATAAAGCCGATACTATAGCTGTAAGAACGGCTGTTCGAAGAATAAGTTGACTCATAGCTCACTGACCTGAAGAAAATTAAAAAAATGGAAATTTAGACAAAATTGCTAGATTCGTAGCAAACCAAACTTCACACCACTCTACGTAACCCTATACACTCACCTACTGTTTGGTAGCAATGGAAATTCAGACAAAATTGCTAGATTCGTAGCAAACCAAACTTCACACCACTCTAAGTAACCCTATACACTCACCTACTGTTTGGTAGCAAAGCCCCGAGCGTCGACATCAAACCAAACACTGTGGGGCTTTGTGAACATCCCGCCGATCTCGGCGCCCGCCCGATAAGACATGTCATTGGAGGTGGATGCGGCCACTTCCATCAGTGTAGCTCGTTCCCCCTGCAAATAGACATTCTGCGACCGCAATGTGGTCGATAACGTCGATATACTTGTCGACAGTACCGCAACCTCTACTCTGAAGCAAGTGGGACGAACAAGGAATGGTGCAAAAAGGTGGCGTTGCGTTCCTAACGGCTCTGTAAAACGGGGAAAGAAGGCCATTCTGCGGTGAAGCTTGGCACCGTCGCATCCGTCTACAAGGCTCTTAATGGAAGGTGAAGCAGCCTATTTTTTTCGGGTCGTAGGATCACTCTTCTGAAGGGTATTTACAGTGGAAACTTTCTGGGTCTTCTCTTCAGTGTCTCACTAGTCCCCCTTTTTCCTTCCTGTACCAAAGACTAACAATCCCGCGGTGAAAACGCTTTGTCTACGGAAATACCCTCGTATGTCACCAATCGGTGATAAGCAGCCCCTATATTCTACGGAAGCTGCCCCTATCATATTAAATCCTGAAGGTCTCCATGGGAAAGCGTAAAGTAGGCGCACTAGAGAGGCTATTTGGAGCACAATGATAGCCATAAATGTTTCTGTGCAGGGTCTATACTTCATATTATCGTTGATGCAGTGGATTGGTACGAAATAGGTACTAAATTTTTGAGATGTATAGATCCGACAACGAATAGTTCCAACTTGAATACCAAATAATTGCATGAATTAACTCAAATTAAAAACATGACTGGAAAACCTGTTTTACAAATAGATGATCTATGGAGATAGTTCAATGGCCCGAAAAATGTAAACATATTTCTACCATGATGGGACTATGTATCCTCAAGACCAGGTTAAATCTAAATCTAGACCAGATTAAATATAACATGGTCAAGAGTGAACATACCAAACATCAGGTAACAGATTAATACTTTGGGTAGACATATTTCAGGATTGGCAATAACTATTATACTATTTCCCTGGTAGTCATTTCTTCAGATCATAATTTTGCTGAGGGCAATGGAGATCTATGGAAAGTTTCAGGCAGTTCTCTCCTAAAGGAATTCCACAACTGCCATCATGTCCAATGTAGTATGTCTGATGGTTTATCTTGATCAAGATTTTGATTAAATTTGGGGCTTTTTTGTAATTTATTACTAATGAACTAAAATGTAGGGCGGGGTCTTAAAAGTGATGTAAGCGGAAAGGATGTTTTTTATAATGATTGCGGTGGCGAAAAATGGAGGACAGTAGGATTTTTGGAGAGGGTATTTAAAGAAAAGGTCAATCATTCGAAAGCTTAACTAGCAAATTTGTAGGAACGATTAGCGGATTTTTGTTCGAGGCAGCAGTCAGTTAGTGGGCAATTGAGCATGGAAAAACTTAGAAAAGATGGTATTTTATTCAGATACCATAGCTATACTAGATATACCACAGATTTAACCTCTCAGATGGTGTGTAAATCCAGGAGTAGTATGCAAGAAGGAAAAGTTTACTCTAGCGGTAAGCGTAAGCTTTTTGAACTCAAAAATAAGGTTTCTGTTCTACTGCCTGGGCTCATGATAGAATGTAGTAATCTTTACCCAGGCTCTGCTTCGGATTTGACGATTCATCAAGAGAAAGGGGAATTTCATGGTGAAAGTCTACGAAAATCCATTTCCGGGGAGAAAAGAGAGGATTTGGGAGAGCTTTCGGAGGAGAACACGCAATTGCGAGCTGATCTAGCTGATATGTAGTATCAAGGTATTTGTGAATTTACAAGGGCTGCGCTACCTGAAAAGAAACTGCAGAATGGACATACATCAAGGAGTGAGCTGGCTCCAAATGATTGTGTCTCGCCGGATAGAGTTCTTGTGGAGAACTTTTTTAATGAACTGTGTGGACTATTGGATATAATGTCAGCAAAGTGAAGGTGGAGCGAGTCCGGGTATGACCACTACTTTAAGATATGCGTGGCGTTTACAAACCTGCATGTGCGCATGCATTATCTGCGAGCCGATGATCTGGACGGACATCGCCGTATTTGCAATTGGCTGCTGATATGAGAATGTCTACCGCTGAAAAGCGGAGGGAAGTACCGCAAAAAAATCTGGAGAAGCAGCGGGCGATGATGGATGTACATGGGCATCTTCAAATTTCCGTATCGGGCGGTATTCCATTACTGCCCATTGAGCCACTAGAAAATTGAACGCAACTGTATCGTTGAAGAATTATCCGACAAAAAAAAGGAATACTACTTTTTTTTTGTATAAAAAAGAGGAATGCCACTTTTTTGTATAAGAAAAGTAGAAGGAACTTTTGTGGTCGGCTATTTGAGCTTTAATTGTCGGGTGTCAGTGTATGTGAATGAAAAGGCAAGGGTATAGAGAGCCCCAGTAATACAGATGAGAGTGATTACTTTAGTTGAAAGTACTATTGGGTGGCAGTTTTGCAGCATCGGATGGCAAAGAAGCAAAAGATTCAACGCTAGCATCAAGAAGTATTGAAAATGGGTGTACAACGTTTGGTTGCACAATTTATCTCTGAATTGAGTTTAGAAAAAATGGGTTGGTTTGATGAGGGGGTTCCATAGTGTTGGTTTAACGGAACAAGCGGAATATTTACGCGTCGGGTGGAAAAAACTAAACAAGGAATCGGCGAGTGATTACCTGATGACAGTATATCCCGTTGACGCAGAACGAAAAGCGAAAGAGGGTCCGAAACTCTTCGGGGGGAAATCGTGGCATCGGCCGTGACTCTTCGCTTTGTTGGTTCCCACTCCTCCCGATCGGTGATCGTAGACGGGTTGGAGAAACTACGAAGAAGATCTCGAACATCGCCTTTGTCACCCCAGTGGTGTGCCGCAAGTGTGGACGGTGTTTTGGTTGCTGGTAGAGATGCGCACGCACGAGGTGTGTCACAAGAGGAGGGCTGGAGGTGCACAATAGTTGTATCTTCGGCCCCTTTTCATGCCCTCCGCCGCGAGTCAAAATGCGTTAATCCCCTAATCCTCTGTATGCTTCCACACAGTAAAACCTGTAGCGTGCAGCTCGAGATTTGGGAAGCATCTAATAGGGTCGTACGATAGACTACGCTATCTCACTTTTGGATGTTTTTATTTCTGGGTACTGTTATTGCTATTTTAAAGAGCTGAGCGAGAAGAGCACCGCCTGAAATAGATAAGGAGATACAAGACATTAAGAGTAAATTTAATGTAACACATGTACGTAGCTTCTTAGGATTAGCAGGCAAATACCTTCGATTTATTCAGGAATTCGCAGAAAAAGCAGCAGTCGTGCATGTTGTAACTGATAGAGTGAACGAGAGAGAGAGGGGGCGAAGGAGCGAGGGATAGAAAAATATTCAGGGACCAATAAGGAGAGGGGATAGAAGAGACGGTGGAGAGGAACTTTATTCAGACAGAAGATGGAGGAAGACCAAAACGGTTCATTTGAAGCTTACAAGAGCTACCAAGCAATTCCTTGTATAGCAACGAAGATTGGTACTCCCGAAAAAACAGGCCACAATATCGTCTCCGAGATCGTGAAGTGCCCAGAGATACTAAGGTTTATACATGAATTCACTGGCCACTGAGACGCAGAAACATTCACTAAACTTTGTGCAATATTGCTTTTGGTGGCCCGAAATGGCCTCTGATGTGTACAAAAATTCCAGTTTAAGCGATGCGTGCCAATGTACGCGTAGAATCTCTTGGTACATTCCACTCTCAGGAGCCCAATTGCGAAGGCTCCTTTCTACTTTTTCTACAGATTTTGCGGGCCTGATACGCATATCTGTGGACGTTCACCGCCACATGCTAGTATGAGTGATACATCTTACCGCACGGCCAGTTGCTCGAGCAGAACATGATACAACGTCTCTTACGGGTTTGAATTTTATAGAAAACGAAACTATTCGACTGTTTGGACCGAAACACACAATTTTAGGTGAAAAAGGCAGATTTTTCACGGCTACTGCCTTGGTTGAATTCCTGGAAAAGTATGGGATCAAGTGGTGCACGGTAATGACTTTCGAGAAAGTTTCTAATTGGAGGGCCGAGATGGAGGTGCGGAAGTGTATAACTAGCGTCTATAAGGTCGTTAGATATGGAGAAGACTGGGAAAATGCGTTGAATCAATATGTGTTCGGGTATCGACGTCGCAGGAGACCGTCGGGTGTGTCTCCCTTCGAGCTCCTATAGGGGTAAGGCCAAGTTTTATCGTAACGCAGGAAGAAAATCGAACTCTGGCGTTGACTGCAGGCGACCGCTGCGTGAAAGTCTCAAGCCAAGCAAGTCCTGTTTTCTATCGATGATCAAGTCTTGGCCTCTTATAGAAAAGAATTTCAAGGACTGAAGTGGCCTGCTCTACGGTCTGAGTTCTTTTGACCCTGCGAGGTTATGCGCGCCGTACACCCTGGCCACGCTTTACAGTCCCTGCATAGGAGGTTTTCACGCTTTCTGTCTTCGTAAATACTACGTAATGCTGGGACCCCTTATTTTGGAGAAGATCTAAAGGTCCGTCCCGCTAAAGGCACCCCATTTAGTTCCAAACATTTATGTAGGTCTATAATTAGTACATTGAATAAGGTTGAATACAAGCATCATGAGTCAAATATCTAGCTAAAATTCTACATGCTCAGAAAGGGCTCGAAGTACTGCGGTTGAGTCCCTTAGAGGCCTTGCGGTGCTTTTTGTACGGCTGTTTGCTCTCCCTTCCGTCTTCGATCCCGTCCTCCATTAGGCCACTGCAGGGGACCTGTCGAACATCGCTGAAGCTTCTATAGTCGGAGAAAGTATGGCAACAGGCACAAACACGGAATCAGTAAGGACAAAAACCCATCGTCAACCATTCTCTGCAATCGATAAATAGAGGACGTGCGCTCCAAAGGTCGATGCCTACGGCATTTTTGAGTACGCCACGCGACCCGCGGTTAGCATCGACAGCTGAAACCTCATGAGCGAAACGAAGTTGAAGTAACGCAATGTTCTTGGGTAAAACTACTACTCATCTTCTTGGAAATATCGAGCGACATAAGGGCCAAGGGAGTTCCACTGAAAAGGTGCCCCACTTCTCCGAATTCACGAAGCTACTTGTGGTATCTTCTTAAGTTGCTCCGGGTAAAGAGCTCGTGGAAAGAATTTTACCAAAGCTATTAACCTTGAGAAGCTCCAAGGAGAAGGGAAATAACGTTCGCTATCGCTGCATTGACTGTTTCTTCGAGTCATTGATGACTTATAGATGCTCTCAAGAGAAATAAAAGGATAAGTAAGGAGAAGGTGGACACGCCATGGCGAAATTGACTTCCGCCATCCTTCCGGGATGCGTCTTGCACCAAATGGGTATCTATAGGATATAGCTTACTCGAGAAACTTCATCTATAGCCGTAATGGTGTTGGTTGGAGGTTGTAGGGAAAGCAACAGGGTCTTCCACCCAGTTCTATGAAAAACATTGCCGTGAGTGGTAAGGTCAGTCTCCAACCTGATGTAGTGCGCCCCTCCTTTCTCGTCTTTCTCCCCGATAGAGAGCCTTATATGGGATTTCACCCAACCCGGGTCTGCGCTTAGTAGCCCGTACTATTCGTCATCGTGAACGTATGACTTCAAGCCAAACCTTGAAATAGTCCTCTTGTCAAGGTCTACTGTCGAATTAATATCGGCCTCCGCGAGATGAATACCAAAAAATCGTACTATTTTTTCCCTTGGACCTCTCAAATACCTCATCCCGCTCTAATGTAACCACGACTCACCTCTTCTCATTTCCATGAACATTTTTGAGGTCTTAATAGGCCTACAGAGTCCAAAGAAGGAACTTTAGGCCTCTATTTTGTGTAATTCGTAGATTAATTCCCCCTTAACAGAACGATGAGACATGTTTACGTAGGGAGTGAAACTGCATATAGCGGTGACTTCCTCGCCTGTTAGCTATGTAGTTGGTAAGGTCTTGGAGAGCCTTAAGATTATATTTTTAATCTGTTCATAGAAGTCGATAGCGGGAGGGATGAGCTCTAGGCCTTCTCCTTCGCAAGCTGCAGAATAGTATGCTACTTTCATTTTCAGGGCACTGTCAAGAATATAGGAACAATTATCAGTTAAGTTGTGGAATTGCGCGGAATGGGGGCTGATAGTGGTGAAATACAGGGCCATGGAAGATGCGGAAGTGGGGACCTTCAATGACTAATTCGAGCACTCGCCGCTCTTCGAGGCTCTCTTGCAGATCGACTGCGAGGAAACACTCCCATTTTACGGAAAGGAAATGGCCGGGTGCGAGATTTTGTGGTATGCAAAATAGTACAGGCGGTTATGCCGGCGTGCCGCCCCGATATCACCCTCGCATATAGACGCGTGATTTCCAAGCTCTTTTAGGATGGTTGGGACGTTGGAAAGGCCGGTAATGCATAGGGGACAGGGGTCCAAGCCGTGGTATACAGGAGATGCCAGGCGTGCAAAGGCCATCGTTGTGGTCTTCTATGCCCATTATGCCCAACATCCTATTGCACGTGGCCGACGTGGCACATCAGACAAGAAAGCAGAACAATCGAATATGAGGAATTGAATGCGGGGTGCTTTAATTTTTGGAAGATATTCGATTGTATTGGTATGCTTTGCAATAAGGATGTTTTGCTTAAAATATTAAATTAGGGGTTTTAGGAGTATCTCTGAGGTTTATTTTGTACTGTACGTTCGCGCGATTATGATAATTTAGTTATTTTTAGAATTTGATTGTGCAAATTATACTCTCTAAAATTTAAATTATGTGACCGCCGCAACATCATGTGGGTCGGTGCGTATAACCGTCTGAGCAGCGCGACGTTAAGCAACGGAAAATGGCAGACACAGTGTTCGCCTCTAAAATCACTGCCTTCCTCTCATTCTATCATGATACTCTTGCAAAGGGTTGCAAGCCCCTGCGAAAGCGCTGCAGTGTTCAACAGCAGAAGAAAGGAGCACAAATTCTTCTTTTTCTACGAAAAAGTTGTAATTGCGAAAAATTTGCAACTTCTTCTCAGGCCAGCGAGAAGAAAGCATCTAGACGGCACTGCTTTCTACTTCTACTACGAAATTTTCGTGTCTGGTAAAGAACTAATAGAAGAAGCTAGGGACCACGTCGCGGTCAAGCAGAATTTTTTTGTCAAATTTATCAAGATATAACACACTCAAGATGTGTTTTGTCAGGTTCTAGGAGACAGTTCTGAAATTGAAGACATCCCTGGTTCAATCAAGGAGATATTTGTCTCTATGAGACGCCTGACTTCGATTACATCGCAGATTTGGGGATTTTTTGAACTTATGCCTGCTATCAGGAAATATCGTAGCAAGTCTTAGTACTTTATAGACATCGAGACTACTAAGGTATTAAGCAGGTTCTAGGGGGCTTTTTTGAATTTTTATCACTTTTGTTGACCATTCAAGCCGACTCGTAAACGTCCCTCCAGAAGGTCTGCTAGTTCTTCCGGATTTCCACTCCAGAAACATTGAGAACAAGGTGCACGTTCTAGCTGAGTAACTCTCCGGTCTGACAATCTTTTAAAAGAAGACAAAGAGCGATAGCGGTGCAGGACCTTCTTCAGTCTTCACTGTTGTTATTGCAACGGACAATGTGACAGCGATATCAAATGCGAGAAGGACCTTTATCGAAATACGTGCTGCTAATATTGCGGAAAGACGGGTAATTAGGATGATCGTTACAGGTTTTCCGCTAGGAACAGGGTCTTTGGGTACTCCATATAATACTTGGAGAAATTAAGAACACGGAAAAGGCGATAATGTCAATATCTTTCGAAGAAAACATCCAGGCACAGATTCGGCTAATTAAAAAGACATTTATTTAGTGAAAAGAACTGTTGAAGGCGAGACCTTACCGAAAAGCCTCTCCATGGTAACAAAGAAAGGCCTACGTCATTAAGTCTCATAAATAACCCGCAGCAAGCCAGATTAATTCCATTGATACCTCTGGTAGAAGAATTTCATAGTTTGAATCGCAACAGAAAGCCAAAGGAAAACAGCCTTGCGAAAAAAAACTCGAACAAGATCCAAACGTACTTGAGAAAATAAGACGTGGAATCGGAATTTGCAAAAGCCATTTTCGCCCTATATTTGGTTCACTTCTCCGAGGAGACGCAGATGGAGCTACAAGTTTATGCGTTGTCTTCTGGATAGAAATAGTGCAACATAAGTCATAATTGTTTCTGATTCCCTCTGTGCTTGATATGTATTGCCCAACTACAGGTATACGACACGATAGAATGGGTGCCGCTGGAATCGGGTGTTGCACAAAGCGTAATTTCCGCAGGATTATCCCCTCGCCTCGACAGATATCTTTCAAAGTATATTGCCTTCGAAAATGGTTACAGCTCCTTATGTTTAGATTCCTTACTCAAGTTCCCTAAAATATGCGGAATCGAAGCCATCAACTAAGAATATCTTGTCATTGATAAATCGGCTATTGATCCCATTACTGGTCTCCCGGCCCTCGCGGCCAACCACGCGAACTTGGATTTTGGAACCTAAATTTTCTGCCTAAACATCATTTCGGAAGAAGTTGTGCTACCGATGGAGCCTGACAGTACCGATACGGAAAAGCAGTTGGTGAGGAGCGAAAAAATCAGAGAGCATGGTGAATGATTACAGTCAAAATCTGAAGATGGCCCTAATACCTCTGATATGTCGGAAGAAGCACTATTTCTGGCATTCAGATAGGAATTTTACGAAAGCATCGACATTTCGAAAGGGTAACAGGGCGAAAACCACAAATCCGCCGTAGAGGTAGAGCGCGAAGGGATAGAGAAAGAGGAGATGAAAGGGGCACTTAGAGCTCAACTTACTCACCTTCCGGAAGAAACTCAGAAAAAATAAACAGCTAGCTCTATGATACCAGAAAATTTGCATGGAAGATATAGTAACTCCATCCTAAATCTTTCCCGATGATACATGGGTTCGGGGACAAGGATTCAGCGTCTATCTTTACAATCAAGCTCGCCGAATGTCTCCTCGCTGCAGCGAGATTGCCCAGAGGGAGATCCAAAACATTTCGACCCCAGGATCGTTACATGAGCATCTTTCGCCTGGTCCTTTCCTGTTGTGATCGTTACAAAGAATGATGCTAAGCCCCGCTCCTGCATGGACTATCGTAAATTGAACCACCAAATGAGGGCCGATTGGTGGCAGTTACCAGAGATCGAGGAGATATTCGATGACTTGGGTGGAGGCTCTAGTTTTTAAATTTTTTCAACTTTTGATCTATTTGAAGGGTGCCAGTATATCTGCATCAGCGAATAATACAAGTAAATGACTTCTTTTCTCAGCCGATTAGGATCCTTTAAGTTTGAGCTAATACGTTTTAGACTAATGAAAGTGCCTTCCAAATTTCAACGTATGATGGATTCCATCTTGCGAGATACAACCTTTTCTCGTGTCAGCTTGGATGAAGTCGTTGATTTTTTCAACTCTGTTCAGTAACACACCATGCATTAGTACATCGTCTTAGAAGCCATAGTAAAGGCCGGAGTGAATCTTAAGATGACAAAGTGTTATTTCGCCATACCATTGGTTACGCTGCAAGGCTACCGCATCAATCATTATGGGGTTCATGTCGATGACTGAAGGGTTAGGGCCCTTAAACAAGGTCAAATTACTAAGAAAACGGCCTAGCTGTGCGATTTCTTTGGTTTCGATGTATATTAAGTTCTTTTTATAAAGACATTTTGACGTGATATTTTCTGCTCTTCATGCTGCGACTTCAGGGAACAAGAACTTTGAGTTGTCGTGAGCGATGACCACCGAATTCGAAGCCCTTGAGTAAAGGCTCATGTCTCCGCCCGTACCGTTTTTCTGGGGTTCTATTTCCCATTTATTATCGAAATGGATGCACAAGCGTCGCTTAGGGAGCCGTTCTAACTTAGAAGAAAGAAGATGGGAAAAATCACCCTGTACAGTACGCAAGCCGGACGATGAATTTAGCGGAGAAATAATATCCATACTGTGAAAAAGAAGCTCTCGCCGTTATCATCACTCTTAGTAAACTACGAGTTAGCCTTATATCGATGAAGGAGTTCAAGCTTATAATATATTACCAAGCCCTACGGTACGCCTTCAAGGAGAAAGATATAGAATAGAGGCTTGCGCCTTGAACAGATTTCCTGGTCATGCATGATTCGAGATCTAAGACAAGCCGAGGGCTAAAAATAGAGCAGCAGACTTCCTGTCCCGCGCTTTCCCTCCAGATCATCAACTCTCTTCCTGTGTTGAAGAATGTCGTATTGAGTTCGGTATCTGCTGGGGACGGGCCAACGCTGGAGCCGTTTCTACTATGATAAGGATTTTTATCACTGTAATATGTATGTGTAACACTGTGAATTCACTAAAAAATTAATTTTGCTCTATATTGCCTTCTACATTCACGGTCTAAGTATCATGGAACAATACGCAGCCGAGCTCTGTTCGATTAAAAATGTAGCGAAATACATTATGATGTGGGAATGGACCTTGCTCAGGGACTACAAAGAATGAGATCCGCCCTATTCAACCCATCAAAGGCTGACTAGGGAAGACATGGGCATTTCAGGACGAAGTTGTGCTCTGGAGCAAGAAGAGAATGAGGAGACTTGTTTTCGACCAATATTGGTGGCCAAAAGCATATCAAGACGTCTGCAAACACGGTAAGAGCTACGATGGTTACCGGAAATCAAATGTAAGTCTCCCGTATTGCACGATATTGAGCCTTCCACTCACGAATATCTTCGTGACATATTCTATCGACCTCGCTGGACCACTTCAGAGGTCGAATACGAGAAGCTGATTCCTCCTCAATGGTCCATTGCCGCCGCAATTCCGAAATTGTCCGCAAAGATCGCGACTTTTTACTTGGGAAAGGTGATCAGTTACGTTTTAGTTGCTTCTAAAAACATCGTCTCCGAAAATGATGGATGTTTTACTTCCACCAACCTCTCTGAATTTATGAAGAATAACGGAACCAAGTGGAGCATAGTACTTGCCTATGCCCCTATGTCATGTAGACTATCCGAAAGTATGGTTTGCACTATCAACCACTCGTTGAAGAATATTGTATTGGGAAAAGGTTACAATTGGAAAGAATATCTCCATCAAGTCTAACACACGGATACCACAATCATCGTCTCGCAACTTTCATGTCAACGTTTAAAGTTATGTTCTGGGTATTACCACACATTAATCAATCCGACCTCGTTCCACTGATGCAGAGATCCTCCGAAGAAAAACGAAGGCCGAAGATGATTACTGGCAGGTGCTGTGCGCGACTAGGAGGGATGAGCAATTTGGACAGCTTCATTGTAATGATGAAGCAAATATATCCCTAAATTTCAACGTCTGTGACTGGGATCTGGTAGCACCATGGAAAGGTCCTGTCAATTAAAGGGCCCACCTTCCGTTACCGCTGCTTATGACCGTTTCGCTTATGGAAAGAAGCACAGCCGCGGTATCGGTTGAATTTTTATGGTGGGCGACACTCCAGTGTCGGCCTCCACGCAAAGCGGCTCCTTCTGTACTCCTGGTGCCAAATACATCTTAAAAACAAGAAAGCTCCAATCAGATAGGTTTATCCTTGAATGTTGCAACGACAAACCAATATTTTTTTCTTCCGTTCTGTTTTCGAGTATAAAACGAATCTACTTCATCTCTATAGATTACTCTCTGCTCTCCGGGAAGCATTCCCAAAATCAAGAATTCACAAAATTTACTCCGTGATTGAATATCAAAAGAGAAGACCTACCATAATCATTATTCAAGTCTGGGATAGTAAAATACTCTGAACGCAGGTAGAAATGGACAGAGCAACTCTAATTTCCCTTTGAGCGCTTATCGCCACCCCGGGAGCTCCTCGGGTCGCGATATATACGACGGAACCGTTTTTACGGCTCTACTGTCCTGTTAACTGGATGAACTCGCCAAGATGATGAAGTATATGACGGATATCCAAGTTCATTTTAATTACTTATGTCATGGATTCGACCGGCAAACTTTCGGAGAATCGCGTTACATATAGCATGTTGAGCTCCATTTCGGCCGAAGAAAGCCGGAACGTATATAAAACTCATGGTATATCCGGTCAAATTCTGGACCCACTCGGCATCGTGGCTTTACACAATCTCTTGACGAAAAATTGAACCTACCAGTGGTTTTTCCCGCAGAGCGGACTTGGCTAGCAGCATCGAAGCTTGAATAAATTTCATGAAACCTATTTTTACGTCGGCAATAATAATGCTGCGGGATCTATACCCAATCACGTCCAGGACTTCAAGCTAGAGTTAGTAATTTTTAGACCAGTAAGCCCTGGAATGGCCCTGTCCGGTGATTAGTTGAACGGAATCTGCTGCTGCAGCCTGCTTGAACCATCCCTCGAAGTCGCGAAATGGAACGGGGCAGTCTCATTTCATATACCTGGAAGCCAACGGGGACCGAGTCCTTGGAATAGGAAAAAGAAACTTGAAGAACTTATTCGGGTTATTCTGTTACTAAGAATGGATCGCTGCGATAGCTCTTACACGGTTCCCAAGCTTCTTCCCGGAAATCTTTTTTGACAACTAGCCCAGCCTTCTTGTCTTCTCCTTTCCTTCCCTCCAGAATCCGTTTAGATTTCCCCGGCTAGAAGTGTCAGACGTCGAAGTTAACTATCCGATCATTCCCCCTTGGCTCCATTAAATCATACTACATACATCCTTTTCACGTGCAAGGTTTCGGTATCATGGAGTGCCTGAGAAGGGATTGACAGTCCTGAATACATTGCAGTGGAGGCCCACGGCATTGATATGCCTTGGAAGAAGCAAGAGGGGTGCCTGTGGGTAATAGAGGGAGTGGAATTATAGGGAGTAAAGTTGGAGGTAGGTTGTCTGGCGAGAGGGAGATAAAAGCTTTTTTAGAATAGGGTGAACAAAGGACGGAAGGTGGGCGATAACCCCCTCCAGCAGCTCAGACGCTTGGGTGCCACGCTAAACTCGAAAACCGAGAGTTTTTTATCCAAATAATTTTCAGTAAAGTATTATACAATGTGTGAACTACTTGCACTTGCAAACAATGTACACAACTCCACAAAATCTTCATACATAAAAACCCATAAAACACACTTTCCAGCAACTGCTAATAATACTACCCCGTCCTCAAACTGTTGCATGGCGACAGTAAAAAATGTGGCACAGTGTACACCTTGACACTTTGCCACGCCCTCCCGACCCGCGTCTTCCTCTCTCCCCTGCTCTAAACGAACCTCCTCCATTCCGCTAGTATCTCATGGTTGCTCGTGCTCCTTGTCGCTGGTCCCGCCTTTCTGCTCACGTTCCTTGCGATAACCCCAGATGATGGCTTCCGGTCGTCGTCCAGAGAGTAGCTTGATTCAGGTCAGGCAGTGTGGAGTCAAGAAAAAGCTCGGCTTGGAATGGTTCACTTTTTTGAAACTTTGACTCTTTTAATGCAACGACTGTCCTTGATAAATTCAACGTTTACCCCAAAGTGAAACTAGACGCGCTGTTGGTATTGGACATTTTTTTATTTAGACTCAACCACTAGATTCCAATCCTTGATGTCTGTCATATGCCTCCGAATTTCACCTGTTTTCTTCGTTTCTGTCTGCCTAGGATATGATTTTCGCTGTGTGGCTTGATGCTTGAGCTGCGGTACTCGCGGTTACGACCTTTTCGGGGTACGACAATCCCGTCCCTGCACATCCCGGACACAGCTTTGACACCCCTTTCCTTTCCCGATAGATGACGTCGTTGACTGGGATTGATGCGCAGGATTTGATCCCTGGAAGCCTTTTTTTTAATCGGCACTGAGCGGTATCCTGAGGGATTAGAGTAAAACAGAATGTTATACATCGCTTTTAATCCAAAAAAAGGCAAATACAATAGAGATTTTGACCTCCTGTCGGATTAGAAGAACTCGCAGCACAGATGAACTTTTTTCTATATACCAGGTTTGGGGGTTTAGGCGCACACAAGGTAATCGCTGGTTGAACAGTTGTTTTAGGTCTAATCGTGGTGGTTGAGGCACGAAAACTCCACGGCCAAGGTTTATTTAGACTCCACTAACTTTTGAAAACCTCTAAAAGTACTGCAATAAAATATTTTGATTAAAAAGTGAGAAATGAAGTGTTGAGATCGCTGGGTTCCCTCCGTTCCATGGCCCGTACTGTATTCAAAGAGCCATTGAGGGCCCCAAATTTGTGCTAAAATGCCTTGCAATTCTGTCAACAGTTTTTCACCACAACGGCCAGCGAATTCTTCGAGAATCGGACCATCCCTGTTAGTACGGACGAAAGAAGAGCGGTGTTGACTCGCGGAAATCCCTACTTCGAGTACGAGGATGGCGAAAACGAAACAAACTGTCGAGAAATCGACAGGGAGAACAGCGTCTCTACTCAAATTGATGTCTAAAGCAGCTAGGAAGCGGCCATCAAACTCTCCTCCATCACCTTCTGAAGTTCATTGGACCGAAAGGTTCTTGAAGACGAAAGAGTTCTTTCGATTTTCGTATCTCCACCCTAAGAACAGCAAATAAGGTACTATCGCTTTTAAAACTTCTTGATACTATGAAGATCATAAATTACCCCGTCGTCGGGGACAGAGTAGAAGACGTCCGCCTTATTTATAGTTCACTCAGAGGTACGAATGAGGAGGGTTGGAATCGGTTGAGTTGAATTTCCTCGAGGTACGAGTGCTGTATGGCGCCCATATCGTAAATTTCGTCGCATTTTGGAGGTAAGAGATGGTTTGAATCGGAAAAGGACCAATGTGCTTAGCCTGGCGTAATCGCTGTGCGACACAGTTACTACCATAGAGTCCCCGGGGACCTCCAAGTGGGTCATTTCAAAAATAGTGTGGAAGATCTCAGACGGAGTCAGTGACCCTTTCCTAAGTCAGTTCTTCGGTGTTGACCAATGAACTATGGAGTAAAATGCAATAGATTTCTATACTTTCCCCTTCTGGGAGGCTCCTCCAGGATATGGGCTTCACAACCCTCCGAATTGGGACTCGCAGCAAGAGAAAAAGGATAGACTAGTAGTAAATATGTTATTCAGAAGGAAGCTGAATACCCTAGTGGGCGCAATCTTAATGATCGATTTTTGGTGCCAGAAGCACCCGAAAAAGCCCTTCAGAGGCCTATTCCCTGAGTGAAGAGTACCGCCTCCTATGGCCGGTAGGTTCCTTCTTCACGACTATATCGTTACATTCAGGGACTTTGAGAGGAAGCTTTATGCAAGTAGCGGTGTAAAATGTGATCTGGCTCATTTTCTGAAAATGCACTTCTGAATATTACTGATTTCAGAAATATGAACACCATTTCGCAAGTCTGGACCAATTACAGTACCGAACCCAATGTTAAAGATCAGTTGAAGTTTCGAAACGCCTGGTAGATATACACCCTATTCTTGTTTTTCTTCGTTACGTTAGTCCCGATGGGAAAAAGACCAGCTGGTTCAAGAGCAGCATGTACCGAGGAGTAAAGTATAACCTGGACTCCGATTGGGTACAAGGTACGTTAAGCTTAAGGGATGTATGCTGCAGCAGTTTGGGGCTTCGTGGTTCACAGCACGGTATTTATATAGAAGTACGTTAGGAGTCGGTCCCCATTTTAGACTGTACCAAGGAGTAAGCGGTGATTTTCGGGGAGTAATCCTTGAAAATTTGTTGTGGAGAGGAAAGAATGGATGGCTTCTGGAAGACTGAAGATCTGCGGCAGTTAACTCTGGCTAGCAGAAACAGCACTCCCACGCATGGGTTCGAAGCTTCTCTTGACCCTCCTAACCCAGAGAAAACTACTAAGTGCACACGTCGCCGCTCGCGGGCGATCACTGACTCATTTCCTTCTGAGAAGCGGTCCCGAGATGGTTTTTCTCCGCCATTAATGTACTTCTTAGTCCATTACTGATACTTTTTCTATTTTATTCCTTTTTGCTTCTCTTTGAATAATTTATTCTTATAGTAGTGCCTTCGTTCTTGACTTTGGTGATTGTAGAAGATTAAAGTTCATGGGCTTTGGGAGAGTATTATTTCAGGTCTGGATTCATTGTTGTACTTAGCTAAAAAGGGTGGACAGAGAAGCGTACAACAAATTATCAAAGAAAAATAAATATTAAAATAGGTTAATTGGTCGGTCCGGGCTTTCTCAGGCCTTAAGTTGACCTGGACATAAAGTATAGGGGATCAGTCTCCTCGCATACGTGACACGGCTGGAATGGAGGAACACGTGTGAGATGAGCCATTATCGAGGGTGTGCAACTTTCCAGACGCAGAAAGGTACATAATAGTGCGGATGGAGGGAGCGCCACTTAGCCATCGATGTCAACGCCTAACCATGCGCAACCAAAAACCCGATCCCCCACATTGAACATACGGCCCTCTGCCGAGCTTGAAACAAGATTATACGCATCTGTTCCTCTTGATGCTCAGCTCGAAGGGCCGAAGAGGACATCTGTTCAAACTTGCCATTCTTATATGAAGCATTTTCTATCACTGCGAAGGAATCAGCAAGATCCATTCGAGAAACTGTTCCGACCATTAGTTCGAACAGCGAAGCTCCTTTGCAAAGAAGATGGAGGCAGCAACCATACAAGACTCGGGTTAAACATTCCTGCCAATCCCTTTCTTGGTTGTCAACCATCTTCTTGACGGCGGTTTTGATGGTTTTTACCATCCTCTCCGCTCTACCATTAGACATGGGAGCACATGCCAGAACAGTATTACAGGTATTTCCATGTTTTTTCATGAAGTACGCAACGGCGGCAGTGATGAAACACCCTGCGTTGACGGATGTAATAGTATATGAGGGGCCGAAAGGGTGCATAACTTCGCAATCTAAGACCTTGGCGACGGTTATGACCGACGAGTTCATGATGTCAACTGCGACTTGCCATTCTGTCAAGTGCTCGATAGTCATGACCAGATACTTCCTTTCTGCCTTTGGGATCGGTAGAAGTATCGCGAAGTCGATCTAATGAGTTTCGAAGATATTCGTCAATGTTAAATTCAACGTTCTGCGACACGGCGGAGTAATTCTCGTCCTCTGGTACACTTCGCGAATTTTTACGTAGTTTTGAATGTCTCAGTGCATTTACAGCCACCAAAAACGGTACAAGACAAATTTCTTTGTCGTCCCCGTGTCGTAATGTCCAATATTTTCATGAAAGTCCTTCAAAATAGCGATCCTGTCCTTGATAAGCGGTACAGAATTTAGCCTGTTTCTGGTCGACCTCAGAAGCTTCCATTTACACATCATTAAGTGTCTAGCCATTCGCTTCATCGAACGGTGCTTGTCTTCAAACCTTTAAAATCACGGGCGACGTTGAGCAGATACGGCTTACGTGTAGGATTCTCTTCTGAAGTGGCGGAATCCAATGCGGATACTAGGTCTCCTTCATCGTGTTCAGAGGTAGAAAAGGTTCGAGTAGGTATTGAATGCGATAGGTAGTCCGATGCCCCGTTGCTGTAATCTACTACGAACTAGTACTCCGCAAGGAAGTCCATCCAGCGTACCAGCCATCCACGAATATCGTTTTTCTTGAAGTTATACCAAAATTGCTGATGTTCTTTAATATAATTGAATGGCTCTGTCGATAAAAGATACACTCTAAACTTCCTAGAAGCGAAAAGTACAACGAAGGATTCCCTCTCAAGGCGGAATAGTTACGCTATGCTGAGGTCATCGTCTGGATTTCGTACTTCACGGGATGAATCTTACCATAATCCTTTTTTAGGGGCCATGAATGCCCTAACGGTGACATTAGAAGCGTCTTTTTCTACGAAGAAGGGGAACCCGAAGTCCGGGAAGGATAGCACCGGTGGAGAGTGCCCTTAATCTCGAATGAATGTTTCTTTGGAAGGGATGTGAGCTGTAACTCTTGTATAGACCAGGCGACTATTCCCTTTTCCCGAAGCAAGCTGTTTATCCCTATCTGCGTTTCTTTGTTCAAGTAAGCGGGTAGAGCTCTCGAGGCATCACGCCTTTTTCCTTTCTTCTTTTCTTTCATCTGGCTCTTCTCGAGATGAGTCGACGACTCCGGGCCAGCGTTTGAATCATATTTTAAGTCATCGATGGGTGTCCCTATGTCTTCGCCCTCGACCAATTGCTTCTCGGTCAGCTTAGTGGCAGGCTCGAGCAGAAGCACCAATTCTTCGGAATCAATGGCTAAGCGAACGCTCTGCGCCCCGGAGTACATATCTGAGTACATATCCGCGCCCCGAAGTACATGTTAGTTGTGAGCGTGAGCAGATCGATTATGATGTCAAATAGGGACTCATTGACGATGACGATGTCGTGTATGACTGCTTGGTTCCCAAACGTCGCCGAGACCTTGACCAGCGAGCCGAAGCAGGAGGAGCTGTTACTATTCGCAACGGTGATCCTTCTAGAAGCATAGTTTGGTGGGAGGCACAGAAGTCAAAACAAATCAGTGATTCTTCTAGAAGCATAGTTTGGTGGGAGGTACAGAAGTCGAAACAAATCAGCTGACATGACGTAGGTAGGGCCCCGGAGTCTAGTAGAGCCCGGACCTCGGTACCGTAAACTTTGGGATAAATTAATTGTAATAAGAAAGGACCGTAACTCGAAAAGACTGCGGCACGTTAAATAGACTGTTTTCCAAGCAAATGGTGGATAACTATGGTAGCTACTACAATATCTCCACGAAAGGGCTGACCAAATGTCAAAACACAATTTGCATTTGCAAGCTTGGAAACTACGTCTTATTTACGGACGTAATCATATTGCCTGTTTGAGGACTTCATTCCGCGGTTCGATTTCTTTGCCTTCTTCTTAAAGCCAATAATTATTAATTCTTCCAGGAGTAGGGCCAGGTCCAGATGGATGGCGCAAACTTGGGGTCCAGTTACGAGGCGAGAGATCGGAATTCCTTCATGATTGTTCTGATGTGGCTGCATATGTAGTGCCTCGCAATCGATATTTCTCCTTTTGACATTGATGCCTTAATTTTGAGACGAATCGGTGTCAGACGAGTCTTCTTCGAGTAAATTCACTCGGCTTCCTCCTTCCCCGTCTTATTTCTTCTCGGTGGATTCTTTGCGACTCGCCGCCTTTCTTCCACTCGTAGACCAGAATGTAGCCTCTAAATGACCCATATTTCGACAGAGAGAACAGCAACTATTTCGGTGCGGGTTTTTGTCTCAGATAATTGCGTTATTTCCAAGCTAGTAAGAGCATTGATAGACCCAATTTTCCTTTCTCGGAGCTGAGAATGATCCAGCCCCGTTATTTCCTTTAGTACTATTCTGAAAAAGACAAAAGTCTCACATTTGAGAGGCATTCGGCTAGAGCTCCCCCTTATCTTCGAATTTCCTCGACCTCTAATCTGGATGAGCTAGCAACCTTACCGGCAGAACGTCAGCAACACTACTAGAATAATCGGCAAATAATACACGATTCGATTGAAAATGGTTCAACTTCTTGACGATTCCTGAGTAATTTGTAGGTTCCAGAAATGCCTAGAACTGTCACATATCCTTATTTCGGTAGGAATAGATGGGAAGAAGTCCCAACCTCGAGATATTGTCGAGACTTGCCTGCTCATAGAGACACTATATCTCCTTCAACGACCTGAAGGTGACTTCTATGTAAACAAAGGCTTCTAAAGCTTACGAAACATCATCCTGAGGGTCTTCTTTTTTGATATATTCGGAGAATAACATCTGCTTGACAGAGATTTAGTTATTCGCTTCTTCTTTCAGCTCCCCATTAAAAGCAAAGCTTTCGTAGTAGAAGTCGAAATCGCAGCTATCTACATGCCCGAGAAGAGAAATTATTTTCTCCTCATCGGCTCGAGAAGCCACGAAGATGTTTTCGTAGAAGAAGAGAAATTTTCAGACATAGCTGGTGCCCTCTAACACTACCGCGCTGGCGCTAGAAGCGTCGATCCTGCACAAGAGTACCATGGTGGGAGTCAAACTGTAAGGAGTAGAGTGAGAAGTAGGTTGGCTGGCGAGAGGGAGAGAAAGGTTTCTTTAGAGAAGGGGATAGCCAAGAAGGAAAGAGATAACCCCCTCCAGCAGCCAAGGCGCTCGGGTACCAAGCTACAGTATGCAGCCGACACCCGAGAGCTCTGTGGACAAAAATTGTCATTACAATAGTGTACTACTGTGCAATATTTTATGGAACAGTACAGTAGTACTTTACTGAGTACTTTACTGTACTGAAACAAAAAAATTCATTGAAACAAGAAGGGAAAAAAGATAGAAAGTACAATAGACTACGCAGTAAAATAACCCACAATAATCACCTTCCATCAACTACTACCAGGGAGGGCCAGCGTTATGATGGAGCATTTCTCTGGTTTACATGTCACATTCCGCATGATTGCCTATGAAGTGGGAGGTGCTGCGTCAATTGAGCACCACAACAAGGTCACTGACCTGGCGCGAAAACTCTGGCGACCCCCGGCCCTCCGGTAACCCCACATAAGCCCCCAACTCCGATTTACAACGGTTGGCATTCGATTCCCTTCTCTCGCCTTTCCCCGCTACTATCCGCTTCATAGAGGATCTCCTCCCGTAAATCGCGGAAAAACTGAAGACATCTATTGGTGTTATTAGAATGATAATTTACCGACGCGTTAGTTACACGATCTGGTCGTTTCTGGCGAACGCTATCTTGTCCCGTACACCCGTCCACGTGGCAGATATGGACCACCCAATTAGCACTTAGCTAGCAACATAGTCGGTTCCCGCAATGGACCCCCGATTAGGGAGCTTAGTTCCTTCTCCAATAATTTGTGGGTTGTTGGAACATTCGCACGTGAAGGGGAAGAAATGGTCTTTTATTCGAACAAACAGTAGCTTACGGAAGAGCCAAATTTATACAGCCCAGTCAGGAGCTATGATCTTATTGGCCAACAACAAACCCAACGAATTCCAACTTTCTACTACGGTACACGCTTTTTGAGTCGATTATGGTTCTCTGGACAAGCACATGATAGATCTGATAGTATCTTTCAAGAGTAAAACACTCAAACTTTTTCCCCTGAACCCCCGATACTAATGTAATAAAGTAAAGTATTCTATCATCAACGTACATACAGTAGTCTGCGTTTAGTGCTCCTTTTTGATCAATATAAAGTGCCCCCGAGCCAGTCTCGAGGACCAGACAGACATCAGTAGTCGGAAGTAAAACAGTCCTTTGTCTACTGTATGCTTTGGAACTTCGTAGTAAAGTTGTAACTGCACAGTGCTGTACATCCTGTTGGTAATTAATCTCTACATGGGATCCTAAACCGATGCGCTCTACCAAACGTTTGGGCGTACATTACAGGGCTGTAAACCAATCCTCCGGAAATCGATCCTGTACGTCGATATGCACCTCATGTAGATCGGATGTATCGAATAGTGCTGGTTTTTGTTAGGCACTAGAAGGGGCTCCGTTTTTCTTCGCACCTCTATTTGAGCGCTTCTAAGTTTATTTATTTCTTTTCTTTTTTTCTTTCTTTTTTTTCTTTTTTTGTTTGGTTTTGTTTTGATTTGTTCTGTTTTGTTTTGTTTTGTTTTGTTGTCTTGTGTTTTGATTTGTTCTGTTTTGTTTTGTTTTGTTTTGTTGTCTTGTGTTTTGTCTTGTTCTGTTTTGTTTTTTTAGCTCAGGGTTTGGATTTTAGCAATCACCGAGGGTATTGCACCCTTCACCTTCGAGCTAAGAACCGAAAGCCCAAAGAGACCAGAGAAACCTACAGTATAATTGATATTGCCCCCTTGAACTTTGGTATGCACAACGTAAGTCCAAGGAGACAAGGGACGCTACTGCTTTGAGGACAAAAGATAGGACGGCAACGTTGAGGTAGGGCTCCGGGTTTGGGTGGTGGGGCTCCGGGTTTAGGTGGTTTGGGGGTTTGGTGGTAGTGGGTTTGATGGTTTGCTGGTGGGGCTATGGGTGGGGTGGTGGTTTTGGTGGTCGTTGTTGTTGCCAGTCGAGGGACATACCCCAGTTGACCAGCATTTATATAGAGATTCGCAACTTTCTAGAACGCACAAATTGGTACTAAATTCCTAGTGTCTATTGGACATTTGTCCCCATATGAAGACTACTTTTAGCACGTTTTTCAATACATATCTTTTATCTCAGCGCATTAGTTTGTGGGTGTAGATGGCCGATCAAAACAAAATTTTCAAGATTGTTGACTTAGGTGGAGGCTAGAGCAGTTTTCCCTCACCAGCTTCCGCTCTTCGCAAGAAGTTGTGAAAACGGCTTCATTTTGGAAGGAAATATAGTTCGTATTATCGGGTGGGGGGTTTAGAAACGACGGGCATGTACAGTAAGAATAACTGTACTGAAACTTAACAAAAAAACCTTTTTGCAGTAAAACTTTCGGGCTTCCAAAGCATTTACTGTTCCAAAATGTAACGGAAACTGTCCTCATATGAGGACAAAATATGCCTCATATGAGGAGAGGACATGGTCGTACAGTATAGACACCACAAGAACATAAAAAGTAGCCCTTAGACCCCCCTACTAGCTCGTTTTGAGGCGCCCCTACTGTACTGTTGTGCAGGGCACGCCACGTGTGGCTCAGAGCCATGCACAGTACTGTACATGGCTGTCGGGACCACAATTTGTGGCCACAGGACACCGGCTACTATGAGCCACATAACAGTATCTTCCATGCAGAATACTGTACATGGCTGTCGGGACCACAATTTGTGGCCACAAGACACCGGCTACTATGAGCCACATGAAAGTATCTTCCAAAAGTAAAACAACCAAACCTTTACCTGTATACTGTACACCAAAGGCACGCTAGCAGCCGTCATGTCCAATGCGGTCTGCTTAATGGCTGGCCTGAAGGTAGCCTATTGAGGAGCGTACTGTAGTTCCTTCCCCATTACTGTGTCTGCATACTTTTTTGGTCGCTTATGGTTGTCTAGAAAACTGTCGGGATAACAGAGCCCTTTTGCTTTTGAGTTGACCAAAACCCTTATGTTGCTACGGTCTTCATTGATGCCTACAATGCCTTCAACAGTGTTTATAGGCAGTCAATGCTTGCATTGCTTCCATTCCGAGCCCCTTCGCTAGCCTGGTTTGTCAATATGTTGTATGGTTGCACCCACTCACCACTAATTCTTCCGAATCGGGATCGCACGATCATTGCTAGCGCCCAGGGCACCCAGCAGGGTGACCTTGCTAGTATGCTGCTCTTCTCCCTGAAAGTTCAGCCGCTCATTAGACAGATCGCAGAAGAAGATGGCATACTTCTCAATCAGTGGTATGCTGATGACAGTATTATCGTCGGGACACTCGACGGCCTCCGCCGCCCACTTCGCTTGTTTAGTCTTCATGGTCCATCTCTGGGACTCTTCCTTAATCCGAGGAAGACACGCATCTACTGTCCGCACACTCTAGCACCGGATCGTGAGGATTTTCTCTTCGAGTTCCCTGGTTGGGAGCCGTAGTGAGAGGGGTGGATGCGCAGTTCTTGTTGGATGCACATTGGCAGCGCTGCTTCGAACGCGTTGCGGCAGTGGGAGAGAAGACATGGCGCGCAGTAGCTTTCAGGTCTCTGTCGGTTGCCCTTCTTGTACATCGGTTTGAGAAGTCCTTGGGACCATTGGCGTGGATACTGAGTTGTTCCTCCTACTGCATTTCACCAGGAGAGCAAGAGGGAAGAGGAGAGACGGGGAGTTGTTTTCTGCATTTCGATGTGGATTGAGTCCGTGCCAAAGTCGCGGCCTGTAGGTGCCATACGAATGCCTATTTCGAGAGCAGTGCGACAAGAAGGAGGGGTCTTGAAAGGAGGGAGGCGTGCTGCTGATTGATTACGGACATGAACCTTTTGCATTTACTTGGGGAAGCATTGTGGGGCGAGTTGGGTCCCTGAGCGACGTACGTCTGCCGATCTACGTTCTGTGTTGCGACGATCTATGGAGATTGCCTGGAAAAGAGCTGCGGGGCCATACAGTGCGCGAAAAAACTATGGAGCACCCCCTATTTTTATAATAAAATCTTAACAAAACGTCATATTAAAAAAAAACTGACCAATCGTCTCTGCCAGTCATACTATATACGTAAAGAACCAAAAAATGCAAGTAAAATCGAGTATTTCCTAAAATTTTATCTGGGTTTCGGTTACCTCGAGGGGTGAAAAAACTATGGAACATTTGGCCAAATCTGCGAATAGAACTACATTTGAAGCATTTATTGGTCAGTTTTGCGTCCATTAGCCTGAATTATATCAAAACAACGCTTCCCCATGCCCTTCACGAGGTTGTACAAGTATGCTTTTTCCGATGTTTCCCATTCATTCAAAAGAGCTGCCTGAAGTTCTTGTACATTATTATATTGCTTAAGTCCGCCACAGACGGTCCTTGCCAGCACACGTAGACTTTTTTATAGGATTTAGATCCGGACTCTTGGTTGGCCAGTCCATAACAGTCAGATTCACCTCCTCAATCCATGTTTTGGTTACATTGGCGGTATGGATCGGGGCATTATCTTGCTGGAAAACGCAACCATATAGATTCTTTTCATTGATATAAGGTAGTAAATACTCTTCCAATGTCTTTATGTTCTTTTCAGCGTTCTTTTTCCCTTCGGAATTGCAAGAAATGTTCGAACTTTTCCGAAAACCCAGCCCATATCATAAGTGGACCTCTCCCCATTTGCCGGCGCGATAGAAAAAATTTTTCTTTCCGGAGGTCATGCCAATAGAATGCCATCTGTTCGGCCAGTCAGGGTTAAATTTTTTCTCATCTGAGAATATCACACGCCCCCAATCTTCCATCCTCCATGTTGCCTCTTCGCGAGCTCATTTACATCGATTTTTGAATATGAAGTTTGCTAGCAAATGTGCCTTCTTGGCCTTGTTGTACTAGAAAAAGCCGGAATTGGAGAGAATCTACTGTGTTTGCCGCTTCACAATTGGCAAATCGAGTTCTTTTCGCAACGCATTGGCCGATTTGTTTGACTAAGAAGCTTCTCGGAGAAGAATTCCTGTCATTTTTTCTGTAATTTTGCTTGGTCTTCCACCTGAATTGGGCTTGTCATAATTCTGTGGACCGCTTAGGAATGTTTGTATCGCTTTGTGGCTCTTTTTCAAGCGGCGTGCGATCCCTGTCTACAAAATGTTTTCCTCGTGCCAAGCGAGGGCCTTACTCTGCTCTATGTTTGTCAGTTTGACTCCAGTTGGCATCTGCGGTCTGCACACTGTTGGTAAATGTTGTTTTGAAAAGGTCTGGCATTTGGCAGTGCGGTTTGACTCGAGGGGGAAGGCAATTTGTTCAAATGCTCCATAGTTTTTTCACCTTCTCAAGTAGCCCATTTAGAAAAATTAAATTACAAAATATTTGTTTCAACCTATGTTTCTGCTTCTTTATATAGTATGACTGGCAGAGACGATTGGCCAGATTGTTTTTTTTGACGTTTTGTTAAGATTTTATCATAAAAAATAGGGGGTGCTCCATAGTTTTTTCGCGCACTGTACTCGAGAAGATGTGTAGTGCGACAGTAAAAAAGGCGCATCCAACGCCGTATTTCTCTACAGGCTACTGAGTAGAGTCGTTCAAGTCCCACTGAGTCTGCGGGGTGTTGCGCACGGAGGGATCGACGGAAAATGGCGCATCGATGTGAGCTACGGCATATCTGTGGATGGGGTACAGTATCAGGGGGTGTTAACTGTGGGAACTCGGAAGGCTGAAAACCAGTATCTGTAGACTACTGTACTGTACAGTACAGTACATTACTGTAAACGAACGCCACAACTACATTGTATTACGCGAGGTCTACAGTACTAGATGAATTACTTTACCACAGACATATGCAGGTGCAACATGCACAGTCTTGAATACCCCACTGTAACAAACCTAAAAACAATTAGGTTTGAATAGGGTGGCTAAACTCTGCATGTTGTGGGGCGCGACATAATACAGACGCCGCACACGTGGACCAAATTGCATAACTAAGCTGCTGATAAAGCCGAGTCTTCACTCCTCCCGCCGAGCATGCGCTGCGGGTTGCCACAGCGGCCGCGTATTCGTCGATTACCTTGGACGTCGTCGCAGACGGCGATCCAAGTGAGTCGAAGGCTAGCGGCACAAACTTCCTTCCCAGTTTTGATCGTCCTGGGAGGGCTTCACCGGGGATGGCTGCTACTTTGCTGGCAAGCTCCCTATTTTTCCGTCTTTCCGCTGCATTGGCAACGGCGCGCGCCTCACGCGCTCCAATGGACATGAACCCCTCTTGGAATGGCGATGTTACTGTGACGTCGTACGCCACCGGGAGGGGCGGCAAGGTGTTGATCTCTTCCGATCTCGGGTACACTAGAATGTCGGCAGGCCGTGCATTCAGTCCGGGAAGTAAGTATTTCACCTCATATTGGACGCCGACTCCTGCTGCTTTGAACAGTTGTCGGCCAAATACCTTCACCACGGCATTGTGCCGTTTAGTCCATCCCAGGCCTTTTTTGCAAAAATCCGCGGCATGGTCACCTCGGTTGTCCATGGGCCTGTTGCACTCCGCGCATTGCAGCGGCACAGTGTCGTCAAACACGTGAACTCCCAGGGGGCTGAGCATCACTGACCACATCTTATTATAGGTTCAGCTGACCACAGACGGATGTGCGGTGAGAAAGGCTGCAGCAGGCGTCTCTAAGTATGCCTGGCGGCGGATCCTTCGCCGAATATCAGCTTCCGTATGCAGCGTAGTGCTTGGGTACCTCTCCCATTCGTCTTCTTTCCAGAATACCTTTGCTGCCGACTTGCACCAGGCTCGATATAAAATACTGTATGTATTATCGGGCTTGTTTGCAAGATTGGCCGCTGTCAGCGTTTCTGGGAGACCACCGTGTCCGTCGGAGAAGCTTGGGTGGAGTCGTCGGACAAACTCGAGAAGGTGGGTATCAGCATGTGCATAGCTTTATGCACGGTGGTGCGCTACGCTAGGATCATCGGGGCATGTCAATTGTTCGGAGTCGATGATGCTGGCCGCATACGACGCTAGATTCAGCGTTGCCACGGGTGTGAATCCGTGGCCTCCGAGGCGCAGCGGAAGAGCCACTTGCTGACGGACCGCACTTGTCATCGGCACGTTGTTTGACCGCGCGTAATATTCCATCTGTTCTTGGTCAAATCTCATCGCCAGGACGCTTGTTGCACTCGGCGGTGTTAGCTTCATCACATGATGTAGCTTGCATGCCGAGGCACAAACGCGGTGGAGGTGGAACCGGATGCGAGCATCCCCAATCCCATCCATCAGCGATAGCATGTTTTTGCACCCTGCAATTTTTTCATTGAGAAAGTTCTCCATGAATTCAGGCGAACCGATCGGGGCGCCGAGGAGGTCAATGCCGTGATTTGAGAAGTTCTCATTTGGAAAGCGGTGCAGTAGGGGTGTCTCAGTGGCAGGGTGGCGCGGCCAGAATAGGCGTGTCTTCGCCGGGTTTAGATACAGGCCATGATCAGGTCCCTTAGACCTCAGGATCTCGACAGCCTTGTCGAGCTCAGTGTGATTGCCTACCAGGGTGCAGTCATCCGCATACCATCTGTGTAAATGGGGTTGGGTCTGATCGGAAATTTCTCTTGCCAGTGGGTGTATGACAAGGGAGAACATCAACATACTTGCTGGGTCCCCTTGTTGCATCCCTTCTTGGCTGGGGATGTCTTGTGTCGATGCTGCAGGCAAGATTAGGGACAGCATGTACAGTACTGTACAGTACTGAAGACGGCATCATCTGATGCTGTGCCACTTAGAACCAATCGGGTGCACTGTACTGTAGAGTACTGTACTGTGCGGTTTGCAGTCCACCTTGAATGCTTCACTGGGGCTCAGTAGTCCCTTACAGGACGTACAGTATGTACATTATAGTGGCTGCAAGCATTGTGCACGTTGCAAGCGCGCTAATGTGAAAACGAGGGCGTACTGTAGAACTGTTCGGAGTCTACTGTACTGTACAGTAGTTGCACTCCATTCCTTTCTGCACATCGGCTTCGTCAGAAAACATAAACATCGCGCACATGAATCATAATCCGTCCTATTCCACCTTAACAGAATAATAGCCAGAACTAATCGCAGCAAACTTAAACCAAAGCTAAGTTCAACTCTGCGATGTTGCCGCGTCCACCCGCTAGCACAACGCTATAGAACCACCCACCTCCCATTCAACCAATTTTGTTCAGCACATCTCCTGACACAGAAGAGGTAAAGTCCTTTCTACTGTGCAAGAGCGGAGTAATCACACCGCAAAGCTCACTCTCCACAAGACATGGGTGGGTAACGATCCAGGCATGTAAAGGGAGGGGAGTAAGCGGGTAATGCTTTGCTCCAGTGCGTGCGTGTGATGGCGCCAGCTGCGTTTGCTATCCGTTAGCTGCAGGAGGGCACCGAGTGTCTTTTGTTGTACCGCACGGAGCGAGAATTTTGGGGTGGCGAGGCGGGCACGCGCGACGATCAGAGAGTTTGGGAATGTGCGCATTGGGAGAATATGGGGTGTGGGGATGCATAGTACTTTGCAGCGGCGAGTGAACGGTCACTGCACTGATAATTTGGCCTTGACGTGGCGCGAAGTTTTGTCCCGTGATTTAATGGGGGCTGATGGGGGAGGTGGAGGGGAACAAGTCAAGCTCCGCAAAATGGCGGGGAGTGACGAAATGGTCGGGTTTCGAACAGTGCAGCGGAATGGGGAGGCCACAAGCCGGGGGCCCGCAGGGCTCGAGTTGTTTTGGATATCTTGAGATGCCATTTTTCGAAAAATGTTGCTGCTGACGGTAATGACCGTGTCAAGTTTTTTTGGTCCAATTCGGTAATAACATGCGGTCCTTTTGCACCCCTACTGCATCATCCGCCACTTGCTTCCGATTCATCTTAATCGCTCAGTTACTCTCTTCCGCCCAGCATTCCCCTCATATTCCGCACCCCTCCCCAAGCTTACAGCTTTCATTACGTTAAAATATCTGCCGAAAATACTTGATAGCCATCACCACATCTCTGTTTGCTTGCCCAAGCCGTCATTCAAAACCAAACAGCAAAGGAGGTTCACGGCCGGCCGCAACGCGTAGCTATCCCCCGCGATTCCACGTCTTTCCTCGTACCCTCATCTCCCCCATCTCTCACATACCAAGCATGGCGAAGCCGACGCCAATCGACATGGCCCGCATATCGCGTGCGTGGCGATCGCTCAATTCGTACCGTCCTCTCTCGCTGCAAGTATTCGACACGCAAGCAACGCTCTACTCACAATTGGCGCCTCTTGCACAATCGCTTCTTCCGCACGTGCCCATCCGTCTATCGCACGCTGCAGAGGCGATCGAGCATAACGCAGACATTCTAGAGCGTGTGGCGCAACTGGCGGCAATGCCGAAGCCATTTGACCCCACAGCGTTGTCAGAAGAACAGCTTGCGCAGGCGGTTGCAGATTTTCCGGACGTGGTGGATGGGCTACTGGCGCTTGTAAGGGATTGGAGCGGGGATAGTGAGAAGGAACGTGAAAAGGTGTTGGGGCCTATTTTGAGGGCTGTGGAAGAGGCGGCGGGGGATGCCGTAGCGGGTGGGGTGGTGGAGCGGCAGGAGGACTTCTCGGTGTTGGTTCCTGGGGCCGGGCTGGGGCGGCTGGCGTGGGAGGTGGCGAGGAGGGGCTTCTTTGTGCAGGGGGTGGAGGGGTCGTATGTTCTGCTGTTATTGTGTAACTTTGTGTTGAATGGACAGGCGAATGTGGAGAAGCCGCTGCATATTTACCCGTACGCGCATCATACGGGAATGGTGGTTGGTTTGAACGAGCAATGTACGGAGGTGAGATTTCCGGATGTCAAGCCGCGGGAGGTGAAGAGTGGAAACTTTGGGATGGTTGCTGGAGACTTTCTAGAGGTGTGTGAAGGGGATGAGGGGAGGTGGGATTGTGTAGTGACATGCTTCCATGTGGAGAATTGTCACTCGATTATTTCGGTTGTGCGTAGGGTGGGCGAGGTGCTACGGAGTGGGGGAGTTTGGATTAACTTAGGAGGGTTAGATTATCGGTTCGAGGACTCCCAAACAGAACCGTGCATCGAGCTGACTGCGGAGGAGGTGGACCTGGTGATGGTGCGCAGTGGGTTTCGGGTAGTCAAACGAGAGTGGGTGACTTGCAAACCGCCGTTCGCGCCGGGCGGGATGATTGAGGAGGAGGTGGACGCCACGTTTACGGTGGCAGTGAAGTTGTAGTGGTTAAGAGGCTCCGAGCTGGACACGACAATGACGACGAGAGAAAGCATAGAGGTGTGGGGTGTGAAGGCATAAACCGTGAATGAATTGGAAGCAGTGGGGACAGAAGGGCGTTAACGTGCTGGATGGGATGGTGGATGTTGACAGTGGTTAGGAATAGATAGACTGCTTCACCACTGGGTGAGGAAGGGTTAATCGGCACAGGATGTTTGGTTGACGGACTGAGGGGAGAGAGGGTACCGCAAGAAATCGTCGCGCCGAGAGTAAATGAAAATGGTCACATTGTAGAGCCGTACCTTTGGGGGCAACTCAAAGGGTTTGTGTGCTGAACCGCGGTAGCCCGCGCAAGTCACAGAGGTAGGCATTAAGTTGAGATCTCCACAGACACATATTTAGCATAATCGAGTCTACTGTAATGTACCGTACGGTATACAGTACTTTACCAGGTGACCTCTGAGTGACGTAAGCGGTTCCTTGGCAGGCTAGTTGACAGCGGGGTGGGGATCATCTTTACGACGGTGGGAACAAGCACCCAGAGGCGCCGGGGAGGAGTAGGATAGAAACTAATCAGTGAGAAGTCGGGAGAGGGCCTGACGGGCTTGCATGCAATGCAGGCAAAAGGTGAAACGGGAAACGAAATCGTTAAACTCTTGATGGGGAGGGAAATTACGGCTCCTGGCGGCGTGGGCGGCGAGGCGGCGAAAGAACTGTACGCCTTCGGGCCCGAGGGCACCATAGATGTCGATGCCGATTGGAATAAGCAGGATATCGGAAGAAGGGCAAATGTCTCCGTAGTGTGAATGTTTGGACCGTTCGGCGAGGGCTGCTGCGGCGGCTCCGCACAGAGTGCCCTGTTGGACTCAGGACTAGACGAGGGGATGGGCGACAGTAACATCCAAGGCTAGATCGCGGTGATCGAGGCCTTAAGCCCCTGGAATGTAAACGTCAACACAAAGCGCCGAAGGCGAAGAAGCAGAGGTGGAGCTAGATGGAAGGGGGTGTTCGAGTAGAGCGGTAGTGCCAACATCCTTGCAAAAGCGGTGCAGCGCAATGCGGAGAACATTGTGATGGCGGGTCTGACTGTCTTCGTACTTGCAAGTAAGAACCTGCTTACCATCGAGGTTGAGAGGCGGGGCCACCTCATTAGAACGCCATGTGCACACCGGACAGCGTGTGTTGCCTGGATGACAGATAAAATCTTTTGCAGTATGGATACTGTATGCTGTACAGTACAATATGCTGTACAGTGCTGTACAGTACTGTACATTGCACAATTTACGTTGTAAGGGGTACGTATTCACTTACAGTATATTTGTAAGGGGTTGTTGCGTACTGAAATTTGTCGAGCTGGTGGTCTGCACTGAGAGAACCAATGGTTTATTGTTGTTTCTTGTCTTTTTCTTTGGATAGTGTGGTTTCGCCCCGGAGATGAGCGGGGGCTAGAGCCGAATCTCGACCAATTGGTTTGTGCTATACCGAGCACAATAATGGGGGGGGAAGGAGGCACACAAGTTTTGCTGTTGTTGTCGTTTTGTTCGTTGATGATGTTGTTGCTGGTGATGGTGTGCGGGATGCAACACCATCACTCTCTTTATACTGTAGATTACCCTGCCTGAGATGCCCAGGTCAGGAGTATACTATAGACTAGCTGACAAAATGCAGTACAGTTGCATAGCCTAACTGAGAGTATAAAGTACAGTAAATTAATCTAAAATATATCAATTCTAGTCATCATACGTAATGAATTGGAACTACTGTCGGTTTTGCATTGTCCGCCTGACAAAAAGATTTTCTAATTCTAACATTCCCACCCTCTTTCGTCGTTTGAATCAAACGAATTTAGCTTTCTCTATCAATCCATTGCTCAATTGGATGACTATTGCGACCATCTCGGATGATGCGGTGTAGAATTGCGTCACTTTTGAATTTTGTTAGAGCGTCAGCAGGGTTGAACTCAGAGCGAATTAATTTGATGTTCTGGAGTTCTTTCGACTTGTAAGAATTCTTAACAGTAGCAAGATCTATCATGAGACGTTTCTCACTAGTCGTAGTTGCCCTAGTAATGACATCGAAAAGAGACAAGCTATCCGTAAACATGATGATAGGAACATGTCTTAATAACATTTTCTGCAAGCCATGTTTCAAAGCGTAGGACACATCGAGTGCATCAACTAATGCCATAAATTCACTGCCAAGTACGGACCTCGTGACATGTTTCGATTTGTGAGATGACCGGTAAAGCGGTTGACACTTGTCAGTTTCATCTACCAAGAAAATAATGTATCCAAGCTGTAATGATCCCTCGATATTTGTAGCGATTGATGCATCGGAGTAAACACGCAAGTAAAGTGATTTCAAATCAAGCTTCGGAAACTTCAGTCGCATAGAGGTGTCATTTCTGACGACCTTTAAGGCTAGATTGATCCTTTTATTATGGTTCTGCGGATCTCTTTTGAGTACGTCTTCCGTAAGTTGAGCGGCTTGGCTGACCCAAAATGAAATGTCAGGCCTCGTGTACGCTATCCAACCCAGTTTAGCCTTCTGTGATTTATACGAACTAAAAGAGGCATCAGTGGGAAGTAATTTGAGCCTCTATATGTAGTTGGATTGATGCACTTCGAAGCCAAATTGTTTCCTTTCGATTTGCGCTACAGAGAACTGGATGTTATCGTAATCCCTACGTTTACGTTTTAAAAAAAGATTTTCGGTTTTCCTTGAGAACTTTTCAAAGTGATCATTCCCAGCTTGAAGTAAATCGTCGACCTAGGTTACACAAAGGACAGAAATATTCTTATCAATTACCTTAAAGAAGAATGATCCGTCATTAGTTGTAGATTCCATTCCAAGATCGGATCTTAAATGTTCTTAAATTGTTCTTCCATAGTAATCGCCACTGACAGAGAGTCCGTAGAGTGGCTTAAGGAGCTTCAGTATTGCATCGGGACCAAGCTCAAACTCATTTGTCGGTTTTACATAGATGTCTCTGAGGAGTTTCTCGGCGCTTTGCAGATATGCTTGTGTATCTGTTGAGAAGAGCTTGAAGCCGAAAATAGATGCAAATACAACTAGTATTCTGATCGAATGTTGACGAGCAGTGCTAGTGTCATGGACAAGAAAATCTTTCAATTTATCCCTATGACCTTGTACGATGAATCTAGCTTTCCCTACTTCACGATTTGTACCAGAATATTTGATGGCGAGTACAAACCTTCCACATAGAACATTTGCGTTAGATTGTAATTCATCCTTGCATACTACTTTCCATGTGCCACGTTCAATCAGTCCCATGATTTCCTTTCGTTTCGCTGGACCGAACTCAGCTGTGCGTGGATCTTTGGGATGAATAATTTCTGTAATATGAGTAGAGAAGAGGGGACTAGGGTTTTTTTTGAGAACGGAATGGTTTCAACATAGTTTGATAGAATTCAGAGGGGGTGTAGAATTCCGAAGGGTCGACAACTTCCTTCCTAATGTCGCGAAAGTACGGTTTCGCTTGTTGTGTGTTGAAACGTTGAATCGGTGAATTTCCCCTTTGAACATGAACAATTTTGTCATGGAAAGTGATAACTGTATAAGGGCTTATCCATTCCTTCTCTTTCTCTCTGAATCTGAGAACTTCGTCACCGGGATAGTAAACTCTGTCCAAAGCAGAAGGGACATTTCTACTTAATGCAGTTGTAATAAGTCTTTCTGCAATGATAGTGTTCATTTCCATCATGGAATCGGCAATAATTTTCATGCGTTCACTTTGCTGGGGTAGTCTTGAGTTTAAAACTGGGAACCTCGGTTGGATTCCAAATACCAGAAATGAAGGGACTAAACTATTTTCTCCAATGGTGTCATTCATGGCTTTGTTAGCAATCTCGAGGAGAAGCTCTTTTCAGATGTGGGGGTACATTCGATGAACCTTTCGAAAGATACGGCGTAGCGGAGCATGAAGTCGTTACCCTATACCGAGAGAGCTATTGGCTTCAACACCAGAAATTCGAAGTTTGATTCCACATCCATTCAAGATGTCTTTCCATCGGGGAGAGTTAAATACTGATCCTGCGTCGGTTCGAATCTGATTAGGGTATCCAGAGTACTTTAGACACCAGGTCTCAAGAAAAGCAAGCCAAATTCCTTCAACACTCTGCTGTATCCTGAGCTCGGGTATAAGAAATCGGCGCTTGATAAATGATTGGCTGTATCGATAACATGGAGGACTGGATGGTTGTTGATAAACATTAAGTCTACAGATATTTCGTCACCAAAAACCAGTTCATCTGTATCTTGCATGGATACCTTGAAGCGAATGGGAGTAGGATCAAGACGTTGACATGTATCGCAATGTCGCGAAATTTTCTCGAGGATTTGTTTCGTATTAGCATCACACTCTTCCGGTCCGGCCTTTTTGAGAAGACTCAATAATTTTTCAGTGGAAGGGTGATGGAAACCTCGATGGAGTTTAGTCAGCTCGCGATGGGTAAAGTTGATGCCACTTTGGTTCCATAGAAGGTAAGCATGACCATTTTTGCGAACAACAGGCATATTCCATTGCAGGACTGGATTATACATAGTGTTTTCCATGTTATTGAAATAAACTTGTATCCTGTCAAGTGTGTCAAGTCCAAGCAAGAATGGTATATCAGAATTGGCGACATCATCCTGGAAAGATATAGGAGATGTAGGCAGAGGGATCAGAATACCAATCGAGCCGATAGCACGCTCAACGTGTTGTACAAACCTATATAGGTTTCTGCTTTTCTTCATCTTGAATTTATTACCCATGAATCTACAATACGCACGGGTTTTCTGAAGACCAATGACTGTTCTTTGAGCACCAGAGTCAATGCATGCCCCTTTGCATTCCGTTTGCCCTTTCAGGCTCAATTTTCTGTGGAAGGCAACCGTTTCTGGATCAGTCAAGATAACATCATGGGGAAGTATGTGTTTTTGATGAAATTGGATACGTCGACTGAAGTTAGAACTTATATCGACTCTAGATGGAGTCCTACTTTTCTGGAGAGCAGTACCGAATGAAAACATTTTCATACGGGATAGTGATTTACTGTTCCTTAAAGAAAATTTTCAGGACCAAAGTCTACATCAAAGCTTTCTGTATAGGATGCAACGGTGTTATTGCGAAAATTTTCAGCCGTAACTGGGATTTCTTGCTCATTGGGGACATTATTTCCTTTATCTTCATTGGAGCAGTCAATTTTCTCCTCAGTGTCGTTGAACAGATCTTCTGCGTCCTTATTCGTCCTCATTATCACTAAACATGGCATCTTCGACTTGTTGACATAGTTCGAAGAGGATTTGGTTAACACGACTTGGATTTCTGCTTCGCGCATTGCTGAAATTATTCATGACATCCCGAAGCATAGGGCATTCTCGAATGAAATGATTTTTGTCTCCACAATTGTTACACCAGCGAACATTTCCGAAGCGGTCAAGACCATTTTTGCCGGGTGTATCCTTACGATAGCCATTGGAACGATTGGATTGTTTTTGATGGCGTAGATATGACGCGGGAGCAGACGAACGCGATCTTGGTTTACGGGGCTTACCATATGTTCCGTGGTTGAAGTAGAGATCAGGAATATTCGGAATTTTCGGAGGTGCGTTCGGTCTCAATGAGGGTTCCGAACGACCAGGAGCTTTGACAATTCTCTGGTTTCCTTCAATCTCGTCTTGATTCATCAACAAACTTGAATCCAGAGAAGTCTACAGCTGTTGAAAATTCCACTGGGGGTTTGCCGATAGAGCATTTGCGATTGATGCCTTAGCCCAGGGCGCACCAACGACAGCCTTATAGAGGTACTCGAATTTGTCTTCCTCAGACCTGTGCTGCGGGGGACCTTGCGGAGCAAATTTGGTGATTGTCTCCCTTAGTTTTTCCAACGCCTCAGGCACAGTATAACGCTTGCTTTCGATTACAGCGGAAAGTCTTAAGCTTTGAAGGTGTTTACGAATTCGATTCTGACGGGTAGAACTATTGTACTCTTCCCTCATAATAGCTACCGCTTCCGAAAATATTTCACAGAGCCCAGAGATATGCTCACGGTAGAACCGTTTCGCTTCAACTTCGAAAAATTTATGGAAGTATTGCAACTTCTTATCGTTAGGGAGTTAATAATCCGTGGTGGCATCGAGGTAGTTGGATATGTATTCGCTGATATCCTCACCAAGTTTACCTGCAAACATTTCCGCGTATTTGAAACGAGTTGCAAGGTTTTGAGCAACCCACGAAACGTCAGTATAGCGAGATTTCTCATTAAATTGAGGGTTTGAATGGACTTCAATATGTCTTTTCGCACTAGCGAGTACGGCATATACTTCGTTCTTATCCTGTTCCGACCGATAAAGCATTGATGGGATTCCCCAGGAAATACGCGAATTTTCTGGATGCTGAGTGTACTCCAGCCCTTGTAGTTGCAAGTAGTCTCGGAAAAGTCTGAAAAGTACCGCAGGCCCAGAAAGAAATTCTGTGTTGTAAATGATTTCCGCGGGGAGATCTTTGCAAAGGCCAATTATCGCCTCTTCATGCGAAGGTTGCGGGTCGGCATTTATGTAAAGAGGAAGAGCAGCTTTAACGTTACAATGTGACGCGGAAATTGGTATATATGCGTTAAGGCATTTCTGGATATACTCCATAGTGACCATCTTGAGGTGCCCCTTTTTAACAGTTCCTGATGATAGAGAAATTTAGTCTTTAGGGTGTATATGGGGGGTTGGAACTATTTAAAGAATTCCTAGGCGGAGTCGCTCGCTCTTGACGTAAATTTGGTGAGAATATGAAGATCGGCGTCAGGCTTGTTGTGGATGGTGATATTGCACAACTTGCAGTGGGAACCCCTCGGGTTTTCAAGTTTCTAGACCTTGTAAATGTGGTCCTTACCTTTCTTATGGACGTTGAGCTGCAGGTGAGATGAAAAATTGCGGTCGCAAGTCTCGCAATGGGCTTGACGTGTCCTGTCCTTCTTCTTCTTCCTGATGCGGTCGTTCACTACGCGGTAGATGTGGTGCGAAAGCCCTTCTTCTATCGGCCTCAGCTGACGGGAGCTAGAAGCAAGGGCGCGCGGAGCTGCGGGCGTCGTGGTAGGGACTGGGAGCCTTGGGATTCGGAACGGTGGGTGTGGGCGAGGAGGAAGATAGGCAGCGGTAGAAGGCGGTGCGAGAGTAGGCGGAGTACGAGAAGAGGAAGCCGCGGTGACAGGTCGTCCGGAAGAGAGAGGAGTGGTGTCTAAATTTACTATCGGTGTTGCCGGGGCGGAGAGGAGATTGTCACCGGGAGTTAACGTAGGGGAGAAAGAACGTTCTCCCGGTACTTCCCCCGTGGCGCTTACTGCCTCCTGATAGATGAGAGCAGGGGCCACGTTCCGTTCCTCGTCAGAGTCAAGCTCTGAACCGAAGACGTCCTCCAGGTGTTCACGTAGCGTAGACACTATGTAGAAACCCACTGGTCAGTACGTTAGATACATTTTGTTTACCTGCAATAAAAGCTAAGGTTAACTTACTAGTTATAAGATACCCTGCAGTAATACCTGGAACAGCTAGGTGAACAAAGCAAGCTAGAGCTTAAAAAAAGGCACAAGCGGTTAAAGAAATGAAGCAACAGCTTCCAAGGACAAAGTAGCCAACCATAACCAGCGAGCCAAGTAGATTCCCAACCAATACCAAGAACACGTAGAAACACAGCCAGAACACAACCAGACACAGCGTAGAAATAGGAAGACCCAGGCGATAAAACAAAGCACCGGACAAACACCGTAGACCAGTACCAGGAACTCCAGACAGTAAAGAGGAACCAAAAGCGGAAGCAAGACCAAACACGATACCAACACCAAGAATAAAGCTAAATTAAACCAGTTAACACAGACAAAACCTAGCACCAAAACAGCAGAGAAGCAGCAAAAGTTTTCAGAGCAGTAATGGGGAGGCAATACGATTCAAGTCAGCAGAGCGGGGAGGGCGAAAGTTAAATTCCGGAATATGGTTTCGCCCCGGAGATGAGCGAGGGCGAGAGCCGAATCTCGACCATATGGCTTGTGCTATACCGAGCACAATAATAGGGAGGGGAAGAAGTCACAAAAGTTTTGCTGTTGTTTTCGTTTTGTTCGTTGATGATGTTGTTGTTGGTGATGGTGTGCGGGATGTAACACCCTCATTCTCTTTATACTGTAGATTACAAAATATATCAATTCTAGTCATCATACGTAATGAATTGGAACTACTGTCGGTTGGTATTGTCCGCCTGACAAAAACATCTTCCAATTCTAACACAGTAGTCTTGTATCTGGTACGTAAGTAACAGAGCAGCTCTCTAAGCGACAATGCTGCCGGTTATAGCATATTGACCCTCAGAGTCGCTCCAGCAAAGCATAATAAGGTATACAAATAGAATCTAATCCTAGTTGCAGGCATTGATTGGCCATACGTTATGTTCCTCGTCCATATTTTACATCGGCGCTTTCATATTTGCGGTATTTTCAGAGCCGATCTTTGCAAGTCTCGCAAGCGATTTAAGGGATAGAATCCAGATCATGCTCTGCGTGGTCTGGATTCCGTTCTGTAAAAGCTTTCGATACACCAAATAATTTCGCGCACCATGTAGTGCAATGCACAAGGCCGACCCTGTAAGGATGTCAATTGAATATGCCTGCGGCAATGAGAGGGACACAGTTGGCGACTGTACGACTAGCGGGCGTCCGAAGGACCCGCTTTCTCTTCAAGCCCCGTGAAGGGCAGTAGCTCGGTGCCTGTAAGGCGATGTGGTAGAGACTTGTAAAGTCGGGGCGTGGACACGAAGTGCCTAGATACACGTATGCCGAAGTCTTGTGAGAACAATAAGTCCAAAGGACAGCAGCGAAGTGGCGATGCCAAAGGGTGGGAAGAAAGTCCGTCGGACTAAAAGGAAAAACAGGAAAAGGAAGGCTGGTATACACGGCCGGGGCCGGTGAGTAACAAGACTAAAGGTGATGACGAACGTAGACAACCCGGAGTGCGTCGACCCGCGTCGACCGGAACGAGAACAGAGGCTCTTAGGTGATTTCTACCCTCCCGCAGGGGGTGGCGTGAAGCCGCGGGTTTCAGATACAGTCCTCCGAGGGGGAGCGTCGACCAAAACGGTCTAGAGGTACGTTCCTTTCTGGGAACGGGGCCGCGAGGGGCGAAGGGACGCACGGGGAAAGAGAAAATGGGGCGAAGCCTCGCGTGGGATCCGCCCGTAGGGCTACGAGCGGGGACCAAAGGGGGTGAGGGTACTATAGCTACAGTCACGGGAGCAGCTAGGAAGGGTACGTGGGGGCGCAAAAGGTAGAAGTAACTTCAGAGTCAGACCTCTGGTGCCTTTAGTGGTCTTGGCCGTAAGGCCGAGGGTAAATAAATACTAATTTAAAAGTTAGGCCGGCGGCCAGTTAAATACTTATGCCACTTGGCATTAGTTATGGGGCCAGCAACCTAATAAATATGAGGATCCGAACCGGACCCATGACATGCCCCTACTGGGTCACTGTGAGGCGTCCTTACAGGACTGTAAAGTTAGGATAGTAAATAGTTAAATGAAATAGTGACCGAAATCCGCTTAGTAAAATGGATCATCGATCTCTAACGTAGACCCAAAGGGTCATTGCACTACAAACCAGTTTTAACTTTTACATTTTCCCCGTTCGACTCTCCTACCGTTAGCACAACTCACCTCCGCAACAACGTAAAATCGAGCGCGAACGGGCCTCGATTCCGTCATGGCTCGACCGTTCAAATAACCACTACCCGTCTGGAAGCGCCGCCCAACCCGATCTGGATTATCGAGCCAACTCTCTCTCTAACGCATCGGATAAGGAAAGCACGTTTCCTCCATCTGAGAATAAAGTCCCAGTTGAAGTTCCGGCTCGCTTCATTGACATATATTCGCGAGTCTTGTGTACAGAATGTCCATCTCCGCAGTATCACCAAGGTTTCACTAACAGCCCAGGAAGCTATTACAGATTATACTTTCCAGTGCTATACAACGTCTGGGCTTGTTTGGATCTGGCACGAAGGCCATTTTGACGGCAAGTCTAACCCATGTTGGAGTAGATAGCTGTGACCGTATCAGCCATCTTTCTTCAGAACGGAAAAATATCATTGTGCCGATCCGTTGCTGCAAGCCAATCTTTCCAGAAATTTCATTGCACGTGCCCGCGCACCGAACTGGAGTAGACATGAAACTGCCAGATTCTACCATGTCGCAGCCGATGTAAGGCATCAGACCGTAGTGCAACGAATGTGCCGAGACTAGAGCAGATTTAGAGGCGGGCAGACACGATACCTTCTCTGAAGAAATCCTAGAGCTGCTTAACTCGGAGGACTTCGAGACAAGCTTACCAGAACCAATCAATGGAATAACTGAAGATTTTTTGAGTCAAACGGACCACACCTTACATAAAAATGCCCGGGATGGTACGAATCATAAACAACGCCGGACTAAGCTCCGTTCTGTGTATACTACGCCCCGTACAAACTTTACGTCATCCGGGCAGAGTGATCCCAACTGTCTCGCATCATATACAAACCGAGAGGAAGCAATTTTCTACATTCACTGCGTGTTTGCGCAGCACTCCAGCTTGGATTGTGTTCTCCGAGCGATTAAAAAAGCTGCCGGAGTGGAAGCCGGAATAGTGTCTATGGATGAAAACAGAATTGAAGCAGTGTCAAACCGAATATATACCAGAAAGCTTCGTAGAGATGAAGGCATATATTCGGTTGCATCCATTCAGTTGCAGCTGCTATATAGAAAATAGCCGGAACTAGCAGCAATCCTCAACCAATAGTGATTCAACAATCACTCCATGGCGGCGAAAGAGACAATATCAAGGAGCTGTATGAATCATCTAAAGTAACGTCAACACTTAGAAACTTAATGCAATTAGAAAGTGACATCCAAAGTCATATTGATGAATTGGACAGTCTTGGTCAGGATCTGAGCCTGGTAGCAAGAAAGTTCATTCTTAAGAATAGGTTGAAAAGAACTAGTAAGATTATTGACAATGCAATGGTAAATAAAATTGGTAGCGAAAGTTCGGAATTGGACTAGGGACAACATCTCCCAGTCTCTTCTATTTCCAATGTAAGATCCTGCCATAGTTGTAAAGAATCAAGGTAACGGCGTCTGCGGTGCAACATTTCATCTAGATCACATTCTTCTTGCAAATACACATTGCGATCTGCAAGCTCGTTGTGAAGATTTGATTTGATTTGATTATCGTCAAAGCCAGAGGGAGGAGAGACATCTACTCCGCCATTGTTGTCAATTATAAAATTGTGTAGTTTGCAACAAACAGCAATTAATTTTGCATTTTTTCCAAGGAGCAAGCAAGCGGTCTCCAAAGCACACACCACCTTGCAACTAGAATTAAGAAGGCCTGTTCTATGAATAATATGCGGATGGCTGCCAGTAGTTGAAACAGTCTTTCGTGATAAACAGATCTCTTCCAGGCCAAGGTATTAACAGCCTGTTTACGCAGTTATAAGCATTATCAGCAGCTATCCAAAAGCCTGACAGCAGACTTCCTCCTTTTCTCTGTAGCAGGCGTGAAAAGATTTTTATTGAGTACACCACGCTCTCATGCGCAGAACCGGCGGAGAGGCATGAAATGAACGTGAAGTGGTATAATGAATCGCACATGGCTTGAATGTTCAATGCAAAAAAGCCCTTGCTATTGAAGTAGGTGGAAAAAATGGGCTCTTCCCAAGCATGGAGCTCTTTAATCTTGATAGCTATACCATCATGTGCTTCGCAACACATCTGTAGAGCACTCCTTCCATCACGAGAAAAACCATCAGCGGCTCGCTGCAACCAGGATTCGTTCTTTTACGGAAACGATACATACAGGGTATGATTAAGAAGCCATAAAGTATCGCCAGCGTAACAGTATAGAGAGGGAGTAGATATTCCATGTGCTAGTGCTATGTCCAGGTAAAACCCACCCGTCATCCAGCGAATGGTTACCGACAGATGCAATAGTGGGCAACTTCATCGATACTTCCGGTCATCTTCTAAAGCGAGTTTTTTGGCCAGCAACATGAAAACGTCATGCGGCATGCGATAACAGCGCTTATGAAAAGACTCAGGCGTTCCAGCAAGCATAGCGGAGAAATAGAACACCCCTATTCGGATGGACTGCTCAAATCTTCCGTGGCACCCGAATAGCAGTAGTGAGTACGCTGACAGGGAAGCCATGAGTGTACTCTTTGCCTTTTATGTGCATGATTTACAACGCACCCAATTATGCCGTCATCTGATTGTTCAATGCTCTCTTGTGGATTGATCATAGCGTTGGGTTAAGTGGGGTGCTTAAAAGAGACGACAATTATCTTGTTCGATATAACAAGCGCGTGCTCTCTTCATTCGTGAAGATCCCATATCATACGCAAATTCTGAAAGGTGTTGGAATTCACAGTACAGAATTTGCGCTTCATCGCGTATATGTATCTGTCATATTAACTTTTTTTTGGAAACACCCCGAGAAAGTAATGTTTCCATCCAGGATTATCTTAACTAATAGCGTTGTCACAAACTATTTCCCCTCTATGTGAATATTCTCTGATTTATCCTTGTAAATTGAAACCATTTCTAGCAAGAATGTGTCTCGGGATCTTTGAAACGTGATCTGGGTCATAAGAGGCATCGAAAAATTCAAAAGTTGGCCTGAGCTATTTTTGGTTCTGATAGCTTCTAGAAATAGGAAGGCTCACTTGGAATTACGAATTTTCTGGAAATCACGAGCATATTTTTGTCGTAAAAAATTTCAAAGAAGCCCACTTCGATCTTGACGTTGATTTCAGAGCAGTATATAAGGCCAGCATACTTTTTTCTCTCTTTTTACCCTAACATGTAAATATTGCCAAACTAAACCGATGCATTCGCCAATACTGCCATGCTCCTTTTCAAACTAGCCTTATGTTCGCACATAATTCTTAGCTTTGCTATTTTCTGTCCTACTATGGGCATTGCTTGCTTGCAAGAAAATTTTCAGAGCTCAACTTAGCATTTGCATTGTTTTTGACTGAAATTAAGTTTCAGAGGAAGCGCTTTACATAAAGCGGATGGAGTGGCTGCGGGCAATGGGGCGCTCGCTGGAGGCAGTTTTGGAAATGGTCTAACCGCATCCAAAATTTCACTTTTATGTGCCTCAGGCCCTACTCTCTCTTCTCTAGCAATGATTTCTCTAATTGCGGCTATTTCTGGAAGTACGTGGCGTCTTACCTTACTGGTTGCTGCGTCTACACTAAGTATGAAGTCATGTTTGGCGAAACTTTCGGAATGCAGATGGTGTAGAGAAAAATTGTCAGCATAGCTTGATCTCTATCAGGTTTTAATTCCATGTAAGAAGCGCTGTTGGAAATAAACAAATAAGAGAGCTCTTGTTACCGCCGAGATGTAGATTTAAGAATAGTTGAATTTTATGTGTTTATGAGCAGCTAACTTTATGAGAAATATTACTTACACAATATTTTTTCACGTATAATGCGCTAGTTCAAGCTCGATAATTCGAAACAACTGTCTGTCGGCAAAGAGAATACTGCGCACAACGTACCACGGTAACGACGATAGTGGACTCCCCACCCTTCGATATTGTACTAAAGAACTGCGCAAATCTTGATAAATACATTGTAGTTGTGATACCGGAGTGGTCAGATCTAAGAAGTCAGTAAAAATAAATTTTATTAACCAACTACCTCAAATGCTCTATTATCATTGGAGAGGCCGTAAGAATAAGCAGATGCCTTCAACTCGACGTATAACAACTTCGTGTCGTCTTCTTACCATGTAACTTTGAATCTATCATGAAAATGAGTCTCAAAAGCATGCGGTAGGGGACTATGAGGGACAGTAATGACTTAATTGCCTTCTTGATCCGCAATCTTTTCAGAGCGGCCTCAAAGGCAAGCATTTTCGGGTGATAGTGTGTGATCTTGGTAACATATTGGCTTTGAGCCCACTTTGTGAGTAAAAACTTTGTAAATAACATCAAAGGCTGAGACAAGCTTAAAGAAAGCTAAAACACGTACACCACAAAGGTTCCACCTGGTAAAAGAGAGGTACCCGGCTTCATGACTGACGGAAAAACAGCAACTAAGCTGATTTGCTCAGTTATTTTTCTCCGGTTCCACCCAGTTTGCAAAAATATATGTACGACTATCAACAGACAGATCACATGGCACCTCTGACGCATTAATAACATCAAATTTGCTGTCTTTTCCCATTAATACTTCGTATGACCATTTTGTTGACAGTTTGTCACTACTAAAAGTGCATTTTTAGATAAAACCACAGATCGGTTCCCAGCGTCATTTTTGAAGAAATCTGTTAGATTAGGTTGCAACAAGATCTAAAGGCATTGGGAATATTGTCTTTGAATAGTTGAGATAAGCCGTACTCCGTTTTTGGCTTCTCTGAGACATTGATTTGCCTGGTATCGAAAAGCTTTCTCAGCTGACTCTTTGCTTCAGAATGTTTTGAAAGATTCTTAGCTTTTGTCATTTTCTTATACTTTCGAAGGGCTCCCCAGGTTTCGACACCAGAACTTAGGCACAGATGGCACCAGCAGTCTGTTCTGCTTGTGCTGGCTACCATACAGTATATATGCTTTGCTATGATTCACAAGTTTTAATTTCTGATTATTTCCAAAACATGATATGATATACCTGAAAAGTCATATATATGTAGTGTCTATTTATGATATGATATATGATTTTTGCGGAAAACTGAAAAGATTCAAAGTGCCCAGTCTGCACATAACTTTTGGTTTACCTGAACTTCGCGCGAATATCTGTTCTTGACGGACTTCCCTATAGGATGAAGGAGCGAAAATATTCTGATGTCCTACAGCATCGTCTTAGGGAACGAAGCAAATAAGTGAATGTGTGAAAAGTATCCATATATTTGATATTTGCCACGCTTGAAACTCTGATTGGCTCCCTTCAAAAATATATGCTTTAATGCTATCTTACTCAAAGTGATGTACTCAGCTGATGTACGAATGATTTGGTAAGAATGTCTTCACCTGGCCTAAAAAGAGCCACCTTTCTAAACCATAAACGTTTAAGATTCTAAAAAGTAGCATATTTTTTAATATATATACCACACATATACCACACATGAATGGCTCGAATTTAGTACTGAAAGTTTAGTAAAATACTGTGGTACTGTGTTTTCATTCATCTTAGAGGCCCATGGCGCAGTATAAATATTACTCTAGTCCCACCCCATGGACCGAAATGGGGCAAGCGCTTTAAACTGCAACCATCATGAATATGCCAATTCTATGAGGAAGCAACACCCTCACGACAGGAAATGACTTCCTTCGCGGCACTTCCGATATTTGCTTATCTGAAATGGTGGGCTGCTTTCGCGGCCCGTTCAGTATGAGACCTCAAGTGGCTGTAACCGTCTGGAACATAAGATCAGGACGACTACCCGCAGAAAGGAGGTGCGTCACACCCTTTGGTCCTTTTTCTTTTCAAAATGTTATTCAAATGAGCACATTAACGACTCTACGGCTAGTGCAGACGAGAATACCTTTCGAAATTAGTGTTGGATAATTGTTAAGCGCTTCACGTCGTCAGATATAGTCCGTATTTACTATTTCAGTGTACTTTATACTGTTATTTTCCATTTACTGACCAAAGAAGGTATATTTGGCTGAGAGACTGGATGGAAGGAAAAACTTCGTGTACAAGATGATTTTTAGCGCAGGAGACTTTATGATGTATGAGCCTAACCCTTCTAGTGCGAGTTTTTGCAGTCATAAGTTCAGGAGCGCCGATTCTCGATATGGAATAGGAATTATTGTGAATGGGGGGAACATTCTTTGGGCGCATTGGCCTTTTTCGTGTGGTTTCTTCACTGATATAAGAATATTTCGTTCAAATTTGAGGAATAAGCTGTTGCCTACCGAAAAAGTGATCGCTGAACAGGTTTACTGTGATTAAAATTGTGGCAGGGACAAGGTGATGGGTGGTTTAGGTGGGTTTTAAATTTATTCGAGCTCGGCATTAGGCTACAAAAAAGCGCTTGAAATAGTTTACTGTACTGGAAAGTAGGTTGTAGGCAAAACATTGGTTTGCACAAGGATTTTTTTTGCTGTGTTTAGTTTAGCGTAGCTTTCAACTAGGAGCGGAGATAGAGCGTACTTTGATCTGTGGTTTCTCCAAAATTTTCTGGAATGTCCGTAGAATCCCGCATCTCCCAGACTCTTACGGTATGTGCAGTACAGACCTGTACAGTACAGTATAGAAAGGGTATTGAGGCTACATGACAGTCAATACGCGGGTAAGAAAACTGAAAATCTTCTATTTGCGGCCTTGGATGAATTATGTGGTGAAAAAACCGAAAGAAGATGTTTATTTTTTATTTTTTCTGTGTAAATGGCCTACAACAAATTGAACGTATTACTGTACTAATATGTGTATAGGACATGTTTGGAAATCTGTCGTTTTCAAAATGCCTAGATGGATCGTCCTTCGCCGCAAAGCGTACCCCTTATGGAATTTCCCATTACTAGGAACGATAGAAGACATATTCTCTCCTATGCACTTAAAAGAGGTGCAATTAGTGTTTTTGAAGACTTGGATAGCGTGTGCTTTGATGCTACAATAGACAGGTTTCTAGTCTACACAATTTACTTGATCCTAGCATAGTTGACCTCCGTATTGGATGATTTGAATATATTATGCAGAAGCTTTACTTTTGAATGCATAAAAATAAAATTTGTCGCCTTTAATTTCAACTGTTCCTCTTGAAAATTTCAGAAAACCTTCTTAAAATGTTCAATGAGATGTTTCTGTATTATGTTAAACTTAACAAGCAATTAGAATAAGTAATATTGAGAAGCGTCCCATGAAGATTGACCTCAATCTTCTTTCGTAACGACATCTACATGCTAATCAATCCAAAAAGGATCAATTTAAATTTGAACGCATCGCATCATATCTATAAAAATATTATCTGCTCAATTTCTTTGGTTATCCTTAATTTTCAGAGTACTGCGTAAATTTCAAATATTATGAAGAAATGATTAAACGAGATATTATCTAAAAACTCCTCTATACTTATAGGTTGTTAATGTTACTGCTTAAAAGTACAGTTAGTCTATTAGTACTCAAAGAAAAAAGTTGCGTACTTCTAATCTGTTTGTATTCACTCCGTTTGTCTCTATCTTAGCTCTTCTTTGTTCGGAAATGAATATAGCTATGGATTCAACACTCAGTTGAGCTGTTAATATTTAACACATGAAGTGGGACTGGCACCTTTTGTCGCTATGTTAACTTGTAAGAACAAGGCGTAATAAGGGGATGTGACGACTTCAGCCTTTTAAAGTTTTCACCTCCTCCGTTTTGAGATATTTGTGCCTCTTCGGCTCTCAAAAGACTTTCAAATGAGTTGGAGCATTAACAGTCAGTTCAAAATGCTTTAGAATCCAGAAAATAGCCTGTTATTTAATATTCATTTTCCCGAGTTACCACTTTCGTGCCACGAGGCACTTCATCAAGAAATATTAGAAAATTTTGATCCTCTTTGAATTGTCAAGATCAAAAAAGAATGCCAAGTCAACTTGATATTTTTCCCTGTGAAAATTTTTTTTATGGTTTCTATATTCAAGTAGGATCCGTGCAATCCATGCTTTAATAATCTCCAACATGTAGACCTCCTTATCTTGGAGTTATTTCTAGCCACCTAATTCGAAGGATTATTCAGAAAAGAGATTTTTACACTTCTATATCTCTTTAAATTTTAAATAGTAAGTACAAGGCTTCTTGGTAGCTTGCTACTTTATCAGTAACAATAGAAGATCTTTTCTCAGTGTTTTCTCAGTGTTTACTACTTTGGACTCTGCACCCGCTCGGAAATGGTAACCGTGGGGAGGTATGTTTGGTGGTTACGTGTTTGTCTCTATCTGTAACTTTAGAAGAACTTTTCTCTATTCAACTATATGTTTAAATTGTAGAGTGCCAAATTTAGATTCACTCGCAAGTGTTTTGCAATACGACTTTAGAATTTTAGAATTTTTTCCATGCAAGGAACTACAAGAGAGTCCACCGATACAATCAGCGATGAATTTTGAGACTTAAAAATACCATCACAATAGAGAGATAGGGCAGGTGTGTTGTTATAAAATTAAAAACTGAGGATTTGCGACCGTCAGATCGATTGCACCATGGCATGAATCTTTGTTCCACACAACTCTACCTAAATAGCATGAAACTAATGTCTTTCCTCGAAAGGGCTATTAGTACTGACCTGTATTATGAAATAATTGTATATATAAGTCAAAATATTCGCCTTTTTACTATCTTACTTCTAATCTTAATGAACATGATACTGGAAAATCACTTACAAAGAAAATAATTGCAGCTCCATGAGCACATTTTCCCTGCAGGATTCTGAGAACATGAAGAGAAATAATCCATTGAAGAGCTTTCAAATTACTTCTCATGAGGCGATATGAATATTATTGGCGATAGATCTATCAAAAGTGTAGGCATAACAATTTCTAAGAAAAATTATTTTTCTTCCCCCTGCTTCTCAGGTGACTTCAAACCAAAATGAAAATTCTCGCGTTAAGATACTTCTTAAAAGCTTTTTTATACGAACAAATTGTGTATACTCCTTTCTATTTTATCCCAGCTTTCAGCTAGAGGGTCCTTCTTAAAACTTATCTTGGCAACAAAGAAGGGATGATTGCTTTTTCTGACCGCCATATTAAGTTTGAATGGGCTTTATGACTATCGAAAGTATATGAATGCGGGCTAGAAGATCATGTAATAGCAACATAGTTTTTTTTTACCTACTGAAGCTACAGTCTACACATATTTAGACGGCAAATATATTACTCAAATGTTTGTTACTGACCAAAAATATCTGCAAAACCACTGTTCAGATTTATCTCTTTTCCAGCTGTTTTCAGTCTCCCAGTTGAGTATAATTTTTCTCAGTACCTATTCTGGAACCTTTAAGATTGCACAGAGTCGCCCTTATCTGCAAATAATGGAATATTATAACAAAAAAGTACCTAACTGCACCTTTAAATTAAGTTTAATCGCTTGGAGAACTCTAAATGCGATAAAAAGTGAAACTTGTTGCCTTCCTTCCCTGTATTGTGGGTTGGGATGCATCAATTAGTATCTTTCACTACTTTTTTTTCGTGTAAAGTGTTCTGGTTTTATGCTCAAGGCTTCGCATTTGCTTTGCTAAACTAGAAATATATACATCTACTTCGATGTATTTTAACCTGCGTACTTCGTTCAATTTCGAAAAACAGATCATGCGTCTTACTTATTCTGCAACCCTCGATTCGTGCTGTTTTAAGTTCACATTTGTACGTAGCCGTTCCACCCGTTCACAGCGAGAACCATTCATCATCGCAAATGATATTTCCTGAAAGACTAAATCTGAAACTTCATCACTTATGCTCTAATTTAAACATTTTCCTTGCAAATTTCAAGTTGCTGGAAGTCATTTTCGTCTCCGGCCACTTCAACTTGCGAAAATTCAATTCTCGGGAAAATATACGTAAACTTTAATATTTCTCTTTTCAGAAAATTGCGTCCCTCTGACTTGAACACGAACAGTGAAAATATTTATATGACATTTAGCTTTGCTATCTTGCAAATTTCACTTATTGTTGGGAATATCGACCAGGTGGTAATCTAGTCCTCGTCACGTGGGTATGTGTTTTAGATTAACGTAAACTTCAAAAGCAAGATTTTGTTTGAAAGGATTGTGAGGAAATAAGATAATCAAGAACATCCTGGTATAAACCCTTTGGCATTCTCCTAGAACAGGGACAGCAGTTTTTTCCTCGTGAAAAAAATTTTCCAATCATCTGTTAGTTGAATGAAATCAAGCCATCCGTATGAGTTGAACAAATATCTTCGGATCCAGATTTTTAGGATGCCTATTGCGATCCCATTCCGATCATAACTTTGGATTCGAGTATTCCTGTCGATTGAGAATCTTGGTAATTATTTTATTCGATGGCTGACCTTTATTTCATTATTGCAGACATAATGTGTTAAAATATACCATATTGTTAACGTCTGGCCTTCTTATACACGACCACAGAAGAGCAAAATCAAAAAATCTTTAGAACTGCACCATTACTCTTGGATGTTAAAACATTTCCAGTTAACTGTACTTTCGAATGTTGAATACATTCGCAAATTCAGTCCTCTGCCCTTTCCTGCAATTAAAAAGCTTTACGGGTCGAGTATGCCTTAATAAGCTAGAATTTAGTACAAAATGTATCAGTTTCAGAACAGTATATCTCACATACTACGTACAATAACTTGAATTTTCTGTTAATCACCGTAGTTTCGATCCTACATTGTTGTCACATGGGAAGGAAAAGGCCATCGTTTTGGTAAAATATATTTATTTGACGTTATTTTTTTGCGCTAACTTATACCTTCAGTAATAATGAAGCTCCATCGAAACAAACTCTTCCCCGAATGCTACCCTAATCAAGGTAGGAACCACATATTTCAACCCATAAAAATTCCAATTGGTAGTACATTTGCTATAAATTCCCATTTCCGTACCTGTGGGTGTATTACGTAGCCGAAGCTGCCATTAGTTGAAGTTTTTAATACATTTACATTGTACTTTTATGTTAATTGGGTGTATTTCTTATTCCGTAAACTACTGTTACTGTATGTGCTGAATATTATATATCGATTCAATCAAATTCTCAAGTTTTTTTTCTGAGAAGAATATTCTATTAAATTCCTATGGGGCTTTTATTCGGTGTCGAATTTATATACTGCTCTCCAGATCTCATTGTAGGGGCGCTGGTGAAAACCTAATTTGTGATACACAGTGAATAAAAAATATATTTCGATTAGCTTGCTTCTTGAAAGTATTCATTTCTCTATATTTGTATGCGAAGATGGATGCAGCTCCGATAAAATGTCGCCAACTTGGAAAGTTTACCTCGTGCGGTGAGTTTTTGATTTTATTGAGGTTTTTTTTGCATTGAAAACGTTTGAATTTGTTAATCCAGTGAAAATAGCATAGAATCTAATAATTTTGCTATTGAGAATTAAATTATAAATGTATCATATCCACTGACTCGATGAAATGAACCTACGGTATTGTGAACTGAAAAACGTTTTGAAGTTGGAAAATATGAAGTAAAATTTCTGCTTTAATTGCGAATAAAATCTCTGTATCCATCATGTGAATTGAACTATTGATAATTCTCTTTTTGCGCTCTACGGATAAGTTTTGATTTGGTTTTTCTTTTGAAAAATGTTTGAGAATTATACTGGTCTTGTTTAGCATTTCGCTAAGCAGTCCTCGATTGAACTTTGTATCCTCAGGGGGAGCAAGACTGAATCCATACTTCGAGATAAAGTGAAACGAGAGTCGTGTTTCAGAGAGAAATACGGCACTTAATAGCAGTAAACCCAGTTTGTGAATATGCTACCATTATTAGTTACGAGATTTATTACCCTTTTCTGTCCCGTAATTAAATTATAACATATGATAGCAGATATCTACACATTGAATACTTCATAAATTTGTTTCAAAAGCGCTATTTTGCTTTGCTTCGACCTTGCAACCTGAGTGCAGAATAAGACATCCTTAATCAATCTCATGAAAGGCATGCATACTTCGAGTTTCATAATAATTTATTGCCTCAGAGAATAAGTACTTAGTCTGTGCTAGTCCGTGTGGCTCTGAAATGGAAAATACCTAATAAGCGCTGATGACTACATGTTTGAGTGGCTAGATCTACAAGAGGAAAGCTAATTGCGCAAAAAACCGAACGATTTCTACTTCAAAACTTTTTTTCTCTGACATGAAGGTGCGAAATATGTATTACTCGCATAAAATGTACTCTGCCACATATAAAAAAACACTCAGGTATTCGACGAGTGCTCCTTTTTATGGCTTGAAATAATTCCAGGCAGAAGGAAAAATGAGTACATAGATCACGCAGCTCAAGTATCGGAGATGAAGTGAAGCGGCTGACTGCTAAAGAAGCAAAGAGGCGTGAAAATTTGGAGGGAATTTATTCTAATTTGCAGTAGGCATCAGTATCGACTGGAAGCAACAAAATTATTTTGGCTTCGTGGTAATCGCTTTAGTTCGAAAAATATTCTGCTCGGTGAGGGTAGCAGGGCACACCGGAGACGAGGCAGCATGGTAAAGGCGATTTTTAGCGGCAACGTTGGCGAAAGTAACGTGTATAGCGACGTACTGTGCATCCAGATCGTAGGCGCCTGGAACGTAGAGGTCTATGCAGATGGAAGACGACGGGTTCGAGTGCTAGACGGTAACAGGTGTTCGACTGGTGCGCAGTGTCTATACGACCGTGCTCTGTCCTCATATGAGGACAATTTCTGTTACATTTTGGAACAGTAAATGTTTTGCAAGCCTGAAATGTTTACTGCAAAAAAGGTTTCTTTTGTTAAGTTTCAGTACAGTAATTCATACAGCAACTTAACTACATGCCCCCTCGTTTCTAAAACCCCCCATGATAATACGAACTATATTTCCTTCCAAGATGAAGCCGTTTTCAGAACTTCTTGCGAAGAGCGGAAACCGGTGAGGGAAAACTGCTCTAGCCTTCACCGAGGTCAAAAATCTTGAAAGCTTTGTTTTGATCGGCCATCTACACTCATGAAATAATGTGGAGGGACAAGAAATTCGCTGAGGTAAGAACTTTTTTGAAAAAAAAGGGCTAAAAGTTTTCCTAATATGAGGACAACGGTCCAATAGACACTATATAAAATTTTTTTTTGCAATAGCGGTGAAGGGCGCTGCGAAAGAAGTTGTGGCACCTGGATTGCTTTTCATCTCATTAACGGATGGAATCAATCTTTCCCATCCGGTCCAGAAGAGGCTCTTACTCTGTTGGGTTGCGGGAGCAAGGCAGGCACCACGATTTTCCTGGAAAAAACGAGATGCAGAGAAGAAGGGTGACTGCATAGTTCCAAGCAGTGAAAAAGGGTTTCCCGGTAGGACTAAGTAAAGGATGAAAAAAGGAAAACGAATGTTTAATACACACGAAGAGGACAAGAACCATTGCGTCTAACTGAAAGAGCAATCGATCGAATATGGCACTAAAAAGTTCACAGTTGGTGGCAGATTGAAGTATTTTACCTCAGAAGAATTTTTCCCATTTCTTCAGAGGCACCCGTCAAATGTTTTGGCAATACTTCAGATATTATTTTAAGTTTGAAATAGGGCATGTAATAAAAATTATCTTGTACGGAAAATATCCCTTGGTACATTTATAATACAATAAAACCAGTTACTGTTGACACTACCTCATTTTAGGCTGAAATCCCGTGCAATAAATTATAACAAGTTATCTACTAGTTAAAGATCATACCGAAGTTATTTTCATCCCTGCATCTACATTTGTTTAGGTTGCTGAAATGTCAAATCAATATCATGTAGATCAATTCTGAATTCATTATTTTTTCATCCAACTTGACTTGGGATTCCGAAGCCTTTTTTGAGTCGGGATCCCTCAGCAGTTGCTAAATAACTTCGTGCGGGATAGAGGACTTTCATGTCTTTCGTTGTAGTTATGGCGTAGGCTGAAGCAAGCTGGTGAAATTTCTGCAGCATATCAACCAACATTTCTAGGGTTCCAAATGTCGCTTCCACGAACTATTAAAAAATTATGTCATTAATTTATGCATGTAACATTTCTAGTATGTTTTTTGGATGAGTTCGCACATTTATTTCTACTTTTAAGCTTCCGGTTTGATACGTTGTTAGAAATGAATCAGATATATCTCATTGATTTGCTCTTTGAAAATGTTTCTGCCGACTCGTCACCTATTTTCGGTAGATAACAAGAAAGTATCTCTCGGACTGATGTAGTATGCCGCTATGGGTTTTGAGTGCCATTCCTTTGAAAACAATTTATCTAGTAAAATGGTGTCTGTGAGCTAAGTAGTCTACTGAATTACAACTGAATTCTGCCTTTTGAACATTTACGGAATGAGTCTAGGGCAATTAATAAGAAATTGCTCGATTCCTCAAATTTTTTTGCAAAACTTGGGCTATCGTAAACTATGCAAATTAATAGTATCCTCTCTTGCGATGTAATTTAAATGACTGTATCCGGCTGGAAATTAAGAAAAATATGTAACAATTCGTTTGATATGAGTAATTCATTCTTCGAAAATGTCTCTCATTCAATCCAAAAATCTTGTGGATGTATTGATCCTTCAAACAATCGTATCTTTTTGTAATGGTACATAATAAAAGAGGTAGAATTATAAAGCTAAAATTTTCGAATGAAATTTATGCTGTGTTTCGAAAACTACTGTACTCTCCCGCTCAGCACATCAAGCAATAATTTTATACAAAAGATGCAATGCGGTTCCTAAGAGATTGGTGCTGAGGGACAAGGTTACTCCCGAAGACCAGTTGCAATTGGTTGGGTCGGCTGCTCCTACTGGGCGCCTTGCACGGTTAAATACTAAATCTCCGAACGAAGGACTAGCAGTCATTTGGGATAAAAATATTCAAAATTATTATCTATTCTACTTCAAGCCTAACTGTAGACCTCGTAACTGAAAACAATGGCTACTGTGCAGTATCCAATAATATAGCGCGCATGGGTGGCTTTTCTGATACTTATCACGCAAGACATTGAATTGAAATATATCATAGTGAAAAGTTGCAAATTCAAATAAAGCTCTTGATAGAGGTCAATAATATACCTGAAAAACATGTAACGAATGAACTAGTCAAGGTATAGAATCTGACAGTAGTAGAAAATAGTTTGAGGTAGATCATATTAATAACTGTAAATGATCCGTCTTCCTTACATTTTTTGGTAGCTGTACTTCGAGTAAAAAACATTTCAGCGTTCCCTTATCCAATTTGAAATTTAAATATACCCAAATTAATAATTCTTTTAAGCATTGAAACCATTTATCTCAAATTATAGCTTTGTCATCTCGGGAACGTAAAATTTCATTACATCAGCTCGAGACGCTTACTTTTTGACATGAAATCATCCCGCAAGTATTTCGGAAATTGTAAGCTTGAATACATGATTATTTTACAAATATAGATTTTGAGTCACAGTGAAGGTCTTGACTGTTTTACTTTTGATATATATATTCTTTTGTATCCCAAATTATGAAGAGACAGCATTAATAGACTCAACAAAGAAACTCATACAAATTAAAGGGGAAAATATGCCCGATAAATGTCCATCTAAAGTCTCGCTATCAAGCAAGCCGCATAATCGCATAATATATGACTGTTGCTAATAATTACTGCCTTTATTTGTTCTTCCAAAATTTGTATTATCATAGTCTTGGGTTATGTAATAAGGAACTCTTTTTCTTCAGTATTTACCTAATCTTGGATATTTTATGATTCGAGTCAGCTTAAAGCTGATTGCTATGCGAGCATTCCAGCCTCTGATATGTTTCCGTATTTCTTATTAGAAATAAATATGACTCACAAGTTCTTTTGGAAAAGAAAGAGAATACTTTTTCTTCTGTACCTCAACCTTTGAGGGCTATGAGTTTATTGTTTCAGTAGTTGTTATCAAAATTTGAAATGAAAATTCGAGCCAGAATGGCATAGTAGGATACTTACAAATGGATTCAAATGTTTACGATAATTACTGCGAAAAATATTTCATCAGTAAAGGACTGGACTGGGCCACTACCAGTAGACCTGACCTTAGTCTAAGCTCTAGCTCAGTTTCCAGTTTCATATTTTATAACAGGTAGAAAGTATTAATGGATTCCACCGATGTAAGACACTCTCACAGGTACTCCGTTGTATGATACCTGTGATTTTTTCTGAAGAGATGTAAATTGAGTCCTAATAGTTTTTTGTCAGCTCCTAATATTTTGAAGGTACAAAAGCTTGGGAATTTTATTAAAACCTGGGCAAATATGGAGATGAATTGGTTCAGTGGCCAACTGAGTCTTGTGAATGAACACTTCAGAAAGATTTGAATATATTTTAGCGCGTCAAGATTCTTACTATGAATATTAGAAAAAATTAATTGCTTTTAGAAAGAATTAGATCCTTAATATATTTATTCAATGTTTACAACTGGAAAAAGTTTTCTATTTGTTGGATTCTAATACATAAGATATAGTTTTCCGGTTACCATATCTCTTCTCATTCGATAAAAAAAGTTACCTATCTCTATCATTAAGATAGGTATTTTATCCCATATTTCCGAACTCTGCCGCGGTGCAAAAATAGAAATAATAAATTTAATAGTATAACTACCAGATTTAGAGATTCCCAGGTACCACGGAGAAGATTGAACTCTTTTCGAGTAAAAAAGAATAATTCTACTGAAGAGCTTCGAATATGAATCTACTATAGCGGGGAAAATTGAGGTGTTTTAATGATTGAAAAATGGGTTAGCCTATGTTCCAAAACGCATCAAATAATTGGTACAAGTGGTCGGCTTGGGGGAACCAAGAAAACGGAGGTAATCCGGGTCAAAGTCGCTAGAAGGCCGCCGCGAGACCAGCCAGCAGGCAGGCCGCGTTGGACGTGGCAGCGGGCCGTTGCATGAATATCCATTCATGCAAAGGCACGCTACGGCCGCGAACCTTCCCGTGTGATTCCATGGCCCTGACTGCAATACTTGTTGTCACCTCAGTTATGACGTCGTAAGCGACTGGGTGCCAACCGCCTAGGGTAGATGTGGGCCCGGGGACAAGTCTGCCTCGAGAGGAAGTAGCGATGAAAGATTAGTAGCTTGCTTCGTAGCTCCAGCTGCGTTAATGGAAGTCAAGGGGTTGAACGTGTTGACTCTCCTGTTCGATGGCGGGAGAGGATTTACAAAGGTGATGTCGAGGAAGTCAGTCCCCCGCGGCTTCCTATTGCCCAAATATCTTGCCTCGTGCGGTGGAGGCCCTCTCGCGGCTCTACGACGGGGTGAAGAACGGCTTTGGTCAGGTCCCTAGCCAAAAGATTCACTTGCCGGTTGTGAAGGATGATCCTGTGGGAGCCGTGCAGGCAGTGGAGGAGATGGTCTCCATACACGTCCAACGTGTGAGGGCAATTTGCTCTTGGGCATGGTGTGCCAGGAGAAAACAGCGGGGCTCGGAAGTGATATCGGAGCCACTGGGAAAATTGTGGGGCGTCGATATGCGTTTGCAGTCCGGGAGATGGCGCACAGTATAACCATTCCTTGGAGCCCGGAAGCCCCATGGATGCGCGGAACGCTTGTTTTCTGCAGTCTCCAGTGGGAATCGCCTGTTGCACTGCCTCATGAGGAGCACCCATCAGTGTCTTCTGTGGAGGTGTTTTTTGAGAGCAGAACACAGTGAACGGGATGATCTTGGACAGTAGGCAAGACAGGGACTATTTCCGATGGGCGTCCACTGCAGCGGCGTATGTTTCAAGGGACTTGATTGGCGGTGGTAAGAAGTGTCTGACCAGCTTTTCCGTTGCCGAGCTTGACGCGAGGAAGGCTGCAATGGCGATAGTCTTGGCGGAGGTGAGCCCTATTCCCAAGGAGGGCTTTTTGGGGTCCGCGGGCTTGACCGGCAGATGGAGCTCTCGGAAGACATCGGAGTCGAGAACAGCCCCTGCGATAGACCGTAGGCAGCGCTCCATTCTGCGATCGAACTCCATTGCGCCTTCGGTTGTGCAGGATGGGGGCAGGAATCGCAGGAGGTAGCTCATTTTGCATACCCCAAAGCATGGTCGCAGCGGTTGGAACGCTACATGTTTGTCATCTATGACCGAAATTGAGTCCAGGATTGGCTGGAGGTTTTCAATGTGGGCCATGAAAAACAGCTTGGTAAATTCCCTGGATCCCACGTGCGTTCAGTAAGAGGGTACCTTGGCCGTACTTCTGCCTAAATTCCGCCGGGTACGCGTCTTGTACTGGCTGCGGCGGAGCTGTAGGCCACCAAATAGCGCATTTTGATGGCGACAAGTGTAGCCACCGACGCTTCGCGTCTCCCGACGACAGGATTTAGACCACCCTGGCGAGTTGGTCGTGGCACGCAATAATGTAACCATCGTCGTGGTACCAGGGGTGAAGTAGTACTTGGTCACTGTCCCGTCTTATTCTTCCTGTGAACGAAGGATTTACTGTATTTTGAGGACGATAGGATGCAAAGCTAGGTCGAACAGGAGTCCCCCAAGGTTATCTCCTTATTGCGTCCCGCAGACACTCCGAATGATGTGCTCCCCGATCCACAGAAACGCGGGCTAATTTGTATAGCTGTAGGAGACCCAAGGCAGAAGTTTCGGAAGGATGCGGCTGACCGCCTGGAAAAATGCGGAGCGGATGCACAGATTGAACTCATTCATCAAGTCTACGGCTAGCATTCCATAGTATGAGCTACTCCCGTATTCTTGGACCATTCTTCTAATGCCATGAACAACTGCATCCGCCCCTGACCGGGTAGCGATCCTTACTTGAACCGATTGGAGGTATTTAGCGGCCTTCGAAGATACTCTCCTCATGAGGAAGCTCCCAGTTAGTCGCAGAGAGTTTCACCCACAGCGATTGGCGTTGCCGTGTTGTCCTACTGCAGTGGTAGGAGATGGGTAACTCAGGAGTTGGACATATGGAGCATCAGAAAGATATCAAAACTGCTGCGTTATAAAGCAAAATATACAACTCCGACTGCATCCATGAATTAATAGGCGGAAGCTGGACATTCGTTCTAAATATACATCATATCTGGTAATAGGTATCATTTTCACTGAATTTGAAACTTTTATATGCCCTCTTGACGGTTTCATACAAATAAAAGAGCCACTAAATTAACCCAAAACCTCTTGCAGCACCTCTGTTTTACAAAAATTTGATATCACATTTTTCTGGATGAATTTCAAGATTTGAAATAACTCAGTCCAGTCAGCAATTAGTTTTATAATTGAATAATAGCTTCCGAAAGCTTTGCGATACCTCTTCAGTTTGACTCTTCCCGCACACCGCTCTACGAACGGAGTGAATAAGACCGCCCACATCTTCCATACATTAAAATATCCCTAAAATATCCCTATTTAGTCTAACAATTGTACATTATTCGATGATTCGTTGTGTATAAATCTCCTGCTTTCCAAAGCTTCAAGAGTAAGTCGGAATAGGTCATACTACTTGCAGTAATTTCAGTCTTAAAAATGTTCAAATTATTTTTATCCAATTTATAATGGAGATGAATAATCGATTGACACAGTTATTGAGTCAAGTAAACTAGCAAATTCAAGTATAAGGAAGCAGATTGAATGGATTTCAAAAACAAAGAAATTAGTAAAATATTACGTCCCTGGAAAGGATTTCTGAAGAGTTAAGGGGCTAAGAGCAAAACTTTATACGAGAAAAAATCAATTTAATGAAGACTTGAAACTCGAAAGTTTACATTTAGAGTAAAAGTATTGAAAAATAGCAGAAATAGTGATTTGGTGCTCATATGACAAAAACGCTTGGTTATGCGAGCAATAATCAACAGTAAAGTATTTTGACATTTTGATTATTTTGAGCTGAAGTATAATTAAAATTTGGGTCTTGAAATATGAATGGTTTACGAATAAATTAATATATGTCTCTCAACTAGAAGAAGATAAATGTGTAAACGTAAAGCCGTTATTTTCCTTTCCTGCATTTTAAGATCACTCTTGACATTTTCAAAAATTTAAAGCCCGACTTTTCCTTTTCTGCGCTTTAAGATCACTCTTGACAAGATTCAATGATTATAAAATTCTTTGGATTGATATATTTTTGTTTAAGATAAGGGTTTCCCGAAGAGATCATATATTGTTCATAGATTTCTGAGAACCTCAATAATAAATTCTCCGAATTTCATCTTGCATAAATAAATTTTTAAAATTCAACAGCAAGTAGTGACACAGAAAATTTCCCATTTATGGATGCTTTAATGTTAAAAACCTGGAAATACACTTTTTTGGATGAAATGACGTAGTACTTCAATAATATCCTCTAACATTATCAAATTACTGGTCATTCCCTAGTTTTGGACTCAGAGAAATAATTTTACTCTGATAAGTCCAGAAATGCGATAACAGAACAGTAGTATCCAAGTAACACAGTGATGGAAAGAAGCTTACATTGAAAATCTGTGTTTCAATTTTTTATGCTACAAGAAATCAATAAAAATTTGAATATTTTTAAACATATAAAACGTGGTAATTACTAGCTAGGAACATTTCAAGTGATTCAAAATACTGTTTCGAATACGACAGAAAATCCTACTTCATCGTAAGTAGTTTTATTTTAAGAAGCAAAAACTTTTGGTTCTATTAGATGTCTTACAGACAATTTTCATCTTTGAAGTACCAGAAGTCATTTTATTTTGCTATTTATATGGTTTTTGGTGATTTATTACCCGGATTGGTTCACTATTCGCGAGCTGTAGGTATTTTCCCTTTTTTTAGTTTTCGCAATTATTTTTATTCTTTTGGGAAATTTATTTTAATTTCGGGACGTCATATTTTGTGGAGAAATTACAGGGATTTGGCTAAGAAGAATATTTTTCTTTTACTTTTATCAAATCAAAGTAATCTTTCTACCATTTCAATTGAATAATTCATAAATACGGCAAGCGAAACTAATGCGCCGTACCCTACATATAAAATTTTTCGTTCTAAACATATTTTTGGAGTAAAATATTCCATAAACTTAAAAATATCCGAAACTATATCGCTTCAAACTACTGCTATTCCGGTCAACACCGCATTACTCACAGAAATAGTACTAAAAATATCGATAATATGGCTACTAAAGTAACAAGCACGTTAGTTCTCATTGCTTATTTCACTTCAGTGGCATTCCTATCTCTCCAAGAGTAATTATTAAATCTATTTAATGATTGATATTTCTTCGCAAAGATGATCTAGAATTTTTCAAAATCTTCTATTCAATGAGTACAGATTATATAACACTATGGAGATTTAATTACTATGTCGAATAAAATTTTAAATTACCGAAATGAAATCTTTATGCCAGATATATGAATCAAGACATTTGTGGTGATTTAAAATAGAAAGAATACCCTGTTTTTCCATAAAATATCTAAGTCTATTAATTTTATTTTTGTTTGAATATTGGGTTAGCTAATTGTCCATCTGCGTTTAAAAGAAACTGTATTATGCGAACATATATCACTTTTAGCTTAAAAAAGAAATGCTGAGAACATAAATGTACAGGATTTCAATTTTATTGGGATTATTTTGACTAAAAAATGTCTACGATGGGAGTAAAAGGCTTCGAAGCTCGATTTAGTGATTCAAATGAAACCAAATTAACACTTGAGGACTAAACATGTAGAAATTTAGACATATTAATAGAGAGTTTTTCATCCTATGTTTTTCTCGATTTTCTGTTTGGACCCAAAAACTTTAGAAAGATGTTTACAAAAAGCAAGATAAAACACGTACAGAGCACATTTGAGTACAAAATTCATTCATAAATTCCATTTGGAGGGTTAAGAATTTTCAAAAATACTTAGAAAAGGAGAAACTTGGGTTCGAAATCAGTTACATATTTTTTCCTCCATCGTGAAAGCTTGCAAAAACTTTAACATAAACATAAAAATTTAATTTAACGATTGTATAGTGAGGCTGAAGTTCTTACAAATACATCGGATATAATTTCTCAAAAGTAACGTTTTTCAAGAAATTTATCTCTAATAGCATGTAAGTCTTGAAAATCATATCACTCTCATATTTTTGATCTTACGGAAAATCATTGAAAGAATATTAAAAAAGGGATCCTATATGTATTTCTTATCGGAAATAGAATTAATGTTTGAAGCAATTAACTTCGTAGGGTAAATGAGAATTCAAGCGACCAATTTTAACTTTAAAAATTGTTGTTTTTTTACATAGAAATATAGGGATCATTTATTTATCTACAACAAGAGTAAAGTGTGAAACATTTACTCATATCAGAACAAGCTTTCTTTTATTTATCTCTCGAAAATAAGCAAATATGGTAAAATTGTATAGAGCATTACAATTTGGAACAATTACATAGGATTGTCAACGTTTCCATTACTGCAGTAAAACATCCCACGTTTGTTTGCAATTTGGAACAAATTTCTTGCACCTAAAACTTCCAATGCTTAGCTCTTTTCAATTTTATCCGTTATGAAATTTTATCCAGTTCTGTTTCAAAATTAAGGAAAGAAGAGAAAACTTCCATGATCTTATTCTTCATTTCACGCTTAAATTTTCTACCTTTCTCTGAAGTAATTTTATGTGCATACTTTTCAGATATCAAAAATTTGATGAAGATTACATCAAAATTACCTGAGCCCCTCTCACTGTCACCTGAATTAGCAGGTATCCAAAAATTCTCGGAAATAAAACTCACTATGCTTTTGACATCCATCGAAAGTAAAACTGGACCAGATGGAGGCAGATGTACGTGATAAGTTCCAAAAAAATACGGAATTAGGCATGATGCCAAATCTTTGAACCTATTCTCTCCATTTTCAACCTCATGGACTTTCACTTTTTCCAATTCTTTTCCGACTTTTCTCGTACCTAGCTCCAGGTCATCATTTAAAGATCTGATGAACGGGCGGACATCTAGAAATCTTGTGGTTTCCATTGGTAATGGTTTGAGAGCAGACTTTATAAGATTGAAGTGTTCCTCTAAAATCATTTTGTGGCCAAATGCGTCATTAATTAGCAACCTTGCCACAGCTCTATGCTGGATCTTTTTTTCGCCGGATCTGGATAATTTTTCGTACATAAATTTCCATAATAGCTGCCTGATTTCTTCAATATCATTCAATACGTTCGTAATACTCGCATGCCCATCTTGACTCAGAACTGTACGGAATAACATGTGGCCACAATATATATCTCTTACACTTTTCACAGAATGGCCTTCTTCGGTTCTTTTCACCGCTCTTATCAACTCCTCTAGAGTGGGAAGCTCTCTTGAGTTTGTCATAAAGCCATCATAAATTCTTTGAATGTCACTTCCAAAAATAAGACTTGAACCTCGAGGACCTATGTCGATATTCTCTATTACTCTTCTCTGTGAAACATTTAAATCAAAAACTCTAGTAATTCCATCCTTGCTTAGTGTTGCTACTGTGCATCCATCTGCGGAAATACAGCTGCTAATGGTGCGACCATCCCCATGTATAAGGTTACGGGTGATGCGCTCTGTTGAAGTGTCTACAAGGGAGACTGCCCGATTTTCAGTGTCTGGAGAGTACGTTGAAACTACAACTCTACCTCCATCTGGTGTCATGCTAACGGTTCCAAATCCTTGATTTCCTTTGAGACGAATTTTAGAGCGTATCTTTCGCATTCTCATATCCCAAAGGCACAATTGGTTTGGAGGCCAGTGAAATGCTGCTACAGTCCTTCCGTACCGATCACAAGAGCAGTCATTTATAAAGGATCCATTCACTCCCATGTCTGAGACCTGTATACTGTAAGCTTCTCTCTGCATAGCGCAATCAAGTACGTGTATTTTCTTAAAATCACACGAGAATATTCTACGACCGTTTCCTTGAATGGATACAAAACCACCTCGAGGAGGTTGTTCAAGAATTTTAGGAAATTCGTGTATAATTCTCAAGTAGGTACTATCCCAGAAAAATACTGATGCATCATGAAATGAAGTAGAAGCAAATAAATCTGCTTGAGGGCTCAATGATAAATCACACACTGCTTTTCCGTTTCCTTCTTTATGTGCGAGGCTATGACCGGTTCGAGCATTCCAAAGATCGAAGCATCCTGAATTAGTGCCAGCCAAGGCTATAGTTCCATCCCCTGATAGCCCTCCGCAGTTAACCAAAGAAGGAGACTTTATGGACGAGACTGGTGCACCAGTCTTGGTATGTACAGTAGCTGAAGCCAGCGGTACTTTTTCATGAGATTCTTCCGCATCAGATATTGAAAATATGTAAAAACCATCAGCAGATATATGACACGGCTGTCCAAGTCGAAGTGGATCTCGGGAGTAGGTACCCTCGATTGACTTAAATGAAAACTGTGGTTGAACTGATCGCAACATGGTTCGAAATTTTTAGATTTCATTGCCAGTCACTGTCGGGGTCTTACTTCAAAGGACAGAGAAGATTCCAAATAAAGCTTTCAGTAGTACCCTCCTTCCGTTCTTCCCCTTTTCACAAAAAAGTACGTAAAATCGAGTTTAGTTTCCAACATTTACTGCAAAATCATCAGCATCATATAAAAAGATGTTAGCTGAGTCTGAGTCAAATTCATGGGTTTTTTTCGATTAAATCTATGGAACCAAAGACCGATCATGGACTAACTCTTGTATTTTGAGAATATTTTTCAATGTTATACAGTGTTTAAAAATAATCCATAATTATATCGGCTCTCATAAATACATGATTATGATACTCCGCAATCATTTATCTATGAGAACTGCAAGTTTTCGAGTAAATTCACGGCCAGTACTTGAACGGGGATTATTATCTCCTTTTGCTCTTTAAAATGAGCAAATTTAAATTATTTGGGTTTGACAAATCAAGTTCATTAAGCAAATACCTCATCCTGTAGGAATTTACGGTCCAGAACTGACCTTTTCTGTGAAATATTAAATCAACCCACATTTTCTACCTGATCCTTTATTGATTGAAGCAAAATATAAATGAATTTTGGAATAAATTTAACAAAAAGCATTCCTCAACCAATATTGAACATTTCTTAGTATTCCAAGTAGAAGTATCAGATTATTACCTAGTGTTAATTCATGTTATAGCTTTTGAAATTAGTTCTAATTAATTTAACTTGATAAAATTGTCTCTTTTATTGTCTTATCACTGCTTGGAAAGTATTACGTGAGTGTTTTTGTGCGAAATACCTTCATTGATTCAATATACATCACTATGTCAATTTGAAATATTTTTGAGTACAATTTATCTAGTTATCACTACATCATGACTTTTTAAAGTAAATCCAATCGGATATCTATATAATCTAATCTTAACACCTAGAAGATATAAATTTGAATTGAAGCTTTTGAAGTGACGGCAAAAGTGTCAACTCACAGCAGTAATTGAACAGTATTTAATTTATTCCTGTAAGATGTCATTCTTAAAAGATTAAAATAGCTTCCTGAAAAAAACGAAGCTCTATAGTTCAAAATGCTTACGTAGATAATTTAATCAATAGAGAAATATTATTATATTTAAACTAATATTGAAAAGGTATTTTAATAAAATGCTACAGCATAAAAAGTATTTCCTGTAGAAATCATTTTTATGCGGGGGGGGGGAATTGGGTAAATTGGGTTTACTTGAATGGGTTGGTATACTTAATTTTCCGGCTAAGAGCAATCGCACACTAGGACTACTGTAAGTAGGGTAACCACTTACTGTACATACCCTCAGAACGGAGGTTCTCTGGAATACACTGTATACACAATTTCAAGTTGCGGCCTAAGTGTCGCTCAAAACTCCTTCCAACAAGCAACTGGCGTTATTCTGGACGATTCTCGCCGCGTGACGAGCGAACAATGTTCGCTGCGCATCAGCAATCGGAATGGCTGCCCGTGCGGCAATACCAGTCGCAACCCGGTTGGCGAAGTCCCGAGCGGAAGGGTGGGTTGGTTTACTGTGAGTAATGGAAAGGTTGGGAGTCCTCTCTACTTGTAATGAAACCATTGGCAGGACCTATATTTCAAGTGCTTGAGCGTGTGTACCAACTATAAATTAGCTGGTAGACCGGTTGACAAGCAAGCTGCGTTGGAGGTGACCATCTTTTTATGCGGTAATATGTATTAAAAAAATCTAATTTCAGTCATGTATAATTCTTTCCATACTAAAAATTATAGTTAAATACGGAGATTTGAGCTTATATACCCAACAATTTGCAACTGTATTACACGGTAAAACTGGGTTTGCCCATTTCAGTAGTCTCAAATTTCGACGAAATGTACAGAGACTTGTATGTACCATATTTAGAAAAAGCTTAAAGAGTTTCAGATGTTGCAAAAATTGGAGTAAAATGCAAGAATTGAAATTAGATACTCTACAATTCAAAATTCATTTGGATTTTTTAAAGTTTTTCCAAGTTAGAAAACTACTTATAATTCTTTTTCCGTGAAAAATCTACTTACTGTCCCCTTACAAAATTTCGATGAATCATCTTCAAAAAAATACCTCTCATTTCTTGCATCATATCTACATCAACTTCTCAAACCGTGAAAAAAATTCTTTGCCAATTAAATGAGACCCAAAATAGTTACATTATTTTCGCATTTTCAAAACTTTTCTGCAGAAATCCAGACATATCAATATAATTTATTTGAACAAACTCCACCATTTATTCCATGTGTTTGTCTAAAACTTATCTTAAGTGTAAATAGTTTTTCGCGATAGGCAAACTGCACTTGCTTAAACCAGCCAAATCTATACGGGATTTATTTTTCGTTTATTTCAAAAAAAAACCTAACATATGACAACCACTAAAAAGTAATTCACTCAGCTGTAGCCAAATATGAGACTTTTTTCACACAAATCAGGAATTTTTAGATGAAAAATTGTTTTTGAATTTTCATTCGCTTTCTTGTTTTTGTAGAGGTTTTCCTGGAGAATTTTTCTCGGATAATATTTCCCATTTTTATAGAAATTCGACTGGAGAGTTGATTTCTTGTCTGCTTTCTGGATGTTAGATTGAAGGTTATCCAAAATATATGAATTCTTCAGAACAAGTTACAAAGTTCATATTTGAATTCTAGAGGATTATTCAACATGGAATTTTAAGCAGAGAAATTGATGATTTGCGTAAATACAACGTTATCAAAACGCATTCTTTCCTATTGAAGACGAAAAATATAAACCTAGGCAGTTCTAGGGGGAAATAAATATTTGGGAAATATTCACTGGTGATAAAAAATAATTTTTAAATAGTAAATTTGAAACCCTCAAGATTGGAGGTTTCAATTTTTTGGAAATTTTAGCGAAAAAGTAGAGAAATTAAAATTTTAGATAACGTAAGTTCTGGGAAAATGTTTTCTATTTATATGACCGATGAGTTAGTTCATAGATATAGGAATATTTCATGGGGCTTTTGTTATATCTTTTTAAAATGGGGTCGAGAAGTAAGGGTGATTAAATTCTTAAAAGTCATCAGATGCGATGTTCGTTATTGAGAATAAATGCATTATATCAGAGCCAAACGATTCTGATGGAGTTAAAATGATCCAGAAGGCGTTGTCGACTACTATATGTTGCAAGACTTCCAGACAATGAATTTAGAATAGTAAGAGACCGGAGTATAGATATTCATTTACCATAGGGACTGAAATAGGTTTACTTGTGTTAGACTACTCAACATTCAGACCGCCAAAATGAAAAAAGATCAAAAAGAAACGCTCCGGTCCTTGATCAAAATGAGTGCCTCCAGTAATAAATAGAATGCGAGGTGAAAGAAGGTGGGGGACATATTTAAGTGCATTCTAAACAAGTCTCAGGATCTGAAGTATGGATTTTCTTTGAAATGAATCCAAGTAAGTTTCAAGAAACGGAATAATATTAATTCAGTCCGCATAAGAGTCGATTTTACCTTCTTACCTCTGACTGATTCAGTTTTTATACAAAAAACTAAATATTGACAGTGTTTCAGTTTTTGTGTAGGAAAAAATAATATATGATTGCGCTAAAATAATTTCCATTCTCTCCGATTATCGAAGGGCTAAAAAAGTTAAAAAAAACCTTTTTCAAAATAATTTTTTTGGAACTTTCGATCTCTTAAAATTGGCGTTTAATTCCCACAAAACTTCAGGAAAAGAATCGAAAAACAAAAATTTAAAATTTAGATCTATGATAAATGCGATATTTCATTAAAATTGACCGTTTCAAGGAGCACAAAACTTGGCTTTTTTCAAACAATTAAGCAATATTGAAACTCCGAAAGCAATAAATCTTATTTCGAGTAACATCTAGCTACAGTATTTGGTTCAGCCTACAAATCTCGAGTAAGTCAATGTACTGATATTAAAAACTAGGAGAAACTTGGAGCTGGAATTAGGAGGCAGATTTCCTCTAATTTCTTCATTTTTACCACCAATAGAACATTTCTGAACTCGAATCCATTTTTTTGCATTTTTCCTATCCTTACCGCAATAAAATCTTTGAAAAAGACTTGACTATTTATGTATCTGATCAAAAATAATCAATTTGCGCTCCGCTTGTCCAGGATCCCCTTAGTCCTTTTCTATTCACAAGGATATCGATTACCCATTTTAATTTTAAAAACTCCCAATCCAAAGTGAGCTCCCAAGTAATCACCATAAAGAACTAAAGTATAGTGATGCTAAACTACTGAAACTATATTCATAATCTTTATTTCCAGAAAACATCACCCTCACTAGAATGAAGGATGCACGAAATACAGAAATATGCCATGAAAAAACATATAGGAGATTCAAAAAAGTACACAGGTTAAGCCTCGAGATTTCGATAGTATGTCAAATGAGAAGAAACTCATTTATTCTTGGTAAGCCATTTCCAAAGGGTATAAATCACAAGACAGACAAAAATTATTATCAATAACTGTATGATTCGGATTTAGTAACGATTTGTTGGCTGTCTAGGACTTAGGGGATTACTCTATTAATATCATCTATTGGGTTTTTTTGAATCATTGGACAGTCAAACGCACCAACTTGAAAAGACTGGAGAAAAGGGCTAAATTTGTGCAGCATTAGAAGTACATATTTATGTAAATTGTTCAGCAATGGAGCACAGTTTCTTCGACATCTGAGTTTGATATATGTTCTAGAAACTATTTTATGATGAACATAATAGAGCATATAACTGAAAGGAAGTAATATTTGAAGGAATTTGTTATGGCCTGTGAATTGGTATATACAAATTAGTACTACAAAAAATTTAAATTTTGGTGTCTAACTTAAGATTAAGAGATGAAATGAGGCTCAAAAAGCTTAGTGAATATTAGTAAATATTAATTGGCCCCTATAGCGATTTTCGTAATATTATTAACAGAGTTACTTCCAATTCATGACAATTTTATCTTTTAGCAATCGATGAAAACGTTTGCCTAGCAATGATTTCATTTTAAGTGGAACAAATTAGAAAAGCTTTAGAATACTTTACGAGATTCTCGAAACTTTTTATTTGATGAAAATCAATGTTAGCTCGTGCTTTAACCGCTTCTCGAACTGAAAATCGCAAATTATTTAATTATGGATCCAAAATTTGTTTGCACTCAGTATTGACTGCATGGTAAGGAGAACGCAGTGATTGAGAAAAAAGTGAGCTATGTAAAATTTATTGTGAAATTGTACGGGTCTTAATCGAAATAGATGATGGATCCCTTCTATCGTCATAATAATCAATTAAATGCTATGCACAGCTCATTTCAGATCCCGAAATCATCGTTTAAATAAAAAGTAAAAACACTTAACGAGTAACCGTAGTAAGGTAATTTATTTGAGTAAATTAAATAAAGCGCTTCTAATACTCACTAATACTTACAAAGTACCCCTATTTATATTCTAAGTAATGCTTTTGTGTTTATTAGTGACCTACACTTTTATATCACATGTTTTGAGAGTTATAATCGTTTAAGAGAAATAAGAATAACTCCAACAATAATTTAATACCTCATTCTTTCATTTACTAGACCTAAAAAAATTTAAGTAAGGAGCTGAAGTGGAAATTGTTAAGATTCGTAAAATTAAATAGACGTCATGGTAAATGACTGGATGTAAAGATTACTTAGATAGAAGAGCATACCTCGCTGATAAAAAAATACCGATCCTCAACAGAGTTACTTTGCATTAAGACTCGTGATATTTCAAGAATTCAGTATTATCTGTAAAACTCCGGTGCATATACCTCTGGAAAAACGCAATGTACCATCCTTCTAAGGTTTCAAACTTAAGGTACCCCGTTTTATAAACTCAAAGACCTTACCTAGTCCGAGTAAGCACAGATAATCCACCAAAAGCTATGAACTGATTATACAGTAGTATATTAACGTTGCACCACATTGACACTTGATGAAATAGTCTAGTAAGATAGTTTCCACAAATTAAAAGACAAAGCACAGCAAGAAAAATTCAAAGTAAGAAAACGCTAAAAGTATGTAAAAATAAAATCAAATTAATTTACCAATCAAATAAATTGCCGCAAATATTTCATGTGTTAGTTTTGATTTAGTGATTGTTGTTTATTTATTCACCAGTGAAATGGACAAAATCGCTCAAGAATTATTTTTTTAAAGTTACTTTTTTGCTTTGAAAAATCCCCTTGTTTGCCCATTTTTTTATCAGTATTTGACATATTTCTGTTAAACTTAGGAATAATTCGGCGGTTAACTATTAACCATTTTAATTTTGGGCTCAATGACAAATTGGATCTTCAAATATATATACACGAGCAATTTTGAACAAAATAATTTTCAATCCTTGCTTAGTTTACTTCATCGTGTCTGTATAATAGTAAGATCATTAACTTTGGCTCTGTATACAGCTCTGGAAATTTTTTTTGATAATTTTATCAATTTTTAAAAGTAATTATTAACATAGGCCTGTATCATTTACTCTCTCTGATATTTCCGATTAGTGGCAAAAAACCTATGGTTAGTTTTAGTATCACACTTACGACATTTTCTTTTCTATATTTGAAGATTCAGTTTAAATATACAAGATATGCCGTAGCTATATACAACTTTATTCTGTCAACTTACCATAATTTAAGTAGTTAATTTATCATCTGTTGTGATTGGATTTCGTGGTTTTATTTAATTTCTATCTGGCCTCATCTATCCAAAAAAATTTATGAAAAAATTTATGAAAATGTTTATGAAAATGTTTATGAAAATTTTTGTGAAAATTTTTATGAGGAATTTCTCATGACTTGAAGAAGTGTAGGTTCTCAATTTGAATGAAAAAAGCCAAAATATTTTTTTGGAGTAGTCAACAAGAAAACTACTCACCTTAGAATGGATTGGCATAAAAATCCACCCAGAAAAAGGATTTTTGGGATGAAAAGTAAAAACATAAATTTAGAAAGGATTAAAAAGTAAGTCATTTGTAGAGCTTCTAATTGCGGATCCGGGAATTTATAGCCAATTATTTTGGAAACACAAGGTTACTGAAATATGACAACAACGTTCAATAGAATGCAAATTCTCATGGCTTACTAAATTCTAAACCTTAAAAAAGAATAATATGGCATTAATTATTATACTTGGGTATAATCTTTCATTTTTTAATTTTTTTTCACATTTTTCTCTCTTCAGATACTTTTAAATGATAGTGCGGCCCATGGTTTGTCCAAAAACTTAATTCTCTACTTCTAGTTCTCAAATATTTCGATCAAAAATATAAAATATTGAGTTTTTCAAGCGAAGAACCCTCGTGGAAAGTGGTCTTTCACAGTGCCCTATCTTCTCGAGGGGGTTTGGAGAAGGGTTATTTATCTTTTTTTCGTTCTTTTCCAGCTTCCATCCCACAAATTTCTAGTCTGCGCTGCTAGCGAAGCCATCTGCTGCACAATCACTTTTTTTATATTTCAAAAAAAATACTTTCTGTCCTCTTTACCGTATGAAACAATATTCCCCTACCTGTCCATTTTTGACCATTGGAAAAAGACAAAGGTGTGTGCTCTCTCGCCCTCATCCTCAGAAAGGAGCTTTTTTTCCTCTAACGATCATGTTTATCGCGCTGCATGCAGAACTTATTGAGTTTTTGTACAACTACATCAATGATACTCTCCCTGCTTCACTTGGGCTAGCAACTTTGACACACTTGCCACCTCCGATACATGTAATCGAAACCCCGTGTAGATAAATTCCACTCTACCCTTTTTCTCATTCTCACTTTATAACTTCATAACACTGCAAAGCCTTGGAGCCGCCGGTCTCCGCCCTCTTACCTAAAATCTGTCATCTATCAATTTATTTACTTCTAATGAATGGAAGTCGTTTCCCAGAAAAGCTTCCAGAGATGCCAAGCTCTCAATCAATTTGGAAAAAACCCGGCCTTCAGTCCGGAGAAGTGTCGCAGTAAATAAATGCACCATATATTCATTATGTTTACTAAAACTATATACACAGAAAAATATCAGGACATAGGAACAACTAGGACTCTAGTATCTTAATTTGAAAGATTTTTTAAATTTTCATGAGTATGAGAAGTTTGTGGTTTTTTTAATTAATTTGTGAAACGCACAGTAATTTATGTTAGCGGACGTCTTGGTTCTAGGAGATACCAAGTGCAACTCTGAAAACTCCATGTATTTACCACTACATTTTTACTCTTCATATATAGCTTGGCTCGGCGGGTATGGAGCCTAGATACTTAGTTCAAAAAATGTCTTCCTTCTATCCATTCTCCTCCACAGAATTCGCTTGAATGAATTACATGGTTCTCAGCATATTTTTTGGGGCTTCCGTGTTAGCGAGAAATCTATATATGCTAAACAAACCGCTTTCTCTAGGAGAGGTAAAGCAAGTTGGAAACAAATACATATCTCTTTTACAAAATGCAACATTTTTTCAATGCCGTTGTCTGGGCATCCAACAGACTTTGGATTTTCGGGTTCAATGTGAGTACTGATTAAATGATTTTCATGAACCATGCGCATTAAAGCGAAGCAGTGCAAGTAAGATTCATACCAATTGGCTCTGGTTTCAAATATGGGTTCTTTGCGAATCAGGATAGATATTCTGGGCATTTCCGCATTCTAATCGAAACCATTAAAAGACTTTTATGTATTGCAAAGATCTTTTTTCCTATTCTTTAGCACTATTTGCTCTTTTGACTAATGAGATTCCCCGCTGCATTCAGGGAGTCTCCAATACTTTTCAGTACACAGTTCACAGGGACAATCTTTTTTGTCTCCCAAGCTGTTCCGTTTGCTCCACGAAATTGATATCGCAGCCTTTGGAACAGTACGACTAAACATATACCGGTTTCTCAAGGCACTGAGAGTACGTGGAGAGAAGAATTTCCAACTGTACTGGAACTCTTCATGGATAGAGATTTTTGAAGAAGGGTCTGTTATAGCTCCCACATTGGTTGATAATGGCTCTATTCGAATGAAAACGACTGCACATCATGGTGGACCGTTGAGCTTTTGCAAGAGTGGCCTAAAATAACTTCAACTAACGGGGCGCGTGTGTGGGCTATTCTTGGAAGTGCACCAACTATGCGTTTGTACATTCCCAAAGTAGTAGATGAATAAAAATTTACCATAGAGTGCTTAGATATTTCTGGCAAGCTGCGCTCAGTCTACTAATACAAGTTGCAGTGTTAGAAACCTGTATGCCGTCGTTTTTTGGCTACTGTACACGGCTGTCACTAATAGCTACATTTTATTGTCTAAGCTAGACATTAAATGGGTTACATGCCATCAGAAGTGTGGATCCAGCTTGTACACTTGTTAGATCTTGTACTAGGGCGTACTGGAGCCGTATTCTATGCAATAGATCCTCACTTTCATTTGAATGTAGAAGTGGAAAATTGAATGCTAATCTATGGGGTACGCCACAGCTGGGACAAGGTATATTCAAGTGGAAATATCATCTTCGGATCAAGACATTCCAATTATTGTTCCCCGATATAGGTGAAAGTAGTGTTTCAATTTCCGCCGGGAAGGGTTATCTTACGAAAGGAAACGAAATAGCACGTTTCATTGGTGCAAATTATGCTTTTTTCTCTGTCTTCAAGCGAGTCAGACCTGCTTCATTACGTTCTATTAGAACTAAGACGCCATTCCAAGCCCTTTGAATAAATAGAAATAATTAAAGTCTAGTCATTTCGTGTGGATTTATTTATTTTGACGTAAAATTTGTTCAAAGACCATATTTTAACGCTTATTCGGCTTCCAAATGCCGTTATAGTGAAATGAACGACTTTACATGTTTTTAATGAGTAAATGTTGTCCTGACCTCTTTTTTAAAACATTCTTTTTTATCGCATCTTCTTGTGTTTTTTGGTCCATATAGACCTGAATCACTTACAGACAAGGGTACATCTGCACTTACTTCTGTGGTCGTTCGGACTATTTGAATATCTTCTACGAGCTTTAAATTCAGGCAGATATATGGACGGAGAGTATAGGGTAGACATATCGATGCAATTTTCTACATAAATTTTTTAAATTCCCGTCAGAAGGGAGCTTTTTATCACGCTTGATCTTCATAACATACCAATACATGGATGGTACTGGACTTTTTCGCTGACATACTCATTTTCTCCCTTTTTAATGGCTTCGTTTGTCGCTATTTTTCCTCCTTGTGACGCAACCCGGCTGAAAATTGTGCTTCTACTTTTGACTATGCCGAGAAAATTAAGGATTTATATAAAAACACCGGTTGTGACCAAGGAAGATTAGAACTTACCAATTTCGCCTTCAAAATTTCCAAAGAGATCGGTACACATTGATTCAAGGATCTCCAAAAACTTAAAAAATATTATTCTGAGCTGCGTAGGAAAAGAGTTATTCTGAGTTTTATTGCCTGCTGAAATCTGTATAATTGTGTTTCATCCTCCAAAGGGCTGTCGATAGAGATAATTAGCAATAGAAGAGATTTTCGGAACCATTTATGATGTAAATGATGTGTTTCATGCGACATTAAAAGTGGACTGAAATGTGGTTGTTGGAACAAAGGGAAGTGGATAAAGACCGCGGCTCAGCCAGCTACAAGCAATTTTTGAAGAGGCAAGTCCTAGCGCATATATAAAGTAAAACGGGCTTTTTATGTCGGAATTTGAAAACAGACTTCTCCACTATTTGAGTCCGCACTTGAATTTGTCTTCGAACTTGATCGAACTCTTCTCGAAAAATCGGTTTATTCTGCTTAAATAGATTGTTCAGCTATCACTAAAGTCTCAATCAAACATACTAAGTACCATAAAATTCGCTAAATGGAACCCTGTGGACGAGAATGAATAGACGGAAGACGTTTTCGAGATAAGTACCTGGGTTCCACACTCGTCGACCCAAGCTATCAGTTCAACGTGGAAAATTTAATGTCCAAGATAGTTAATTCTCAGAATCTCATTTGCTATCTCCTAGAACCAAGAAGTTCGCGGAAATCAATTATTGCAGGCGTTTCATAAATAAAAAAAACATAAAATTAATTAAACACATTCAACAAAATCAAACGATCACTTGCAAAGTATGATACAATATTCATCGTTGGTCCTGCATCCTTATTTTTTTCTGTATATGCATTTTAATACACATCTTTCGGTGCTAAGAGGCATTGAAATGCACTCATGACTAAACAAGGCCAAAGGAAGAATTTCCGACGTCTTTAGCGTGCATTTTCTGTACGTTTATATATTTATACACTTAAAGCCCTCCTTGCAATGAAGAAATGGTTTTGCAGTATGGAAGTTCTCAGTACATATTTCACTTTAAAGGCCTATTTACTCGGCTAGGGTCTCAAATAATCTTACAGTCAAAAGAAAAATGTAATCAAATAAGTAAATGGTTAGTTTTACAACGAGTATAGAGGTAAGGTAATTCAAAAATAAGAATGTATGAGCGCATTTGCAATGACTTCAGGCCAAAGTATCGAAAACCGAATGATTTCCTTATTACGAGTATCCATATCTTTATTTTCACCCTTATAGGTGGGCCAAAAAATATTGGAGATCTTCCGTCATCGAACTATCTGAGACAGGTGATGCAGCTCCATCTATTCTTCAATAATGGGGATATATCGATATAAAGGAAACAAAGATAATAATTTTGACTATTTTCGGGATCAAACAGAACCAAACAGATGTAAGGACCTGTGATCCTTCCCAAGAAAACCATGATAGCAGTGAAGAGGAGGAATATGCTCACTTTAAAGTTAGGATCCGTCGCGTAAGATAGGAAATGGACACTAAGTGAACGGTAGGGAAGGATTATACGTTTACTTTTTGAAGGGTGCTGTGCCCACCTGATATGTGTATAGGCCCTATAAATTGTGTGGTGTGGAAAATAATAGAAGATTGAAAACCGTGAAATAACTAAAATTTATTTTAGCGTAATATAGATTACAGTGGCGAACCTCATAAAATAGTTAAATTAATCCTTCTCAAATGACATCTGAGCCACATTCTGACACATTAATCTACTTTATCTACATAACTGGGTTCTTGGTTCTACTTTACAGAAATTAACGTTACTGTACTTTTACAATGAAATTTATGGTAATCAAATAGAGCCTTACAGTATTGGGTACGGAGTACCATATCTCGAAATTGTTTAAATAGACCTTTTTGCTGCGAGTGGTATCATGTTTTGGATTCCTATAGATATATTTTCAAGTCATATACCAAAACGTAAAATTTTTTTCTCCCGAAAAAGTGAATTCTGTAGGCTGGAGAGTATTATGTGTACGGACAAATGACATTGATTTCTAGTATGACATATTACTTTGAAGTTAAGTATCAGCACATAATGTTCTGTAAGAAAGCAAAAATACCTGTCACTAAATGTAGAATTTTTCAGATATAAGCACATTCATAATATAGAAACTTTTCGGACCGATTTACGTATAAATTGTGGTCTATATAGTGCCTTATAGATTTTCTTATTTTAAGTTTTGTTTGCTTACACAGAAAATATACCTTGGAAATGTTTACATTAGGTTCTATATTGCTTTTAAGGTTAATGAGCTCCCCAGTACACCCTGCTTCCAAAGTAATATTCATTGTTTGTATCATCATCTGGATCATATTGCTCCCAAATATTTCTTCAGGTAGGCTTCAATATTTCCGTTATGAAAAGAATAAACATAATCAAGCCTACTATTCTCGGTATATTGAATGTACAGATCATTTTAAAACGATTCTCTTGCCTTAGAATTTTCAATCTGAACAATTCTTTTTAATCATAAATATGTTCCCCTCTTTAGTACTTTTAAGCTCATTGGAATTCAGTTTAATGGGAATATTTATGTGAAGTGAAAAAAATGAAATATGGAAGTATTAAAGTTTTTCCGAACTATGAGAAAAGCTCCTATTATAGCTATACATTTTTTTCTAATTAGTCAAGGTTTCGAAATTAGCTTTGTTAGACTTTTGCCTTTGTTCAACATTTTTCATTATTTGTCTGAATAAGTTCGTATTAACGGTCTCTATCATTCATTTCACCATCTTTCAAGCTTCATGATAGGGAAAAGTTGTACTAATAGTGCTTGTCGGACCATTGCCCTCATATCAAGACAAATGTAGGGGTAATTTTGTAAACAATAATTTTTTTCCTGCTCGGGTTTAAGGTAAATTTTTCTTTTAACATTCGTGAAGGTCAATAAAAAATATCTTAAGTAATGAAATTCCAGTCAGAGTACGACTAGCTTTTTAACCATAACTGAACTTCGATTTTAGTTCCCATTTGTCAGATTTAAACCACTGAGTACTTGCAGGTGGATGTTTTGGCCGAATTGACGCAGTATTTCAAGCTACTGAGCGACTGTTCAATGTAAATGTATGTTTCTAGAGTTTAATTTTTAGTATATATTTACGAGCCGAAAATATGTTTTAATCTCCTCATTTGGTGTAAATATTTGTATGGCAAAGAGATATTTCCTCATATGAGGACAAAATTTCTTCGTCATACTGTAGTTCTAATATTGGTAAAATGCCAGGTCGGGTGGAAACTATCAACTAAGAGCGGAATAGTTCAATCCTTTCGAATTCCATTAGGACCCCAGCAAAAATATCATAACAACGAAGAGACCATATTTTGTCAGGAGCAGTCAAGACAGCACAATTTATGACAATAAGGGTTTATAACGGGACGGAAGATCTTTTTTGAGCTACTTTGAATACCAGTGACATGATGAAGCATACAGAAAACCTTAACTGATGTCTTTAATATGGCCGGTATACTTCTACAAGACGAAGAACAAAAACAAAATCAAGATTTATGCTACAAACTAAAACATTTTCGGACTTTTACAGACGTAAAGTGATGCGTATCTATAGATAGCCGTTGATATGTTAGAATATTCTACTTCAAAGCTTCGCACCTACTGCAATTGGTATTTGATAACCCTTATTCCTTCTACTTAGGAAAGAAACCCCCGAAGTGTCGTTTCCAATAGATGCGTAGATATTTCTCCTCTATTTGAGAAGCACAGCTTTCAGGTGCGGGTATATTCATTGCATTACAAATTTCTTTTGGTGAAATGAAAGCCACATTTTAGCTCTATACGATGCGCTTTTATATCATCGCGTGCTAACATATTATTGGAACAGTCAAATTGTTTGTGGTTCCCTCAAAACTTTGACTGTTCCTATTTAGCACAGTTTTAGGAGTCAAGAGAATAAACACGAGGGTAATATAGTTGTCAAATATAGTGACCATGACATCCCATGCAGATTTATTGTACATAAGCGTGACCATGTGAGACTGCGTCGCCATTAATGCTTCATTTAGATTCCAATCGATCTAGCTAGTAATGTAAATCCTATTCATTTCCACTACTGCCTGGTTTACTTCATGTAAAGAGACTCCCAGAAACGCTAAGAATTTTATTGGAGATTTCTTTGAAGTGTGTAACAATAAAAAAGATATTGGAGCGATAAAATTTTATTTATGCAGGAAAAGAGTCACAATTGAATGATATTTTTGGGAAACTGAATCCATATTTGCGAAATTAAGCGTAAAAAAGCTTAAAGAAGCCCAATATGTACATTTTTACATCGCTATAAACTGATACGGAGCCTGCACCATTAGATGTACTCAGAACAGATATATCGATATTTTAAAGTTTTTGCAACGACCTTAGAGAGATATAATTGAAAACAGGGGTAAAGGAGCTTGCAAGTAATCAATTTCAAAACTTTTCCGTTACAATCTCCATGAGAAGAATAAATTATTTCAATGTCTGAGCCCAGCACTATTGTTCCACAATGCTTCAGAGTCTTTAAAGTATTTTTTATGTTAAAATCACTTAGCAATTTTCCTTTTGATAAATTTGGCGCCACATATCTTATCTTATATCGATCTTGTAATTTACCATGTTGTAGATTTCTTTGGATATTGTTTGTATCTATTTGCCTTAGACAAACTGTTGACTTACATTTTAATTTCGAATACCACATTCTACGGGTTCCAAGCTGGCCTGGCCTATTCTGGCCTACTTTTGTTCCCAAGTCCCTTCCCAAAATGCGGTTAGCATCCAAGCTACGTCGAAAGTATGATACAGATGAGTTATATTGCTTTTCGTTTCATTTTTATAGCCAATCGCATCGACCATATGGCAAACTACAAATAAATTCTTACCTTCGCTAAGTTACTCCTTAGTTTTTTCTTTTTTACGTTGTAATGCTAGCTAAATGAACTTTTGTTCCAATTAGTTGTTCTCATCCGCCTTTCACTGTATTCTAACGAGTTTGTTGCCTTCATGTAATTATTTCTCTATTTTGCTCATCTGCGAGAGTAGTTTGTACAGTTCTGTTATTTTTACTCCTTTTATTCTCAACAATCCAGCGTTTGATGTATCCTTTTCAAACAAAGTATCCAGTAAAAGTTCTAAACGGTCATTTACGCTATTCTTTGGTATCATTAATGTAATTTGAGGGGTATGGATACCATATGGGCACATTTTACGAACGACATTCGTTTAGTATCATACTTAAAATACTTAAGAATGGATTTTTGCTACATCTTGCACAAAAAGGAGGTGTCTTAGACTCTGAAACTTATCTCACATTCGTGAGAAACGCAAAAAAGAACATGAGAGCTACAAATGATAATAAGAGATGAAAAACCTTGATTGCAATCATCGCACGGTGGTAGACTACTTTGATCAATATGTGCTGATTTATCATCTGAGAGATAAGTTAAAGCGTTTTTTGTAGCAAGGACCCATTCAATGATATGTCTAATGACAGTAGTACTAATTTTACCGAGAGAAGCTGGCCTTTTGCAAGGTAAACAATTTATTTTAAGCTACATGGTAACGGAGTGGGAGTTGACAATGAATGTGCGTCTCTCTTGTGGTTAATTTCGGTTCCAATGTAAGTTTTATTTTCCCTGCGAGTACCGTAAAGACCCTTTGGCTACACAACTCGTGAAATATGATTTGAGCAAGTGATTGCGATTGAGACTGCTTGCTCATACTATTATAGAAAATCACGCACAATGCTGAAAGCAATGGATTGTTTTGAGATGTACGTCACACAAGAAGTACTCCAAAGACGTTAAATAAATTCTCCGATATTATCAGTAATTCCGGACCAAAATTATACGTTGTTACAATACGAAAATTAAATTTCCAGCTTACTGAACCTGTCATTAAAAATCAAGTCTATTACCTAGTGACAATATCTAATTGTTCAAACAGATAGAAACCGCTGCGGCCCTCTAGTATTTTGTATTAAAACATGTTATCAACGGGTACTACTTCTAGCGACTCTACTTACATAACGCAGAGGGATTGTTTCCATATTTCATGAGAAAAATAGCTGAATCTCTCAGCAGCTTGTTAATTTCGTCTCTACTTCCGTTACTACTGGTTCTTTGGGATTCTTAATGCCCAATTGTACAGTCCAAGCCGCCGATTCCTGACGGATTGATCTTACCGCTAGACTAGTGCGAGCGCGAGAGCGAGTACGCGAAGACCTAGAATCTTGTTAGTTAGAACATGAATTTTACCCTCTTGTGACATTTACCTAGCACATAGAAGATTTTCCATCACCAACTATGCCAAAAATACCATTTAACGCTAAAAATAAAGAAAAAGGTCTCCATTTGAAGAAAATAAAATCATCCTCGCACATAAAAATCCTTCATTCAATTATAATTGAATACAGCAAGACTAAACTGGAAAAAATCTCCTCCACACACACAAGAACAGATTACGTTCCTCCTTTTCTGCTCATCATACCTTTGGATGCCTTTGAGAAGATCCTTTTCCCTTCTAATTTTTAACTGCTTGCAGAAAAGTACTTTTACATTTCTTTATTTCTAATTTGTATCTTTAGTCAAGGTGGAGACTTTTTCAGTTTTGCTACGGTCCTAGAAAACTAACTTCTTTCCTTTGGAACATCCTTGGAAAAAGTAAAGTACAAGAGCTTTAAATCGCAAGTCTGAATGTGCTTCCTTTTAAACGCATGCAGTGGAACGTGAAACTTTGTTCTGGAGAACTTTCTCAATATTCCATTTTACCCTTCTATATTTTTTCTTTTTTGATCTCCTGATGGAGTGGCACATAAGCTTATTCACGATAGAAGGTAATGAAAAGATTTGAAATTTGTGAATGATACCCACATTTTTCGCTATTTGAGATGAAAAGTGGACAGAAAATTTTGAGTCACAGCCAAGTACCGCTCATAAAAGCTTAGTATCCGCCTATAAAAACTATTTGGAATTAAAAAATCAATTCTCACTTTTAAGTCGAGCATTACTGACAAAATGTTTTTTTCGTCAAGTAGTCCTTTCCGAACGGGGAACCTTACAGTGACAAATAATCTCTATGCAATACTGAATGTTAATGCGTTTCCCGTGGGAAAAATTCCCAAAGCTAGCATCAGACATACATGTATATCTGTGAAGTAACCAAATTTATCCATTTCAGCATGGTATTGAAAACTGTTCCGAGGCTATTGACGTCCAAAAAAATAATTTGTCTCGTGAGCTTTCCGAGTAATGCGCAGAAAATATCCACATGCGCTACGTTTCTGCCCGACAAAGAAAGTTGTCTTGTCTGCAGAAAATAAGCTCAATCTTTCATTTCTTTTCCTGCATGGCCCGCAAGATAAACCTTATAAACTGATTTGAATGAGACATTATATCACAGTTCTACATTATCAGCATCATTATCGAAGAACTAGACACGATGCTTACCAAAAATAATGCATAAGAACTTTCGAGAACTTAATTGTATAAACTTTTGACCTTTAGAGGGACATCTCATGTATGATATGCCATCTCAAAAAAAATTTGCATTGAGATTATCCGTTGGCCCCTCAGTACCCTAGGAAAATTCATTCGGACTTCCGCAAAATTCATTTCAGGAAGAAAGTAGCGAAATTAAAATAATATAATACTTTAGTGCATTACAACAGTGAAATGAATGGTCTAAGGTAGTTATCTCAAGCAAAAAACACAAAACTAAATATTAAGGATTATTACTCCTTCTATGCACGAGTTCATTCGGCCGATTCGACAAATAAACTAGATATATAGTGGTGGATCCATACTTTGCACTTATTTAATCAGTTATGAGCCCGTAATCACAATTTACTTGAGTTTCTACTACAATGAAAGTCAAATAGGACGAAACTATGGACCAAGATACTTCATCAAAATCTTGAGAGCAGTAGTCCACCAGAAAAGCTACGAAAATTATCGCATAGTGTGTGGTGTGAGTGCAAAAATGTAATCGATGGTTGAACTGCTGGCTGATGCTTCTGGTGAACATGCCGAAGCATCAGAACAGATTTTATATAGAGAAAGTACTCAACACCAGCAGAGATAAATTGTAGGTAAGCGGTAATTAACTCAAAGGAATTCAAAAAAAAGAGTCCATAGAGCTTTCAAACTAAAAGGTTCTGAAGGCTGATGTAGCAGCTAGCAGTGAGGACGACAGAACTAAAAATCATATCAAAATTCCATTGGTCCAGTTGGCAAGGAGGCATAAAGTAGTTGCTGATTGGTGGGGTCCGAAATGTTTCGAGGACCCCGCGAGATAGCCACAATGGCTCCATGTAACTGGATTGAAACAAAATTGTATGATTTTACGTTTTTCACTGGTGCGTGAGTACAGTGCACAAGATGAGCTGATATTTTTTTACAGAGAAAATCCCTGTAAAAGGCTACTTTAAGGATACTGTCAGGGTATTTGGGGTAATTTATGGTCATAGTCTTTACACGTAGTCTACGTCAATAGGCCATCCGTGAATTGAAATCGACCTCAGCAGACTGGAAATCGCTTTTCGAAAAGATGCTTTTTCGAAGACGCCTATGCAGTGCTAACCGAGGAGGCGCAGAACGTGGCTGTTAGAGCACTTGAGACATATATAACGGTTCGAGCGGTTTGAACCCATAGGCATGCGGCAGCAGCAGTGATGTCCAACGCATCATGCTTGGTGACTGGCTTTAAGCGAGCCATTTAGACAAACAAGTGACATTAACCATTATCCTGAACACTTCTAGGAAACACCGGGGAATAGAAGCATCGCACTTTTGAGACATTGAGAAACCAAATAGATCTATCTTTTTGAAAACAAAATTGGCTCATAATTCCTACTCGTCAACAGCAAGCGCTGTGAAAAACATCTGGGAACTTATGTAATATATCAATATCGAGGATTCTTCCGATGTTAAGACGGAACCTCAGATCTTAAGTAGAAACAGAGGAACCCTATCACTTTTGAAGCACCTTATCCCTTTACTCCCATTTTTATATTAGTTTTTCTCCGCTGCCGCCCCATTTCAAAGTGTAATAGGAATTTCACCATATGATCCACTCACAAAAACTAACACAAACGTTCCTAATTCACGGCGCGCGAGTTATCAAAGCACATCATATCGTTACAGCCTCTCCTGAGAACCCTATTAACCCTGGAGGACACTCATGTAACTCCCCTTCTACTATTGACCTGCTTTGGTGTATGTCAGATCAACTAGCTTGTCCAGTACCTCTCGGAAGCCGCCCGACACCCTGTTCTGGAGCCTCCACAACCCAGCAATACATTTAGACCGTGCATCGAGGCGCTTGGAGAGAACGGCGGCACGGAATATTATGACGTAACCGTGATCCATCCCTTGACTCCAGCCAGCCTCCCCTCCCTAGCTCGATGCCCTCTCAAGCCCTTTAACGATGCTCGTTTTGCCAAGGACGCCCTTTTCACCAAGGTAGTATGTTCCAAGAGTCCTGGGCATCGCTTCATTTCCCCTCATTTCTCCACGTTGGGGGACTGGTACTTCACTGCCCGGGACTTCGCCAACCGGGTTGCGACTGGAATTACCGCAGGGGCAATTCCAGCAGCCGTTCCGATTAATGATGCGCGGCAAACATTTTTCGCCTCTCACGTAGCGAGAATCGCCCAGACTAACGCCAGTTGGTTGTTGGAGGTATTTTTGAGCGAAAATTAAGGCCCGAAGTTGAAATAGTGTATATTCCAGAGAGCCTCCGTTCTCAGGGTATGTACAGCAAGTGGTTAACCTATTTTCACTATTCCTCGTCTGCGATTGCTGTTATCAGGAAAATTGAGTATTCAAACCCATTCAAGAAAACTCCATAAAACCCAAACGCCCCCCCCCATAGCTGCACCATTGTTTAAGTATAATACCGTATTGTACATAACCCGGTGGATTCTGGTAGTTTGTAGACGTTGCTTCGGAGGCTGGACCCTTTGCCTCTTTTGCAAGGACTCGATTCTCATTTCAAGAATTTTCATAAGGTATTTTTTGTTATTAAACGGTCCTTTCTTCAGGAGAGCAGTTCCCTCCCCAAACTCCTGTCTTCTTGATCCGTTTGAGTTTTCAAAATCAACTCTTCCCACCAATTTTCTCTTACGAACAAAATCATGAAACAAACGTTCCCCTATAAATCCAAACTCATCATCCAACTCTATTTCCATTTTATATCTGATGATTTTGCTCCTCCTGTTTCAAAAAATAAATCTTTCGACTCGTGATCCGCTTCGTCTTCCAAATTCAGTTCCGATATTTTATCAAACAGATATTTATTTATTGCCTGATTTCATGCAAATTCAAAGCTGCGGCATTGCCTCACATATTTTATTTCGTTCTAGGTCGTGAAACTTTTCGGAGACATAACTCTACTCAAAGTTCGAAATCGGTTTCGTTGAGGCAAACCCCCGCCATCAACTACCACATCAGCTCACCCCTTTTTTGCCCTTAACATGACCAACCTCCGCCCGTCCCTGACGATCTCTAAGTCATCCCGGTGCCGCCGCCCCCTCAAAGCTCTGGCCTTGAAGGCCAGAGGACCAACCGACTATGATGGTTATTGTAGAAAGATGGACCAGGAACGTGTTCGGGAGTGGTTCCGCCGGCACTGCTTCGAGGGGGCAGAGGAACTGGGACACTCTCAGTATGTCGAAAACAACCCTTTCCCGCACACACGCACTTCAGCAATTTGTGACCTCGCCGCCTACTTTTTCGCCGACAGAAAATGCACTCCCGAAACGGCAATAGAGGCCATACGTTCTCGTAACGTCAGTCATGGCACCCCTCCGTATGCAGACGGCGCACGGCGGCTCTCGCCACCCGCCACCGTCTTGCATCACTCAACGTTAGCAACCATCACTGGCTCTCCCAAAAGGTGTTCTGCAGTCGTCTCAACATATATGCCCGGGGCCGTCTTCAACCGACACCCCGCACTGTGGTTACCCACATTCTCAGAGAATTCCGTCGGAGGTAGAAGAGGGGTTAAAGGAAAAGGAGGGAGAAGAAGATGTAGAATAGGAGGAGGCTGAGGCTGGGGTGGAAGGATCCGAAGGTGAGGAGGACTGTATAGACCCCTGGGAGCCACTAATGTACAACGATTAGGGAGCTGCTGTGGAGGGCAGAAGGGATATTGAGGGATTAATCGTTATTCAAGACTCTTCTGACGGGATTGAAGAGGAGTTCGAAGGATATGAGAAGGTATTGGAGGAACTATATATGTCCGGGGGGGCTATATATAATTATGGGCCGTTTAATGAGATTTCCATGGACTAAATTGCGGGTATGGATATTTTGAAGGAACTGCTCGGCTCTGGTCTCGAAAAATAAGATTTTAAGGAGAAAATATATATATTTATCAGATATTATTTTCTGGTAGTCTTTCTAGTTGAAAGGATTCCATTTGTTACATTTTGTGGCACTTAGTATATTTTTCTGAGACTTTATGGTTAGCCAAAGGGTCTGTATGAGCTGAGTAAACAGCTCTCTCTTGTGGAGGTCAAGCAAGTTGGCAGAAAAATGGAAGTCAAGTCCCGAGTAGAAGGAAATTGAAAGTCAACTTCAGACCCAAGAATCATTTTTCTTACGCTGGTCACAGATCATCGGTGGTAGATCCTGTCTCTTCTAAGCTTGCTTGTAGTCCTCTCAACAGTCTTCCTTATCCACCTCTTTTCGTTCGTTCAACTATACAACGGTAGCCCTGTTGTCGTTAGCACCATCTCTTCCTTGGGGAAATTGGTTCTCAGCATCTCTTCTACTGACATTATACCCCTATAAGGACCATTTTGGTCACATATGCATCACTTAGAACGGGTTTTTGTCCAATATTTTCGATAAACAGAGCATGTTTTGTAGTATTATCAGATTTATTCCCCTCTTGACGTTAGGTTGTATCTTTCGATACACAGCTTTCCATTCTGCGACAAAATATGAGTCTTCCGAGTTTGCTATGTCCACCCCCCACAACTCGCTCGGTCTCCCTTTTTCAAGATTTATAACTATTATTATTATGCTAAAAGTGTCTTTCAGGTTCTTACTCCGACAAAGAAAAGATTTCCTGGTTTGTTTCGACATATACACTCCCAAGATCGTAGTTGTGCCAAGGAGGTGGATACCACATTTTGCTGTCTGTAAGTCTGCAAGTCCGCAAGTCCGCAAGTCAAGCATTTTCTATTATCTGCTTCCTTCAACAGCTTCGATTTGCAGAATTCCTCTATTCATATCTCGGCCGAACATTCCTTCAACTTGATACAACTCCTGGTATCAGGATTTTCTGCGTTTCGCTGGGCATTTTTTAAGCGAATATTCCCGCACTACTGATAATGGATACAACGGAAGGGAATTATTGACGCTCTGTAGGGCATCCAACACGCTCCTGAAGAGAAAGTCTGGCCCTATTAATAATGCGTGCTTAGTATGATTCGACTGATGGCACCTACTGACGTCACAATCCGGCAAAAAAATAAAGGTTCTGATCAAAAATAAATTCCCTCACGTGTTTCTCATGAGGCGTTAGCGGGTCTGAATGCATATACATATATATGTCTTCCAAAGTTCGGTGCAGAAACTACGCAACCTTTTTAATCGCTAAACTTTAGAAGATGTCACACCATAATCTTTTCGCACGTTGCAGTATATGGCAAAATAGTTTGATCGATAATAGTTAGATCTATAATAGTTTGATCGCTCCAAAAACATTCAAGCCATACCCATACGCTTTATCATTACAGTCGTTGATGAGACCTACCGCTTCGAAAAACTCATTCACCTGTACATTATGTACATTTTATCTGATCCAGTGCAGATTTTCAGCGCTGCCCGCTTCAATCGTGACACTACTATCAAGAAAGTATGAACATAAACTAATAACTACTATCCTGTCTACAAAAAAACTCCTGATTCGCATTTTTACCCATCAAAATATTAAGCTAAGAAATTGGGTCATCTGTGTCCCTCCAGATTCCAATTTTACGTTCCAAGTACAATATTTGAAGCTCACAGCTGCCTCTAACTAGCTTCTTTTATATCCTCCGAAATACCTTCCATAAGGTAACTGCATATATTATTAAACTTATGAATAATCTGGTATTAGCATTTTCTTTGAATCCATAGGAACATACATGGTCTTCTTCTTGACTCTTCTCTTCACTGATCGTATTTTTTGAATATTAAAATCAATCTATGTGCTCCAACTCTCAACTACATTTCCTTGATATTAAATTATATAAAGACTCGGTCTTAATGGGACTAACTCTCCAATTTCATCAGTTCGCATTAAAAGATCGCTCTGCCGCAATATCTACCCTGATATTCATCTTCGCTATAAATTAGGTGAAAAACTTAAGAAGAACAGAAACACGGTCACAAAGCCACACTGAATAATTGCTAAAGAACCTTGAACTGTAGTTGTCGTTGTAGTAGAAATGCACCTGGCATTCTCCCAAACATATGAAGCTGAGGCATATTATACGCTTCCCTTCAATATGACTCAAGATAACCGCATGGTGACCGCTAAAGACACGATAGATTTTCTAATCCGTGCGTAAATTTCTGTGTGTCATTATTTTTCACTTGCTTAGAGCAACTGGTCCTCCTATCAAAGGCAATGCACCCTCAAGAATAACGGCTGTACTACCAGCAATAATAATTGTTGCTATCCTAATATACGAAATATCTCCAACAAAATCGGAAAACGTATCCAATGGTTTTCTTGGAAAAATGTCTTTCCTCGAACAAATATTTTTTCTTTTCTGATCCCTTAAAATTTTATTCCCTAATATTGTCTTGGTACTTAAAATACAGAAAAATTGGATGAGTGAAAGAAGCATCATTAAACTACCTAGCTTCTGTTACATACATGCATTTAAATTGGTCACTCTCCCGAACTCGTTTCCGCCGCTGGGGCTGCTCCAGAATCATTTTCACATAAAAAAGAAGTTCCATGTGCTGTCTACCCGCTAAAAAATTCGCTCAAATAATGAAAACTTTTTCCTTATACACTTACATGATCTAAATATTAGTTCATACCTCTGATTTGTTCTATACATTAAAATATCGTAAAGAAACAAAAAGAGAGTTTTAGAGGCTATAAATATTTCCCTGAAAGTGTCTTAGAAACACAGAAATATAGTAAGTTAAAGCTAAATTATTTCTGTTCTACTTAACATCTACGAAAGAATCCCTCTAAAAGACTAAAAGAATGATAAAGTTGAAATAGAACGCAAACCGAAGACTTTGGGTACTTCGGGTGAATATGAAAACGGGGATTGAATGTGGCTGTGATCTACAGCTCCAAGCGAGTCAAGCGTTCACGACTTCATCGACTGCATCGTTTGTCTGCAAGCGCTTTTGATGATTGCCGCGTAGTCAGCTTATCGTTATACACTCTGCACTCGCTGTCGCGGCTCCATCTGCTTACTGTAAGCAACGTAGTTGAGTTTCACGTAGCAGACTTACCGCTTGCGCAAGAAAACTTGGTTTAAGATCAAAATCGATTCAACAGGGCGACATAGTCGCCATCTTGGGAAAATATGCTGCAACTTATCGTTCCTAGGTTCATCGCTTCTTCTCTTAACTTCTCATCTCCACTCATCCGTCACAGCGCAGCCAAAAATCATTTTTTTCTTTGTTTCAATTTCTGTGTTTTATTGATTAATTCTTCCCTTACACGTTACTTATAATTTTTGTGCGTCCTTCGCTTACTCCTTGTACAGCTATCACACTGCTTAAAACTAATCGGCATGATAATATGTACACTGCATCATTATCAAGAATTTTTTGCATTTAAAAGACAGATTTTCAAGATGAGGGTTGCTATATTTTCTGTTAGCTAATCCCTTAATAGATTCATCGAAATTACCAAGAGAAGGCTTTAGAAATAATTTAATGCTATAGAGACAAGAAAAACGGCCCCAACTGTCCGTTCGAGCAGATATGCCCCAAACTCGCGTTTTCGGGGAAGAATGGGTCCTTCAAATCTGCCGCGACTCATGACAAGTGAAGATATCTAAGTTTACAGCTTGATTTAAAATGTTAATTTTGCATTCTAATCACTTCAAGAAAGTTGTCTGTTCCAAACTTCAACTCACGCTAGTCTTTTGGCTTCATCATTTCTTTCGTGATTGCTACTGGCTACATTTGCGAACGGTGTTGTTGATTCAGTGAGACGATCACACGACCATAGCTTAAATTTTATATATATTACCGAGCTTTGAAAGCTGTACAAGGGTACCCAATCACATCTGCAGTAGTAAAGGTAAATCATACGAGGCAAATTTGCCCGAAAATCAAACTTTCTAGGAACGAAAAATCCATCGAAGGATCAGCAATTTACGCTAATTTTGCATGGTTTCTGACAAAGTAGAACTTGACTTGTATTACTCTAGGCTAAAAATTACTTCCCGTAATCTCATTTGCTGATAGGCCAAATAATGCAATTTCGTTGGCTGACTAACTACACGTTTAATGGTTGTGGAGGTTTAATGATTGATTTTGAGCTATTTTAAAGGGTAGTCAGGTTTTTATGTGATGATTTTAGGTCGGGTAAAGTGCTTTAAGTAGGTGAGTCATTTATTGTACGGGAGCTATGTAGAAAAATAAATATACATGTATATAGGGTTTCATCGGTGTATATGATGTACACGTGGAAACATAGAAATCTTCGCTGCAGTGGTGTCCACCTGTTGAACTATTGTCAGCTAATGAACTATGAACTTTGCTGCATTTTGTCCTGTACTTGAATTTATACTGTAAGGGTTTGTTATAAGAGTCATTAGAAAATTTAGGCCGCAGGAGTTTTCTTGTTATATTAGTATGCATATATAACACTTAACAGAATTGAAGCACGTGAAAAAACTTTGAGCCAAAAAAGCTCACAATAATTCGTGATTTTGTCGGCATATACGAAGTGACATTCGTATGTTATGGTGCGAATCTTTTGCTCAGTTAGAACCCTCGCCACATGCTGAATCTAAAGGAACTTTACCCTAGCGAACAATCTCCCGGGCATATACCGCTCTTCCTAGCAGACAGCAAAAGTATCGCTCCCACCGGTAACCCAGTCGATCCCGCTACAACCATCGCTTAACAAATCACTGATTTCATCGCTGCACGATTTGCTGCACTGTCCCGTGCAACGGCCTCTTTACTCGCCTTTGACCTCACCGAATCGACTTTTTCACCTACGACTAAATGCACTGCTGCAACTGCAGCACTTATCGAGACGCTCCCACTACACCTATGGCACCTACCGCTGCACTTGCCCCAGCGACTACCGCTGCGTCGAAGGTCACCGCACATATCAAACCGAAGCGCATATGTTTCCGCTTCATAGAGATATACAAACCTATTCTCCTCCGCATGGTACGTTCTATGTATTCTCACGCTCCAGAGAGCGTTCAATCTGATTCTCGCGTTCAGCAGGTGCACAGTATATTTATATAGCAATTTCAGCCAGTCGTTTTCGAGTACATGCTCGAGTCTTCAATTAAAACTATCGCAGACCGATTCAAGTGCCTTTTTTGCATTAAAGGGAAGCCGAGAATAGAAAAAGAGAGTCCCCTGGAATAGTTGAGAAGTTCAGAGAGAAGGAGGTGATAACATCATACGGGGGATAGATGAGAAGTATGGGATATTAAGGGCGGAGAAGAACGAGTTAAAAATTGGATATATAAAGTTGCGTACTCTCCGGAGCTTTGCAATAGGCATGTGAAGTTCTTACTTACTTGTCGTCCATTTTCAATATACTTCTTTTAGTTGAATAGTAACACTGCAGAATGTAGAGTAGAACTCTTGCCAAACGTCGCACGCTAAGTAAACGAACAAAGTCGTTTCTATACCATATACATTTTAAATCTTTGTAGTTTCACTTAAAACAACACATAAAGCCCTTAAGTAGACTCCATCTCCATATATTTTGGAACAGCTCCCGTTGATTATTAGGCACTCCCGTAGCCCTTTTTTTATGTTAACACTCCGCAGTATAGTCATAGCATGGCGACGAACAACTTCGGGCCAATATAATGAAGGAGACATGTTCTGAAACTGCGAAGAAAAATTGCACTCCAAATATCGTACTCTTCTTCAAAATACATTACGGAGGCAGTAAGAAACGGCTAGTTTCGTAAAGGGCGGCGGTGGTACTATGACTATGAGAACTTTAATACTCATGAACTTCCACAAATTTTAAATTGCGTAAATACACTTACGTTCTCTTTTATCATCCTCGCTTGTACCAACTGAAGTAGTAGAACGCTATAATGTCCCGCACACCTGTGTAAATGGCCGATGTGGACCAACTGGTCGACACTTAGCCATCAAAATAGTCAGCTACTGCTCTGGACACTCGACATGAATGCAATGAAGTTCTTCGGCATACGTTGCTGCGATAATTACAGCGATAAACTACTACGGCGTAAATATTCTGTTTTCATGATTACACTGCTCCTTTTTCTCAACATAAAGTAGATGGCCGGCTACATCCACCGGCTGGGTCTGTTACAAAATTGGCGAAAAAGGTACTGCAGGCCGGGATTATTCTCATGTTCAATCCCTTTTCAAAAATCCCAGGTAGGAATAAGCGAGCAATATATAGTTTTATTCTGGTAGCTCATAAACTTAAAGCCTAGGTACGTACTCGTCTTTGCGTTCAACACCAATCTCACCCTTCACGTCCTATTTTCGTTGAAATCCCTTCTGTCATCCTTATTATCTGCCTATCTTCTTTCAAGTCATATCTCATTCACCTCCTTTCATCCCATCGTTATGCTATAGTTAGCAGACATAGACATGTTTCATGCGTTGGTTACTTCTACCCCAATAACCATGCGCCAGGTTCATTCAACCTGTTATATATGCATTTAATGGAATTGGATATATCCCGTATTAAAGTCAACGTTAAACTTCTTAACTAGTTTCCGCATACGTAATGCTTTCTTTATAACAATGCTATGTCTTACGTAGTACTTTTGGGTTGTAACAAGGTAACAACTTCGAAAAAACAAAACCAATTCTAAGTTCCTGCTCCACTCATCTGAAAGACATTATGGCTTGTCTGCTTGCTTGTATCGAAATCCTATTCATATTGAATGTCCACAAATTCGACTGTTTGCAAGCATTTCCGTTTATCAAAACGCAATTAATCGCCAGAATTAAAAATAAAATGCATTTAAAGACATTTCACATATTTCCAATTAGAATTGGTAGACTATTCAGCAAAGTTAGCAGGGAGGCAAACAGAAAGTGGAATAGACAGGTCTTTATTGATCATCAATTACATTAAAAACCAATTGCTTCACTATACGGGACTTCTTAAGCCAACGCGGCCACTACTCTTTATTTGGAACCTGTCTCCTTTGTTGTGTGGGATCCATAAACCGAGCCCCGGAAACATTTTACGGTTTCATAGCAGGCTTATCACTGGAAGAGTTTTGCTTTCGTCAAATTTCGGAAGATCTCCGATCCAAGTCGAACACTCCTTCCTTAAGCCACTACATCAGCTAACCCATGCACTCCCTTAATTTTTCATCAATACGACCAACTTCGGCCTATCTCTTATCATTCCCAAATCAACCAGGGGCTGTCGTACCACGATGGCCAGTGGTGCAGTTTACTACTACTAATACTGAAGAAAGATGAACCGGGAACGCGTTCGGGAGTACTTTCGCAGTCAATTTATGGAAGAAACAGATTGAAGCACTAAGACTTCACTTCCGATTAAAATTATAGTTTGTCTTATTTCCGTTTTACCGGAAATGTTGATAGGAGTTGTGCAGTGTCCCATACCACATAATTGCCGGTCATGAAACGCACCTCGCTTCCTTACCCTACGCCATTGCCCGTGGTTACAAAGGATCATCGCCGTCTAGCCGCGCGTGGAACTAGTTTTGGAACATGGTGGATGCTGCGTGTTGATGTCAACTGTAAAATTTTTGAATGTCTTTACCAACCAATTTCTGTACGTTTTCTGCTGTGAACTCCCCTTTTCATTATGCAGCTCCCAAATATCTTGAAAATGCGAAGCAAGAACAAAGCCATTTTTCATCCTAAAATATCGGCAACGCGTAGTTTGAAAGTATGCTAGAAAGAGCCTCATGGAATAGGGGAGTAAAAAGTTTAGGTACTTTCATATTTGGAAAGGTAGGCTATTTCATGAAGTGAGGCCAGATGTTCGTTCCGGATTAAACGGAGTAGGACTGTGGGTTTTTTTTTAATTTTTGGAAGATGTGGTTAGTTATAATATATGTATATCCACTTCGTTGAGAGTGTAAATGGGGGGTTAATTTACTTTGGTAGATATGTGGGTTGGTATCCAGTGAATTTGTACCGGAGCGTAGATATCGTATCATTGTCAAGCCAATTGCGAAACCGTACGATGCGTCGAAAGCGCTTCGTTGAGAGTGCTTTGTGCTGAATAAGTTATAAATGTGTTACATTAAATAAAATTTCTTGCAGGGCTGGCTTAAACCTAGTGGGCTCATTGTACAGGGGAAATGTTTGGGTGGTTTACATGTGAAAGATATGTATGGCTAAGGTCCTGATTTATCCAGATGGTGACTACGTTGTAAACATGAGTTAACATGTGCGCCAGACCGGCACTCACCATCGCTAATTACTCAACCCCCGCATCAGCAAGGTAAAGCTCCTCTGCTTGGTCGACTACATCCTCGACGCCATCTCCGTCTTCAGAGTTGAATTCAGAGCAATCAATCCATGTCAAAGGCATCCAGAGGTGCATAGTTTCGTGCGGCACCGTAAGAACCAGGCAGGTGGCTATCTCCGTCCTCATAATAAACTCACCCGCGCTCCCAGTTGACGTCTGCCCATAGACGCCTTCGGGGGTATTTTTTTAAAGTAGGGGTTTCCAGGGCAGATAGGGGCTGCTCATCACCAGGTAGTGACGGGCTTGAGAGTTTCGGTAGGGATAGAGGTTTGGCCTGGGGATTTTCCCTGTTTAGAGCCCACGGAGCTGAGTCCATGAGCACTAGGTCCAAATAAGTCGCAAAATCCGAGCTCTTACTAGGCTCGCTCGTGCGCCCAGCTGACGCCTGCCCACAGATGTCTTCTTTTTGTGTGTGATAGAGTCGGCTTCGAGGGAACATAATGGTTGCTCATCACCAGAAGACGACGGGCGTGAAGGGATGGGTAGACAAAGATTGTTGACCTTGGGCTTACTTGCGTTCCCTTCAGACTGAAGACAGATGACCAAGTGAAGAGCAGCAAAGTGCTTTCTTGCGCGTTGTTCCAGTAGTGCGATGCCTGGAAAAATTGGGGGAAGAAAAAATTCACCACCACAACCGAGGCGGGTTATCGGTGTAATCGCGTGAAAATTTTCCACTGTTAGCGCGATACTTACAGAAAGCGACGGCGACGAAGGCAATTGCTCCAGAAGAACTTCCTTGGGTACTACCAACAGGACCGTTTGTCTCAGGAATCCTCCCATGCTGGCGAGAGAAGTGCCAGGGTCGAGTGCGGTATGGTGCACTGAGCGTTGCAGTACTTGGTCGAGGGTGAGAACCTTCCTGGCGCGGGATAAATCGCCACTTGAGAAGGTCACACCCCTAGTAGGACTCGGATCTGTCGGGTTATACACAAATTAAACCAAGCACATACCAGTTCTGGTTGTGGATTGGTTGGGCTCCATCCCAACTCTTTCATTGACCGGACAATCTAGTACCTGAGTATAAAAACTCAGTGTTTTCCACTGTTCAGGACATTTATACGTCCATGAGTGTATTGATTCAAGTACATAATTTGATTTTATCTGGATAGTTTCAGTTTGGGTATTTATTTAAGGATTACTGGCTTAATGTGGGTATTAATTCCTCTTGAATTGGTATAGACTGGGATTACAAGATTATTGATCTGAAATTAAAACTTCATGATACTCTTTGCATCTACGGTCATCCGATCCACAGCATTACTGTCACAGTATCTGTTCGTTTAAGTTCAAATGATACTATTATATTCAATCACTAATTTATTAAGCCACCTCCTTATACAATCAACATTCCTTATTGTCCTGATTCAGGACATCAAAAACTCAGCAGGGTGAGCACAAAAAAGTGGAAAATACTTGCTGAAGCTGTTGATGACAGTACCTAAGGGGCACTTCGTTCTCAAATCACTTCGATCCGGAGCATATTTTGTATCAGCCTCCTTTCCCTCGAGTCAAAATCACAAGATTTATTGAATTCATCACCCACGGAACCTCCCTCTTCTCTCCATTCACTCTCCCTTATATCGCCACTCCTCCCCCCTCTATTTACTTCAATTCACTCCCTCCCTTGATAATTCATCCTTCATACCCCCCATCTCTCTCATCACTTTACACCTTCCTTCCAACACTCCTAACTTTTCCACTCTTCTTTCTCCCGCATCTGATCTCACCCTACACGTTTAATTTACTCCCCTTTTCCCTCCTGCATCACCCCGTCCATTCTTCCTCCAGTTCACCAGTTATCCATTCGATACCGCACATTCCCTCTGTTATCCCTCGCCATGCTGCCTTCTGCATTATCACTACAAGAGAAAATGCTTCATGAGACAATGCAGGTTGATGTGCGCAAATTCGCACACGAAAAAAAAATATAGATGAGGACCATGATTGTATACAGTATCGGAATTGGGAAGATATTTTTACAGTTTTTGAATTTGCAAGATATTTTTAATTTGGGTGAGTGTGGCAAATTCATCGGTTGATTTTTTCATTTTAGGACACGCTGTCATAGTAGATGTCAGTACAGTTCCAGGTTTTGGGTGATACTACAAGTAGCTCTGAAAGGTCTATACAATGGCCACATCAATTCCCACCCCTGGCCGATGGGTAGCTGGCATGGGTATGGCACCTAGATATTTACCTAGAGGAAATTTCTCCTAATAGTCTCTCTGGTTCACACGATTACCGTGAATGCCTTTTGTGGTTATTAGTATGCTTGTTTGAGACTTTTGGGGTAGCCAAAAGTCTATATAAGCCGAGTAAACTGCTTCCTTTAGTGGAGGTGAAGCAAGTTGGCAGACAACTTCAAGCCAAGTCCCGAGTAGTAGGAAGTTGAGAGTCAACTTCAGACCCAAGAAAACTTTTTCTTACGCTAGTCGCAGTGCGTCGGTGGTAGACCCTGCCCCTTTTATACTTGCTTGTAGCTTTCTCACCTCTCTTCTATATACACTCCCTTTTGTTCGTTCAACAATACCACGGTAGCACTTTTGTCGCTCGCAACACCTCCTTCTCAGGGTAATTGGTTCTGAAGATCTCTTCCCCCGCCGATTTACCCCTATCACAGGTGACTTACATTGTCGAAAAACCATGTGATTATGAGCTTATCCCGTTTGAACGGTACAATCAAACTCAAAATTTACTGTCATCAAATTACAAGCTATTTTACGTGTTTTGTAAGGCCAATTCCATTGTAAATGCCGGATTTCTTGTGTGCAAGTTCGATATGACTAACGTATGTAGGTTACGCAACGCTGTATTGAGTTTTAATACTACTTCTAGCGGAAAATGAAGGTTTGATTGTCATATTTCAGAACAACAAACAAAGGCACCATCACCCGGTGTAAAGTCATCAATTACTAAGGCAGCAGCCTTGGCCATGGCTTGAGACCACCGCCCACTATCATTTGCGGAAAATAAACCAGGAATGTGAGCCTTTGCAAATTCTCTGTTCAAAAGTGGACAAAGTGTACCATCAAACGATTTCATACTGATCTATAGTTCGTTTGCATCAGCAAAAGCCGTTGGAAATGAAATCAAGTCTCTGATATCTGAAGTGAGGTCAAAGGTTAAAAATAAGTACCTTCAATCGATCATGAAAAGTGGCGGTAGGGTTTCTGTTGACGGTGTAAGTCTCAAGGTTCAGGATCGCCATTTTTTGGATGTCACGGTTCATAACCTTGATATTGGCCAAAATCGTAGTTTTACAGAGAAGTCACCAATTAAAATGGTATGCCAAACTATTTTGTTGAAGGGGAAAACTGAGAGCGGTACGGCCGAAACATCTGCAGTATTTTGTATCAAGGTCTTGGAGACACATACCCATGCAGTATTGATGAACTCACTGCTAAATTTACTATGGTCACGGATTGTGCATCTGTGATGGCTATGGTTGCTGGTTCTTCGGTGAGCGCAAGAATTGCTGGTCATTGTCCTAAATGGCTAGGATGCGCGTCCCATCAACGTAATACAGTGATGAAATGTGTTATTAAATGCTCTCAGGATGCCGAGAGTCCGGAGTTGCGCAGAGTTTATGAAGATATCCAAAGAGTCGAAACAATTGCGCGCATATTCAAACAAGGAGGGTTGAGTGGTTCATTGAGTACTGTAAATAATCTCATATAGAAAATTGAGACGAAATTTGCGACTACATTCACCGTAGTGCAGAGGTTCCTCAAAGCTGTTGAGATGGTCGAGGGGTAATCGAGCAGAAGGACTCGAAGCCTGCCAAAAATGGCTTCTACTGCCTGCTGTCGCAACGAAATGGAGAAGGAGAAGTATCTGGATATTGTGCGCTTGAAGCTGTAGCCGGTACACTGGATGTTTTTGCGGACCCCCAATCTAGATTGGAGGCATCAAATTACCCCACGATGCATATGGCTCTACGCTTGCTACCAAGATGTTTCGATGAATATTTACGGGTTTTGGATAGTGGTTACGTTTTCTTTCCCTGTTGAACGCGGATGCCTCCGGCCAACCCTTTTTTCAAAGCTATTGTGTATGAAGATGCAAGAATGGCTGGACTCTAAAGTGAGGGTTCATGATTTTTGGCTCCTTAGCTGCTACATCCACCTATTTCTTCATGAAGTTCATTTTTTTCTGACCTTGAGAAAATATCGAGTTACAAGGAGAGGGCTGAGAGAATATGCAGGAATCTGATCGAATAAAACAGTCCGGCGACTGCTGCAAGAAACTCAAACCTGGTAGATGGTGTTGGTAGCGATAGAATATTTTAAACTTTTAATGCGCGTATGGCAGCCGTAAAGAAATCTTTTGATCTCGCTTCGTATTCAGACTCCTATTTGGCATCGGTAAGTCCAGCTGACGAACTGATGAAATAAAATCCGCTTAATTTTGCCTCTTCGGGGCTTAATCGCAATGAGTTTTTCAAAGATCCCTTCGCAGCAATTGGGTTTTCGGACCGACACAAAGGTGCCTATGCAAAAATGTTCTCTGTGTAATGCAGAGTCTTTGGTACGCTTGTAACATCCTGCTCTAGCGAACGCGTGTTGAGCGCAGTTAATAGAGTTGTGACATGGGAGCGGACAAGCCTCTCAACTTCTACGTTAGAGCACATTATTGTCATTCGCCCCTTGACGTAGAACAATATGCAATAGCAACAATAAATGCGTCGAGTGTGTTTCTTCCGCATGCCTGTATTGCAATTATGATGTAGCACACCCCCACCATAGGAGCGTAACTGATTAAAGAGCTAGAATTTGTACTGTTACCCACCAATTACATATTTGTTCAGCAGATTTGACAAAAACTGCGTCTTTGTTTCCAAACGAAGCAAGCATGTTTCCTGTTCTTTAAACGGTGAGGGAGGGGAGAAAGGGAATGAGGATGAGGGTGTAAGGGAGGAGGGAACGGAAGAAGGAGAGGGCGCGGCCGTCACAGTGGCCGCAGAGGATTCGTGAGGTGAGATTTGAAGAGCGGTGAGGAGGAGGATGAGGGCACAGATGGCGCCAGGTAGGACCTCGAGTTGGCGGGAGGGGGGGTATGAAATGGAGGGAGGGAGGTGATAGTGTGTAATATAGCGTGTGAGAGCAGTGTTGGGAGGAAGGGTGTTTGGGGGAGTGGGGCTGTAGGGATTTTACATGGTGGGCAGTTGGGGAGAAAGGGGGATGAGTGAGTTCTGACGCAAAGATCAACTGAATAAGTAGTGCGGGCACCGAGCAGAGGTGATGGGACGGAGGGTGGTGAATTCGCGGTGAAGCCGGAGCTTCTGTTGATGTTAACAGGTAGCATTGACATGCTACATATGTTCTGTTCAATTCGACATAAAGACGCGGTCCACCCACGCAGGGGGGGCTAGGGAGGATGTAGGTGTGTATTAGGGGCGGTAATCGGAGTGAGATAGGGGGGAGGATGTGGTAAAGGTATGGAGATATTGAGGGTGACGATTTGCGGGAAAAGGATTATTGGGCGGGGATAAGAGTAGGATGGGGAGGAAAATGAGAGGAGGAGATGGGGAGGAGGATTCGGTAAGGGATGGGGGGAGGGATGGAAGCAGGGATGGAGGGTAACTCGATTTGCGGTTTTCACATCGTTCTTACATCGGGATGGGGGGAAATTAGTGGATGGGGTGAGGTAGTGATGGGTAGAAAGTCTAGGGGAAGTGGGATATGGGAGAGAAAGGGAGTGGAAAGGGGAACACTTGCTGAAAGGAAGGATTTCTGTGAATAGGTTTCCGGTTTCCTGACTTTTCGGTGGCTGGGAATGGGGAGGATAATGAAGCGCGGTAGAGAATACGGGGATTGGATATGGGCTAGAAATAAGGTGAGGCTTAGACACCATGTTTCAGGTTTCTTGGATATTTGTTGATCGGGAGGGAGGTAAGAATGGGCGGTATGAGGGAGGGATGTAGAGCAAGATGTTGGGGGGAAGAGGGAGCATGTTAGACTATATCTGACATATCATTGATGAACCTGTGCTTATTTTTTGAAGTTCTTTAACAAAAAGCACTTTTTAAACACGTGTAAAGGATGGGCATTGTGGGCCCCCCCACAATGCTCTTCCAAACACTCCTACCATCATCCGGGATGGTGACAGGAGCGCTTGGAACCTGGGATAGAGGAAAGGAGACGGAGTGTGTGAGAAGGAATGTGGGATCATTATCTATACATATCGAGAGCAGTGGCATCCTTGATGGTGAGAAGGGAGATGCGGCGGTTGACAAAATCTGTTCGTAATAAATCTGGTTAAAGACATAGCATTTATTGCATTTATAGGGGTCATTACCAACTACCCATGACGACTGCAGTAGAAACGTTGCTTCGGGAGGTATACTGCAGAATTTTTAAGAACTCTGGATTTGTATTTAAAAATACTATATTTTCAGTGCCTGTTCCCTAGAAATCCGCGAAGTTCTATGGGGGAACGCTAAACAACGACAATCTTGTAGACCGCAGTTTCTTTACTTATTGAGCGTCGTGCATTCCAGCGAAGCGGCCCGGTTATTTTCCACACTATTAGTTTAGTGCTATTATCAAAGAAACAAATCACCCAAATGCAGAGAACAGGTTGGATCTGTTCCTTCACTGAAATGATTTATTACATATTCTCTGTTTTTTAGGGGATGGCCGCTTTAACTTCTTGCTAGACGTAGTATATTGCAGAATTTTAGCCTTTAGTTGAAGCTGCAGCTTGAAATCCAAAGCATCTACCTGTCTTGACGACTGAACAAGACTTTAGTACTACTATCACGGCATGTAAATATAATTGACATGTTGACTATTTGTATATTATAAATAGCTTCTGGATGCTTAGTTTCTTGTCTCACAACGTCAGTGACGCGCTAAATCTGAACGCTCCTATCAGCTACCTGTAATTTCGTCAATATATGCCACATCACGTGTGTTGATTTTTTTATTATTTTGGACTATTTTGGTGTTATTTTTCAAAGTCGAATGCAGCAAAGCTGAGTTATCGATACTTCATATTTTGGTGCTTTTCCGTTTGCATACTTCGGATTTCGGTGCATTCTATTTAGGTACACTTCGAAATCGATAATATTTTTTATGTGAAGTTCGAACCCCGCCTCACTTTCGGCTAAGGATTTTTGTGTGGCTACAAGAGTTCGCTCAATTTACAACTACTATAATTTAGATTATGGAGGGTGACCTATATCCATTCTTGAGACATTTAACGGTATTTGGGATTCCCTCTAGGATGGTTTCAACAATTCATTGAAATGGGATCACCTGTTGCTGACCTCGTACTTGTCATGAACTGTGTGGATAACAAGTTAAAATCGAACTTGACCATACGGTCCGTAAGTTGTAGGTCCTGTAGTCGTGGATAGGACCGTTTGGATCCTCGAGTCCATGTACGATAAGTCTAGGTGAATAGTACCCATTTTAAAGAGATTTAATTGGATTGAGATGAAAAAAGTGCCCTCTGGTCTGCGACTCGTAGGTGGGACCCTTTCGGTCCTAGGCATGTCCGATTCGTCTAGGTGTATGTTACCCATTTTTAACAGTACTGTCCGGTCCGAGCGTTAGTCCCTAGTGTCTATACGACCATGCCCTGTCCTCATATGAGGCACACATTGTCCTCATATGAGGACCGTTTCCGTTACATTTTGGAACAGTAAATATTTCGGAAGCCTGAAATTTTTACTGCAAAAAAGGTTTTTTTTGTTAAGTTACAGTATAGTAATTTTTACTGTACATGTCCCCTCGTTTCTAATACCCCCCAACATAATACGAACTATATTTCCTTCCAAAATGAATCCGTTTTCACAACTTCTTGCGAAGAGTGGAAGCTGGTGAGGGAAAACTGCTCTAGCCTTCACCAGGGTCAACAATCTTGAAAAGTTTGTTTTGATCGGCAATCTACACTCACGAACTAATGCGGAGGGAAAAGAAATGCGCTGAGGTGAAAAAAATTTGTATTGAAAAAAAGGGCTAAAAGTTGTCCTCATATGAGGACAACGGTCCAATAGACACTAGCCGATGCGAATAGAGGCCTGTAGATGTTACAGCGCAATCCGAAAGATGTGCTAGGAGAAAAGTGCCCGGTTCCCGCGCCTAATGCGGCGCAGGCGCAGAGCGTGGCAGAATGAAGAGTGAAGAAGGGAAGTTAAGGGGGGAGGGGGAAAGGGTTTAAGGGAGATATATGGGTTCATTGTACAGTGGATGAAACCGACCACATATCCTATGCTTTAACAAAACCCAAAAAGTTCCCCGTCACTTTTACAGTAGTATGTCGTTCGTACTGTAGAAGACTGGCCTCCCTTTTCAAAAAATTCCATGGAAGCCCCCGCTAGTTTGGCGTAATCCCTTGTCTGTGGTCTGAAATACAAGCCGTGTGTAGGGCCATGGATGACGAAAATGTAATATCTAATGATAGTTGTAATTTTCTTCATCCGATGGTACCTACGGAAACGGATGAGAGACTTAATTACATGTAGGCTAAGGTGTCTCGTGTATCCTGGGAGATGTCTATCATCACAGTGACGAGGGGACTAAAGTGCCTCACTAAATTGGGTCACTTGTACATACTTGATAGGCTTTCTTCTATAACACTCCCCTTGATTTGAGAGGGAGTCGAAAGGGGTTCAACATACCAGACAATTCGCTTCACACCCGACCACCCGCTCCACACCAGACCACCCGTTACACACTATACCACCCGCTCCACACCTCACAACTGCTGTCGCTCTCGCTGCTGTCGCTTCTCTCTTCGCCGCCGCTGCTAGCTATCGCAATTATTGATGCTCGAGTTGCTGTTTTTCTTTTAGAGTGGGCCTCCGCCACAGGATAGTCGACTGTGCGATACAGAGACTATCGTGTGCCGTGCTTTTAACTCCAATCAAAGGCTCGGGGGAAGGACTTGAGTGGCCTCCGCCACAATCTAGTCTCCTGTGCTACACGGATGCTAGATTGATCCTTGCCTGCTACTCCAACCGGATGCTCAGGTAGAGACTGGACTAAAGGGGCAAAACTCTGGTCGATTGGTACTGTAAGCAACTGGGATTGGGAGTTTGTTGGGGAAACCCTGCTCAAAATTAAGGAACAGACTGCCCTATTTGGCAACACACAGGAGAACTGCTGCTAAAAAATTGTAGACTAGCCGCACTCACTTCGCTACGTACTGGGGAACCTCTGGCCGAATTTGGACTTACTCTCATTGATTAAGCCTTTTTTCCAAGTATGGCTATTTGAATTTGGGTATTGATATCCGTAGATGGCCGGTGAAAAGGCCGAGGCTGATCAGAATAAAAAGAAAAGGTCTTAAAAATACCGTTACTGTCGACACTCACTTATCGACAACGAAGCTGAGGTTGCCAGTGCATCTGGGTCCGACGGTGAGAGTACGGAAACCGATTCTGAATCTAGCTTGGAAATCCCGTCGTCTCCTCTTCTGAGACAGACTTGCCCTCCTGCAAGGGGTCTTGTAGCACCTTCAGAAAAACTAGTAGAGGTTTTCGGCTCACAGACCGAAGCAACACGCTGGAGGGAACACCTACAGAAACACATACGAGATGGGTTTACATTTGCAAAGTTCTCCAGCGACGAGAAGAAAGAATTCCTAGAGCTACGAGAGAAGAAAACTCGAAAGGACAAAATTCCGGGTCCTGGTAGTGCCTATATCGCGCAAAAAAGATCCCCACCAGGTAGTTCCAGTCAGAAAGAGCCTCCAAGAGAGTCACTGCAAGCCCTATAAGAAGTACCAAAGAGGAAGTTGATTTTATTCGACGACGAGGGGCACTCTCGGACTGCCGTCCGCTGCAGAACGGCTCAACTGGTTGCTACCGACAAGGAGAGTAGGAATCAGAGAAAAATGTAGAAGAAGCGGGAATTACGGTGTAATCTGTGTGACAAAGTATTCAATATGCTACGAGAGAGGCAATTATAATCCGCTTCCAACGCACACGCCCTGGCTGGGCAGCAATGAAGTGAGAAATAAGGATTCCCCGTACTGGCAGGCATGTGAAAACCATTCCCATCAATCCAACACGACTCAAAACGTCATATACGGACTTCCGCCCACGTTAAGGCTGTTAAGAGAAAGAATTCGGGCTTGAAATAGACTAAATTGCTTCAAAAACGCAAAGCATTCCTGCATTTAGGTTATAAAAGTCATTGATTTAAGTTGCATTACAGTCACTGTTGAGTTGCCGCTCGCAACTCCATTCCGCCTATACCAGAAAGGACGCCATCATGGTACTCTGGTGGAAGGCTGGTGGTCAGTTCTCTGAAGACAGTTCTTCGAACTCCAGTGTGTTTATTTTCGACGGGACGAAAGATGTGTGCTGCTTCTCCTTCTACTTTGAGAAATTAGTCATGGTTGCAAAGGAATATGAGGAAAAGGCAATGAAGCTACTCGCCCACCTTGACGGCGCTGCGTTCGACTTCTATTATGACTCATTTGCACGTGATAGCGTGTTGATTAGTGAAGCCTGAAACTACGAGCTAGTGAACCGCAAAATTACAGAAAACTTTGTCTCACAAGAGGAACCCCAGGATGTGATTTATCAAGCACTCGAAGCAGATTTGGACATGGACAACATCCCAGGGTCACTTAAACATATTGGACGGCTATACGAGAAAGCTAGATTCGACACTAGTGCAAAGTTTGGACTATTGCGCTCAACTGCATGTCTCTCTGATGAGGTGGTACATTTCCTGGCCTTCGGAGGTCCGACGGACTATACAGAAATTTTCCAAGCCTTGCGGTTTTTCTGGTTTAATCTTGTCACCTTCATTGGCTCCTCTGTTGCTGGGTTGTCGCAAGACCCAACTCTTCGAATCCCTTCGGCGGTCCGTCCATCAAATGTTGAACAAAAGGTGGACGTGTTAGCAGATGAGATGGCCAATCTGAGTCTCTTTATCAAAAGACAAAAAGAGACAGGTAGCAAAAATTCACCACCGGCCCGCGGCGGAAAACAAGGAGAGAGGCTTTGTTCGTACTGTCGTGAACCTGGACATGGGGCCAGTCGATGCCCGAAGAATCTGCCTCGAAACACCATATTTCTTAGCTGTGATAAGCTAGGGCATTCAGAGGCTATCTTCTGGACTAAAATAAAGCAGTAACCTAAGAGGGATGAGCAGAGGGCACCATATGGAGAGGTAAAAGACGAGGAAAAGGATGAAGAGGAAAGGGTGAACGTACTAAAAGAGTGCAAAGATGACGTGGACGCTGGCAACGCTGGCAATGCTGCAAAAAGGGAAGTAGGTGGCCAGGCTTTATCTCCGCTTCAAGACGAGCACGACTGTATCCCAGTTACCCTACTATGAAATCAACCTCCAAATACATTAAAACCGCTGGAAAAGCCAAATCTGGCTCCTTTAAATAAATCCAAGGCTGTCAGCCGTTCTAAGAAAGCAGCAGCTCGTCAATTACGAGAATATTTCAGCCTCTATTATGTACTCTCTGAGATTGCTAACGCAAACTGCGGTTTGACATTTGGTCAGTTGCTCCGTGGAGAGGCGGATGAAACGAAAAAGATCATTCACCGCCTGATTGGAAAACCGACGAGGAATGAAGCGTCTCTGGTAATCCAAAAAGAGTCACGTGAAGACCGACTTTTGCACGTCGCGAAGAAAAGCTCCAAGAGTTTGGTACAAAAGATTGGTCGTTACTGGATTCTGTGGCTGTCCCTGATGTGATGTATAAAGAATTCTCAGACCAATTTTGTTTGCTGCCGAAATATACAGCAAAGAAAATCACAGTTGCAAATGGAGCAGTTTAAAACTTAATTGGAGCAATTAACGAAGTACCTAATTCATTTGAGGACGAAATTACCCCCCTGCATTATTTGGTTGTAGAAAATTCGCCCTATGACATCATTATTGGACGTCCTACGCTAAAGTCTTTGAAGGCAAAAATGTACTTTGAAAACGATTCCGTCTCAATTCAGATAGGTGGGAAGAAGATATTACTCGCCCTTGAACCAGATTATCATGCCACGGACCGACGAAAAATCGCGTTGGGAGAAGGCACGCCAAGTGAAGACTTCACCTCTGACTCTGAGTCCACACCGGCACTATCATCGAGTTCAGACGAATAACTGGTTGTAGCTCTCCTGAGAGAAGATCGCTATAATTCCGACAGGAACGAGAAGTCAAATATTGGTGTGACACCAATGAATGAACGATGGGGACCTGAGGAGGTTGAAAAGCAAGAGCTAAGAGGAGCACTTCGGGCCCGTTTTGCAAACCTCCCGGAGGAAGTGCAGACAGTAATCAACAACGCGTTAATTGATTCAGGCATTATCGCATGGACCATTGACGAGCTCCTTCCTGCCTCCGTCCTTATTCGTCATAGCTTCGAATTAAAGAATTCCGCACAGATATATCAAAAACACGCCGAATGACACCAAAATACAACAATGCAGTTAGTAAGGAGATTGATGAAATGCTTGCAACAGGTATTATAACCCCTGCCGATTCAGCATGGCCATTTCCAATCTTCATAGTGAGGAAACCAGATGGAAGGCTTCGGTTCTGTGCGCTACCAGGGCCCATATTTTTGTCCTTTCGAGTTTTCTTCTCTCGTAGCTCTAGGAATTCTTGCTTCTCGTCGCTGGAGAACTTTGCAAATGTAAACCCATCTCGTATGTGTTTCTGTAGGTGTTCCCTCCAGTGTGTTGCTTCGGTCTGTGAGCCGAAAACCTCTACTAGTTTTTCTGAAGGTGCTACAAGACCCCTTGCAGGAGGGCAAGTCTGTCTCAGAAGAGGAGACGACGGGATTTCCAAGCTAGATTCAGAATCGGTTTCCGTACTCTCACCGTCGGACCCAGATGCACTGGCAACCTCAGCTTCGTTGTCGATAAGTGAGTGTCGACAGTAACGGTATTTTTAAGACCTTTTCTTTTTATTCTGATCAGCCTCGGCCTTTTCACCGGCCATCTACGGATATCAATACCCAAATTCAAATAGCCATACTTGGAAAAAAGGCTTAATCAATGAGAGTAAGTCCAAATTCGGCCAGGGGCTCCCCAGTACGTAGCGAAGTGAGTGCGGCTAGTCTACAATTTTTTAGCAGCAGTTCTCCTGTGTGTTGCCAAATAGGGCAGTCTGTTCCTTAATTTTGAGCAGGGTTTCCCCAACAAACTCCCAATCCCAGTTGCTTACAGTACCAATCGACCAGAGTTTTGCCCCTTTAGTCCAGTCTCTACCTGAGCATCCGGTTGGAGTAGCAGGCAAGGATCAATCTAGCATCCGTGTAGCACAGGAGACTAGATTGTGGCGGAGGCCACTCAAGTCCTTCCCCCGAGCCTTTGATTGGAGTTAAAAGCACGGCACACGATAGTCTCTGTATCGCACAGTCGACTATCCTGTGGCGGAGGCCCACTCTAAAAGAAAAACAGCAACTCGAGCATCAATAATTGCGATAGCTAGCAGCGGCGGCGAAGAGAGCAGCGACAGCAGCGAGAGCGACAGCAGTTGTGAGGTGTGGAGCGGGTGGTATAGTGTGGAACGGGTGGTCTGGTGTGGAGCGGGTGGTCTGGTATGTTGAACCCCTCTCGACTCCCCAAGGTCGAGAGTGGTTTATATATCCTTTTCTGGTCTGCAATTGCCATGGAAATTTTAGGCCGGGATAACATTTCAAAGCTTTTTTTTGTGACTTGTCGCGCAGCCAATGGCTTGTGCGCTAAAAAAACCAAAAGGGTAATGTCCCCACGAAGCATTGCCCGGGACATTTACCCGGGTCAGTAAGTCTGCCCCAGTCTGGGGGCATATTAGGGAGCGTTAGTGATTACATTTTCTTGGTTCCCCCATGCCGACCACTTGTACCAATTACATATTTGATGCGCTTTGGAACATAGGCTAACTTATTTTTCGATCATTAAAACAAGCCAATTTTTCCCCTTGATTAGAGTTCTACTGTACTGTAGGGCGTCTATTTCCCGAGGCAGGAGGGGAGCCGGTCTGTGTGGTGGAGGGTCTGAAAACTAGTCAGAGTCAGGCGGGATTATCTTTTAAGGCTGTTGTGAGATCAACCGCCACACATCCCGCTTTGGACGAAACCGTCGCCGCAACGTGTCTTTGCATGCGGATTGGTAAGGGGGAGATTTTGGGTATTCTACGTACTGATTAGGGCTGTGGAACGGCTACTTTCTTGGGCAGTGGTTGGCGGCTAAGGTGACCCAAGTACAGTAGCTCCAGTACATTACACTATTGTAGGTTGATTAAGTTGACAAGCGATTAGCGTCTTAGTACATCTCTAGACTGATCTCTCTGCCAATGACCTCGCTGCCTTATGGCAAGGCCTGCGTTCAGAAATCAGTCGGCTGGAAGCAACAACAAATGCAAATGGTATTGTTGGTTTCGGTCGTTGTGTTGTGATTTTATTTGCGCGCATCCGACGCTTCGCCTACATATATAGGCAAGCGCCGAAAATGCATGTGACTAAAGGGCGGCCGGCGGTTCCTAGAAAACAAATAAATTTCCGCACTGTAGTCTAAAATATAAAAATAAATCGTACAGTACAATATTGTTCTGTACTGCACCTAAAATAATTAAAACATTCCAGAATCCAACATTTGTCCCCATCACCACCCCGCCCCCAAAACGGACCACGGGGCCGCATACTGTACTGTACGTTTCAGTATTTAAAATAACAGCATAGCCATTCCTTCCAACCCGAGCCTCGACACCACCAATCCTGCTTCCCTGGCCTTACTCTCGGCTTGTGTGCCTGTGTGCCTTCTTCTCGGCTCTTGTGTCTTATTGGTAGCTCGCTCTGTAGGCTTGTTCGCCTCGTGTTTATCCTCGGCTTGTGCGCCTCGTTTCTGGCTCGCTCAGTAGGCTTGTGCGCCTCGTGTTTGGCGCAACCTTTGGACTTGTGCGCCCTGTGTTTCTTGCAAGCTTGTAACCCTGTTTGGCTGGTTCGCCTCCTTTCTCAAGCGCCTTGTAGGCCCGTGCTTCTCCTCGCCATCTTATTCTCTTCATCTTGTGGTGGCACAACGACGGTGATGCGGAAGCTGAGAATCACGTAGGTGCAGTCTCAGACTGCCTGCATATTCGTGGAAGCTGATCTTTAGTTGTTCACTAACACTGCAATGGCGAGGACGAAGCAGTTGGAGATGTTGAGCACATGAGTAACGCAAAGCGTCGCTGGAGAAGATTGGCGATAATGTCGAGGGAAGTGGACGCTGAAGATTATTCAGACATTGAAGGTTATTCCAAGTTATTTGCGCAAACAAGGGCATGTCACTGCCGCGATGGGGCGCAATTGAAGGTGAAGGGTAATGTGGGTGGTTTAAGCGGTAGGTTTTACTGTGATTCAACATTTTACATCATTCGATTCCCTTCTACGTTGTGTTTCATTTCTTCTTGTTATCTCCGGCGATTTCGATACTTCATAGAAGGTTATTCATAAATAATAAGAAGATGACCAATGAAGATCTTGTAGAGATGGGTCTGAAACCAACAAAACAATTGTATTACTCAAACGATCAAAAGATGTATTGTTCAAACAATCAAACAATCACGGGAACTGTTCTGCTAAAGGGTAATTTTGCGACCACTATGATAGGTGAGAATAGAGGGGACTAATTTTGTAGGCTTCTGGGGCGGCCCACAAAAGGAACCAAACGCTTTGCGTGGATAGAACGTCGGGAGTGACGTCCACTATACGAGGTCAGCCAATACCTCGGGTGATCCCCTTTCCATATCTGGCACGGACCGAAGTATCTTTATTCAAAAGTTGGTCATTTTTACTGTTACCGGTAAGGCCGCTCCATGTGCGACAAGTACCAAGTCGCCTACGTTGAACCCTACAGGTTCCGAGAATGCCTTGTTTCTCAATACTAGCTCTTGTCCATCCCTTCTTCGTGCCCGGAGTGCCACGTTTGCTACAACTCCAATCGCCGATGGCTCTCCGAGGCGTTGGAAATTAGAGCTATCGCATCTGATGATTCCATGCACGGCAAAACTCCGTACATCAACTCGAACGGATATACTCCGGAGGCGAGACGAAGACGACGGTATCCATACCAAACGTTCGGTAAGCTCTCCTCCCAATCCATCCCCTGGCCTAGAACCATTTTCTTGACGGCGGTCTTGACGGTGCGTACCATCTTCTCGACCCTACCATTCGACATTTGGGCGTAGGACAGAACAGTGCTGCAAGAGATTCCGTGTTTCCCCAAAAAGGAGATGAGGGAAGCAGCGGTGAAGCATCCAGCATTGTCGGATGCAATGGTCTTAGGGGGACCAAAATGGAACAAAATTTCCTTCTTTATGAACTAAGTAACAGTCCTGGCCGACCAATCTTCTGTGGCCAAAGCGGTTGGCCAACCTATGAAATGCTCTACCGCAATGAGCAAAAAACTTCTTCCCGCCCTTCGACTTTGGGAACAGCCCGGCGAAATCGATCGAATAAGTCCCGAATATGTTAGAGACCGGAAATTTCAGGCTTGTACGTTAAGGTGGGATCGGTTTGGTTTTCTGACATCCCTCACAACTTTTCACGTAGTTTTGGATGTTCTTATGCATATACGGCCACCAGTAGCGGTCAGAGATGAACTTCTTCGTTGTTCCAGTGTCCCGGTGTCCAATATCGTCGTGGAAGCTGAGGAGTATCGACGCCCTATCCTCAAGGAAGGGAACAGTCTTGAGTCCCATTTTCTTGCTTCGTAGTAGCTTGCCCTCCTAAACTATGAAACGCTTCGCCATACGCTTGATTGCACGCCTCTTGTTTTCGTCTTCTTCTTCGATCTTAAACTCCTTCAAATGGCGAGCGACCTCAATAAGACGGGATTCCAATGAAATGCCCTCCACGACAGAGACGGAACTAACTTTTGCAACCAAGTCTCTTTCGTCGACACCTGAGTGTGGTGTGGAACCAGTAGGGACGGCTCTCGACAGGTAGTCCGCGGCACCGTTATTTACGCCCGGCCTATACTCTACTTCGAACTCGTACTCAACAAGAAAATCCATCCACCGCGCCAACCTTCCATGGATATCGTTCATTTTAAAAGCGTAGCGGAGGGCGTAATGATCGATAATCAACCTGAATGGATTTGTCGACAACAGATATACGCGAAACTTCCGCAAGGCGAAGATTACCGCTAGAGCTTTCCTTTCACATGCTGAATAGTTCTTGTCAGCCGAATTCATAGTGCGGCTACCGTACTGTACGGGGTGTATCTTCCCTTCTTCCTTTTTCTGGGCGAGGATTGCCCCTACCGCGACGCTGGAAGCTTCTGTTTCCACTATAAATGGGGAATCGAAGTCGGGAAATACTAGAACCGGTGGAGTGGTGAGCTTCTCTTTAAATTTCATTCGCTCGAATGCCTCCATCATTTTCCGCTGTCCAGTTTAATTTCCTATTTCCAAACGAACAGGCATGTAATGCGGCCCAAATATCGGCGAAGCCACGAATAAAACAGCGTTAATAACTGGCAAGGCCAAAGAAACCGCGCAACTCAGTCGTATCCTTCGGAACCAGTGATTCCTTGATGGCCTTAATCTTTTTTTCGTCGAAGGGAACTCCTTTTTTGTCCACCTTGTGTCTCAGTAACTTCACAGCTGGTTTTGCAAAGTCACACTTGATGATATTGAGCTTCAGACCCGTTTTTCCGATAGCGTCGAAAATTATATTTAAGTGATCAATGTGCTCCTCGACGGAGTTAGAAAAGACGACAAAATTTTCCAGATAAACGCGGGCAAAGGAAATGTCCCGTAAAACGTAGTCCATCATACGCTGAAAAGTTGACGGCGCATTAATGAGACCAAAGGGCATAACCTCAAACTTGAACGTCCCGTAACGGCAAATAAAGTTAGCCATCTCCTTACAATCTTCGCTCATGCGAACCAGCCAGTATCCTGCGAACAAGTCGAGGGTACGGAATACCGAACTACCCTTTAGGTCATCGAATATTTCTTCTATCTCGGTCAGAGGCCAACGATCATCCTTCATCTTACTGTTCAAAGTGCGGTAGTCCACACATAATGTGGGTTTTCCGTCCTTCTTGGAGGCGATAAATACAGGAAAGTACCATGCTGAAGACGCCGGGGTAATAATCCCTGCATCCAGCATCTTATCAACTTCTTGTCGGACCGTATCGTTGTGACGCGGAGCCAGGCAACGAGCTTTATGGTAAACTTGATTTTGGTCCTTTACCTCAGACTTGTGTTCAACTGGAGCTGCGGCGGGACGGAGCTCGTCAACATTCCAAGCGACTATGCCATTGCTTCGGAGGCAATCGTTTATTCGCTCTTGGTAGTCCTCTCGATTGTGCGCTAGACGAGCCCTCAGAGCGCCACGAACTTCGTCTTCTTCTTCATCGGTGGTGCTTTCTCCGTCAGGATGCTTCTCATCCTCTTGTTACACGACGTCTCCGCGGATGAACAAAACAAGTTCTTCTTCGGATGAATACGATGACTCGTGTCCAGCGTTCGAATCGGATGTGAAATCTCCACTGGGAGTACCCATATCTTCGCCTTCGACGAGCCCCTTCTAGGTCGCTTTTCGTAAGGTTCGAGCGGTAGCACGGCATCTTCCGACCCGATGTACAGGCGCACACTCCGTGCTCCAAAGTATAGTCCTATAGATGCGAGTGCAGGAAGTCCAATGATAATGTCAAATGGAGACTTCTCGACAACGAGGTAATCCAGCTTGACCCCTTGCTCTCCGAAAGTAGTAGTAACATTCATCAACGAGCCGACACAAGATGAACTTTCTTCATTAGCCACTTTTATCGTCCTTGACGTAAAATTCGGCGATAGATACAATCGTTGAGACAAGACGACAGAAATCACTTTAGGAGCTGCCCCAGAGTCTAGCAATTCCCAAACGTCAGTTCCATAAACCTGAAGTTGTACGACTCGTGATAGTCGCGATTCCGGGTTAGATACGACCGCGACGCGGGGTACCGACTGCTTCCTGGGCAAACAGCGCATTATCTTGGTAGCTCCACCTGCATCCCCACAAAGGAGCTGGCCAAATGTCAGACCACAGTTGGCATTCGCAAGCTCCGACACGACGTTGTATCTGCCAACGTACTCTTGGATCTTGTTCGAGTTCTTTTTCGCGCGGTTGTTCTTCTTCGGTTTCCTCCTAAGTTTTAAATTACGGGGAACTCTTCTACCGGAGCGACTGAGGAAATAACTCGTGCTTGGAGCGGATTATTCACGAGACGGGATATCAGAATCTCTTCTTAGCTTCCTTGGCGAGGCTGTCTCGGTAAAACCTCGCCCTCTGCTGTTCCTTTCGTTGCATTAACTACTTCTTGAATACCATAATCGGTGTCTGAATCGCTTTCACGGACTACATTAACCTTGCATGCTTTTCTATCTTCCTCCTTCTCTTTCTTATCGTGAGCCCCCGAGGACCTGTCCTTAGCGGCAGACCAAGAAATGGCTTCCTAATGACCGGTCTTGCCGCAATAAGAGCAACGCGTATTGCGGTAGGGGTTCTTCTCGCAGTTCATGGAATTGTAACCTATTTCGTTGCAATAAGAGCACGGACGAACTTTGTTGCCCCTCTTTTTTGCTGAGGAGGGTCCTGCACCGTTATCTCCCTTCTTCTTTTTGAAAACAATGTCAGTCTGAAGAGATACTCAGCTAGAGCTTCCACCTTGTTCTCGATGTTTCTGGAACGGGAGTCTGGACGAAATAACAACTTGGCCGGCGGGACGTCTGACACTCGGCTTGAAGGGCCAATAAACGTGAGGCGATTGAAAGTCTCTGAGAGCCTGTCTGATTCTTGAGTAGTCTCGAGGATCACGGAAAGCTAAAAAATGCTGTAGCTCGTCGTGACGACAGGCGGCGATGCGTAAAAGTCCAAATATTGCAATTTTGTCGAATCCGGCTTTCTCGTAAAGGCGATCCTCTCCTTGAGGGAGCCAGCAATGTCTTCAATGTCGAGTCCAACTTCTAAAGCTCGTCGGATAACGTCTTGAAGGTCTTCTTCCTTGACGAATTGCTCGAAGAATTTTTGCTTGACGGATGCGTAGTCTTTTGCATCATCTACGAGTTCGCCATTAGAGGCGAAAGTCTCGTAGTAGAAATAAAAAGGGGTCTTCTAGATGTCCCAGGAGAGTAAGTGCTTTCTCCGAATCGGTTCTAGAGGCCATAACGACGTTTTCATAGAAAAAGAAGAATTTGCGGACATTGCTAGTGCCGTCTAACACTGCCGCACTGGCGCCGGGAGTTTTAGCCCTGCGCAAGAGTGCCATGTTGGTGTCGTTCGTTGTGTTGTGATTTTATTTGCGCGCATCTGACGCTTCGCCTACATATATAGGCAAGCGCCGAAAATGCATGTGACCAAAGGGCGGCCGGCGGTTCCTAGAAAACAAATAAATTTCAGCACTGTAGTCTAAAATATAAAAATAAATCGTACAGTACATTACTGTTCTGTACTGCACTTAAAAGTAAGTAAAACACTCCAGAATCCAACATTTGTCCCCATCACGTATTACTTTCAATTTACTTTAACACAGACATATACAGGTGCGACATTCAAAGTCTTAAATACCCCTCTGTAACAAACCTAAAACAATGAGTGCATTCAGAAATTGGATAGATTACAATTCCAGAATTGCCCAGAATTTGTAGTGCATCAGAAATCAACGCAACAATTTGATAAATTGATAAACATTTGTACACGTTTACCAATATTGCGTGCAACCTCGGTTACTATGAAGCCGCAAGTGTAGTCAAGGCTTTCTACGCGATCCACATCTCAACCCTTTCCTGTGTCATGTCTTCTCTCGAAGCCGTATCAAAGTGTACTCAAACCATTTCTGCCCCTGATTACACCCTCGCCATCAACACTGAAGGTATTATGGCTACTGCAAATATGGTTGGCAATAAAAACGGTACAGATGACAAGCTTATAAACAATGTCCCCAATCCTTATCACGCCCCTGCTTCCCTTGTAGAACTGACGTCTGCAAAGCCACAACAACGCTCCGTCTCAAAACCGTCAAGCACGAAGAAAGGGAAACGAAGTGGATCGCCCAAATACAGTGAAGCAGGCGTTGACAAACTACTAGATATCTTTGAGGAGCTAGAGCCAATTCGGGGAAATGATTGTGCCGCTGTTGACACTCGTTTCCTTGAGTACACTGAAAAGGCGCAGCGGCCTTCAAGAGACTTTGACTCACTCCGGATGAAATTTGACAAGCTGGTTTATGTCAAGAAACCTACGGGAGACCCATCGTGTCCACCGTATGTACGACGAGCAAAGCATATTGCGAGGGATATCCTTGGGAAGGTCAATGCCGTCTCGGCTGGCGACGTGGACGAACCTCTAGATGAGTCGGCCATCGTAAATGCGATGGATGGCGAAAACGGATCCTCCGCTGCGTCTTTGGGGCATGGATCGTTTCAAAAAAAGCGGGGGGCGGATGGTGTGCTGCTTGGCGTTCGTCGCAGGAAACGGAGGGCAGGGGCGACAGGTATTGCGCGTGACGAAGTAGACGATGAATTGATTGAGCACGTTAGTGACATCTCCTGTGCGATACAGATGAGGGTGTGGATAGCTCCACACCCTCATGTGATGCCACTGCGCTTACGAAGGAGGATGTTACAGATATTGTTAAGAAAGAAATGCAATCTGAGCTAGGTGTTCTGAACGAGAAGTTGAAGGAAATGAAAGAACTGATCGTCAAAAAGCTTAAGATTCTACGCGTTCTACCTGCGGTCCGCTGGCGCGCTGAGCGCGCCCTTGCTTCGCTCGGGTCCCCAGCGGACTTTGTCCGGCGCTTTTCGTTCGCCTGCGCGTCGCGCTCCATCATTAAACATATTTTTATTCGGACGATACTAACTTATGCCTAAGAAACTTCATTCTGCTCTTCTACAAACCGCTGTACCCAAGGAGTAGTATTACTTTCAGGGTTTTCATACGTCTCTGTTATGTGATTGAGCCCAACCAACCTCTTTCTCGCATTGAAAAGGCACACACAAACGGTCAACAGTCGCTTTCTTCTACTACTATCAGCAGACAGAGCAAGTCGGCATCTTCCGAAAGGGGCTTTAACAGCTCTCACCACCTACTCGGCAGACTGCCTTCCACTTGGCAAAACTCTCTGCATCACCAGATCGATCGCCGCAATTTCAATGCTTTCCGGAATTCCTGCTGTTTCGTTGGTTTTTCTGGAACGTACAATCTTTCCATTTGCAATACGACTATCCACCAGGAATGCACTATCACCTAATATAGCAAATCCAGGCGGAGTCATTTTATCGCCTAGCTTAGAGTAGACAAGCCCAGATAGTGCCGCCAGCTTACTGTCATGCCATGAACCCGGATAGTTAACGCCTGCATGTATGATTTCTCCTTTGAAGTTAAACACAAACAGGTTAGTGACCTCAACGATTGCCGTGTATCCCTCGTAGTAAGCATTCTGCGTGTTTTTATCAATAAAGTCTGCACATGGCATCCTGCCTCCATCAACGATACCGAAAACGTTTCTTAAAATCGGTCCATTCGGTCTATTGCATTCCAAAAGTTCCGCGGACTCCTTCATCTCTTGCCAATTAGGTCATCTAACATGCAAGACAGTAGAATTTGTATCGCAGCAGACGCGTAAGAGAACTTCTAAACCATAGTCGACCAAAACGTTTAGAGACGTTTGTACCAAACCAAATATCGGACACAGGGCATACTGCCGGCAACAAGATTTCAAGTACCAGATAACAAGACCAAGGAGATGTTCTGTGATTAAAGTCGCCTGACGCCCTCTCAGTTTTGGTCCGCGTCTGTACGGGCTGCCGTAGTTGACCGTTTGGCGCTTGCTTTGAAATAAAGGTAGTAGGACAGTGAAGAAAGAATGACGGTCAAAGTTAAGGGACACTATGAATTCAAATGAAGTCCCGCACGACAAAAGCTGTCTCCATGCTCTGGTGGATTGAGACGAAATCGGACGGATCAACGCAACTCGTAAATATCCTGGTTGCCGTTTTCGGGCAATACGCGCAGAGATCCGTGTGGCCTTTTTTTGTCGTAGTCTGATGGCGACAGCAGTTGCTATTGCTGCCGATACGGCAGCACAGATAACAAGGCGACGATGTACCATGAGCAAGGATACCGGAAATACCTTTGGCCTACACTCATCGACAAATGTTTGTCGATTTGTTCTGCTCCCCCTGCAGCCCCAACAAATTGACAAAAATTGTCGCTGAGACATTCTAAATTCTGTAATCTTATTGCTCAGATCTGTCAATTTATCCATTTGTCTAATTTCTGAATGCACTCAATATCTTTACTTCAATGTATTATGAGGCGTACAAGCCTAGCTGACAGTGTAAGCTAAGATAGTTGAAGTTCGTCGCTGCCCAGCTTGAGAGTACGCGCTAGGATCGATGTTCCAAAGGTAGACCATATGGTCGAGATTCGTTGCCGCAGGAGGTCACGGGCCGCCGCTGGTGTACAGAACAGTCGTCGCGATATCAATTTCGCATGGGTCTCAATCACCCCAGAGGTTGACTTACAAGGCGCGGCGAAAAAGTCGAAAGCGAGCGGAACAAAGTTAAAACCGAGCTTTGGAAAAGTAGCATCCGGGATCAAGTTAAACGCAGCTCTCACTGAGCGGTCGAAGGTCTTCACCTTGTCAACGCAGGCCGATTTGGCTGCCCCGCAAGGTGCCAATGCAGCTTGTTTGAGGTAAGATCGGGCCACGGGATTGCGAATGGTGACATCATATGCGATTTGCGTCGGCGCATCGAGCGTGTCAGTAGGTTCCGGTCCACACTGGACGAGGGTGTCGGCTTGGAACTTCTTGTCTGACCGACAGTTCGGAACATGTCGGTCGTAAGGAGGTTCCGGAGGAAGTTGTGTCGGGTAGCGGCGTTGTATCCGAGGTGCAACTCGAAGCATGGTCGCCTTGGGCGTCCATGTCAGCGAGACAGTGGGAGCAAACAAGGGGAATTGACGAGTGGAAAACAGGGAGGTCGAGGTGCCGGCGAAGCATGATGGACCAGACCTCGGGGGAAACATGAGAAGCCTTAGAGGGATGCGCAATGAGCCACGTGTAGGCGCACGGATTGAGCAAGGAATTACGTCTCGCGCGAATGCGAATGGAAACCTGAGTGTGTCGAGCAGGTCGTGGTTGAGCTGTCCATATGTCCTCCTCCAATAGCTTGGAAGCCGCCGAATTGTGAATGGCCTGAAATAGAAAATGGTGTGGTCTTTCAGGTCGCATTGCTGGGCTTCGCGCTCCAAGTGTCCGAGAAAGCAGGACTGGGGGTTTCGAGGTTCTTCTTGTAGACGTAGGGGCTGGAAGGGGGATTCAAGTGCGGTGGCCACGAAGCGCATTGCAGGTCGTGCGCATCGCATATAGAACTCGGCAGGGCGTTACTGGTGTCGCAGGGGTGCGGACTCGATGAGGCTGGCCGTATATGAGGCATGCAGGGTGAGGGCTAGGGACGTAAAGCCATGCCCGCCAAGGCGAAAGGGGAGGCGAACTTGGCGGATGCTATGAGAGGTAAGGGGCACGGAATTGAGCCTCGAATAGGCACTATTTGGGACGTGTCAAACTCCTTGGCGAGGGGATATGCAATGGGCGGGGGGGTGAGCAGGAAGGCGTGTTGCACTTTGCAAGCCGATGCACAGAGTCAGTGGAGGTGAAAGGCGGTGCGAGGGTGAGGCAGTTTGAGCAGGGTTGAATAGGGTGGCTGAACTCTGCATGTTGTGGGACGCGACATATTACAGACGCGGCACACGTGGACCAAATCGCATGACTAAGCTGCTGAGTCTTCACTCCTCCCGTCGTGCATCCGCTGCAGGTTGCGACAGCGGCCGCGTATTCGTCGATTACCTTCGACGTCGTCGCAGACGGCGATCCAAGTGAATCGAAGGCTAGCGGCACAAACTGCCATCCCAGTTTTGATCGTTCTGGCAGGGCTTCACCGGGGATGGCTGCTACTTTGCTGGCAAGCTCCCTATTTTTTCGTCTTTCCGCTGCATTGGCAACGCGCGCCTCACGCGCTCCTATGGACATGAACCCCTCATGGAATGGCGATGTTACTGTGACGTCGTGCGCCACCGGGGAGGGGCGGCAAGGTGTTGATCTCTTCCGACCTCGGCTGCACTAGAATGTCGGCAGGCCGTGCATTTTAGTCCGGGAATTAAGTATTTCACCTCATATGTGACGCCGACTCCTGCTGCTTTGAACACTTGTCGGCCAAAAACCTTCACAACGGCATTGTGCCAGGTAGTCCATCCCAGGCCTTTTTTGCAAAAATCCGCTGCATGGTCACCTCGGTTGTCCACGGGCCTGGTGCACTCCGCGCATTGCAGCGGCACAGTGTCGTCAAACAGGTGAACTCCCAGGTGGCGACGAAGATCACTGACCACATCTTAATAAAGGTTCGGCTGACCGCAGACGGATGTGCGGTGAGAAAGGCTGCAGCAGGCGTCTCTAAGTATGCCTGGCGGCGGATCCTTCGCCGAATATCAGCTTCCGTATGCAGCATAGTGCTTGGGAACCGCTCCCATTCGTCTGGTTTCCAGAATACCTGTGCTGCCGACTTGCAACAGGCTCGATACAAAATGCTGTGTGTATTATCGGGCTTGTTTGCAAGATTGGCCGCTGTCAGCGTTTCTGGGAGACTGCCATGTCCGTCAGAGAAGCTTGGGTGCAGTCGTCGGACAAACCCGAGAAGGTGGGTATCAGCATGTGCATAGATTTGTGCATGGTGGTGCTCTACGCTAGGATCATCGGGGCATGTCAGTTGTTCGGAGTCGATGACGCTGGCCGCATACGACGCTAGATTCAGCGTTGCCACGGGTGTAAATCCGTGGTCTCCGAGGCGCAGCGGAAGAGCCACTTGCTGACGGACCGCACTTGTCATCGGCACGTTGTTTGACCGCGCGTAATATTCCATCTGTTCTTGGTCAAATCTCATTGCCAGGACGCTTGTTGCACTCGGCGGCGTTAGCTTCATCACATGATGTAGCTTGCATGCCGAGGCACAAACGCGGTGGAGGTGGAACCGGATGCGAGCATCCCCAATCCTATCGATCAGCGATAACGTGTTTTTGCATCCTGCACTTTTTTCATTGAGAAGTTCTCCATGAATTGAGCCGAACCGATCGGGGCGCCGAGGAGGTCAATGCCTTGATTTGAGAAGTTCTCATTTGGAAAGCGGTGCAGTAGGGGTGTCTCAGTGGCAGGGTGGCGCGGCCAGAATAGGCGTGTCTTCGCCGGGTTTAGATACAGGCCATGATCAGGTCCCTTAGACCTCAGGATCTCGACAGCCTTGTCGAGCTCAGTGTGATTGCCTGGCAGGGTGTAGTCATCCGCATACCATCTGTGTAGATGGTTGGGTCTGATCGGAAATTTCTCTTGCCAGTGGGTGTATGACAAGGGAGAGTGCTGGGTCCCCTTGTTGTATCCCTTCTTGGCTGGGGATGTCTTTTGTCGATGCCGCAGGCAAGATTAGCGACGGCATTTGACGAGCATACACTATGTTCAGAAAGCGGCATAACGACGGCACTTTGGTCGGCAGGAGGTCAATCATTTCCTGTCTCGAGAAGCGGTTGAACGCATTATGTGCATCCACTGAAACCAGCGCGTAGTCCTCATCTTCACCTTTGGTGGCGACCAGTTTCCGGGCAGTGCACTCCGCTGGCCACCTGTAGTGGAGTAGTGGAGCGAGGCCTCGTGTCTTCCAATGCCTGGGGTAGGAGCAGTTTTCTCACCAGTCGACGCAAGGCCGTCCTAATTGCAATGGGGCGGATCTTGTCTGGCCGAGGTTGGATCGGCAACAGTGTCGCAGAGGAGATAAGGGGGATTGTCTCATTTGGGAGGTCTCCATGAGCTAGTCTCGACGCAACAGCTGTTAGTACCGAGATACCCGTCACCCCAGCTTCAGGTCTCACCGTGTGTTGGCCAGCAGGTGCAGGAGTCGCGGTGACATTCTGTCAGGGCCAGCTGCGGAGTTAGGGTTCAGGCGTCGGACCGCGCGTAGAACCGTTTCCTCCGAAATGTCCACCGGGAGCGGCAAGTCTCGCTTCTATGGCTCTCACCGGAGACTGTGGAGCTGGGTGCAGTTTTAGCAGGCTTTCGATGACTTGCAGGTCACGCGCGTCAGCAATGTGCGACTGGTGCAGGGTGCGCATTGCACGCCCATATTGCGCATCTGCAGCAAGATGGGCTGACCTGCGGAATTTTGCCTCGCGCATTGCGTCGTTCTGTTGAGGACGTGGTCGGACCACTCGTTCTTCTTAGTTGTGGTGTGCTTGAATCGCCTCTGTCCACAAATCGGCCCATTCACCTGTAGAAGCGCGGCGTATTCGCTCGCGGTGTGCTTGGCTTTGTCTTGTCTTCGATTGCCACCCGGCTTCCCCCCGCATTTACCGTTGTAAGACTGCAGTGGGAAGTAGGTGAATCCGGAGGAAGGCAGAGTGGACGACATCGGGATTCTGAGCATTGGCTGCGGCGCGAAAAAGTGAGATCAGTAAGATGGCGAGGCTATGCAAGCAGGTCCCGGGGATGCGGTCAAAGATGTCGGAAGGCCGCTGCGGGCTGTGCAGCGCATCATGTACTGACGGAAGGAGAACATTCAACGGGGAGCTCTCTTGGTTGTGGGTGGGCATATGTACAGGGGTGGGGGGGAAAGCGAAGCTGGAGGAGGGACTATTTGCGAGATGCTTTAGTTCCCTTTTCTCCTGCAGTAGGACCACGGGAGAGCTTTGCCTTCTTCATTTTCATGTCCAGCATGCTGATAGGGGTAAATCGGCGGGGGAAGAGATCCTCAGAACCAATTACCCTGAGAAGGAGGTGTTGCGAGCGACAAAAGTGCTGCCGTGGTATTGTTGAACGAACAAAAGGGAGTGTATATAGAAGAGAGTTGAGGAAGCTACAAGCAAGTATAAAAGGGGCAGGGTCTACCACCGACGCTCTGCGACTGGCGTAAGAAAAAGTGTTCTTGGGTCTGAAGTTGACTCTCAACTTCCTACTACTCGGGACTTGGCTTGAAGTTGTCTGCCAACTTGCTTCACCTCCACTAAAGGAAGCAGTTTACTCGGCTTATATAGACTTTTGGCTACCCCAAAAGTCTCCAACAAACATACTAATAACCATAAAATGTATTCACGGTAATCGTGTGAACCAGAGAGACTATTAGAAGATATTTCCTCAAGGTAAATATCTAGGTGCCATACCCATGCCAGCCATCCATCGGCCAGGGGTGGGAATTGATGTGGCCATTATATAGACCTTTCAGAGCTACTTGTCGTATCACCCACAACCTGGAACTGTACTGACATCTACTATGACAGCGTGTCCTAAAATGAAAAAATCAGCCGACGAATTTGCCACACTCACCCAAATTAAAAATATCTTGCAAATTCAAAAACTGTAAAAATATCTTCCCAATTCCGATACTGTATACAATCATGGTCCTCATCTAGATTTTTTCGTGCGCGAATTTGCGCACATCACGCCCTCTCGCTCAAGACGAACGTCCCGACTCGTCACTGCTCTTCTTCTGCTTCCGTTAGTGTTCGCTGTCTTATTGATAAAATGTATGGTCTCTCAAACGGGTACGGATGCAACTGATTACCAATATGATGCTCTAAAAAGTAGGTTCGCATTACTGGTACCTCACTTTGTAGCATAGCCTCATATATTGGTTTGATCACATCGAGGTGGGGTTGAATACATTCTTCTTCCGTGACTCTTCCGAATCTTCCAAGAGTGAAAAAATATATGTGATATGCAAACTCTTCTGGAAGATGCCGGAGGAATGGATGTCGATAAGAAAAGAAGACGCGCATCATCAAGAACGAATCTTCGTAAGATAAGTGCGGTCCATGTAGCGCCCTAAAACACAAACAGATGCTTATCATGAAATAAGAAATGACCTGCGCATCGTTCGCATCCTCGGAGATATTGCGCAGCCAAAAAGATAATCTTCTTCTTCCGACTGTATGCTGTGCATGGTTGTGAAGGAGAGCTAGAGATGAAGTTGTGGTGGACGGTCCCGATGAATGGCCGCGACCAGCTCCTGACGTACTGGGACCTGCACGAGGTCCTCTCGGGGGACGACCGGAACCTCTTCTGGGCGGGTTGTTGTCTCCTGAAGGTCCTCCTCTGGTCATCATCACTGCTTCAGGAGGATCCTCACCGCCTCCAACGTTCCCAATTTGTGGCGGAGAAACGTAAGGTTCCCATAGAGGATACGGGACCAGCCTGTATTCCATATCCGGGGGTAAGGCGTAACTCTCAGTCGCACGTCTTGGTTGTTCTTGAGAAATACGTAAATTGGACGGATAATATTCAGATACGTTTGCGACAAGTCTCCAGCAGCTACCATTCCATATCTTCCTATAGAGTAATGATATATTACCTCCACAAACTCTGGACCTGCTTCCGTGAACCTTCCGTTTTGGAATGAAAATAGAACTCTTATTAATAGTCGGAAATCTTCTTCAGGTAGCAATGGTCCGTTCAACGTACGAAAACATAGGCATATATTAATGTAGAAATGATGATTACGTGGAGTTCGTAGTAGTCCCGCGTAACCGAGATGATCCATTCCCAGGCCCTTTTTCCTCCCATAGGAATCATTCTATAGTTAAAGATGAGTATGCCCCGTGGTTGCGCATAGTCCTGTGTGAGAAGGAATTCTTCAGGCCTCTGATGGTAAGGGACCAGACGACGTGCATGGATGGCCCTCCTTGATCTCTTCCCTGAGCTTGAACAGAGCTGATAGTGCGGGTGTCTTTCCTCCGTGACGATGCAAGGGTTCGAGTACTTGGTTTGGAAGGCCGGCCACTTCACAGCCTGCTGCATTGCTTTTCCATGTACTACAAGTACTTTAGAGCCAACTGAAAAGGTTCTGACTGCAGGTTCTGCATCCTTATTTCTTGTTGTGTTAGCGCGCGGTGTGATCTCCAGCCTTCGTGGCCAGTAGTTCAACTTCCCTACTCTCTTCATCGATAATATTTGTTTCCATGTCTCTCTGTAACATTCTAGGAGCCCTTCCGTACATTAGCTCGAATGGTGAGCGTCCATTTCTTCCTCTTCTTCGACGGTAGCCGTATAACACTTTTGGTAAGGCATCTTCCCACTGGATTTCATTCTCCAACATAGTTTTCGATATTGCTCGTTTGATGGTTCCAACCATCCTCTCCGCTTTCCCGTTGGACATAGGAGCGTATGCGAGAACGGTCTTCAGCTGAATCCTTTCTCTTCCAAAAAACGAAGCAGTGAAGTTGCAGTAAAACAAAGGGCGTTATCCGAGATGATCCTTTTTGGAAGACCAAACGGTTCAATTATTTCTTTTTCGATGAATCTCAGTACCACCTCAGCATTTGCCTCCTCGACTGCAACTGCTATTGGCCATCCAGTAAGATGTTCCACCCCTATAAGGAGATATTTGTTTCCGGAAGAAGTTTCCTTGAACGGGCCCGCGAAGTCAATTGAGAAGGTTTCAAAGAGACCGGAAACTGGAAAACTTAGAGTTGTCTTATACTTCCGTATTGGAGTGAATTTTTGGCAGTTGTCGCAGCTTTTCACGAAGTTATAGACGTCCTTATGGATACCGGGCCACCAGAATCTCTCAGTTACGAATTTTTTGGTTGTTTCGAGATCCCAATGCCCTAGCTCATCATGGAAAGTCCTCAAGATCTTCATTCTTTCTTTCAAAGGGGCCACTAGTCGGGGACCGGCTTTAGTGTGCCGGAAAGTTTCCCATTCCACAATGTAAAAGCCTTTTGATTCCTGCGTACCCAATTTCGGTGTTCAAGATCAACCTTTCTCATTTCTAGTCCATCGAGGAATTTGATCAGTCCGTGAATATTAGCTTCGTACTCGTTATCGTTCGGCAACTGCAACTCGGCGACTCCGACGATGTCCTCCGAAGCTTTTTCATTTGGAATCAGTGCGTCCCTCAAGCGGGATAGGTAATCGGCAGGCTGATTATTGCGTCCGGGTCTATACACAATTTCAAACCGATATTCTGCGAAAATGTCGAGCCATCGGGCCAAGCGGTGATGTACATCCTTCTTTTGGAATGCTGTTTTAAGTGCCTGGTGATCAGTTATCAAGACAAATTTCTCGAGTGATAAAAGGTATACGCGAAACTTTTTCAGCGCGAAGACGACAGCTAGCGCTTCTTTCTCGCAGACTGAGTATCTCTTTTCCGCGTCATTCAGAGTTCGGCTTGCGAATTGAACAGGGTGTAGTCTTCCGTTTTCATCTTTTTGGGACAAAACGGCACCCAAAGACCGTTCTGAGGCATCTGTCTCCACAACGAATGGTCTCTTGAAATCTGGGTACATGAGAACTGGGGGGACACATAGCTTATCTTTAAGCTCCTGAAATGCAGTTTCCATTTCCTTGTTCCAGTAAAATTTTCCGTTCTTCGTAGTGCTGGCATGTAACGGTGCTGCAGTCTTGGCGAAATCTTTGATAAATCTTCTGTAATATGAGGCCAGTCCTAAGAAGCTTCGGACCTCCGTCTTTGAAGCGGGCCTTGGTGCCAACTTTATTTTTTTCGTTTTCTCTGGATCCACTCTAATTCCCTCTTGGTCGACGATATGACCGAGTAATTGGATAGAAGTTTTCGCAAAGAAGCATTTGCTCAACTTAATTTTCAAGCTATACTCCGATATCCTCTCCACAACTGTCTTGACGTGCGAGATGTGCTGATCCAATGTTTCTGAGAATATGACGACATCATCGATATAGACTCTTGCGAATGGAAGTCCTTTCAAAACCTCGTTCATCATTCTTTGGAATGTAGCTGGTGCATTCATGAGACCAAAAGGCATCACTTCGAACCTGAACGTACCGGCTTTGCTGGTAAAGGTTGTTTTTTCCTTACATTTTTCATCCAATGGAATCTGCCAATAGCCAGTGTAAAGGTCAATTGAGGTGAAATATCTCCCATCCTTCAGGTCCTCGAGGATCTCCTCCATGTTCGGAATCGGAAATCGATCGGGTATCATTCTCTGGTTCAGTTGTCGGTAATCGACGCAAAAACGCAGCTTTCCATCCTTCTTTGGTGCGACCACAACTGGAAACGACCATGGGGATGAAACTGGTCGAATAATATCATTTTTCAGCATACTTGTAACATTTTCTGAGATAAATTGGTCATATTTTGGCGGTTGACGTCTAGGCTTGTGGTAAATCGGTTGAGTGTCGGTAAGTTCGAACGAGTGAGTAACCGGTACACTTGCTTGTCTTAAATCTGAAACGCTCCATGCAATTACTTCGGAAGATGTTAACATGTCGGATATTTTCAGTGAGGCGGGGGCGGGAAGGTGCTGCACTTTTCCTTGGATTTCTGCCATTTGGCGCCCTTTTTCTTCTTGATCCTCAACCTCAATATTTTGAAGGACCTCTTCCGTCGTGCTCACATCTTCATATATGGAATTCGCGTATTCTTATTTTCTTTGCAAAGGTAATCTTCTTTCATGCTCCGAATTCTGTCCTTTGATTCGATATCATCGCAAAAAGAAACACATTCGGGTTTCAAACTTATCCTAGAATCCAGTCGTCATCTGTTTCAAACCCGGAATCATAATCGTCCCATGCCATGTTCATTACCCCCGAGGGTACCCTTTTCCACTTCCGAAAGTGTTAGTTGGTTCCGAATCTTCGCTGTCATAGCTAGAAGTGAAATCTTCACTGTCCGTTTCTTTTAAATCTTCAGGATGCGTGCTTTTGTCGAAATCCAGGGGCATCTTCACGGTTCTGCCGTCAATATTAACTGAAACCATTTGGTTGCCCAAGTCAATGCATGTTCCTAGTCTTTCCATTGTGGGCAGCCAATGATTGCATCGAAAGGGAGATCCGGCATGACAAGAAAGTCTACATCAACTTTAGAGTCCCCAAAGAACACGGAAACCTTGTCAACAGTGCCCATGCATTTTGAGACGGTTCCATCCGCTACAGTTATTTTTCGAGTCGTTGGAGTAATTTCGAGACCTAGATCTGTCACCAAAGTTTCTGAAATGAGGTTTGGAACAGCACCCGAATCGAAGAGAGCTTGGGTTTTCATACCCAATACTTTGACTGGTACCAGCTTAAGACGTCTTGGTGCTGTCGAGGCCGATTGAAGAAACAGTTTCTTACCCTTAGCGGACTTATTAGACCTGATAATTTTTTTGAGTTCTTTTCTCGCATCCTCTGCGTCGCCCCTCAAAAGTTGACCAAACGTTATCCCAGTTGGGGCCGATGCAAGCTCAGCCACCAAATTGTACCTCTTCACATACTCTAGTACGTCCTTAGAGATACTCTTAACTTTCTTACTCTTTTTCGTCTTCTTGGCCGGAGTGACTCCCACTCCTGGAACAACTTGATCAGACCTCTTGGTTCGAGGAGGTACAGGTGCTGGGATATGCTCCAGCATTCCATACTCTAGCCTAGGTTTCTTCGATAAAATGTTCCCTTCCCCATCCCTTTTTGTCACATTGACTTGACTAATCTCTTCAGCGATGGATACGTTACCGGCATCCGTCAACCTTTGATCCCTTCTATTTTGTAAGATTTTCACCTCTGGTCCTGACTCACTCCTTGCTTCCGATAAATTTGCTCTTCTGTTGTCTTTAGACCAGCAGTTACTTTCATGATGCCCATATCGACCGCACTTTGCACAACGAGTGTTTCTATGTGGATTATCAGGACACCTGTTTGCAAAGTGTCCAGGCTTGTGACAGTAAGAACAGACTTCTGCGGCCTTAGGGGCCCCAGACTGGTTCTTCTTAATGGTAAGAGTAAGGCTTTCCAACTGCGAGGTTATCATGTCAAGTCGATTATCGAATCGGGTTTCCAACCTTTCTTCCAAGTTTTTGACATCGCTCCTGACAGATTCTAATGCCGCTGCACTAGTAGCCGGCCTTTGATAATTCTTTTCAGGATGTACGATAGACATCGATGTGCGGGTTTCCCTCGGTACCTCACTCAGTGACTGAAACGTCTCCGAATTTTTGACAAATTCTACTATGGTACCCTTCAGTTCATCAAAAGTGTGAGGGCCCTTGATGAGGAGGAAATCGGAGAGCCGCTTATCCCCCATAGCCGCCTTACGCAGCATTCCGTACTTGGCTTGGGCGTTGAACCCAGCCTTTTCATAAAGATCACACAAGTACACCAATGAGCTTAACAAATCGTCGAAGTTGAGCCGGGCCTCTATGGCGGTACGAATCATCTCATCTGGTTCTACCTCCTTAGCATACTCTTTCACAAGCCACTCACATACCTCACCGAAGTTACGCCCATTCCCGTTAAGAGACCACCCGTCGATAAACTTGGACTTATATTTGTGCTTTGCGTCACCATGAAGATAGGCGAAGATACTTGCGGCCTTCTCTTCATCGCCCTTCTCTCGCATCACAACGTTGACATATGTGTAAAGAAACTCCTCAACGTCTTCAGTCTTGCCCCCTGTGAACGTTATACGAGCAGCATTGAGATCCATGATTACAGAAAAGAAATCCCCCGAAGTGTTCCTTACTACTGCTCAACTCGAATACCTCGGGTGCAACCCCTCCACAAGAGTACCAAATGATAGGGGTAAATCGGCGGGGAAGAGATCCTCAGAACCAATTACCCTGAGAAGGAGGTGTTGCGAGCGACAAAAGTGCTGCCGTGGTATTGTTGAACGAACAAAAGGGAGTGTATATAGAAGAGAGTTGAGGAAGCTACAAGCAAGTATAAAAGGGGCAGGGTCTACCACCGACGCTCTGCGACTAGCGTAAGAAAAAGTTTTCTTGGGTCTGAAGTTGACTCTCAACTTCCTACTACTCGGGACTTGGCTTGAAGTTGTCTGCCAACTTGCTTCACCTCCACTAAAGGAAGCAGTTTACTCGGCTTATATAGACTTTTGGCTACCCAAAAGTCTCAACAAACATACTAATAACCATAAAATGTATTCACGGTAATCGTGTGAACCAGAGAGACTATTAGAAGATATTTCCTCAAGGTAAATATCTAGGTGCCATACCCATGCCAGCCATCCATCGGCCAGGGGTGGGAATTGATGTGGCCATTATATAGACCTTTCAGAGCTACTTGTAGTATCACCCACAACCTGGAACTGTACTGACATCTACTATGACAGCGTGTCCTAAAATGAAAAAATCAACCGACGAATTTGCCACACTCACCCAAATTAAAAATATCTTGCAAATTCAAAAACTGTAAAAATATCTTCCCAATTCCGATACTGTATACAATCATGGTCCTCATCTAGATTTTTTTCGTGCGAATTTGCGCACATCACGCCCTCTCGCTCAAGACGAACGTCCCGACTCGTCACTGCTCTTCTTCTGCTTCCGTTAGTGTTCGCTGTCTTATTGATAAAATGTATGGTCTCTCAAACGGGTACGGATGCAACTGATTACCAATATGATGCTCTAAAAAGTAGGTTCGCATTACTGGTACCTCACTTTGTAGCATAGCCTCATATATTGGTTTGATCACATCGAGGTGGGGTTGAATACATTCTTCTTCCGTGACTCTTCCGAATCTTCCAAGAGTGAAAAAATATATGTGATATGCAAACTCTTCTGGAAGATGCCGGAGGAATGGATGTCGATAAGAAAAGAAGACGCGCATCATCAAGAACGAATCTTCGTAAGATAAGTGCGGTCCATGTAGCGCCCTAAAACATAAACAGATGCTTATCATGAAATAAGAAATGACCTGCGCATCGTTCGCATCCTCGGAGATATTGCGCAGCCAAAAGATAATCTTCTTCTTCCGACTGTATGCTGTGCATGGTTGTGAAGGAGAGCTAGAGATGAAGTTGTGGTGGACGGTCCCGATGAATGGCCGCGACCAGCTCCTGACGTACTGGGACCTGCACGAGGTCCTCTCGGGGACGACCGGAACCTCTTCTGGGCGGGTTGTTGTCTCCTGAAGGTCCTCCTCTGGTCATCATCACTGCTTCAGGAGGATCCTCGCCGCCTCCAACGTTCCCAATTTGTGGCGGAGAAACGTAAGGTTCCCATAGAGGATACGGGACCAGCCTGTATTCCATATCCGGGGGTAAGGCGTAACTCTCAGTCGCACGTCTTGGTTGTTCTTGAGAAATACGTAAATTGGACGGATAATATTCAGATACGTTTGCGACAAGTCTCCAGCAGCTACCATTCCATATCTTCCTATAGAGTAATGATATATTACCTCCACAAACTCTGGACCTGCTTCCGTGAACCTTCCGTTTTGGAATGAAAATAGAACTCTTATTAATAGTCGGAAATCTTCTTCAGGTAGCAATGGTCCGTTCAACGTACGAAAACATAGGCATATATTAATGTAGAAATGGATGATTACGTGGAGTTCGTAGTAGTCCCGCGTAACCGAGATGATCCATTCCCAGGCCCTTTTTCCTCCCATAGGAATCATTCTATAGTTAAAGATGAGTATGCCCCGTGGTTGCGCATAGTCCTGTGTGAGAAGGAATTCTTCAGGCCTCTGATGGTAAGGGACCAGACGACGTGCATGGATGGCCCTCCTTGATCTCTTCCCTGAGCTTGAACAGAGCTGATAGTGCGGGTGTCTTTCCTCCGTGACGATGCAAGGGTTCGAGTACTTGGTTTGGAAGGCCGGCCACTTCACAGCCTGCTGCATTGCTTTTCCATGTACTACAAGTACTAGAGCACTGAAAAGGTTCTGACTGCAGGTTCTGCATCCTTATTTCTTGTTTGTGTTAGCGCGCGGTGTGATCTCCAGCCTTCAGTGACCAGTAGTTCAACTTCCCTACTCTCTTCATCGATAATATTTGTTTCCATGTCTCTCTGTAACATTCTAGGAGCCTTCCCGTACATTAGCTCGAATGGTGAGCGTCCATTTCTTCCTCTTCTTCGACGGTAGCCGTAAACACTTTTGGTAAGGCATCTTCCCACTGGATTTCATTCTCCAACATAGTTTTCGATATTGCTCGTTTGATGGTTCCAACCATCCTCTCCGCTTTCCCGTTGGACATAGGAGCGTATGCGAGAACGGTCTTCAGCTGAATTCCTTTCTCTTCCAAAAAACGAAGCAGTGAAGTTGCAGTAAACAAAGGGCGTTATCCGAGATGATCCTTTTTGGAAGACCAAACGGTTCAATTATTTCTTTTTCGATGAATCTCAGTACCACCTCAGCATTTGCCTCCTCGACTGCAACTGCTATTGGCCATCCAGTAAGATGTTCCACCCCTATAAGGAGATTTTGTTTCCGGAAGAAGTTTCCTTGAACGGGCCCGCGAAGTCAATTGAGAAGGTTTCAAAGAGACCGGAAACTGGAAACTTAGAGTTGTCTTATACTTCCGTATTGGAGTGAATTTTTGGCAGTTGTCGCAGCTTTTCACGAAGTTATAGACGTCCTTATGGATACCGGCCACCAGAATCTCTCAGTTACGAATTTTTGGTTGTTTCGAGATCCAATGCCCTAGCTCATCATGGAAAGTCCTCAAGATCTTCATTCTT